>CM065366.1:13922478-14522478 GCA_033032245.1 Poecilia picta | reverse complement strand
CTCTTTATATCGGTTTTATGAACAGAATTGGCGACATACATCTACAGCAGGATGTTTTGGCCAAAGTGCATGCAGTTCTTGCTGCATGAGGACATTTTGCACTGATTTTGATGACGGTGCGAGATTTACAGTAAATTTCTCAAACCTAATCAAAGCCTAAAGAAAATGTGCCAGTGTGGCTCCATTAAGTAATATCTATCAGCAGAAGGTTGCCTGTTGTTGTTTTGGTCAGTCTTTTGTATTTGAAAACTGTCCAGAATCACAATCTTACAATTTAAGTGTGTAATCCTAAATTACAGACAATACTTTAGCCTTTTCATGATTAAATAAACTGATACACAAAGGATAAGTACGTAGGTATGAAAAAAAAAAAGTTGGTTTTACAAGCACGTACCAGAAGTTGATCGGGATGAAATTGCCACACTAACACGCAAGCATGCTCTACAAAGCCGAAATAAAAATAAAGACTGCCTTTTATTCTGTAATGGCCTTCAACATAAAGTCCAGCTAACCCAGTGCAACTTTTTTTTTGTCTCCAATGGTTACCACAGCAGTATGAAAACAGATTGGTAAGACTGGTGTATACTGACAATCTAGATAGGTTTTCTAGCTAGAGTTAAAATTGAAAGTGTTTTAGCGCTTAAGACACCTGACAACATAAAACAAAGAAGCTAAAGTTAGTCAACTGACTTTTTTAAGAAAAGGTTGGATACAAGAAAACAGCAACTGGAAACCTAATAGTTATAATAACAGAGTTCAGCTGATTCCCTCCCTACATTAAAAAAAAGAAAAAAAGGTTTGTCGTTTATCCTGTCATAATGTTTTCACTCCTGGTTGACAGTTTGGATTTGTTCAGGCCTGCTGTCCTCTCCTTCTTTGCCGGTGTCTGTGTGTGCTGTCTCCTCCACTACAACAACGTGTCGCCACATTTAGCTTTCAGCCTGACAGTCTTATGCTGCTCCAGGGCAGACAACCACAACTGATGTATATACTGGCCAGTCAGGCTGCCCTATTTAATGTTTATTTCCCCTGTAATGGCAGTTCACCATCAAACACTATATAGGCTTAATGCTGGGAAGTGATTGTTAAAATAATAATTAAAAAAGAGTAAAAACAATAAAAACTTGCCTTAATTGCAGTATTTTATTGTCGTCTGTAAAGAGAACAGAGCAGATCTCAACAATCCAGAACACAAACACGTCTTACTGTATATTTTCAAAGTGTGTGCATGCACACTTAGAAAATATAGGCTGTTAATTACAATCAAGATGATATTGTTTGCACTACATGCGGCGTTGTTTGTAGCTGAAAGAACAGAATCCCTTCTGCCACCCATCTCCATCCACTGTGTGTGAAATTAATCACAACACACAAGACATGAACATAGATACAGTATTTAGATAAAACTAATCAGATGTGATAACAGTCACACAAAAAGGTCTTAATGACCTCTCTGGACAAAGAGGTCATTTTCTCTAAAACTGCCGTTTGTCATTGAGAACCGTCATGGTAACTGTGTTTGCATTTAAGTTTGGTGCGTTTGAATAATCAGTCAGGAGTAAACATGCATTTCTCCTTTAATGGTAAAAGTGACATATCTTGTCAATTGTAAAAACCTCTCTGAAAACAAATTTTCTAGGCAGCAAAGAAAACGCCACCTCTTATGTAAAAAAAAAAAAACCCTGATAATCAAGCCATTGCTTAGCAACAGAGGGCTCCATAGCAACTGTGCAGCATTTTCTCAACGCTGTTGCGGGAGAAGCATGATGATTTATCCAGTCGAATCAGTGTTTGCTTTTCTTTTCAATGGCTACCGCTCTCACGAAGCCCTCTTCACGGGAAAATTAACAAACGCAACAATAAGGTGGCCCTGCATGCGCAGGGCTGCTCCTGGATGCGGTACAGCAGCCTCAAGTATTTCCATCACAGCAAAGATCAACCTGCACTGCAGAGCTGGCACCTTCAGCTCAGAAAAGCCTAAGGGTCTCTTAAAAGAAGAAGAAGAAGAAGAAGAAGAGAAAGAAAACTAACAAAAAAACAGTTAACACTGAACAAAAGGAAATGATTGAATTAAGAGAGGAAACATTTTAAGATTGCTGATAGATCATATGTTGACTTCAGATTCATGGCTGTGCTGCTGTGTTTTGTTATTTCACTATCCTGCATCAGAAAGAAATATATGTACAAAAAGAAAATACACTCTCTTCATTTAGTTACACACTAAGCAGACTTCGAAATAAATATTTAGCTCCAAATAGAACTAAATAGCTGCTGTGAAGATGAATATTCATGTTGCTAACTAAATATTTTGTAACTGTGGCACTTATAATGAATGAACAACATGGTGAAAATATAACTTTGAAAAATGAACCCCGCTTTTTTCTCTCTCTCTCTCTCTCCCTCTAATGACAGAATAAATAAGCCAGATTATGGCTTTTCATCTTTCACTGTGGGACTTTACAAATGGCACCTCGTACCCCTCAACCTAAAATGTCCTGGTTGAAAACACCATCTCATCCCTTTTTCGTTGAGGCATTTTTGCCCACAGATAAACTAACTGGATTTTAAAGCTGATTTAATTGAGTCAATTTGAAGCCCATATACATAAATCAGAATTAAAGAAATATAAGCATTTACTGCGACAGACTGGCGACCTGTCCAGAGTGACCCCGCCTCTCGCCCGGAGCGTTAGCTGGAGATAGGCACCAGCAACCCTCCCGACCCCACCAAGGGACAAGGGTGTCAAGAAAATGGATGGATGGATGGATGGATAAGCATTTAAAAGTTTTAATAAAACACAATTTGTCAATAAAAATAAGTCATAAAGGCCACAAACATAGTCTGAAATTCACATAGAGTGATCTCATGATGTCACATCAAGAAGCAGAAGTGTTTCAAATACATTCACAGTTGCTTCCAAACTCTGATGTTTTAAACTAACCAATGAGAGGCTTGCAAAGCCAGGACATCATCATCTGGGCTTTTCCCAGATTAGAACAGAAATGAGTAATCTACTTGATCCCTGGGGGTCCAGGAAAATGGAAACACAAAGATACACACAGAAAGAAAATAAGAAGTGATAATAATAATGAAACTTAAATTGTTTAAGGTTTTAATAACTTTAATGTGTGTAAAAGTTTGAATTTGAAGGTTGCACTAATTCAATTATACATTATCCTGGCAACTGACATTTTGACGCAGGGAACGTTTTGCTTGTTTGTGTATTTAAGCCTCTAATATTAATTTGCATTACCATATAAATAAATAAGTAAATAATAAACATATCGTATTAACAGCAGTAGCAACAGCAGTAAATAAAAACTCAACGCTGATTTTATATGAAATTGTTGTCAATGCGCAAGGTTCTCATCCAGTCCAAACTCCTCGACGACTTACTACGATTACAAGTTATCATGTAAAATAAAGATCCGGTTTTTATGAAAGCACAGAATAGGATTTGGTACAAGCTGCGATTCCATTCAGCAGCTCTCCACCAGCACGGTTTATTGTTAGATAAATCCATTTTCTGAAGCAGCTTGCGGGCTGCGGCGGAGCTGAAGTCTGCATCCAAGCATGAGGGGGCGTGAGAGAGAAGCCTCAGACAGGACATCAGTCTGTCACAGAGCCAACGCACAAACATCCTGACGTTACACATTCACACCTACGGGCAACTCGGAGTTTCCAACTGACCTCTCTGGGGCCGTGGGAGGAAAGCGGCGCGCACGTTTGGAAATCAGCACAGACGCGGAGCGAGCCAGTTTAACTCAGAACAGAGAAAGACGAGGAAAAAAATAAATAAATCCCACACAGATTGGCAGACGTGATTCCAGGACCTTCTAGTAAAAAAGACAAACACAAACACAGCCTGAGCAACAGAATCTACTCTGAGCAATAAATTTAAGAGTTCGGTTTTGAAGTAACATCCACTGTTTTTATACAGTATCAACACAAAATGTTAGCAAGAAGGACATTTCCTAAGCGACATGTTTTTTTTAATTTTTATTTTAATGAAATGTCGTGTGTCTGTGGCAAAGTACAAACACAGAGGGGCTGATTAATCGGGTGATATTTTAGTCAGGCCTGCAGATGGCGTGTCTTAATTTAAACCTGTCAAATTAAGGCCGATGGCTGTATGAGTGATGGCTCTGATACGGTGAAATACTCAGAGACAAAGGTGACCAGGCCGAGATGGAAGATTCACAAGAGATGAAGTGCTTATGGAAATGTTCACACCCAATAAAAAACCAATCCTCCCCCCACCCCAAAAAAAACAAAAAACAGAGTATGTTCTTTTCAGGCTTGTCATTAAAAGAAAAGAAGAACAAAGTCAAATTGTTCTCCTAACATGCCGGTTATGTTCAGCTTTTCACATTTTTCTAATTAATAGTGAAAAAGATACCAACAATCCTTTTTAATGGGAAGGTTTAGATTTATTTTTCAAAGTGAGGTTTTGGGGAGTATTTGTTAGCAGTCAGTATCTCCTCTCTAAAACATAATACCAAACATGTTCATATTTTGTTTCACCTAAATATGTGGGACATTTGTAAAGCAGTGACAGTCATAAGCCACAGACTGTCAAGAGGGTTTGTTAATAATAATCCACATTTTTATGTTAATTAGAATCTATTGCAAAAAAGTCAGAGCGATGTTGGATTTATATTTACACCCTTAGTTTTAGGGGTTTTTTAACCTGTCTGTTTATCAAACCAATATTTTTCAAAGAGTCATTACCTGAAAGTATTAAGTTTGCAGTAGTTGTTAATATAATCGACAATGTTGATTTTAAAGAATCAACAAGGTGATTTTTACCGATTCTTATTGGCTAGCTCTGATAGATTCATAGTGAATCACAGTAAACACTCAGAGGCATGCAGGTAAATTTCACTTGTAGATCTGCAGTAAACAATGTACTACTGTAGATTGGGGAACAGAAGCTCCTTCCAATGAAACAGAGATGGATTAAAACAATCAGTGACTAATAAGGCAATCAAGAAAAATATGGACATGCAGCTTCCCAAATGATATTTATTTGTAGCTGCGGTAGAGAAGATACTGATGTCTTCTAGTCTCTCGACAGAATCCCACTTTGAACAAATGCACTTTCAAAACCTCGGTATATTTCAGAACAGAAACATAACGATTATGGCTATAATGTAAAACAGGACCTGTTTGCGGTCGTTCAAATCCTCGTTTGCCTCACAGCCAATGAGATTATTGCTCACATACATCACACCAGACTAAACTACATCACAATAAAACACAGATTGGTTTCAAAACACACAGCTATATGCCATTACCTCATTGCTTTCCGTTCCAACACATAGAAACCTCTCCAGTGTTCAGCTATGTGGCTTACGTTTAGAGAAACTACAGAAGGACAATCTGGAGTCGAATACGTGGCGATTGGTGGCGATTTGAGGGAAAGCAGCTCGAATACGAGGAGTGAAAAGGACGGAGCACAAGACAAATGAAAATGATGAAGTGAAGCAGGAGAGCAGAGGCACTACATCACCAGAAGCCAGCCAGACAGAGGATAAGTAAAGGTGGCCTCTTCTTATCGTCCTATCCTGTCACAGACCTCGCACCTGATATATGAAACCTACTTAGATCCCACGTTAACAAGGAGAGTGAACAGCGCCTCCTACTTACGTACACGGATTTTATTTTTTTTTTGTCACAGAATTACGGACCGCTTGATGTATCACCGGCGGCGGGAATCTCCAGCGCATGAATTAGAATTCAATGAGGAACATTATTAGAGTCCTCCAAAGGAATGAAAAGTAAATTTGCACTCAAGCACCTTTCTTTCAACGATTTCCCTTTGCTTGTAGTTGTAACTTCAAAGCTGTTCGTGACGGCCACTGTTCAGTCTATAACTGTCTTTAATGCAGTAAAATGTTTACTGGTTGATTTAAGTGCATTTGAAGGGCTCACATTTAGTTTACTTATGCATTGATATAAACATACAAACAACATTTTAGCTTGTGCTTATGATTGATTCTTACCTGAAATGATCCCTGACAAAAAATGGCGGCGGCAGCATTGAATCCAACTTAAATGCTGATTGGACCGAACCGCATCTCCTGCTAGCGAGGGGGAATTTGTATTTTCTTTGTTCAGATAAGTCTTGTGAATATTAATATTCCGAGCTTAAAGGTTTTGATTTTCACTTTCAGTGTGTAGCTTGTTGTCTTAGCTGTACTGTTATTTGTTGTGGTTAGTGATTGTATTCTGTTTAGTTACCTCTATAGTGTCTTAATAGTCTAATCGGCAAGAATATGTGTCATTTCTTTGTTATGTTAGCTGTGTTTGTTTGTGCAGCCATTTTGTTTTGTTTCATAAGCTCAGCAGACATCTTTTTCTAAAACAAAATATTTTGGGTTAAAAGAAAAAAAAACCTATTTTGTACAATCTCCTGTGATTCCTCTAGCTTTTCAGGTCAGTCCAGCACGCTGTTTCTGTGTTAATATAAATCTGATATTCAATTTGTGAAGCTTATAAATTGCCTCTCCATCCTTTATGTAGAACACAAAAAAACGAAGTTATTTGGCAAAACTAGTTGGGTTTGAAAAAAGAGAGGAAATACAGATATACAGAAAGTGAACTTGTTTTCCATCATTAACATTGATGCACACTCATAGAGGAAGTATGTCAGCACGTTGTCGCCTGAAGACAACGTGTATTATTCATTTAAAAGCTCACTGTTGTCCAGCTTATCATTTATTTACTCATAGCCCGATTTTATGTGGCCAGTCCAACAACAAAAGCTTTAATCAGTGCCATTATTTCAGTGTTTCCTTCACATTTTTGCTGAACATTATGGATGAGCCATTTATGTGAGACAAAGTGCCACATATAGCACAGCATAGTGTAGGTTTTCACAACTTTTAGGCTTTTTTTAACGTATTGCGGCCACAAATCTTAAGATATTTTAACTGCACTTTATGCAATAGACCAGGGATCTGCAACTTCAGTCCCCAGGGATTGATGTCTTGCAACATTTAGACGTCTTTCTGCTTCAACACGCCCAGATATAATAATTAGGTAATTAGCAGGACTCTAGAGCGCTTGACTTCATACTCAGGAGGTAATTCAGCCATTTGATTCAGGTGTGCCGTTTAGGGAAACATCTAAAGGTTTCAAGACAGAGGAGTCGCTGACCTCTACAACATGGCAACACAGAGCAGAATCTTACTAGTGTGGAAGAAGAACGATGAAAGGTTTTGCTCATTCTTCTTAGAAGAGTACCATGAACTCAGTCAGATTGGATGATGATAATCTGTGGAATTCTCAATTGGATTTGGATCTGGACTTTGACTGGGACATTCTAACACACCAATATGCTTTGATCTATCTATCTATCTATCTATCTATCTATCTATCTATCTATCTATCTATCTATCTATCTATCTATCTATCTATCTATCTATCTATCTATATCTATCATCATTATCTATCTATCTATCTATCTATCTATCTATCTTTTTGGCATTGTTGACCTGCTAGAAGGTGAACCTTCTAGCAGGTCGGCAGGTCTTCTAACAAGTTTGCAGTTGTGATGCAGCAAGATGCAAAAAATAAAAAAGCTCTTTTGCAAGGCAGCGTTTGCACATTTTTTAAGCATTCATTTCTAAGGAGACATCTGTCCTTGTATGTTTCAAATGGCCTCCAAGCTAATCTCATGGACCGACCTCCATGTGCAGTGAATCCCATTACTTCAGTGGAATGCTGCGTGTCGCCGCGTCCGGCTGAAGTTCTCTACGTAATTACATTAACCTGTTGTAATTATGTGGCTAATATGTCTCAGGGGGGGGAATAAGATTAATGCGTTAGATCTTTACTGATATATTCAGAAGCAGTCTAAGTCACACGCCGACTATACGGGAATGCATAGAGATTTTTATCTAAACTGCTTTAGAGGTAAATTCTTGAGGAGTTCAACCAATCAGCAGCATTTGACAGACTGCACTGGAAGTGATGGTAGAAATGAAAGCTTTGATCTTAAGGTGTTGTTTGCTCTGTGAAGGATGAGGAGAAGTCAAAGATAAGAGAGTTGCTCCTGTAAGACACGTATTTCTGCCATGTGAAACTTGACAACTTCTCACCTCTCCTGCACTGCCACCTAGAGTTCAGGGTTCATTTATTTTCTGCATCAAACGGCGCTCAGCCGAAGAGAAATGCAAAGACGACACTGTTGAAACGAAAACAAGTTTAAAAATGGTGACCAACTGACTGGAGTGTGACCATACACACACACACACACACACACACACACACACACACACACACACACACACACACACACACACACACACACACAGTGATGTAAGCTCTGTAGTGTTTTTTTAAAAGATGCAACAAAAGAAGAATTCATCTTAAGAAGAAAATAGAGAAGGTATGATATGTCAGGTTGAATATCTGTTTTCACAGAAATAGCTGGAATTCAGAAAAATCAGCTGTTAGATTGTAGATGAGCATCTTCAACCTTAATCCAAACAACCCTAACAAGCACTGGATCATGAAAAAGCACCTCAAAGTACCAGAATGTCTACCACTGGTACATTTTGCAAAAGAACAAGAAAAAAAACAAACAAAAAAATATTCTGTGCCCTGCACACTGTCAACTGTGAGCACCCAGGGTTTGGCTTGGTTACCACAGCCGACAGCAGATCCTATTCAAATGGTACTCAGGGACTTTAGAGGCCAGGTGTTCACGTCAAGACTTTTTTTTTTTTCTTCTCCATTGTGTTCGTTGAGTCATTATTAAGCACTTTCTGCGAGGCTTGCTGCTGTCCTGCTGGGAATTGGCTGCTTCTGTAGGGAAGAGCTGCTTCCAAAAAGAACAGGCTCGATTGGTCTGCGCAGAGTGTGCAGGTAGGTGGCAAGTGTCAAGCTGACATCTATAGGAATGCTGGGGAGCGGGTTTTCCCTGCAGAACGCCGCAGCGGAACCAAACACGCAAGCAATGTCACTTGCTTGTCGGGGATCATTTGCATGGCTGATCAGCGGATGCTGTTTTTAGAAATTCAAGCAGAGCCGTTTTGGTTGCCAGGCACGTTGGCCGGGTAGGAGAGATGTGAATTATTTGGAACAATTTGTAAAATAAAATAAAATAAAATAAACATATTAACATCCACACTATTATTACTGACAAATCACTTTTAACAGTGCTTTTCCAGTTTGAAATAATTGTTGGAGATTACGCAACATGAATGGGAAGCCAAAGATTTCTTTTGTATGTAGTATGAAGAGGCTCGGTCAGAAACAAACCAGGCAATGAACCCAATAAGTTAGGTTTTTCTAGAGAGGAGGTCTTCAGATCTCAGGGTGTGTTTACACTTGATACATTAGGTCCACTCAGACCAGAGTTTGTCCACCCCCTTGGTCTGGATCTTTTATGATACGTATTTTCACACCTGATAGTCCAATAATCCTGATTTGATTGGCGACCACAATAACACTGAATATCTGCAGTAACTGATAAATACAATTCCCCAAAGGTTATTAAGTCATAATTCAGTCAAATATTATTATTATTATTATTACTCTCCTAAAATAATGTATGTATGCAAATTCTTATCACTACAGCTTTAGCTTAATCACGATTTTGTCTTTTTCTTGAATTGTACAGTACCTCATGACAGTGGCGCAAAACGTGAGTATGCAGCGTATGCAACGCATAGGGGCGCAGGGAGTGAGGGTCGCTCCTTCTCCCTGACATTCCTTCCCTGGGGGGGAAGGGGGGGGCGCCGTTTTATGTTTTCGCATCCACCTGAATAATGTGTAGTTGCACCACTGCCTCCTGAGTATGTAGTCATACTAGTTGGATATTTTATCAGTAAAGCTGATGTAGTAATTTTGATCTAAATTGCTAAGTTATTACTAATTGTCCTGAGCAATTACTTTAATTTTCATGGCCAAACCTAAACAACTCACAGTTGACAGCATAAAATGATCTTCCTTAAATTTCAGTGCCCACCCGTCATTTTTAAAGTGGAAACCTCTTTTATACGGCTGGTTGTATTAGTTCAATTATGGGCTAAGCTTTTAACCAAGCTTCTAGGTAGCGAGTCCCCCAGATGCTGTAAATGACATTTCTTCCCTTTTTATTTTTTTATTTATTTATTTTTTTTTTATCAGTGTGAAACAATTGTAAAACAGTGTCCTTTCCTCGACCAGCCTATCCTGTCTTTGTCAAGGGCGTATCTCGCATCGTTTACTGCAGGTTCAAAAAGTGAGCCACAGGGGACATCAAGGGGAGATTTAAAAAAAAAAAAAAAAAAAAAAAAAAAGGCGGGGAAAAGTGCCCTGCGTGCAGGATGCCTCCCCGAAGCCTGACCTGGTGTTTTCGTACTTTGCAGTCCGCTGTGATGCATTCTGGTGCAGTTCCATCAGCATTTTTCGCCTTCATTTTCGAAGTTGCTGAAAACAACACTTTGAATGGGAAGATGAAGTATATTCCCTTTCACCGGCGAGCTATCTCCCCCGCACCCTTGCTCCCACTGCCTACCTACATGCACACCTCATTTAATTCAAATGGAAAATATAAGCAAAGGAAGGAAGGGGCGGGGTGGGGGAAAACACCCAGCATGAGCATTTTTCCTGTTTCTTCTGCAATGAATCACTGGCAATTCTCCCTCATAAGGATAGATATCACTCGTGCATGTCTCCACATCCATCCCAACGCGCCCCTGTTTCGTTCTGAACATTCAATCCTTTGAAACTGAATCCCGATTGCCTCCGCTGCAAGGCAGGCCGCAATCCGACACGAGGCGATACGCAGATCAAGAGATTGTCTTCAGCACTGCAGAAGTGTCCGTTTACATTGACAGAATTGCCTCTGCGTATCATTTAATAGTCTCACTTGCCAAAATGCAGCAGCAGCTGCTGCCGATGTCTGGCGCACATCAATTAGTGGTCATGTTTACAGAGGGCAAAATAATGGCGTGGGAAGCGATCTCTGTAAATAGCTGCACACATACGTGTGCAGCAGTTATGCAGTTATCTCCCCGGCACACGGCGGATTGCCTCCGATCAATCACACTTACCTTCCACAAACTACTGTACGGAGTGAAGCTGCAGGCCCTGCGGTTGCCTGCGTGTCCTGGCTCTCTTTCATATTTAGTCAATTAAGGCTCTGCTCCATACAAGAGCCTTGTTATAACTGATCTGCTGTTCCGTGGCTGCATTAACTGTTTCTCCGTTACAAACGAGATAAAGCTGCTGCTGGGACACGTCCTGGTCAGTGGGAAATGAGCTTGCTCTGCATGGAGCAGACAGGGACAGGTGACCAAGCTTTGATAACAGGACCACAGGCCGAGCTAAAAATCTGTGTTTTACATTGTGCTTTACAGTAACTCTGTTTCTCTTCCAGGCTCATTAAAACTCTCTAATTCTGCGGTATAGATCAATCGATCAATCAATCAATCAATCAATCAATCAATCAATCAATCAATCAATCAAATTTTATTTTTATAGCACATTTCAGCAGCAAGGCATTTCAAGGTGCTTTTCATAATTAAAATCAAAATAAAAACAGCATGTGACATTGAATAAACAGTAAGAAAGAGAAAGAGATTTTGGAAAAAGAAAAAAAAAGATTTAAAAAGAAAAAAATATAAAAACATACATGTTTTTACTGAATTTAAGCGCTGAATATCATTCATGTTTGGGGTTTTATCCTATATGAAATACATCTCATCCTATTGCATAGGTAATTCATCCTTCCTGCCAGGATGTGATGCTTTTGCTTTATTTTTTTTGCCAAAGGTTATGTGAGGTAAGATTTTTTTCCAAAAGCTACATTAATGCAGTAACAATGAGCAAATAACTAATGCTATTTAGTTTCATGCTAAGTTATGCAGACACCCAGTCTACACTAATGAAGGTTTACTCTCTCACTGTCTCTTAAATGTTTCAGAACTTCCATTACATTTTAAGATTATGCAAAGATAGTTTGAACAAATCATGAATTAACTGTAAATAACTTCATCGTTTTGGCTCATTTTCACCAGATGAGGAATACGATCATTGGTACATGTCAGTGTGGGAAGGATTTTGATGCAATTTGACTCAACAAAACAACAGATAGAGCCATGGTGCACAATCAGAGGAGATATGAAACAGTATGAAGCTTCCCAGGAGTGGTGGACTCCACAAGAGCATCAAAATTCATCCAGGAAAAGAGACTGGGTAAAAAATGGCAGCGACAGAGATCTCAAATGCCAGAACCACTGGAGATCAACATAGAAGAAATTTAGAAAATATATTTTTTTGAAATGAAGGGACAAAAGTGTCCCCAGGAATCCATTATTATTTCAGAAAAAGGATGTCGTACCTACTTTTAAACATGATGGTGGCACTATGACTTTCTTAACTTGGCAAAATTGGTAGAACGATGACTTCTGTTTACATCTAGAAAATCCTGAAGGAAGAATGTACAGCTATCATTTTGTGACCTTAAGCTCAAGCCTAGTTGGATAATGGAACCGGGCAATGATCCAAAGAACAAACGCAAGTACACCACTGCATGGCTGAAACACAAAACCCCCAAAATGAAGATGATGGCCAATGTCCAGACTTAAATCTGATTGGGATGCTGTGGCACAATTTAAACGGGCTGTTTATCCTCAAAAAACTCTGCAATGAGACTGAATTAAAACAGTTATACAAAGAAGGGTGGACCAAAACTCCTTCACTGCGACATAAAAGACTCATTATCGGGTGTTAAAATGGTTGGGAGCAGTTGTTCCCACCAATGGCAGCACATCCAGTTATTAGGCTTGAGGTACTTATTCACTTAGAATGAGATTTTTCCCTTAATCAGCTGGAAGATGATTTGAAAAATGCATGTTGTATTTACTCCGTTTATTGTTATCTGAAAAACTGAAGTGAAACAAAATAGCAGAAATTTCTAAGAGGTGAAGTCCATTTTCCCTGCACTGTAGTTTTTGATATTTTATGCATATCAGTTAATTCATCCATCCATCCATCCATCCATCCATCCATTTTCTTACACCCTTGTCCCTTAATGGGGTTGGGAGGTGCTGGTGAGGATCTCCAGCTAACGTTCCGGGCGAGGGCTGGGGTCACCCTGGACAGGTCGCCAGCCTGTCGCAGGGCAACACAGAGACACACAGGACAAACAACCATGCACTCACACCGAGGGCTAATTTAGACATACCAATTAACCTGACAGTCATGTTTTTGGACTGTGGGAGGAAACCGGAGTACCTGGAGAAAACCCACCATGCACAGGGAGAACATGCAAACTCCATGCAGAAGGGTCGGGGCCGGGAATCGAACCCAGAACCTTCTTGCTGCAAGGCAACAGCTCTACCAACTGCACCACTGTGCAGCCGCATATCAGTTAATAAAACACAAAATGCTATTCAAATAGCAATTAGTTAATTATAATAGTTTCTTCTTCCCTCTAATGAGCAACATGTGTTCATTTCAGAATAAAGAACACGAAGACCAAACGGTAATCAACACACTGACTTGAAAATAACAGCACGGAAAGACAAGATCACATTGAAAGACTTTGTTCCAATTTTGTTTTTATGTCAGCACAACTTTTTTTTTTTTTTTTGTCGTTTGCAAACAATGTGGGCCACCCTCACCAAGCGAGATGGAGAAAACAAATTTATCACCGGACAGAATTTTGAGAGGTCTATTTTAGGACGTACTATCTTGACCTTTATTTGTTTTACTTCCCAAACCAAAGTTTTAATGTCCTCACTGACTTTTCCTTTCTTTTGTACATTCAGACCAAAAGTAATTTGGAGATTTTGCATATGCTCTCTGTAAATAGTGATCGTATGGTGAATGGCCACAGGAGAGGTTAACTACAGCAGATGAATGTATTTGTGCAAAAGAAATATTGCAATTGTTGTTTGTTTTTGTTTTTTTTTTACTTAATTTGATTTTCTTATTCTTATTAGATTAAATATTTAATCGAATTTTGTGGCGCTGCATATTTTTATTTGACGTTAATGTTATTACAGAAAAAAATAGAGTTTTTCCTTCTTGTTCAATGAAATCCAGTTGATAAAAGATTGACATATTTCCCTACAGTCTGAATCAACTTATGTAATTAAAGTCACAAATTAAATCACAAACCTAAGAAAATTTTACTGTGTATAAATTTGCAAGATAAAAAAAGGCTTTGCTATCAGAAAAACTATTGAATGTCAGAGAGTTTTAACAGAGTGATTTTACTACTAGACTGTTTATTGTGCTGAACCTTCTTCTAATTTTGAATTAAACTAGTTTTTACATTCAGCTCTTCTTAGGACAAAATTAACATAATATAAAACATTAAGTAGAAAATATTTACTGACTATTTACTGACTACTCTTCTTCCACATTGTGTCCTTGTCCGCTGTAATAAACAGTGATACTTGCTTAGTTTGCCTTTAACGGTGTTTTGCCAGTTGTGCAGCATGGAGAAAATGGATTTCGCTGAGCATACCATGGATGTCCATAAACGGCGTGACAAAGAACCTGGAAGCCCTGCAAATGTCTTGCGACCCACACCGGTAATTTATTTTAAAAAAATCATAATCTCTTTGTTTTTTTTCATAATATATAAAATAAAGAGCTATTAAACTCACAATACGCAATGAACTGTGAGGAGAGAATGAGGTTTCAGAACCCCAGATGTTCTTCTTTTACAGCAGTGATAACCTCTGCAAAGCATAAAATGCTCCACAACCCCAGAGAATCCCTCTGGGAATCTCAGTTTAAGCTTTTCTGTTTTAGAGAGAAGGTTTTGGTGTGACAGTGCAGTCCAAGGACAGAGTTTTGGGCCCTTTTGTCCATGCTTCCTGAAAAATATCAATGTTTACGAATGCAGCGAGAGTGGAAAGTTTTCCCCAACGTGAACTACTGAAGTACGTTTAGCAACGTGGAGTAAAATAACCACTAAGAAGATGTTTAATTGAATATTTCACTGTTCAAAATGGATTTTTCCAAAAATCCGCTGGGCTTTCCATGCTACCCAAACAGGAGTTAATAAATTACCGGTGTGGGTCGCAAGACATTTGCAGGGCTTCCAGGTTCTTTGTCACGCCGTTTATGGACATCCATGGTATGCTCAGCGAAATCCATTTTCTCCATGCTGCACAACTGGCAAAACACCGTTAAAGGCAAACTAAGCAAGTATCACTGTTTATTACAGCGGACAAGGACACAATGTGGAAGAAGAGTAGCTTAGGAAAGCATCACAGGATTGGATTTGTGCTGATAATCTCAATTATTTTTCATGTTCAGGATACAAAGAGCTGAAAGGCAGAGCAAAACGCTGACCTCATCACTAACCAGGGCAAAGAAGCTGAATCGCGTGAAACTGACTCAGAACAGAGCTTCATACGTTTACCACAGATATGTCTCTTAAGTGCAGAATTCACATTTCTGCCCAAAAGAATACGTCCCCCTCCTGATTGTCCATAAAGGCAAAGAAATTCTCATTATGTGAACGTATTGACTTTATCCAGTTATTGCCCACAATATACATGCTTACTTCTCTACAGATGTGCAAACAGAGCAAATATGTAAAGGAACCTAATGAAACTTTGTTGAGAAGTACTGTGAAGAACTTTGTAGATGCTAAATTTCTAAGTCACTGAAAAATCCAGCATATAATCACTGACCATGTTAGGTTTACCAGGCGTCCAAAAAACATCTGATCGATCTATGGATGCCAGCTCCTCAAGCAGGTGAATGTTTGTAAAAGTTACTGTTCAGTCTAGGATCTGAATACATCAAACATTTGGCACAAAAGAGTTTCCAAGGGTAATTTAAATGGTGTAGAGAGTAAAACCAAAGATGTATTTTTGTAATAGATTCATAAATCTCACTGAACTTGTTAGTTAAAACAGCAGTTCTACAATATAGAACCATAAAGAACCCATCTAAGCACCAGTATCTGCAACTTATTTTAACATGAACGCAACATTTCTACAACAACTCTATCTTCACAATGCCCCAAAAGCTTCTTCCTGTCAGTGCATAGGCTGTCTAGTCGATTCTTTTTCATTGCAATAACATGACATTTTGGCTATAATGTTAATATGATTTTCAAGTGAAAAACCAACAAAATAGTGTGGTGTTTTGTTTTGTTTGAGGGTATTTTTTACACAGTGGTATTATGATTACAACATTGGTTCAGGGAATAAATGGCACTCCTGGATGGACCACAAACACCAGCCATACATGTCAAGTATTTTGTGTCAGGTGTTTCAGCTTCCCAAGCCACATTTTCTTCTTGGAATATTTTAGAAAAATCTCCAAACAATCACATTTTCCACAAATGATTTGGACTTCAGTTACACAGCAAAATCTGGTGTATCTGTGAATAGAGAAGTATTAACAAGCATCACACACCAAAACACTGTAATTCAGGTTTCTAATCGGAAAAAAATTTATTTGGTCTTTTCATTTTATTTAATTTTTTTTAAGGAATCTGATCTTCATTTGGTAAAAAAAAAATCTAAAATTTTTGGTAAAAAAAAAAGGTTGGCTAATTCAGCTTAAGAAAACAACAGCAAAAAAATCTAAAGAAAATGATTTATAATGATTTTCATCAAGACAAACTTTAACATCAAACATGATAATATATCATCATAATATCTACTGTATATTTAAAAACACACACACACACACACACACACACACACACACACACACACACACACACACACACACACACACACACACACAGCTTTGTGCTTTCCTTTCCCAGGGTGGTTGGTAAAAAAAAGAAGATATTTTTACATGTCCAAGGGTTGACATTGCTGAACAATGACTATAACTGGTAGATGAATGCCTACGTTTTTGTTTTTATTTTTTTAATAGGTTTTCTCAAAGTCATTTTGTTAAAAAAGTTTGAATCAGTACACCCTCTGGATACAAACTTACTGTTATTAGTGGGTGGACCTTCCACATCATTAAAGGGACTTTGCTGCACAGTCAGCAGGTCTATTTTAACATGTGTCTGTGTGTATTAAACAAACCCCACAGATTGTACTTCGTGTAAATGGGAAGCATCCCCTCTTTTGGTAAAGAACACAGTTAGAAGAATGACATGTTCAAAGCATCCGCGATATGTCGCCCTTCGTGCTTTTGTTAATGGTGCGCTCTGAGATCATAAAACTCATTCCGGCGATGACAGGTTCATTTGAAATATGTCCTCCAGAAGGACAAACACGTGAACGAGGCCAGAGAGCCGAGAGCGGGGCGCTCATACGGTATCTCTTCCCACACCGACAGGACATTCACTCGTTTTTGGATCTTTCTTGTTGACATATCGTATTGGTACTGGCAAAGTGAAATAAATCCTAAGCAAGCCTGCACACTGGTGGCCCATTTCTCAACATGCTTCCCCGTGCCCCCATACACAAATCAATGGCGGTTATGGACGGAGCGTCAGATGAACCGACTCTTTTTCTGATGTTTTCACATGTATGTCATTGTGTGTGTGTGAGTGGCCCTGACACCTGTGAGGAGAGGCACCCGAGAAGCAGATTAACACAAAACGGCATACCGATCTGATTCTGTGTGCCTTTGTCTGGCAGGTCAGGAGAAGATTATAACAACAGCTATTGTTGCAAATAAACTATTCAGGTCTTGGCGCCTGCTTCAGGGCCATATGTGTCTCTCTTTTTTTTTTGCAGTTCTGGCAACAAGGCCACCTACATATGCCGAGCATCCATCCATCCTTTTCTAGCACATGAACTAATAAGAGCAGAGTGGAAATGGTTGAATACAGCAAGAGGAATATTGCAGTTAATCACACAAAACTCAACATGTGAGGTAGTACAAGTTCACTTTGCATGCTGAAGAATCAGCAAAATCAGTTTTGTTCTTCAGATTGGTAATTAAAGGTGGAATATCTGACAACTCCTAGTTAAAGACTCATTTGTAAATGGGTGGAAAGACTCTGAGTTCTCACAAAGTAGGTCATGCAATTTGTTACTCAACTTCAAAATAAATGTATTCAGATATGTTTCATGGATCATTGCTTTTGTGCTTCATTATAAAGCAGAATGAGCTAGTATTGGTCAAAAATGATCTGTGTTTTTGGTAGACTTGTACAAAACAAGTTTATATATTTGAGATAAGGTCACTGAGGGGTCATATAAAACAAACAAAACAAAAAAAATCACTGAATGGAGAAATGTGTAGGCCATCAAAACTGTGAAACAGGAAACAGGGTAACTTAGAGACAGAAGTACACAGTCGACAAGAACCAGAGCAGATTTCCATTCTTTAGTTTGGAAACTGCTATTCGAGATGTGGCAACCCCCCTCCCTCCCCCCCCCCAGCCTTCACCTTATATCCACAATATGTTCACAACCAGTTTTAGCATTGAAGGTGATACTAAGCCCTCTCCTGGAGGTAGAGGTTTTGAGTTGTGCCTTGTGTGTTTTAATTCCTCTAGAACGTATGAGGATTTACGTCTCACATGTGTATAAGTCCCTTTTGCAAGAAAGGCTCCTAAAAACTTGCCACTGTACTTTGCTATGAATGAATGCGACCTGAGCTCAAATGGGGTATAAGGTACAAACACTTTCCCTAATGGCTGCAATTCTCAGCAGTGGTCCTTCACTGGGTACAAGCACACTGCTATGATTGTGTTTCCCCCAGAGTCACAGTGGGTGCCTGATATATTTCAGTTTTTCTAAGCCATAGTGCAGCATCTGAATGACTTTTCAGCGCCCGCGCTGTACTCTCCCAACCCTGGTAATCAAAATGGTGTACAGGTGGACAAGCATGTAGCGATCAGAGCAGAATCAAATGTTCATACGTTTGGATGAGGATGTCAGACGATACGCCACAGAGAATCAGTTAGATTTGGATGACAGATGATAAGGATTTTTTATTTTTTTTTTATTTTACAAGTGGGTTGTGCTGATAGCTGAAGGATCTATCTAAAAGGACGTCTTAAGA
This sequence comes from Poecilia picta, assembly GCA_033032245.1. Classification (NCBI taxonomy): domain Eukaryota; kingdom Metazoa; phylum Chordata; class Actinopteri; order Cyprinodontiformes; family Poeciliidae; genus Poecilia; species Poecilia picta. The sequence continues at coordinate 14,503,527 of CM065366.1, read as the reverse complement.
TGGTAGCCCGATTGCAGTGCATTGATTTTATTGAATCCAGATGGCATCCAGCATCAAAGTAGACAGGCCACAACAGGAGCCTGTGTTTGTATGACCTTCAACTATTTGGTTCACATGTACGTCATTGTGTGTGTGTGAGTGGCCCTGTATTTGATACATTGTAAGAACCATTTTCCTAATACATAATACATTGTAGGAACCCATGACAAAGGATCGACCCCTGATCGTTGATCCTCTGCCATGACTGCTGTGTTCACTGTGCTGCTGTAAACCTTGGCGTTACTGCAGTGGGAGGAGTTTCACACCGTGAAGGGTTTGTGCAAAATGAACAAGAACAATTGTACCTAACCTAAACTCAATTCATACTTTAGTCCTAAACCTAGCCCCAAACCCTAAGTTAGGAATCAACTGGTAGAGGTTAGAAGCCTTTGTAAATATAGAGAAATGTAACATGTGTATCTGTGTGTGTGAGAGAGTGTGTAAGCAGAAATAATTGGGTTTGTGTTGAGTACAGGTGTATGTGAATGAATTTGTCACCTGGAGGTGTACAGTTTTTAGAATGGTGAGACGGACGGGTGGAAGGCCTGCAACCCCCAGTGCCCACGGGCAGCAAAGGACAGATGGAGATGGCTCTGGAGGGACGTAACAGCCCCAGGCAGAGAGACACAAAGCACCACCCCAGGGTGGACACACACAGAGGCAGGTCATCGGTGAAGCAAAGGAGCAGCAACCCTAAGGCCAAAGAGGCAGAGCCCCCAGTGGCCCAGTGCCCAGAGCTCCCAACACACAGGCACACGCCAGAAGGACCAAAGCAGGGAAGGCACCGGATGAGAGAGCCCCTGAGGGAACCATAGGGATGGACGCCAATAGCCCACCTGACACATCCCAGGGAGCCACACAAACAGCATCCTAGCAAAGGGGGACAACCCTTACCAAACACCCCCAAACACCATCATCAAAGACCTGCAGCCCATCCTCACATCCTGACCAACACTGAACCAGTATAGGTACTGGAGCAGAAGAGGACCACACAGATCTTACGGATCGGTTCATATACGGCTCCTAAAGTGACAGCTTGGTATGTTTTTGGAACACTTAGAGGAAGGAAAATAACAAAACTATGCGTTTTCAAAGTTATCCATCGGCTACACTTTTCTAAAATGCATCCCAGTGTTTCATCACAGGGATATATTTTCACTTGTGACAAATGCAAACCAGATGATGGGACTCTGAGCCATCTGCTCTGCTCCTGCCCTAAACATATGGACTTCTTGCACAAGACGTTTCAGTGTACAGTAATGCAGATATCCTACACCTGATAGCCATTTGATAACATTGGGCTCCAGCAGGGTCTCTTGTTATGTTTGGTGGTAGCACAGCGAGTTATTCTGAGGGAATGGAAATCCACTACCCTCCTTGTTTCAAATTGCCTTATTGATATGATCTCCTGTATTTATCCTGAAGACATTCCACAGTCTTTGCCAGGTAGTCATCAGAAGTTCCTTGGTGTGTGGGGTTCTTTAAACAGTAATGAGTAAAAGAGGACATCCTGACCATTTGGATAGTTTTTTTGTCATCATTATTATTATTATTTCCCATATGACTCTGTCTCTTACTTGATTGTGCACTTTGGATTGACGTTCACAATAATTTCCTCTCAATATACCAGCAAATTGTCTAGACTGTTTTCTTTTGTTTAGTTTGGTTTTTATCATATCCTTTATCCTTTTATTGTTTTGTTTTTTAATGATTATTTTTTTAGATTTTTAAGAAAATTTCTTTGACATCTCAGTTTCCAAGATGGTTGATTGTATTTTTTATTTCAATATAGTAGCATATACGAGCATATACTGAATATATGCCGCATAACCACTTGGAACAAGCTAATGTGCTTAGAAAGTGTAAAGCAAGACTGTGACAATGTCTTAAAGGAAAACATTTTCAAATCACTTCTGAGTTTCATTGATATTTCCACAACTCAGTGTCCCAGCTGCACCTGAATGCAGCAGGTGCAGCTGTTGGAAAAATCCTCTTTCATCAACAGGAGATTCCTCTGACTTACATTTTATATGACATATGTATGCTTTTGGTTGCCCATTTGCTGTACAGACAGAAGCATTGCACCCGTCGTCCAACATATGAACATTCTGAATGTACTTGTGGAATAAAGAAAAGCTGTTTGCACAGAACCAACAAGGCTACATGGGACATTTTCACCTTTAAACCTTTTAAGTTGGTTCTAGTTGATTTTACCGTTGATGAAGTCTGTGACAGGACAGCTGCTGACTACTTGGGGTTAGTAATCAGTTCATACTGAATCTAGCTTCATGTGAGATAATTATAACATGTTTGACTGACTGCAGCTGAGGTCAGGTCACTTTGCTTCCCCTCTTACACTGTCAGATTTTTGTAAAAACCAGCCATGCTGATTGTCTAAAACTAGTAATGGAGCTTTTACTCAACTGGGAATCATGTGTAGAATATGGTTAAAAACATTGTAGTTTACTCTAAAGTTTAAATGGTGAGACTATAAAGTGAAGTTGTTGTTTTAAAATTGCCAAATATTGAGCCCCAATTAGTCAGGGTAGTTTCATTTCAAGCTTGCATGTGCATTATCCATGCTTTCAGTAAATCTAAAGTCCATGTACAGCATTGTGCCAATTTAAAACCATCTGAGTTGAATCTCGAGTGCTCAGGGTCGTCAGCAGTGTGCCGTGGCAAAAAGAAGAAAAAAAAAGCTGACTGATGTTGCAAATGTCAAAAGATGATGGACTGCAGCTCTCCGGCCTGGGAGCAAACCGCGGCTACTCTCTGTGTGATTCGCACTCTTAAAACCCCCCTCCGTCCGCTCCCAACACTTTCACCTTCGTTGCATCATAACCAGAGAAACCCTGTGAATCTGAACTCGCACAAATACATAAACCCCACAAAGTACAATGAAAAATAAGTATCATTATCGCATTGTTACGCCCCCTGCTAGCTGTTCTAACGGAGTCAGGATAAAGTCTGAGAACGTTTCCTGAAGTTCCTAAAACAATATGTCCTTAGTGCCCTGTGGGTTCTGAAGTTGGTTCTGCATGTTCTCAGAGACGCCATCATATCCCCTCGGATCAGCGTCCGTCTGGTTTGGTGGACGGCACCACACACTGTCTTTGTCACGCTCTTTGAGCGAGAATAAGCAGGATGTCCCAGAATAACATACTGTACCGTTTTGACAGGATGAGTGTGTACCTGTAGGAATGATGCAGGTGATGTTAAAAGTATTAAATAAAGCCTGGCAGCAATCTGTTGAGATGTAGTTTTAGCAATAACATTCTTTATATTTTTCTGCAAAAAAAATATATTTCTCAAAAATAAACAAAAAAAAAAAAAACAAGAACAAAACAAACAAAAACGCACCGACATTTGTATTTGTCAATATATCCTTTTTCAGCTTTTTTTATTTTAGATCCGGGTTTGCAAACCACATTCTGGCAAAGTGAAGTGTTTTCTATCTTCTAGTTGTACTGTTTCAAACTTTGGCATCATAATAAAACAGTGCTAAAAGTATATATTTGAGATTTTTACATTTTTTTTCTGCATTGACTTATACAGGAAAGTACAAAGTTCTGCTGAAATTGGGTTTGCATGAAAAACATAATCAGATTGCCAGACGATGACGTCTCTCATTGCAGAAGTAACCGAGTCGTGATATTTACATCCATTCATAAATGTAAACTGTGGACTTTTCTGTTGTTCTTTCTCCGTGAGGACACAGCAAATAGTTTTGATAATTTTCAAATATATTACATTTTCTCAAATCCAGAGTCAAAATTATATAACCAGGCCCAAATATTTATACAAATTTCTACTTATGTTAAAATAAATGTCCATATTTTATGGAGCCCTCAAGAACCTTCTGACATAAATCTGGGAGGATTTTTGCCCCACTGTTTATTACCATGTCTTAGATGAGGCTTTTGGACACAGTTTATAAATAATTAATATGGCACTAAGGCCTATGCAGAAGTCTCATTCTTAGCTACCCTGAAGTTAGTTTATGTGCATCCAGATTGAAGTTTTCAATTGGTAGAATGTAGTTTTTCTTTTTTATCTTTTAGTTGTTTGTGCAATCTCTCAGGACCTCAGCTACTGAAGCAAAACCTCATCGTGATGCTTCCACCACCATTCTTGACAGTTATTTCCTTTTCCAGACAAAATGTAAAAGAAACACGAGATTTCTTGCAACATCATCGAGCATGTTAATCACAAATATAATCTGAGTGTATATTACAATCAATGTAGAAGACATGCACCAAATGACTCGAGACCAGGAATCGAATTTAGGATGAGGTCAAAAATCAATGGGAAAAGATCATTTCTTTGATTGCCTTGTTTTTAACTATAAAGCCAGACAAACATCCAAAGAGTGGCAGCAAAAGCAAATGGGGAGGATTAGCAGTGCTTGCCAACAACTGGTGTTGGCAAGCACTCTAGAACATAGTGGGGAAATATCATCTCTGTCGCTGGACACTGAGCTGTTAGCATCTCATGACGATTATACGCCAGCCGTGTCTTCAGTCAGATTCTTTTTGGACTGAAGACTGACCACTACCGGAGATCCTAACTGCAAGAGAGTCACAACGACTCTCTGAAGAAACTTGGATGATTTGAGTTTTGAAGAGACTTAGTTTCTCCCCGGAGTAAATAATGTATTTTTGAAAGGAACTGAACTGAACTGAATTGAATTGAATTGAATTGAATTCCAATTAGACTCACAATGAGGGGATGCAGACATCTGATGTGCAAAAATGGACTAAAAGATTATGCCATGATGTCTGTTTGCATTTCAGCAATATTATTTAGCAGGAAATATACTCCAATTACGAAATGGGGATAGATGTTTTCAGTGGTTTCACTGAAAACATCTATCAATCATTCCCAGATGTTTTATTATTATTATTATTATTATTATTATTATTATTATTATTATTATTATTATTATTATTATTATTATTATTATTTTATTTTTTTAGCAAAGTGAAAAAGACCTTTACTCAAAGAAAGAGCTCGGTTCCTTTCTGTGTGTGTGAAACCGCTCTGAGATGGCAGCGCTCCAAAACGCAGACTTTAACGGAAGACATAACCTCCACTATAACATTTTTTTTTCAATGGCTAACATCAGGCTAACGCATCTTGGCACACAAGGCTTCATCAGAGCATCTGCTTTTGGCATAGCACCCAACCAGTGGAAGGTTATACGAGGAGGCGCACCTGCTATATGTTTTTCACTGCTTGATCTCATTATCATCAAGTGTGTTATAGTGGCAGGGCTGACAAGCTGCTGCCTCCAGCGGATTTACAAAATACCAGTAAAACGTGTGTAATTAGCGAGCACAGTCCAAAAGGCACCAGTGGTAAAAACAACAGTAACACCATATGCGTTACTGTAAGTTAGCTTATGCTTTCAATTTATGTAAAAGTTTATTACAGCCTAGAAGACTAAACTACAGCATTGATTCTACAAGAGTGAATTTCAGGGGAAATCTCACCATGTTGCCATGTGTCGTCAAACAATAACATACTTTTTACATGTGAAACTCCTGATGACGTAGTATCTTGACCGTATTTCTGTGCAAATCCTTGCATATTTGTAGTTGGAAACAAATATTCATATTCACCCAGAGCAAACGTGATGTACAGGAAAACATGTTCGCTGTACTTCATGTCAGTTTCAACAATAAGGCAACTCTTTGTGAGGAAAATTTGCATTTCATGTCTTTTAACAGCTGAGTTTAAAGGAAGTGTGCTGCTGCTGCTAGCAACGAGCGCCATCCATGGTGCTGAGCGGGCAGCAGCCAGTTCTTAAATGTTTAATGCTGCGATTTGTGCAAAAAGGCAGCTCTCACAACAATATTTTAGCTTATTTGTACAAACACATGCTGTTTTTACTGCAGTGTTTCAACAAATGTGACGCTTTAGTGAATCTAATTTTGTTTCCAGCAAAGCCAGGCTAATGAAGAGTTTTACTCAAAACACTCTGTGGCATTAAATGTGTCAGTCTAAAGGCGACATCACACAAATTTAGACAAGTGCTAATTAAATGCCTCTGTAACTCTTTAGTCATGCTACACTATGCCAACACTCTGTCTGCTCTAATGAAGATTTACTTATTGTGGCTTGCTGATACTCCAACAGCATGGCAGTCTGAGCCTTTGTCTGATTAATTTACTTTTCCTTTTTCTTTTTTTTTTGCTTTCGCTTTGCTTTGTGTATGTCAATGCAAATTTAATCTTTTAGAGGCAATTATTACTCAAGCATATCTCAAAGATGTAATACAACTTGCAATTGTAATGAAATACACTACATTTCTTTGCATTTAGACCTATGTCCTGCACATTTCTAAATATAATACATATGGAAAAAACAAACAAGAAGGTTGATTAAATACTTACATAAGCTTTTGCTAGGGTTTAGCAAATGTTTTCTCATTTTTCTCACTGAAAATGTGTTACTGTATTTGCATACAAATCTAAACACTTTGCCTAAAAATTTCATTATTCTTTGCTTGAAAGCAAAGAATAATGAAAGACATGTCCTAATAACCCTGGTAAAAGCAGGAATCTGAGAAGTCGTGACATGTTTTTTTTTTTTTTTTGCATGTCTTTTCTGCCAATCGTAAAATTCAACCAGCCAAAACACTTGCAAAATTAATTGACGCCACACATTCTGGATGTGTCATTTGCTCTTGTTAATTTGATACCCGACGCTGTTACTACGTCCTGAGAGCTCGCTAAGATTTTTTTTTTATCCTTTTGACAGTATCAAGCAGCAACAGCCATCCTCACAAAAAGCAGAGATTGGAGAATATGAATATAAAGCTGCTGCTAAACTCAATGAGCACAATTTGAATTCTGGAGCAAATTAAGACTCTTAACCACTAATAAGGACCGAGTCAAAACTTTATTCACTAGGGGAGATGCAGTGATGAAGCCCCAAATGTTCATGTTTCTTTTAAAAATCTTTGTCGGAGCCTTCCTTATGTTATGAAAATACCCGGCAGGACATGGAGAAAGATGAATTAAACCAGGTTTAATCTAAAAACCGCAACTTCAACTTCAAAGGTCTGTGTGCCACTTGACAAGCACAGCGGTGGAATTGATTCGGCAAAAACAGTCAGTCCCAGTGGCATTTACAAGAAACTGGCCTCCACACTGTTCATTTTCAGCAGCAGGCATAGAAAGCCGCATTATTTATGCAAGTAGTTTCACAGTATTTTAAAAATGTTGAAAGCATAAATATGTGGACATAATCTCATCTAAAGAGGATGTACTTCATCTCTGTCTGTATTTGCACCTCTTTTTCCCACATTTTGTTAGGTTGCAATCATACATTTGAACTGTATTTTATTGGGATTTGAGACATAACATAGAAGAAGAAAAATAATACATGACTTCCAGGTGAAATAGGGGAAGAGGAAGTTTGCCAATAAAAAAATTGTCGTCATTTGAATTTTTGCAGTCATTTGGAAGCCTAAACAGTTCCTTACATGTCGCTCCTCTTAAATATGAATCAGTTGAAATCAGCTCCCTACAGAAGTCATTTTAATAATTAATAGAGTCCACCTGTGAGCAATTTGATCTCAGCGTAAATCCAGCTGTGCTGGGGAGACTTCAGAGGTATTGTCAGAGAACATTAGAGAACAAACAGAGCCACTCAGATTCAGGAACACAATCAGAAATGTCGGGGAGAAGGACGCACGGATTAGCATTTAAACGTTGGACTTCCTGTTTAAGGTTTTCCACAAACCTCATTTTTTAGGTTTGCTGCTGAAAACAAACATGGTGGAGACCAGTTTCTTGTAAATGCCACCGGGATTGATTGTTCTGCCGATTCGATTCCACCGACTGTAGTTGTCGAGCAGAATGCTCTGTTCAGATGAGACCAAAGCTACAAGCGACACAGGTGCGTAGAAAATCCAACATAACCCTGAACAGAAGAGTCTTCACAGTGGAGCATGACGCCATTATCCTGTGGGGATGCTTTTCTACAAAAGTGACAGGAAGGCATGTCAGAGTGGATGGGAAGAGAAATGAAGATAAATTCAAGGCAATACTAAGAGAGAGCCTGCCTCCTGTTGAGCCCTGAGTGCAGATGTTCACCCAAACAGATCACCAGAGTAATCGTTTAGATTTAAATCAAATACATTGGTGTGTTGAGATGGTCCAAAAAGTCTGGACCTTGAATTGGCTCAGATTTTTGGCAAGGCTTGATCATGTATGGTCTCCATCGTGGCTTGAGACATGTCGTAAATAAAAAATGTGCAAAGTTGGTTCAACAAAAACAAACACCAAAAGTAACTTATGGCTGCAATTGCACTTGTGGTTTGAATAAAATGCACGCCACACTTTTCAGATTTTTATTAGTTAAAACGCTTTTACCATTTTCCTTCCGTGTCGCAGTGTTAGAGACCCTAACAAATGCACAGAAGAGTAAAAATATGGTAAAATAAAAAAAAAGAGAAAAAGTGTTCGAAGCACATTAAATGCTTTGTGAGGTAAATTGCTTTATTTCTCCCATTAATGCTCGACTTGACTCTCAAGGAGCAGCCATCTTCTGCAAGCGCAGAGATAAAGTCACAACTCAGCTTGTTACTAAAGTTTCACTGCAGGCCAACCCATTGCCAGATTTCAGACTGACGACTCCTAAACATCAGGATATCCAAAAGCTTGATCCAATAAAACATCAATATACCTCCACAACCACAAGATTACACCACCTACCTCCAAAATCAGGCCTAAGGCGGATATCATATCCCTTCAGCAACTTGTCCACGGTAGTCTTGGCCACAGACATTCCGGTGCTTTCGTTGGAGGAGCTGAGGGTAGAAACCACAGGTTTTAAGTGCTTTGCCCCGACAATCAGCACCAACAGAGTTGTGAGTTTTTCTGAACCTGTGTCCACATTTAGTTAGAAGTTGGAAAAGTTCTTTTAACAAACACCTTGTTGGTAACGTTAATGGGCGGAGGGCTTATTGTGTGTAAAAGGGGCTTTTTTACCAAAAGAAATAGTGTGTTTTTTAACACCTGACATAGTAAAGAACCTATCTTCTTTTTATTTATTAGTAGTTCTTATGTACTAAGCAGTTAATAGGATAGATACAAACTGCAGTAGTTGGACCCAGAGCCTGATGCGAACAGCTTGTCCATGAGGGTCCAAGGCCAACTTGTACTTACAACAGTTCGACCAAACGATATGCTATCGACCTTTAACTGTTGTTTGTACCATGTAATTATTTACACAGGAGGTTGATACAGGAGGCGGCGCACCAACCAAACTTCCTACAAGAAACAAACTTCCTACAAGAAACAGGTGCAGACGGCTAACAGTCAAATGTGTCCTAACGTTTCTGGTTACAGAAAAGTGAAGCAGTGTATAAATCAATATCATAGCGTTCGCTTAGTTCTCATATGCACATTTTCTGTTCTCTGTGTTTCACACGGGAAGATCAATGCTGTTGCACCGCCTCCGTTCCCTGTGTAAATAATCATCAGGTTCCGTGTAAATAATCAGTCCGTGGAAATGTGAAGACGATTTACAGGTTTATCAATCTGCGTGCGCCAGAACAGCCATGATGTTTTGAGATCCGAGTTGTTTGAAGGATCTTTGGACCCTGGACCCTTTCTTGGACCAACATCTACCTGACTGGTTTGTTCAGAAATAAAGTTGCAAAGACAACAGTCATTCAAGAAAGTAACAGAAAACTGCATCAAAAAAAAAAAAAACCTGAGCCACTCCCTTGAAATCACGTAGTAACCGTTTAGAGATGGGTCATAAGAACGAATAAGTGTTGTAAAAAATTAAAAAAGGTTAAACCTGGGGTATGGTTGAAAATTGTGCCTTTATGCATTGGACTCACATATCAGGTACATCCATTTAGTCAGTTGTAGGAGTGTTCTGATGACATTTCATGTATGGAAGACTTTCAAGAAGCTGAGAATTAACTCAGATTTAATGTATTCATTTTTCCTACAAGCTCCATCCTATTCACAGTTTTTTTTAGAAGAAGAACCAGAAAAAAAATAAAGCCTCCCATTTTCCTGTCAGTTTGAGCCAGGATGTGGACTATTTTACTCCCCTTTTGCTCCGGTCTGACTATAACACTAATAATATGGGGTGACATGACCTGCAACCCTCTCAGCTGGTCCAGTTCTCCACTTGATGTTCCTTTGTAAGGTGCAAGGTTGAGTGTTGAGGGGGAATAAAATAAATAAAAAATTAAAATAAAAATAGGAGGAAGGAATGGAAAAAAGGTTGCCTGAGTCATGGAAGCCCCCTTTTATTAACTCACTGTGCAGTTGTTCATCACGCTGGGCGCTTTCAAAAATCTCTATAAGCTTCAACACCTGGCAGCGTCAAGCGTTGGGGTTATATATGAGAAACCGTCTTTCATTACTGTGATCTGGTGTATAACGGAAGCAAAATGTCAAAAAGAAAAAAGAAAAAAAGTGCAGCCTCAGTCTCAGCGAGCACCTTAAATCTTTTAACTGACACCATGGACCACTGCAGACAAGGAAACGGAGTAGGCCACAAGGGATGTACATCAGTGTCTTCAACATCAAAACAATGAGGGAGCTGAGCAGCAGATTCTGGCTGCTGTGATGTTTGGAGAGGGCTTGTGCACAAAATGCGTGCTGTAAACATTAAAAGGCCCTGACATGAGCTGATTTATTAAAAGGCTCAAAAGCTTTCCCAGCTTTCTATCTGGAGAGCTACAAGCAGAGGGAACCTGCATGGATTTCTTTTTCCCTTCTTCTTTTTCCCCCATGTTCTGATTGATTTGGTTCGCTTCAATGAGGTGACCAATTAGAATAATTAAATGTGTAACCATATTACTGACCACAACTCATAAATCCAGCTGTTTATCTAATAAAAACTATCATCTAATTTCTACACTAATGCGTAAAAGGATTATATTATTATTATTATTATTATTATTATTATTATTATTATTATTATTATTATTATTATTATTATTATCGTGGACTGTCCACCAAACACATCTCCATTTAGACATGAGGAAAAGGTTACATTTCCCAGTTGGCTTGCTATGATGCACGCGCGTGTTTTTACGCTCGCGCGCGCCGCAGCTCTGTCTAAAGAGTGTAGATCGGCAGCGATGCCCCTATAATGAGCAGGCCTGGGTACCCCCTTAACGCGATTTGCCACATTTCGGGTTGCTATTGATCCCTAACTAAATATGTTGGTAGACATTTTTTTTTCCTCTTTCCGATCAGCTTAAATGAAGAGTATCTTACCTTTGAACAAAGCATAGGAAGGACAAAGCCACCAAAGCAGAGAAAATTCCACATATTTTTTCTTCTTGACGACCCAACATCTCCACGAATCCGTATAGTTCCTATAATCCAACCAGTCCCGTGGTCCTCCCGAAAACGCACAAACTAAGAATAAAACAGGCAATTAAAAAAAAAAAAAAAAAAAAAGACAATTGCCTTCTCTAAAAAAAAAAAAAAATCAGTCGAATTACTCGCCTACATCTATGCAGGCGATTTTTTTTTAAAAAAGTGCTATTATAATGGACAAATAAAAAGAAAAAAAAATAAAAGAAAAAAAGGAGGGGGGGAAATCTGCTGTTTGGACCCCGCTGTTTTCCTTTAGCTATGGAAATCCGTGCAGGTCACAGAGCCCCTCGACCAACACCAGAAGATCAGACATCTTTGCTCGAACAAAACAGAACAGCATGTAGGATACTTTTAAAAGTGATGACAAGTCCAGTCGAGGGGGGTGGGGAGGGGGGGGGCAGGTGTTTGGGGTAAAGGAGGGGGAGAAAAAGGAAGAAAAAAAAAAAAACAGCAAACACTGGCATGAATGGCTGAAGCAGCAGCCTCCTGACAATCAAATCGGCGGATGAAATTTCCCAGTCCAAATCTGCAGAAGAGGCATGGTTCCAGCGCTGCTCCGGCGCCAGGCTTCACCCACAACGTGATGCTGTTAAAAGATATTTGACTGAGCTGAAAACGGTGGTCGGCTGATGTGTGTGTGTGTGTGTGTGTGTGTGTGTGTGTGTGTGTGTGTGTGTGTGTGTGTGTGTGTGTGTGTGTGTGTGTGTGTGGAGTGGGGTGGTGGGTGCTGGGGGGTGTAGGAGGGGGGTGGGAGGGGGGAGCGGTGGGCTCAAAAAGAAAAGAAAAATGAAATTTTCATTCCTTTTTTTCCCTTCTGCTGCTTCTTCTTCTTCTTCTTCTTCTTCTTCCTTCCCCCCCGTTGCTGCCGCTGCTGCTGCTGCTGCCGCTGATGATGATGATGATGTAGATCAGCGCAAAGTCACTGAGGGGAAAATGCACATTGAAATAGCACTGGGTAATATCTGATGCAGACGTCAGGGGAGGCTATATCACCCCTCTGATGAAGAAATTAAGGGGAAAAAAAGTACATGCCGAGAAATATGGATTTGCCCCCTCTTTTTTTTTTTTTTTTTTTTTTTTTAAATGCCAAAACATGCGTCCACAGCGAAGAGACTCATTCGAAAAGTACTCCTGCCTCCGCTGGCCGCCGATAAATGGCGTATGGACACGTTAGCATGCTCCGTTCGTCCAGAATGACACGACGGAGGAACCTTGTTTGCTTCCTTAGTTTAATTTAAAACAATATCCGACAGGGAGGAGGGCTCGAGGAGGGGAGGGGGGGGGGGGGGGACACCTAAGGTGAATTCCTTGGCGACAGGCTGTTCATGCGCTGGATTTTTTTTTTTTTTTTCTCCTAAAAGCCATTAAAGTGCTCGTAGTGTGCGCCGGTGCGTTTCCATGCGTTTATTTCACTTTGGCACATTCTTACAGCGCGGCACTCACACGCAGGCACGCGCCCACATAAAACACACGCGCGCGCGCGCGCAGACACAGGGATACAGACAGGATTCTCTCAGTTTGATCTGATGTTATTATCATGCGCTCTATTTTTTTTTTTTTTTAGTCGTCTGCTTGGACCAGAAACACTCTTACACCAGGCTGCACACCGACAACCCGAGAATCACACAGACTTGAGTTTTAAGCAGAGGAAAGAGGTTTTCTTCAGGGATCTCTGTGCTGTCCAGTTGCTAAGCAACCCGGCCCAGCACTGATGCAGTTGTGGTGATTCGGATGCTCTGCGCAAAGGCTCATTTAAAGGAGCAGACCCGGTGTGCAGTCAGAGCCGCCGTGTCAGTGGGACAAAAGGAGACATCCGCTGATGAACCGGGGAGCCGCTGCTGTTAGAATAAAGGGGGAGCGTTTACAAAAAGGCACGTAAAGGAAATGTGGGGATCGTAATTCTGCTTCATCATCACTCTGTTCCCTCTAATCATCCCTGTCATGCCCACAAGGAGTGTGGTGATGCTAAAAAAAAAATAAAATGAAAGAAAAGAAAAAGAAATGCTCATGATCTGTGTTGCTGCTTAAGATGTGTGTCATGAAAACCAGAATGAACGAACCACCAGGTATGGATACAGTGTCGGTTCATGCTCGGGTTGATACCTCTATTGTAAAGTCTGGACCTTTCAAGTGAAGTAAGCATCGCATATCGTCACTTAGAAATGGACAAACATTTGTATAATAGTAAGACTGTATTTTGTTTTAGAGCCTAATGAAGAACTGACTGACTGGACATTTGTCACCATGGAGTTAGTTTGATATATATCCAGTGCTCAGTTCTTGTCTGATTTGTAGCAATTTGTTAATTCAGGCAGCTGGATTTGAGCCTCAGCTAATTTTTCCTCAGTTGGTGGACCGGTTTGTGGCACAGCAATATTTATACTTGGTTTAAACATGTCTCATTTAAGTATGTAAGTGTTAAAATGTTACTTTTTGCTAAAGTTATGAACTGAACATGGCCGTAGTGAAAGCTTAGAGTCCGTTATTTCTTGTGTCATGCTTGAATGTAGCACAGTAGACCATAGCTCTGTCCACTTAGTTTAGTACATAAATATTCTGCATGTTTGAACAATGCAATATTTCCTATGTCCACTCCAAAACAAAAGTAACAAACATTCTCATGTACATTTATATCCTCACTAAATATAATCTACACACATATAGATTCACTTATTTTCATGTCACATTTTCACTGAAGAAATTGTTCATTCTGCGATCATTTGTTGGGCTGCAGCACGACAGTAAGGGGTGTGGCTATGCATGTCTTCCTTCTCAATATCACTTTTATCACCTCTGCTTAAATGTCTCCGAGAGCTTGATTATTTATGGATGTATATTCTGGCCTTATCTGAGGGGGGAGGCAGGACCTGTCCATCACATAAGTGACGTTGGGTGCTGATCTCAAACAGGCTGCCATTGCAATTACATAGTTTATGTCAAAGGCTAACACCATGACTGACCGTGACCCAGCGGTGAAGGCTGAACAATTATCTTAACATGATCTGCGACACAGTCAGACTGACTTTCACACTTGTTGGGTACTTGTTGCACCACATGGAGTCAGTGGTCATACAATGCCGCCATTGTACAGAGATATTTTTCAAATATATCTAAATGATCAGTGGACAGAGGCTAAATACTATAAATTAACGAAAAACATTATTACTTAATTAGATAATTATTCTACAAAAAATATTCCGTATCTTTGCTGCTATTTGTTCAGATCATTGAAGGTGCCTAAAAACGAGTATTTAAATTTTGCCATCCACAATTCATTGGCTACAGTAAAATGTAAAATGAAAAAAATAAGTAACACAGAACTCGAGTGTTGGTGTTTGATAAGGACCATTCACATGTCTTCATCCTTGAATGCTAAAGTTCACCCTTGGTTAGCTATGATATTTCAATGACTCACAAGAAAAAGCCTGAATCATAAATTCAGAATTTAATGTTAAACGTTGCTTTAAAAATCAGTATTACTTGCAGTTTTCTTTTGATGTGGTCTGTATTGTGATTTATAACTCTCAGCCATGCTTTATTAGCATTAACTCTTACTGGTGACCTTATTCATGTACTAAAATTTCTGATATTTGCTAATTCTTCTCTGTTACATTATCTGTTGCATAACTACGGTAATATCCCAATCCTATTTGTCAGTTTCCATACCGTTTTCACACTACAAGGAGCATAACCTTTTGTCAATCAGATGATAAACAAAATCTAAGTTTAATCAAAGTGTTTTTGTATTAAATGAATGACACTATTCACTGGCTTCGTTTTCTGGTGAAATTTAAGGTTTTATTAATTATTTTTTTAGTGTCTAAACTCAATGGCCTGGGCCCATCTTACTTACGTGAGTTCTTTCATCCCTGAGGTCAGCTGAGCAGCTTTTATTGCCTGTCCCTTGAGCCAGGCTAGAAATTAGAGGGGACAGAGATTTCTCTGTGGCAGCACCCAGGCTGTGAAACAGTCTCCCTCTGCCTGTTACGATCTCTCAGTCAGTAGGTCAGTTTAAGTCCAGATTGAAAACGCACCTATTTTTCTGGCCTTCAACACCAGCTAAAACAAAAAATGAAATAAAAAATAAATAAAAGGAAAAATTAGTATCTAATTAAGATTTATTTTGGGGAAATTACTGCAGCTGAAATTAAGTATGTCACAATATTAGTTTTTGGTATTTTCTTCCAATTTTATAATTGTCTTTATTATAATTTTTAACAAACGTATTTGTATTTTTTGGTGATGTTTTGATTGTTTGATTGTTGCTTTGGTCAACTGAAGTTGTTGTAAATGTCCTGATGCGAGAGGTCCTGGGTTCAACTCCCGGACTAGCCCCCAATTTGTTATGAATGGATCGCAGTCATAACACAAACGGGACCATGCTTGTGATCAAGGTGCAGAAAAAGGAGTATTTATTAACAAAAACTGCAAAGATTTTGAATAGTATTGTGGCATAATGCAAACGCTTTTGTATGTTGTATGTGTGCATATGGAAGTGTAGAGGTGTAAAAACAAACTCAAATGTGCATGAGGAGGGGAGCTGAGGCCCTCATAGTGGAGATGGCCAGGTTTAAATATTCTGTGCTCCAAATTAGCAGAAGAAGAATTGGTACAAGGGCCAAATTCTGCCCATTTCTGGTCATACTCAGCCTCTCCCACAAAAGCAACTTCCCTTACAACAGTGTTCTCAGATGCAGCTTTCCCTCTTTAACTTGTTGGCATCCATAAGCCCCTGCAATGTGGTTCCCTTTTCTTTTAGTTCACATGTTGCATAAGGCATGCGAGTTACTGTGTCACCCCCCCTTGCTCCCCTGATATAAATAGTATCACATGGTTAATGCATCGGTGCCTTCCAGTCACTGGCTTTCCCCTTTTCCCCCAGCCCCCACTGTTTATATCCGTCAAAAGGGCGTAATCGGCTCTAAGTAGCAGATGATGTATTTAACTGATGTGTTTAGCAGTGTCTCAAGATGCTTCATCTTCTCTCTCTTCTGTGACATGAGTGAAAATGTGTCTTAATGAGAGTTCGTTTGACATTAATGTGACATGGGATGTTGTCGGTTTACCCTCAGAGGACGTGATCAAAGCTTCTCCTGAAGGAGTTAAGTTGCAGTTAAAGCAATCGTGCAACATATTTGGCCAATCCCACAGTGAGGAGGGGGCCGGGGGGGTCTTGATAAACGCTCCAATGTTCGGCCTCAACTTGGAAGAGCTTTGGTTTTGCAATTATCAGACGCAGCGTTTCAAGTCTGACAGGTGAGTTTAGGTTCCCTGGATACTATCAGATTCACACAAGTCAAACACAATTTAGATGACCTCATGAGTCATGACCTAATTAAGGAGGACTTAGGCCGCCCCGAAGCATCTGAGTCAAGCTGGAGGATGTGGCCTACATGCAAGCAGTGGTCATGTTATTTTATATGACCGTGCTGTAAATCTCTATTGCTTAACCGCGATATTTTACATTTTCATCACACAGACGGGGGTCAGAGCAGCACTTTGAGAGCTCACCTCCACAGAGCGCCTCTGGAGCTTTGAGAAAAAAAAAGAAGAAAGTTTTGACTTCGGCGTGCATCACGGTGCTTATTGACTGCAGTGATGAGCACAGAGGCTTTGAAAGTACACGGCGCTGGAGCACTACCTTGAAGCGGGCTGCCAGGCAATTGTTGCTATGCTACGGCAGAAAGCTCGGTGAAAGTGTAGTGTGTTGCCCATTGAGGCTGAACTGCGCCACGATGCTTCAAATGCTGGTGTGGAACCTCTGTCTGCATGCGAGAGCTCTGGGGTGCATGTGTGTCTTAAATAGTACACAAGATAGAAATCCTCTGCGATGCTCAACAAAACATTATTTATAACTTGAAAGATGCTGGTGGAAAACTACATGAACTGCAATGTCTTTAAAAAATATTCATATCCCTACAGGTTTCTGTTACATTTCGCCTCATTACAGCTTCTAATTTCAAAGAATTTTGGATGTTTTGATGTGATAGACCAAAACAAGGTAGCTTTGTAGTTTTTAAAAATAAACTGCTAATATGTTGCGCAACCTGCCATTTGTTTTGCACAGAGCTGCTTTTTTGCTGCAACTTTGCCTCGTTATATCTCCAACAGCTTTGCACATTGAGAATCTGAACATTTTTCATATTACTTAATAAAAAAAAAGTCTATTTTGTACTCAAGGTCAAGCTCATATTCTATGGAGAGCATTTGTGAACAGAACCTTTCAAATCTTGTCATAGATTCCCAGCTGGATTTCGCTCTGGACTTTGACTAGGTCGTTCTCAACTACTCTATTGTAACTCTGGTTGTATGTTTTTGGTTGCTGCTCCTTCTGGAAGGTGAACCTCTGTCGGTGTCAATCAGTGAATAATTTCTTCTCTAGGATTGCCCGTCAACCAAGTCCCATTATTTTTGACCAGCTACACTTAATTGTGCATTACTGCTCTCATAATGCTTTAAAAAATAAATAAATGTAACATAGCAGATCACATTCTGACTTACAGGTTATAAAATATAAATAGACATCATCGATCTGAATTTTGTAAAGATGAAGGTAGTTGTGACTTGGGACCTCTGACTAACAAAAGTGAAACTAATCATAGTTCACTGTGTCAAGCAGTTTACTGTAAAGTCATTCTCATTAGGTGTTTTTTGAGTATTACACCATTTCCTCTTGCAGCTTCTCCACCTTTTTTTTCTCCAGATGAAGCAAAAATTTAATTTTTGAAGTCACCGGACCAAAGTACAGAGAACGCCTGCCTGTTTGTGCTTCAGTATTCACGGATTCACCTGTTTGCAGGTTCTTCTGTGGAACATGACACCAAATTATTTGCACTAAATAGCCTAGTTGTGGATTTATTTGTTACTTACTTATATTTGCAGAGGGTTGCGATGCAGCTAATGCAGCAGCGCCATTCATTATCATTGGCGCCTGATTTTTTGCACTTTTTTCTTAGAATTGCAGTCTTAGTAGATTCAGCAACAGCAGAAGAGGACGTGAACAAAGCCATCCAGTCCCTCGTTGACCACTCTTCCAAATACTGAATTAACATTAAAAGCCGCCTCGTCCATACGGGCACCTTCCTGGTCGCAGTGGGAGATAGTTGTTATCACAAGCAAATGTTGGCGATTGAGTGAAATTTAAAACTTTAACAAAGTCCACATTTCCAGGACTGGTTTTTAACCTGGGTACATCTGTGGTAGTGCTAAGACAATTTCCATTTCATACATAAATACATATTAAGGTGTATTTCCTAAATTTAAGTGGATTTTAGCTAGTGGCTGTGATCCCCATCGCCCGGACTGTCCACTGCAGTTTCTTCCACATGAAGCTGCTCATTCATGCACTGTTTTCACTTTGGTCATCAGTTACATCATCTTCCACTAAAACGCACTGGAGCTTTTGGGTTTAATTGCAACATACGCAAAATTTCTCACAGTACAAATACTCCTACAAGGCACCACAGCAGGAATAAGGAGCTAGCTGGAAGTCAAATCTGTATGAATAACAGCTATTCATGATGACCAAAGGTACAGAAGTGATATCCAGTCTGTTGATTGCACATGACTGATCTCAAGGGTGCTTCAAAACTGAGCGTAACAGAGCCAGTTCTGACTAACAGGTGATAAAATCTTATCTCAGCTGACCTGATTTTTGTAAAGATAAAGCTAACAGTGACTTCAGTCCCCTCGGGGGGCCTCAGACTAACAAAAAGTTAAATTAATCAATGGTTACGTTGTCAAGCAGTCTATTGTAAAGTCATTCTCACTGGGGGGCAGGGGGGGGGGGGGGGGGTTCTTGTATTACAGCATTTCCTCAGAAACCCTACAGCCTCTCCACCTGTTCTTTCTCCAGCTGAGGAAGCTGAAGTCTTGCTGCCCTGCAGGCGGCAGCCAACTAACTGACCTGAAACGCTCGTCTCCAGCCCCGCACATCTCAGGGAGTCACATGGCTCACCGGCTTCAAAAATTAGCATGGGCGAGGTGCGGTGTTTCATGCTAAACAGCTATTGATGGAGGACGAACGCTAATAGGAATCTGTAATTCTGTCCCTTGCCTCGCCTGTGTCCCCTTTGCGACTCTCGAAGCATTTCATTTAAAGAACGTGCCGCATTTTTAACCAGACCTTTGTGGCCCTTTATTGATACAAGCAAAAGTGAACAATTAAGTGTTTGTAAAGGTCTGGCATCAGGTTAATCATCTCAATGGTTTATCAATATGAAGGCAGTGTGTCTGTGGCTCATGCCTCCCCATCCAACAACGTACATGTTTTAGTCAGCATTAGGCCTTTTTTACCTGTTAAACGTGAATGCATGTTTGTCTTTGCACGTGGGAGCAGGTACTGTACCTACTGCCAGGTTGTTCCTTTGTTGCACACTCTTTCCGCTTTGGATTCATGTTTTATCAAACCCAGCAGGAATTTCTCTCCCTGTGAGGATAGCTTAAAGAATCATGTCATTTCCACCCCCCATCCCTCTCTTTCTTTTCCACTCCATTCAGGCGAGAGTCAAGCTCACGCAAGGCTCTAATTTCTATTCAAATTGCCCTCACTTCCATTTTTCTTCAATTCAAATGTCAGAGCTCGATGCAACAGCCCACAGTCGCCTTCGTGACACAGAAACAATGGTTGCCAACACCAACGCAAACTCCGCTTTCGACGGCGCGCTCCGAAAATACCCAAGCTCTTCGGAAGTATTTGCATTTTGTCAAAAAATAGCGCGGTAGTATCCCCTCGCTCTGTTCCTATCTGTATTCGACGTGGGATTTCTGCATGGAAACTCCTGCGAGAAAGGGTTAATGAATTCCTCACACAGATAGATATTGCCATGGAAACAGCTGCGTGACTGCTTGCAGCTTGTATACACACAAGAGGGGAAAAAGGGAAAAAAAAACAATGGTGCCAAAAGGTATTTGGAATTCTGCGAGTCGAGGCTTTCCACTGTACACACCCTAGTTTAAAGTTTTTTGTTTTGTTTTAATTTTTTTTTTGTGAACCCACAATGTACCCCCTCATTCACCTCATTCTTCCCTCTCTGCCATTTTTAAATGATTGACACTGACAATGAATTTCCAGTAGCCATGGAGCTAATGCGTCCAGAAGTATGGGGGCAACAAAATGCACTTCTCTGGCATTTTTTAATCTTTTTTTTTTTTTTTTTGCAACATGCAGACTCTTAAGCAGACACATAATGCAGTTCCAGCTAAGAATAATTAATTTGCATTATGACACAGACCTCAGGCAGCAAGCCTGTCAGTTGAGTTGGAAAAGAAGGAAAAGATTGAGAATTGATCGGGGCCATGCATGGCTGCATGCACGCAAATCGTGCAAACGCCTAAAACCAAACAGAAATAAAAAGAAAGAAAGAGGGAACAAAAAGCAATTTGTCCCTTAAAATAATAGACTCCTGCTCACTCTTTCAAAGTAGGTGGCAGAGCACAGTGTGTGCTGGTGGGGTAACCCAATCCATCTCTGCACAAAAACATGTTCTTTCACTGCTATTAGCCAGCCTCCCAATGGCGATTCAATAGTCACTGTCCAAATGGACTTTTTATGCTTGAGTCTGCAGCTCTATAGGAAGGGCTCCTGCAGCGGTTTGCAGCAGCTAGCACTCAAGTTTGTCAAAGCAAAACAACTGTATTTAGATTCATAAATATTTTTGCAATGAAGCGCTCTCAGCCCCTCGGAGAAGAATCGGCGAAGTGATGCGGGGTACAGTAGGAGCATCTGACAACAAACGATGAAAACAGGACCGGGCTTCATCGCTCACAGACGCTTTTGGCATTTGACTCTCTGACTCTTTTTCCAGATTCAAATGTTCTCTTTATGTTAGTTTTTTTTTTCTTTTTTCCTCCCCCAATCGGAAAAAAGAACAGGGAATCCTCACAGGGACTGAACCACATTCCATCAGCGTGTGTCCTGTCCGGTTCTCTGGGTGTTTAGAGCGTAGCATGCTCCAATTCCTGTGTCTGCTCTGGTCAAAACAGAAAAAAAGAAAAAACACTCAGTGGTCTTTTGGCATTAATTTCACTTTCAAATGGCGGGCAGAAATAACTTCATTTCTTCAGCCCCCCCTGCAAAAGAACATTAAGGAACATTAGGACAACTTCATAACCTGTTCTCTCTGACCTGAAATCAAATGAAGGGTATTTAAAGACACAGGTCAAGGGATCAGAGTGTATCAATCCATTCAGTCGGGGTTTTTAAAGCCACGTTAATTAAAATGAGATGGACTTCAGCCATCCCCCTCGTCACGGAGCAGAAACGGGAGCGGCGACTGCGGTCGAGTATAATTACACGGCTGTAAGCAGATTGTAATTGTGTAACAGTTTTCCAGTGATTCCTTTCGGGCTTTCCGAAACTCCGCCGGGAGCTTTTTTAATTGATGAGATAGCTCACAGCTGCCACAGGTTACAAGATTAGGCGACGATCATAGCTTATTTCACCGAGGCAGAGAAGTAAGTCATAAAGCACATTATTGGGAGGTTCTATGAGTTTGTAGGGCAGGTACACCAGGAGATCTCATCTTATTTGCTAAATGAGCCGTGGACAGGGGCCCTATTCTTTAACTGCCTGACACTAACACACGGTAGCTGTAAAAAAGAAAGAAAGGGGGGAAAAAAACAGTGCAACTTGTTAGCCTTGATATTTCTCAAAAATCTGAATTCAGTCAGAGGACAGAATGAGAAATTTCAACATGTTGCTCAACACAAGGGGGGGAAAAAACCCTAATATGATGGTAAGAACAGAACAAGTGGTACTGGAGAATTGTGCTTTGTGAGAGAAATGTACAGAATATTTCATCCAAAAAATCAGATGTTTACATTTACATCCTTTCATGGACACCAAGCCCTATTTTCCCCTCACTGTCATATTTAACATCCATCCTCAGTTGAGTTATTTTAGTTTTCTTACATGCCAGAACAGAATAATAACTCGGACGTTTACATACACTCCAATCATTATATTTTTAACCAATTTTGGAGAAGCTCAGATGATGATGTCATTGCTTTGTAAACCTTCAACATTACCCCCTAAAAAGTGTATGTAGTTCATATTATGGACTTTTTTTTCTTTTTACATTAATCTCATTTAATATGTCAGTGGCATTTTAAATTACATTAACAAACCCAATAAGAGCAAGTAGGGTGTGTTTGTTTTAAAAAGGCCTCGGCTCACCTTTGCTTTTGATAGATGATGAAACTGCGTCTTGTCGTTAGTGAGGTGCCAGAAGTTTTATCTGCTTATTCTTATTCCGATGTTATGATTATGCAGATGAAATGTAGAAATAATTCAAACATATTTGACACACGTTACATGTTTTCTGAATTCAGGTTCCTATCACTGCCCTGTACCTTTTAAACCTAGATTTTTAACTGTCCAAGTGTCTCTCTGTTTGAAGTAGCAAATCTTTTTCAACATCCCTTTTCCTCTGACAGCTTGACAAATACATCCTGCGATCAAGTCTTTTTTTAAGTCTTTTTTTTGCTTGTTTTTTATCCAGCACAGCTCGTAAAAGAAGCAGGTGAAAAGAGAAAAAGCAGCTGGGTTTGATCCCCGGTTTTGCGCAGAATCAATAAAGAGCATCCAACGACTTCAGTGCAGCAACTTCTGCAACTTCCGTTCTTCTCGGAGGAGTTTCGTTTTCTTTGAAGTTGCCTCTTGCTCTCCCGAAAGTTCAGCCACGATGTTTCTTATTCCTGTTGGTGGGGAACGTTTCTTTTCCATTCCTTTTATTTCATTATTGACAAAGTCAGTTGCCGGTTGGAGGGGTTTGCAGAACAATTTCCATTTCTTTAACTTTTTGACAGGCTGTCATATTACCACCACAAAACATTTTAAGGATTTTATGGAAATAGAGCAACACAAAGTAGAAAATAATTGTAAAGTAGAAAGATAAAACAGCACCTTGTTTCCTTTTATGGATAGCAAAAAAATATACATATCTTAAAAGGTTGGTGTGTAGCTTTGTTTCCTTTCTGAGTCAATTACAACAGTCTTACATCAGAGGCACAATGTCTATGAAAGCTATTTATAAATACAAGTAATTCATGTGCAACATAAATTTGAAATTTTGAAGAAAAATGTCAGTTTTTGTAAAAAAAAACCCTAACAATTAAGGGGTCCTCAAAGAACTCCTTTAATATCAAAGTCAAAACTGACTTCTGCAAAATAACATCAATTAAATAAAAATATTGTACATAAAAAGTGATTGCATGAATTGTCCACACACTGTAAGGTGACAGATTTAACTTAAAAGAAGCCCAGCCAATTGGTGCAAGTTGTCCCACAATGAGTGGAATTAAGATAATTTGTTAATAATTGTCATTTTGTTGGCGTTACTTCTCAGTTTGTCAGAATTTTTTTGGGGGGAAAAAAAGCTACATTTTCTATTCACATCCAAGGGAGTGAATACTTTTTACAGAGCCGGTATGTATTTGCATCCTAAAGTTTTATCCATTCTTCTTTACAAAACAGATACATATTTCTTAATATAACAAATTATATATGTCTGTTAAAAAGTAGCTCCAAAAAATGGCAAAACTGCGAAGTCCACCTCGCATCAACTGCCAACGCTGAAAAGCCAGATTTGTTCCTTTCCAGAATTGCAAACTGGCGGCCGCATAAAATAATTCAGAGTGCCACCAGTTGACTCCAGGCCACTTTGGACAATCCTTGTCTAAAACATTCCAATGTAGCTCTGGCTGTATGTTTAGTGTTGCTGCTCAAAAATTAAACTCTTCCCAAAACACGCGGACTTTTTTAGCTTCATTTTTACAGAAAATCTAATCAGCTTCTGCGTGGAAAAAAAGAAAATAAAACCTTGTACGCATTTACTGTGGCCCCTATGTGACATTCGGCAAAATGAATGTCACACAAAAGATGTGCATCCACAGAGTAGCACTGGAGAATTAAAGAAATGAAATAACAATACACCATACATGTGTAATAGTAGGATTATTATTTTTGCCTTAAGCAGTCAGCATTCACATAACCCGCACATTAAATGGACTTCACATTTCACCTATCGATAAAGAAAGGCAGATCGCAGCACAAAATCTTTTATAAGATGGGGACAGTACAACTGGAGGTGGCAAAGTGCCACCACCTCTAAACTACCTTTAAATGGGCATCAAACCTTGGAGCTCTTTGAAATCTATGCATAGTTAACGTAATGTCAAATGGCCACACATTGCTGACCTCAGTTCTTTCACTGCAGCGCCATCATCCAATTATGCCGTGATAGATTTAGTGGTTGAGTCGGATGCTTTGATTGTGATTTGATGAGCCAGATAATGTGCTTTAGGCTCGTGTCAAGATCTTGTTCTTATGGGTGTCATCCAGGCACATAGTGCTTATGCCTGCTTGAGCAATACAACATAATAAATGCCTGGAGGAAGGTTTCTGCGCCATGACTCCAGTGCTTCATGGTGCCAATTTTTTGTTTTTGCAACAATGGCAAATTTGAATGCCCCTACTCCGACATCCCAACAATTGAGAGGTCATCTTGGGTTTTGGAATAAGTGGAACTTTGATTTAAAAAAGTTCACCAGTGGGACTGATGCACATGAAAATATTAAGGATTGATTGAATGGAATATAAAGAGGTGTTTTTGTCGATGTGTACACCACCACTTTGGAGGCAGACGCCGGTACATCTAGATCAAAACCATTGTTTCCTCCGGGGGCAGCCCTTGGTTACCGTCTCCTCACTGCTGGGTGTTTCTCCGTAAGAGAGTGCATCTGGTTGTAAATAATTTACATCTGCAAATATGAATGGTCTTCTCTTGGTTAAGAGCTTGTATGGTGGGGGGGAAAAAACACATGTACATATTGTCATTCTTCATCTTATACATCGTATATCTAGTTCAAGGTATTTGCATCAGTGGACTGAAGATGTTCTCACAATATGACACAGTTACTTATCGGATCATTGTTTTTAGATATTTTCAGTTCATGACTAGTGGCCCGTTAGTCAGCGTTCTTTAGCTATTGCAAATATCCTTCCACTTACTGTACGTTCTCAAACTTTCTCACTTTCTGTCTTCTGGTCGTGGTGTAACGTGTGTGTTGAGTCTCGGGCAGCGCTTGGAAAAATTTTTGGAGCGCACTGAGTTGGGCCCGGAGCAAAAGTCTCACCAATAGACTTGCGATATAACTTTGTCTATTTTTGTTTGGAGAGTGATCCCCGTAATTCCCTTCAGCCTTCCTCTTTCGGAAAGACGAGTCTCTTTTGAAATTAACCTTCCAATGTTAAAATTTTGCAAACCTAAATCATTCTAACGTAAACCATGTTCAGTGACTCATAAAGCACATTACTTGTATAACAGTAGGGACTGGCTGTGCTGGGATTTGGGGCTTCAGTGGCGTTAATATTGTTTGTGTGGAGGCTTGGGCCACGTCACAGAAGGGTGAGTACCTGGCTGGAAACCTACCGTTCTGCTGACTGTGTGCAGTTGGTGTTGGACTGGCTCATTCCTCTTGACTTCCTTGAGTGGTACTGTTCCCTGCTCCCCTCTGTCCTTTTGAATGCACTTGTATGATCCGTTGTAGGCCATAGGTCGTAGCGCTCATGTTATGTTTGAAGGCGGCTCGGAAAAACAGGTTACCACATGTTAACAGGAGACAGATATGGGAAGTGCAGAAGCCCCTACTGTGTCAAATTGACAGAGGAATAACAGAGTTGGCCATTCTAAGGTAAAAGCCCAGCGCATACAGCGCTCATGTTTTTGTTTTGTTTCTTTTTATTCCAGACGGCTCCCCCCCCCCCCCCACCGTGCAATGGCAATGGGGGTGGGGGGTTTGAGAACCTCTGTTCTAGTCTAACATCACTCTTCAAGAGGACTCCAATGTAGATACCATGATGGGATAAGTGACAAAGTCAAATCCTGGATGGAAATGAGCCTTACTTGTGGAAAGAATGCAGACAAAAGTCTAGTGATTGGTCATACAAGCACAACCCTGGAAAAGTACATTGCCTTGCAAAAGTATCCCTACCCCTGAAAGTTGACCTATCCCATAAATTTGATTGGCATAAATGGTTTTAATGTGACAGTGTGAGAAATTTTCAGAGATAACTACTACTACTATTCATGAAGGTCTTCCTAAGATTTCACTGCCACCAGATTATGGCATCCTGTGCAGCTTCTCTAAAGAAGCCTCAAAGTCCTCATCTCAGTCATTACCTCACCTATGATGCTTTAAAATCATAGTAAATCGAGTAATTTTAACTGATAAGCGCAAATGTTCTTGAGTTAAAAAACCCCCATATGTTTGGGCGAACTGAGCAGCTGGCTTCTCTACTCAGATGCCTTTGGAGGCCTGATGTCTGACGTACAGCACAGAGAAGATAAAACATGCAACACAATCATGCAATTTATTTAGTTAACCGCATAGGTTAACTTCAAATCTGTTAAAAAGAAAAAATTTATATATAGGTCAGTGAAATAAATGTGCCACGTGGTTTCTTTAAATAAAAGATGAAGAATATTGCATCACTTCAGTCGTGTTCAGTTCGTTGTGGTGCAAAAGCTTTGAAAACCTGGCAGTTTGATGGAAACTGCTAGGTGTGTCAACAGGTGTGGA
Source organism: Poecilia picta (assembly GCA_033032245.1). NCBI lineage: Eukaryota > Metazoa > Chordata > Actinopteri > Cyprinodontiformes > Poeciliidae > Poecilia > Poecilia picta. Next base: position 14,476,543 of record CM065366.1, on the reverse strand, counting down.
TGTGTTAACAGAAAGTAACATGCGGACAGATTAACTGCGATTGGCTGTTTGCGTTTATGTTAAAGTCTGAAGGTCAGCAAACAGCTGTTGTTGCAGACGAGCCCCGAACCACAACATACGGCATCCATTCACAGAACAGCCTCTTTTATTCCACTATAACTGTATCTGTTCTTCTTGATTTGGAGTTCATTAAAATTTGTGGGGGGGCCTTCTGTATTGCTTTGAAAAATGTCATAATTCAGTGAAGTAGCATGAACGCTACAGTTGGATAATAGAAACTCCCCTCCCCACTTATTTTCCATGGTAGTTAAGTAATTTGTGTTGCTAGTTTCTGAATTCTAAAAACCTGTGACACTTTTTATGCATATGCATTTTTTTTGTCTTTAAATTTAACTTTGAAATTTTCGGTGCATGTTTTACAAATCAGCATAAAAACGTAATTGTTCAAATTTGTCTGCCCACACAAACCAGGGGCTACAGTGTAGTTCACCACCATCAGTGTGTGGATATGTTGGCTAATGTCTGATTGTGGTCTAAAGAGCTATAGAGTCCTCTGACTTGACAAATTCAATCCAGCTGCTAATGTTTGTCTCTTTCCTCTTTTTCTCCCCATCCTGGAAAAGTTAGAATGTAATCATCACTAGTTGTGATTTTTCTTAGTAGTTTTTTGCCAACATCGGAAATAATATTACCTACACCTCTGACACAGCAGCTTTCTTGAAATGGTGTGAATGGTCTGCACAGGTTCCCCGTAATGGTGAAACCATTTAAAAAATATTACTCTGCCCTTCACATATCCGACTCATCAGTTTTCGTAATGTGTCCCCGTGCTGTAAAATGGATGGTTACGTTTTTGCCTTCCTTCATTTTACTTCAAACATAATTTTATGATGATGAATCTAATGACAAAAAAAGATCATTTACATTCTTCTGTATGGTAGACATTTAAAGTTTTGTTGTGTATGTAAGTTTAAGCTAAGAGGTAATTCAAACGCCAAGATTGGAAATATAATGTGGGCCATAAATAACAGATCCACATTTCCGTAAAGGGGTAATAAGTAATATTTTACTGCCCGGTTGCACAAAATGATCATAATATATCTGGGCTGGGTTGATAGAATTATTGATCAATTTCAGAGAGTCAACACAACTCATCGGATGCAGAGATTTCCACTCTGCTCTGGAGCCGTCGCTTTCTCCTCTCTGGCATTAAGTTTTCTCTCTTCGGTTTTCTTGAGTTCTTACAAGTCCGAACGTAAAAAGAAAACCAAAAAAAACAGTCTTGAGATCAAATTAAGAGGTTTAAAGTGTTTAAAGTACTGGTTTTTACAACTGCGAAAGTGGAAACAGTCCAAGAACGACTCTAGACGAGCCGTGTCCCCGTTTCCGGTGCTGAAGCAGTCTTCGGTTAGCAAAAAGACACGAAAATACAGCTGAAACAAAATTTTAAAGCAGTTGTTTATTGGCAGCCAGGCCTTAGTACAGAAAGAATTTTAATGAACATATAAGTCATGTTTCGACTGGTTTGAGCGAGGCCTGTTCACCGTGTTCCCTGCGGACCACTAGAGATAAACACTGACCTTCCCTTAACCTTCAGCTGGCCTTAGAGGGCATAGTAAATTATTTGATTGTTTGTCGGACATTTGGACTTTAAAATCTGAGCTGAAACATTGAATGACCCGAGATCAAGTCAGACCAAACCTTTCTTATTTTGGATTGCTTAGGTTTTACAAAATGTCTCTTTGATTCATTAAATGCATTTAAAACTTTTTTCAGTTTTATTGGCCTCCAAAGTTCGGACTTTCTAATTAGCTACTATTAGCAAAAGCAGTTGAGGTTGTGCAGGCCTGCACTTGTTCCAATTATTCAATGTAAAAGTGTTGGATTCACAGCAGCCATGTTCAATGTGTTAAATATGTAGACAAACAAAAACCAGCAGAAAACATTTTCTTCAGTTAAATTAGAAACCAGTGTTCCCAGACACACTGTCTGTTCAAGACATCCACACAATAATAGTCAATGAACAGAACTCATTCTGCATTTCTTGGTCATTTAGAATAAGCGGCAGCAGGACGTTAGGTTGGCCGAGCAGGTATTTTCCTGTGTGATGCCGTAGCATCCGCTCACCGCCGGGAGCAGCCACGCACATCCGGAGCGTAATTCGCTTACGGCCGGAGAGCTCGTCGGACCAGCCCAAGGTTAAAAGCATTTCTTAAGCATTTCTCTTTGTTTAGTGGCTTGTAAGAACATTTTCACGGGCTGAGACGTGGCCCGCACTCGTGTTTCTCTGCTGTGCGGAATTTGTTAACTTTCTGCCCCTTTGCGATCTCATTCATACCCAATCTGCCACAAGGAGGGTATTTTTGGCTCGGGCCACGCTGATCCGAACTCCCAGCAACAGCTGCAGAGGCCCCACTCCGCGGGGAACGGAGGTGTGCGCACGTACGCCCGCGTGTGCGTGTGTTTGTTTCTGTGGCGGGCTGCAGCCAGGGGACTCGGGGCGTCTCAGAGCAGCTGCGCTACTCTTTCGGAGAAGTGGCCCTGCGTTGAGGTGAAGGAATTAATCGGGTATGAGGAGCGCGCTCCGTTCAAATCTGGGCTCGCTCTTGTTTGTGAAACAGAAAGAAGGAGGGACGTCTTCTTGGCGTTTAAACACGTTGCACGACTAACCTCACGCAACGCATACAGTAATAATTCATCGAGCTCGATCGACTGTTAAGAGGTTTATGCCGTAATTAGGCCCGTGATGCATACACTATAATCAGACATTAGTAATAAGCCCATGACTGGCTGGCTTGTTTTCTCCCTCTCTGAGATGGTCAGTGCTGAATTAGGCGCACTTGAAGCCTGATTATGCATTCTTCCGTAATGCAGCCTTCAGTGGTCACTAATTTAGAAACAGAATCCTCCCCAGGGCTTCTTTCTGCTTTGCTTGGTATATACGGTCTCCCGTACAGATGATTCACCTTGCGTTCCAAAAAGACGCGCGCGGGATGGGAGGATGGGGGCCCGCGAGCCCACAGGCAGATCCTTTCGCGTTGAGCTCCGGGCCTCCATATTTTCTCCTGGCGAGCCACGCGCTTTCGCACTGCAGCGGCACATCGCTGCGGGCGAGTCGAGGCCTTCTCTCACGGTGTCAACCCAAATGTAAACTAATCTGTCAACCTAAATGTGCATGGCTTGGTTTTCTGCACGTCTCAGAGACCGGAGGGGGGGACGGGGAGGGGGGGGGTGAATCATATACTGTACAGTATCAAGCAACTGCAAGAGCAGAGCTGGGCTGAAGGGTCTGGGAAGCAAAACTAAAATGTGCAGCACAGGGAGATTGCTGAGCAGCCCAGATGTAGAGGAGTTTCTACAGACCAGGTAACGGTTAGCATGACGTTCCAATCCAAACATGGGTGTTTTTTTTATGCTCTGTAGCTTTTGGGTCCGACCAGTAATGAGCCCAAACCACGTTTGAGGATGACTGTGGCCTACTTTTTTTTTATTATCTGTGTTGATGTTTCTGAGATGTGTGAAGTATGGCCAGCATCACCTTTCCCTTGAGTACCCTGTGGTTATTTGTGTGTGAAGATCGGTCCTGGGTGCGTAAAATGTGGCACATTTGTGCCTTCCGATCTCATCTGACAGAGCTGAGAAAAAACGCTGGTGAGAAAAACTGTGCCCAGTTGTGCAGATGTGCAACTCTCCCCCAGGGGGTTGAAGTCATTTTGCACGCGCACCTCATTGATTTCCCAACCGAGAGCAACTTTGGGACCAGAAGTTCTGACCCGAGAGCCCTCACGCAGATCCTCTCCTGTCTTGGGAGAACGGGATGGACGATATACAGTAAGAGTGTCCAACCTGTCGGGTGCAGAAGCTCTCTGTTTCAGTATTGTTGCTTCAGTTTTCAGTTTCGGAGATTGCCGTTATCCGATATGTGCCAAAATGCAAAAAACAGACAAAAACTTTTGACCCAAGATTTACAAATGTACTAGAGACATTAACCCAGGGTAATGTGGACAGTGTGCCACACTTGTTTTATTCGGAAAAATGTTTGCATCACTTTACGTGCACTGCTTTTGTGGTAGCCTATCTAGCGCAAAAAAAAAAAATGCAATACGTGCAACTGTCTGCACATCTTTGCTTTTATTACAGCCAGAGAAGTTAAAAAGAATACAAGGAAAACTTGTAATTGACTTAACCAAAAGCACAGCATACCGGACCGATGGCAATGACATCGCTGAGATGCTTTTTATTGCTGTCGCTTGCCTGTTCCGAATAAAACATCAGTTTGTCAACTTGTGTAAAAGTCAAACAGAGGGAAGCTGCGCTCCCCAGAATAAGTCGTATGCAGCGGGGAGAGTTTACGAAATATAACCAGTTTAAAAAGAAGTTAATAACTGAAGAAACTTTCGCCAATCCTTGTTTTTTTTTTTTTTTTTTGCTTGGAGGGTCTGTTTTTGTTTGAAGAAAGAAATTAAACTGCTGACATGCCCTTTTGTCCCGCCACTGTATGAGCTCTTGTGCAATCAGAACCTCACAGACGGGATTGATTTATGAAACAACCTCCTTCTGCCAGTAGGTATTGATAGACCACTCGTCAGGCCGCATCTCACTGGCAGTATCGACTGCGCTGTATTTCAGTGCGGGGAGGCAGGGCTGTGACCTCAGACACTGCTGTGGATTGCCTGACTGTCACTTGCTTTACATCAACAGTCCATCACAGCTCCTCTCACGGAGCGCTGCCGTCAACTTAAGATCACTCCTTCTGCAGTTTTTTTTTTGTTAATTGTAACCAATGCTTTCCAGCTAAATAATCCTTAAGCATTTGCATAAATATGCATAACGATGACATTTATGTGCAGCGCTTCATCTACAAGCTTGTGCAGGTGCAAATAATTCTTGTCACAAAGGAACTGCTGCAGAATCATTACGTAGAGACCCTTAATGCACCGTTTTCCTCTTTTCCCCCCCCAAGACCTACAGAGGCACTGAGTGTTCACTTTAGAGGTAAGAGCAATTTTGTAAAGTAGAATATTAAAGCTCAAATTTTTATAAACACTACAAACACTTGAGCAAGAGACAAAAAAAGAAACTGCATTTCAACTCAAACAGGTTGTGGATCATTTGATCAAAGTTCTGAAAAGTCTAAATATCCACAGAAATACTCACATTGTTTTCTGTTAGACATTTAGTCTCTCATAATCCCACGATTTCAAAGGCAAGAAGTCTTTCTGCTTTTGAACATGACAGGATTGTAGAGGCCGGTAACCGAGTCCTCTCCCCGATGATCCATCGCTGCAGAGGTTAAATGTTATAAGGGAGTCATTTTAAATGTCTCAAAAGACCATTTGGGTTATGGAACAAAAAAAAAAGAAAGAAATACTTTATAACTAGACTTTCAGCTGCACTGAACCTCTTTTTTATAGGGGAAGCAAAAAAACCCCAAGAGGATAGAGCGTTAATAGGAGCAATATCTCTATCAATAACTTCGTCCTTGAAAGAGGGAAAGTGAAGAAGCACCAAGTCGGTAATGTATTTTTAGGAATACGAAGCACAGAAATTGTACAAAGTGTTAATAGCAGCAATAGCTCCATTAATGAGTCCTTCCAGGAATGAGATGGAGAAACCAAGAGAGGTTACAAAATCAGTAATAGCAATGACTGTAAATGACGCATAGATGAAGATTGATAGAAGAAATAGCAAAGTTTGGAAATGTAGATGCCGTCTACACCTACAGCAGCACAGACTCAGATCAGATTTGTATGCTTTTAAAAAAAAAAGAAAAAGAAAAAGAAATAAACAATAACCCTGAAAGAAAAGGTAAACATTTGAGCATTTAATTCTACAACTACTGGAGGCACATCTTATGCTGGAAGATTAAAAAAAAAAACAGAAACCTTGTTGGTGTTTGTCAAAACTGCAACATGGTGATCGTAGCTCAGGAAAACAGGTGGATGAAATGCTGCCGCGTTCTTAAGATGTACAATTCAGCAGGTCGTTATCATTCGTAGTCCACCCATATATCACAAACATTGCTTAACTCGACTGCAGGAAGTGAAATATGTCTCACTCGACAGCAGTGGCATCCACAAGAGCACCCTCCCTCCTCGTGATGCCAGCTGATAAACTTGCAGCACAACAGCTTTTGGCAAAGTCTTGCAAGAAGATGTGACAGCTGATTAACACATCCACTTTCCAGCCAGAGCTTCACACTTTGTTGTAAGACAACAGAGACACAGAAATATGGAAATGAAAGAGAAACAATCGGAGATTTATATTAGCCAAACTGGCCTAAAGTGAGCCAACGTTAGGCGTTCGTGCATTTCGCTGTCATTGCAGGGATTCTGTAATTAAAACTAAAGGCAGCACAGCAGGGCCTCAGTGCTCTGAATCGGAGGAAGTGCTGGGGATAAAACTCCACAGAATGTTTTCTGACCATGCAAACGTGATGATAAAACTGACTGAAATTAATTTGTAAAGAAGGCATACCAATAAGGCAATGTGTCAAACCACTTAAGAGGACACAAAAGCAACTTTAAAGACTGAAAAAACTTAGACAATTACTAACTCCAGGCTAGAAGTTTAAGAGAAACATCTGACCTCGTCTCTTTTTTTGCCCTTCTTTCAAATAGTCAGAAAACCAGGTTAAAGCTGCGGATGGTTGCCAAACACTAAATCTGCCCAAATAAGCATGCACTCATTTTCACGCTTTTGTATATGAAGACAACGATCACGTTGAAGCGCTAAAAGGGTAGTTCTTGCTTTAAGATGGTGGAGTACAATTTTCTGCCATGTTACAAACAGCAGTAATTGCCTTACTGTGGATTTATAGAAAGGTGAAGCTTGTTAGGTCTGATCCGTTAGCTAATTGAAAAATCTTATATCTGTTGCACACAGAGGAATGTTGGTGGACATTAAACCTGTTAGAATAAGAGACACGATCTGGAAAAAAAACACAATGACTTAATGCCACGGCTACCAAATTCCCCGCTATGCAGACGTCAACCCATGAACCTTCACCTGAGAAAAGCACAACAAACGTCATAATGGTCTCTAATGATATATAGTAAAATAGCTTAAAAAAAAGAACTTTGTAATGGATAACTGATTAGTTGTAAGCTGTCCATAGGTGTTAAAAGTTATACACTTTTGCAAAATTGCTGGAAATCGACCGTTGCAAAGAAAATGTCAACAATTTTAGGACTTCATCAAATCATCTACTTAAAACTAAGCAGAAACACACAGTGATGGACAAATTCCATATTGTGATTACACCTTCCTAAAGGGTTAAGAGCAAATACCTGTGTATTTTCAGATAGGATGAACTATCGGTGTCCCTTTGAAGTCAGTATCCATAAACTGTGTCTCTGTGAATTCTGATCACATCCCGACATCCCTGTGTGTTTAAACGTGCTAGCAGCAGCTGCTCCCATGTATTTTGCACGATGCAGGTCTGCATGAAGGACTGCACGGTTTGCCGACTGGTGTCTCCATTAACGTTTGTTTAGGCGCCGCTCTGCAACGCGTGACGAGCAGAGCCTCCACCTGGCCCCGTCGGGTACACCTGCTCCATCACTGGCAGTTGACATGCAGGACTCCGACTGTTGCCATAGGGAACGGGGCGGCTGAGCGAAAGAGTTTCTGTTAGGGGCGGTCTGGAGGACCGCGGGTGAGCATTTAGCTCCTCGGGGTTACCGGCATCTGTCGACGTCGGCCTGCGGGTCTGGCACAAAAAAAACCCTCCACGTAATTAACATCGACATTTTATACGGCGTTGTTAGGCTCGAGGCCTGCTTATTCTTTTTATTCTTTAACGGTGTGTATTAAATATGAGGCCGTGCGTCAGTCTGCACATTCGCCTCCGTGGTGTATTTCTGTCTCCTGTTCATGTTTCATGCGCCTCCTCAGGATCCCCACCTCCCACCTTCATGTTAGTACCGTTATAGCTCCTATGACTGTCTCCACTGCTGTGTTTTTGTGCACATAATGTCAGACGCTTCCACTGACAGCATATGTTTGCACTGCCTGGCTGTGCGACAGGAAGGAATCCCTAAAGTGGAATTGAAGGCAGGTCTTATTTTTTCTTTTTCTTTTCAAGACAGAATGTTACTGCAGTTGAAACGATAATAATGAAGAGACGGCTAACTTCTCAGGAACTTGGTGACTCACGGCGATGCTGGCTGATTGATTTAGTGAAGACAGTGATAAGACTTCAAATGAATGTCGTTGTGTACAAGACTTTGATAACTTAAGACCTTCACAAACATCATCTAACTTATATAAAGGGGGGCAAATATATTCAGAGGTACATTTTGTTGGATAAAACCACAGTAGTGAAGTCATAAACTAAGTTGGTAGTACAGCTTGTGTATTGTGTGTATATACAGTATCTATAAGAGGGTGCCAGACTGCAGCTATAGAGTACGAAACGTACCCGTACATTTGCATTTCTCAGCAGGATCCGGTAAAGAGGGGATGAGGTTGGGAGGGGGGTGGCGGTGGCGGTGGGGAAATGGGGAAACCCCCGTGAATCTAACAAAGCCCACAGAGACTTTCAGGCTCGTGAAAGTGGGCCTCATAGTGGCGGCGAGTCGAACGGCATTCAGACTGTGTCTCACGAGTGAGGCGTGGGTTAGAGCAGAATTACTCTCCAACAGCACGCTCATTGGTTCAGAGAGGAAAAGACGGCTCAATCCACTTCTGGCGGGGGGGAGGAGAGGAAGACGGAAAGGGGGTAGGCGAGAGGTGGACGAGCGTGGAGAGAGGAGAGGATCCAAGAGAGGAAGCAGGCGAGAACAGAGATCTCCACAGAGCAGCTGGAGAGGAAGTGCTGTGAGAAAACAAAAAGAAATCCAGAAAATTGGACATGAACAACTGCGATGATGAGATGAGAGCGCCGAAGGTGTACTAGACGGAAGAAAAGGCGACGATAGACAATGAAGGCTTGAAATATAGTTGCCATGGAGATGAGCAAGACCCCCAAGCCTCGTCATTTTTTCTGACTCCTCCCCTCATTGCTCGGGATAAAAATAGACATGAGCACAGAACAAAGAGCTATTTAAAACAAAAAAAATAAAAACAGAAAAAGTAAGGAAGAGTGGTTGTAAGAAAAGCATGTTCAGAAGTGTAACGTAGTTTCTGCATCAGTGTTTGATTAAGAAGTCAGACAATGTGGCATGAACAGCAAAGCTGAGAGTCAAATACATGTTCACTGCTTGTCAACAAAAAAAAGAAAAAAAAAGCATCTTTATATTAAAGCCGCACAAGCAGACAGAGAGACTTATTGTCTGCTTTGTCTGTGCTTAATTTTGTAATTTTATTTTTTTTCTTTGCTTTTTCCTCCCCTACAAGTCTCACGCTCCACTGGCAATCTTTGTATTAGATGTGACATTCTGAGGGCGATTTCATCCCGCCGCATCAGCATTTTGTGAATTTATGGCGTGTTCTCACTGGTGTCACAAAGTGCAAGACGCTCCAACAAGACATCATACATTTTAAATAAACTCCGTTCCCCCGCATGGAAATGTAGAAAGTGCCTGCAGCCGTACAGAAAAGAAAAAAATAAGTAAAGTTGTGGAGTTTTTGTTGCATGAAATAAAACGTCTAGCAATGAGTTGGAAAATGCTGAACGGGAATTCAGGAAGCAATCGATTACCAAAGAAGTGACCCAGATGGCAAAGAGAGAAGAAAGGCAGCACTTCTGATTCCTAAAGAGAGGGAAAGTTGATGACTTGAGAAGATCGGAGCTTCTGACCTGAACTCAATAGGATGATGTTTGAGAAGAAAACAGGTGGGTAACGCTTCCTTTTAAAGTCACTTCACCACTTTCCTCTCTCAACTTTGGAAGTGTTTAGAGTCTGACACAGGCCCCCCAACTTAATGTTGGGAGTTGTGGCAACATTTTGCCGTAGCACTAAAAGTGAACTTCTGCCACACTGAACCATGTCAATAAGGAGACGCAGCGGCTCTACATCCCCTGTTGGACGCCAGACAGAGAAAGTTTCTTTTTTTTAGAGTTTCTTCCATCTGAGATTGTCTCCATTCAGTCCATGGCTGACATCAGTTTCTTTTAATAAATCTGTTCTCAGTAATTTTCTTCTCAAAGTTTATGGGGATTTTAAAAATACTAAATAAATTAATTTAAATGTTCTATGCAATGCTACGATGAGGCCAAGCGCGCCGGTTTGTGCGTGTGCGTTTTATGCTCGTAGTGAGCCATCAAAACAACAAACCCAAAACGAAACTGGGTTTACTCTGATGACTCAGGGGAGCTGACAGGCCCACAGAGAGACCCAGAGAGTGGCAGCTGGCCCACGCAAACAGGACAACTGCTAATAGGATGCTCCATCTGCTGTTTCTGTTCCTCTTTTTTTTTCCTTTTCTTGTCTTCCTGTTCCCTTGCCTGCCGCCCACTCTAATGCAAACCTCTGGGCCTCTGGAAAAGTCCCAGGTTCTCATGCTGCTTGGAATCTCATCAGATCATGGCACCATTTACACCATAATCCACAACGCAGCACATGTTTGACACAGTAGTTTTGTAGTGCATAAAATTCCTTAATGAACACATGTGGGAATCAGCAGCATTTCTGCACTTAAGTCTGAGTTTTTGATGCATCCTATTTAATAGGAAATTATCACAAAAACAAACTTAACATGAGGAATAGCTACTCCAGGATGCTAGTAGAGTGTCTCGCAAAAGTATTCATACCCACTATCTCTGTTAAATACAGACTTCAATATATTTTATTTTGATTTTATATGATAAACTAAGACATTGCAGCACATATTCATGTAGGGTAAGAGTAACAGGACTTTTAAGATGTTTGACAAAAGAAAAACTTTGAAAAAGTGTTGTATGCAATGGATTTCAGTCCACTTTGTAAGAAAATAGTCCTAAATCAAATTAGCCTGGCCGTCAAATTCCTATGCTTTTCCACTCGATTCTCTTCTTCTCCTTTCTGTGCTCCATCTGGGATTTCAACCATTGAGCTGTATTTCTCATAGTTGAACTGAAGTCTTTATGACCTAAGTTCCTGGATATTTTTGTTTATTTTAATTGTACACAATTCTTTCAATGTCCATCCATCCATTTTCTTTACATCCTTGTCCCTTAGTGGGGTCAGGAGAGGTGCTGGTGCCTATCTCCACTTGACGTTCCGGGCGAGAGGCGGGATCACCCTGGACAGGATACACAACCATGCACACACACACTCACACTTAGGGACAATTTGGAGAGGCCAATTAACCTGACAGTCAGGTTTTTGGACTGTGGGAGGAAACCGGAGTACCGGAGAGAACCCATGCATGCACAGGGAGAACATGCAAACTCCATGTAGAAAGACTGGAACCGGGAGTCAAACCCAGAACCTTCTTGCTGCAAGGCAACAGCTCTACCAACTGCACCATTCTTTCAATGTCCTGTGAGTAAATATATATTTGCCCATTTGTCTATAACAACTGAAACTTCTAGTATCTAGCAAGTTATTTTCACGATTTATCGTCTATTAAAAGAGTTCCAGTCAGATTAATTTCACACCCTGCTATGGTGGGGGTCAACCGTATTAACCCCATATCAGCTGGAAAGAGGAGCGTCTCCCCTTTCGTTCACCGTTCAGATAGTGCAAAGTGTGGCGGAATTACAGTACTGCAAATTTAGCTGGATTGTCGGCGCTGCGTTCGGTCTGGAAACTGGGTCTATAAATGAGCAGGAAGTGGCGTTATGGACTACGGCATTGATTTTCTGCACCATTTTAGAACTGCATTCTGCCCAGGTTGTAGTTTTAACATGTGTTAACAGAGGAAGCGAGCAAAGCCATTAGGTCCCTGTTGGCTTCCAAATACCAAGCATCTAAAGTCGTAGCAAAAGCAATGAGAGAACGGCAAGAAGAAAGCCTCACACAGAACACGTTGCTTGTTTTGCAGAAATCTAACACCCCATGATGAAGCATGATGGTAGCACCATCTTTGGGAATCTGAGCGGATTGATGTAGCGAAATACAAAACATTTGTGGGAGAAAACCTGAGAGAGGTTGAAAAATGCAGCGAAGCTTGTTTTGATGTGACACAACATAAGATCTTCAGTAGTTTAACCAACATCTCAGCTGAGTAGTTACCTTCTCCAAGAAAAAAAATCAATAAAATTAACAAATTAATTATATCTCTCTTCATTATTAAGATAAAATGCCTGAACGTGTCGAATTCACTTGGCACAGAAACTACTGAGTAGTGTTGATGTGGCTTATTCCATTAGAAAACTCTGGGCATTGTCGCCCCTGCGGCTCTCTGGATTTTGAAGTGCAACACATCACTCTCCTCCACAGCATATATAATAGCCCCTTTTTCTATTGTGCTACATTTACAGGCGCCATCAGTCAGCTGTCCGCATGTCAGACACAAGACTTATGATGATTACGCTGATGCGAGACAACCCCCTGCACTTCCTTCTTCCTCCTGCCCGCACGCGGCATCGCATGGATCAAACCTGCCTGCGCAGCTCCATCTGGTGACCGCTGTAGTGATTCAGGGAGCAGCTTCCTGCAGATGGATGAGGTAAAAACACAAATTCAACTCCTACTCATCTATTTTTTTTCCTTTCCTCCTCCCCCCCTGCTACCCCTCACTGGCTGCAGTACCGCTTTGGTCCTCTGGATGGTGTCTCAAGCCTGTGTCCTTCCTCTTCGGTGCAGCCCTGGAAGACTTCATGACACGCATACAGTCAACCTTCTGATTGACTTTTGAAGGTTTCCAGTTTTATTTTTAGTGAATTTGGTGCTGCAACTGAGGAACGCCTCCTGGAGGAGTAAGTTGTTTAGTGTCAGGTCCAAGTCGAAGTGATTAAAGCCTTTTCACTCAGTCTGGGGATAGAAATTAGGACGGAGTGAACGTAAATAATGAGAGTTTCCTGCATTTTTAAAAGTAGAACTTCATGTTTTTTTGATAAAGTTAAAAACAGGATAGTAAAAAAGTGTATATAATTAGAAATTAGTAATATTTTACTCATGTTTGCTATTTTGGTAATAAATAAATAATTAAATAAATAAAAAGGATGGGTGTGGGGGTTATTTTTTATTTGATACTAAACAACCTCAAAATACTAACTTAGTGCTCATGTGATCACTTGTCCTTATAATGGGACATTTTTTTGATAATTTTGTGCTCTATGGTTTTTATTTTTTTTATTTTGTTTTACCTAATTTCACAATTGAATATCATTTTAATTTCAATACTCATGAACAATAGAGACACATTAGAAGACATATTAGAACTCCTGTATTTAAGTGATCTTAGGTTTTCTGTGTTTTTATCCTTTTGAAATAGTAAAAATATTGCTAACAAGGATTGGCTTGTAAACCTTGCTCATTTATCCTATAAAGCAGATAGATTTTTTATCTATTAATCAAACCCTGATACAGAAAAAAATAAAAATAAACAGACTAACAGACTGTAGAGGAGGACAAAGAGAGAAAATAACCACCGGACATAACGTGATGGTCAACATGAGGATCTGACAGAGACAAGAAAAGAAAACATGGGAGCATATACACAGGAAGGGGTCGATTGCTAGCACAAAGAGCAAGTCAAGGTGAAGTAACTCAGAAAGAACACGAAATGAAGAGCTGAAGAACAGTTGATGTTACACAAGGTAAACACACGAGAAAAGAGTTGACCCAAATAGATAAAGAGAAACGGAGGGCTCCATCTAAACCCAGGAAAATAGAAGCGAAAACTAAAAGCAAAATCTGTTCTGACCTCTTATCTCTCCCGAGTGAGAGAATAGCCTAATTCATAATATTGTCGGCTCCCATCGGCTCCGGTAACGGAGCAGGTTGGCCGCAGACCCAGAGGTTCCCTCCCGTTTTGGATCCCTCTTCCTCTCTTTCTGGGGATAATCGGTGGGGTTGCATCAGATGTGGTGTAAAACATCTGCCAAGTTCACGAGCAGGAGAGGCTGCTGGGCTGTAGCAACACTCTATATAGAGAGAGACTCCAAAAAGAACAACAATAGGGCTGTAAATTTATTTGCATCTTTAAAGGTAAAAAATGCAATTAAATCTTACATAAGCTGTAAACTGTGCTGCTGAGTGGATGTTTCTGTAATGTAAAAAAAGGAGTGTTATAAAGGTTGTGGTGGTTCTCCATTTAAAACAAGTTATGCAAAAGACAGCTGCACCAAAATAGGAGCATAATAAGCCATTGCAGGATTTGAGTTGGCCTTTTCCTTCATGATTTCAGACTCTTGTCAACTTTAATAGGATTTCTCTTTTCTTTTTTTTCAGCTTGCTTGGCATCTCCTAACACAATGAGCTGGTATACAAGGAACAATATGTGTTTAACATTTTTGAACAAAATTTTGTATCAGGTCTTCAAGCAAAATTTGAAAAAAAAAGACATGCTTTAGTAGATCTCATTCTGACTAAAAAGTTAAGAAAAAAAATCCTGAACTAAGTTTCAAATCTTGTATCGTCAGAGCAAAATATGATTGATCTGATCAATGATCATAGTCTGATCATTTTCAAAATATCTTTAAAAAAAATCTTTAACTAAAGTGGAAAAATTCAATCCGGATTTGACTGGTCCGTTCCCTCTGATGTTTTCTCAAATAGACAAAAAAGATTCAATAAATATTGTTATTTGCAATATAATCTTTGCTCACATTAGAACATTATCCAGTTCAGGCTTTTCAGTATGCAACCAATAGTGACCTGAATGGTCAAATGCAATCCAGAACTAACTGCCCCTTTAGCACAAAACTCATAAGAAGCTCCAAAGTAGATGCTAACTTTAGCCAGTTGAAGGATCTCTTAGTGCTTGCAAAAAATTCAAATCTTAACTACAAGTGAGGGATTCTTCTGTGGTTTTTAACCATGTGCTGTTGGACAGGAAATCCTTTTTTTATATCAAAACAACAACATAACTCAAGAAATGCTTCAAAATAAGAGTTTTCAAAAATTGTTACAGTAGGGCATCAAACTTGAAGAGAGTACTTTCTTAACTAGGACTCGTGGTATTGGCTGCACTGGATGAAGTCGCCTAATGAGAGCAACTGGTTTGTGTAAGACATACTTTCACTTTGGCAACAATGTGTTGATATATTGGGACCTTGATGCATTTTGGCCTTTGTAACCGCGTTGCTATTCCTCAACTTTTTCTTAGTCTTTCTGCAGCAGTGAACTTTGCAGTCCAGTTAAATCCTTTTCTTTTCTTTTAAATCCATTAAATCCTTAATTTCCGAGGGCGGCACAGTGGTCAAGTTCTGCCAATCGGTCCCACGGGATTCACGTCTGGCGGTCAGCTGCAGCCGTTCTGTGCAGAGTTTGCATGCTCCGCTTGTGGGTTCTCAGTCTCCTGCTGTCCAAAGAGATGCCTGATTAATTGGTGGTGTGTGTGAGCACGAATGGCTTTCTGTCTGCCTGTGATGGACAAGCCACTGGTCCATTGTAGACCCCTGCTTCTCACTCAATGTCAGCGGGGATAGACAGTAGCTCACGGGGGCCTGAGTGGAATAAAGCAGATAATACTGATGGAGATGAATTCCTGCACTCATCCGTCGCACGGCCAGAAAAAACTAAAACATTAATTGATCGCAAATATATGTTATGACAAAAGGTCAAAAGTATATACAGAAGCAGTAATATGTATAAGTAATGTAACTATGTATGAAGTAGCCCCATACATTGTTTTTTGGAAGTCCAAATTTAAGTACAGTGTGCAGTGACCGGACGACAGGGAAGAAAAATGTCCATCTGTTGCCAGGATACCTTCACAAATAACTAGACTTGATGGAGAAACAAAGTAAACTGTTCGTTCTCCGAGGGAGTCTCCATCATGCAGGTACACCAACAAAGAAAAAGTGAGTCTAAATCCACCCATCCATTTTCTTTACCCACTTAATCCTGTGCTGGATCACGGGGGAACATGGTGTCTATCTTGGATAGATTCTGCATAGGTCGCCCTCCTCTATCACACGGCAACAAAGAGACACAACCAGTAAACACACATTGTTACCTAAGGGACTCTTCAACTGAACTAACATCTATATGTAAAAGCTGCGAGAAGAAGCCCAGAGTATCTGGGGAAAAACCCAAGGATGCAAGAGGAGAACATGCAGAGTCTACGGAGAAGAGCCCCGGCTGCCGTGGCAACGACGTAACCTTCGCTCCTCAGCGCCGCTGGGAAATCAAAGCTAAATGTGAGCTGTGATTTTATTGTTTCGAACAGTCGACGTTCGGTGCATAACTCGGAGGCAATGTTAACAATATGCAGAACGAACGAACAGCAACGACTAGCAGAGCAATTTCAGATTTAACCGAAGAAATATTTGAACTATTCATCAACGGACTTTAAAAAAAATAACTGGAGGAATTAGTTGATTTTAAGGACATCAGTGATCTGTATTAGCTACGATAGTTAAATCTGTCAGGCTGAGATGCATCATTCATTAAGTACTGGCAAAACCACGCAAAAAAAAAAAGCTAAATGTTTCTTAATCTGACCAGAATACACTTTTTTTTTTTTTTGGAAGAGGTGGCTGCAGTGTTCTTACTACCAAACATGAACCATTTCTAATCAATAATGTGCAAAAGCCATCTTCTCTGAAGGTAAAAGGTTACCACAGTGTCCTTGGTAAAGGGCATTTTTACTAGGAAGTGACTTTTGACGCTCTGTATTGAAGTGACTTGGCAGTGGAGGAGTGGAGCAGAGCTGTTAGATAAAAATACAGGTAGTTCTGAGTCACCAGTGTGTCTGCATGAAAATTGGGAGGAAATAACCCATGAAATACTATTTGCTCTCCCTTAAGCCCCCCAAATCTCTAAAGTACGTGGAGCAGAATCTACAACGTCCCTCGCAAGTCTGAAATGTAGACATGTTTATACTCTGATATTTTTTTTTTTCTTTCATTTCGTCTCACGACAACAAACTTCGATGTATTTTTATCGGGTTTCGATGCGATCAAAACACAAACCCCTGCATAATGAATCCTTTTTGCCACGCACTGTGTGATAGAAAACCGATGTTGGGGAATTTCACCATCTCCTCTTCCTCCTTTGGATTTTTAAAAACTCGGATCTGTGGCGCAAAAGCAGCACCGGCAGTCGGATTTCACACAAGCTCTGCTCTCTATCTCTACAAACGATCATGAGTGTGAAGAAGCTCCCTCATTTGCCACGCACAGAGTCACCTCTCACAGTGAAGTGCCAAACTAAATAACTCCCTCAAAACGTCCTCCCTCTTCTCGCAGAATGTAACTATTCACACTTTTCCCAGCTTTCCCTGCAAAACGCCGCGTCGCGTACTCTATCATTATTCTAATTTCCCTGGTAGAGGGCTTTATGTTTGAGGAAGTTTTTTTCTCTCTCTCTCTCTCTCTCTCTTTTTTTTTAAACACAAGCACAGTAAACCCATCCAAGTGCTCCAGCTCTTCACATCATCTGCTTCTTCACATCCCTTCAGCGCCCGTGTGATAAAAGCCTGTCCCCCCTGTAACATTTGGTATTCCCCGGCTGCAGTGTCAGTTTGTCACATTGGATATGACGCCGAGTCACTCAGAGTGCACTCTGCACTTGCTCTCTTTTTACGAAGGACACACAGCATTTAAAATCAGTGCATTAACCTGTCAGTCTCCCCCCCGGAGACCTGGGCCTGGTGGGCGGGTTCGTAATTTGTGGTACTTTTTTTCTTTCTTTCTTTTGCGCGCCGCAACCACTTCCACTTCCGCCGGATTCCATATTTTGCCCACTCTAATCAGCAAAAGAGGGTTTGTGATTTACATTCGCTGTCAGTGCTCCTATCTCGTATTACTCCTCCAGACAGAGCCAAGGTCACTTTGTGCACAAATCTAATAGATTGTCTGTGGAGTCCATCTTATGAGGGGCAGGTGTTGTTGATGAGGACTCGTCTCTTTTTTGTCCCCCCCTTCGTCTGTAATAAGAAAAAAGGCTTTTCTACAAGGATGCACATGTTCTACCATTACAGTCCAAAACCCTGTGCATGATAAGCTACATTAAACAGATCATAAAACTATTACCAGGCCTGATCGCTGTCATTTCTGCTTAAATGAGCATCTACCGCGTTTCTCCCCCTCATCGTCCATTTTTTCGCAGCACGACGATGTGACGGCAAACAAAGGCAGAAGTTGACCTTGTTGACACTCGCTTTAGAAATGACTAAAGCTGAAGGGAAACCCAAGCTGTGAGAAGTAAAGTGAATTATTTCACCCCCCCATTAGGATTCGTTTCCCAGCAGTACTGGGTGCTGGTAGACCTCAGATTTTTTATTTTATTTTATTTTTTTTACATTGTCAACAAGACTTATTTCAAATTCCTACGCCGAAATGTCGGCATCCTAATGAGTTGCAGTGCTGAAAAAAAAACTAAACAAACCAGGAAGTTCAAACAATAAATTCCCCAAGCGCATTGTCTCTCTTCCTGTCAATTTCCCAGACGTGTCTGAAATAAATGAGTGACATTTACTGAAAAGTGGTTAATGTGTGAATGACTGAATGACATCCCTTTGAAAGATTGATGAGCTCATTAATGTTACATGTCCCATGTGTGAGAAATGCTAAAGTGGACTAGCAGTGTTCCTTCCTGTCGGAATATTCTGTCATTTAATCTCTTGTTTATGAAGGCCAGAAATACACGAAAACGAACTCGATAGTCATTTTTACTCAGAGAAGTCCTTAACGGTCGAGAAGTTTCACAACACATGATTCAGCAAAGGACAAACACGAATATCTATCCTTAAAACGTGACTTTTTATAAGCAAAAAAAGGAGAACTCAGTTTTATGCCTAAAACCTGAAAAATGCTGCCATTTAATTGCGAGGAGTCACAAACCATTATTGAGCCAAAGATATGCAAATTTCAATGAATTGATCTAAATCGTGTCTAAAAACGATGCGGTTTATATTTTGGGCCTGACACTAATGGGACAGACCGTTACTTCTCCATCTTTTCTCTCTTTGATTTGCACCTCATTGAACATGAATGGGCACCGATCAATAAAAGGTCTAACATTGGGACGTCTGTGACCAGTGAAAAATCTTTTTATGGCTCAACGGCTTTAACACTTAGTTAAAGCTGCTGTGACAGCATTCCCTGGCCTCCCGTATACAGAGCTGGGAAAAGTACTTGCCCCCAGGAAAGTACTTCAGATTTCCTTCCACTTTTACTTTCCTGTTGCAACTAAATGTCAAACCTGAACCCCATTTGTTTGTATTTTCCTACCTAAATACTAAAACCTAGTTTCAGTTGAGGTTTTTGTTTATTAAGAGCTATCTAAACCGATCTGGTCCTCTGTATAAACTTAAAAGCCACCTAAAAACTAAAAATTGCTTGTGCACCTCTTGATAAATGAACGGAGTCCGAAAATTACCGCTCTCAACACTTCTTTGTTCTCCAGCGCTCTCCTTTGTTCTCTGTCTAGGTTTCCTCCATATTTCATCACATAGTTTCACAATTACACTTACAAATTATTTAAATCTTATGTCATTATTAGTTAATCAAAAATGGACTCACAAAGGAAAAAGAAAATGCGTGTGAAAATTTAAGTACACCAAGAAGCAAAACCTCGAAGTGCTTCTCGTCAGTTTGACTTTCTTGCTCTGTTGCGGTCCGCTCGGCTTTTCTGCGTTGCATCACTTTAATGAGGTTTTGCGCAGCTCTCTCCAGGTCCCAGCACAGCATTTCAATCAGACCCATGTCTGGACTTTGACTGGATCGTTGCGCCACTTCGATTCTTTTTTGTGTTCACAATTCACTTGGAAAATACGCTTCTCTGCTTGGTAGCTTCAGATAGAAGAGCTCACGTTTGTCTCCACAATACTTTGGCGCACAGAACAGTTTATGCACCCAAATCAAAGACGGCAATCTGGCCAAAACCAGCCCAAATCATCAACCTTTCACCACCATGCCGAGTATTTGTACTAATGTAAAGTGTTGGTTTTGGGTAAACTCGGCTTTTATGGCCGAACACGACGTTGTTGAGACTTTTTAAAACTATCCTCTATGTCATTTCAACTTTTAACATGTTAGCTAAAGATGGAGATCAAGAGTTTTTGAGCCGAGCTTGGACTGACCTGGGAGTAAACTTGTTTTCATGTCGACTTCTGTAAAGTCTGGCAGTTCCATTAAATGTATTTTACATGGGATTATATTTTTTTCTAATTGCTGAATGATAGACCTTAAGTTGTTCTAAATGGTTTCCTTAATTTGTTCAGATTTACTGGTGGGCGACTATAATGGTCACTTCTGATGTCTTACCTTCTCGGCGTTGTGGTAGCAAACACCTGCACGCTTCAGACCATCAAACTGAAAATCTACTGCTTTTGCAAAACCAGTCCCACTCACAGTGATTTATTCATTTATTTCTGATGAAGAAACTGAGCCAACAACGCCTGAAACAGCTGAAGTTTAAAAGAACCCACATGCAGACATGTGAACTGATGTACTTTGTTTTTCTTCCTCAAGCAGAACTGAAAGCCGAGGATGAGGAGGGACTTTATTTTCTCAGCATGAAGTTGACATCAGAATCTGAGAGGTTTGTACAACTTTACCAGACTGAATGTGTTTAGATGTGAGACGCTGACGCTACATTAGGTCTTCCAAAGAAAACTTAATGTAGTGAATTAATCCAGTTATAGCTCAACAAAGTATCAGTTCAAGGGAGTTGCACCTTTGGCATCCTTCCTTAGATTAATTTACAGGATAAATTTAATATGTTTACAAGATTTAAAACTACTTATCATGGTTCTACTTATTTTCTTACATCATTAAAAAATTATGGTATTTTGAGCCAAAAATGAAAATTTATTAAAGATTTTTCTTTTTTTGTCTATGGTCTTTGTAATAAAATTATGCATTTGAACAATATAAATCACTGTATATATACATTTCTTTTACAAAATATGAACGTGTGTCATTAGAATTAAAATCTCAGATCTGTTGGATTAATAGTCGAACCAGAAAACCTGAATGGATAAATGCAAGAACATTAAAGTAAGTTAAATCTAAAGCAAGAAAATGAAAAAGGTAAAAAAAACAAAAAACAATAATCACACAATCCATGTACCAAACCGTCTGAGACACTTAGAAGCAATAATATTATTTATTACTCATAGATTTTGCCTGAAGATTTCTCCTTGTGTCACAACCAAAATTGCTTTCCACTGTGTACATAATGCAGAGCACAAGCTGACAATCTGTTTGCGCTCACTAACAAAAATATCAGCAGTCCCGTCAAATTGCTGCCTAGAAAAAAGGCAGCAGTTTTGGGAAGAAAAAAACAAATCAAAAAGCTGCCGTGACATCAGTTTACCAAAGAGAAAAACAGGCTTCACAAAAGCTGTTTATTAATTTTAAAGGTTAGATGCTGATAAGAAATGCAGCCGCTGTGGCTATTGAAAGTGATTTCACAAAGTACTTTAAGAACACAAAACAGGAAGGAAAAACAGTAAAGATTAATGTGTGTGAATGAAAAGTTCCCCCCCGGAGAACAAGACGGGTTAATCAACCTGAGTGGACGCAGAGCAATGATGAGAGATTTAGAGTCTGTTAGACACACAAAAAAAACTTCATCTCATTAACACAGTGTGCAAAAAGCAAAGAATGTGCAAGACGTACAAATAAAACATATTTAAAAGACGAGCGCAACAGCAAAAGGAAAAAAATCTATCGGAAGGACAAACCACCACATTCACGCATGCAGACAAACTATTTTCCATCTTTCCTGCTTTGCGGAGCATCCCATCACAGCACAAGACTGAAGCTCCAGCACACGATTAAATTATACAGCATGTTTGGCTCCTGTGAGATCGCTGCAGCCCCCCGGTGCAGCAGTAAAGAGTCAAAGAAGAACAGGTTGAGGAAAAGAAGTGGGAACATGAAGGAAAAAGATGAACTTCGGTACTGTAGTATGAGTAGAAACAGAAGTAGGCCAAGGCTAATCCCCAACTATAACGCTCAGCATAGGATTACAGAGTCCTGAAGTAATTGCAAAGTCAAAGAAAAAGCCATTAGGTCGGAATTCCATTATTTTCCTGGTTCAACATAACAATTTGAACTTTCTCACATTAACAAATCTAGAGATAAATCAGAGCCTCTAAGAAAGATTCCGACTGTTTAGAGCTCAACATTCATGGTTTCAGTAGGTAAAAATGAATCATTTTCCAGCATCACAAGTCCTTGGATAGATGTAGATATTCCCTTTTATCCATAAATATTTGAAATCACCTCTTGTTATCACACAATAAGATGAAATGTTAATTTTCAGGATTTAGTAGGTGTTCCTCTCCTGATCACACAGCCTGTGATGTGACTGACCCCTGAGGGACGTTCTCCCTCTCTGCTTCTTCTCCTTCTTTTTCTTTCTTTTTCCATAACAAACACTCTATACGTTGAGATAGAAGGCCGAGACCTTTGAGCGTTCTCTTACTGGCGCTGCTTTTGCAGAGAAAGCACAAGATTGTACTGCGACTTCACATAACAGAGTGAGTGCTCAACCATCCATTCAGCAGAATCTACTGGGAGGCCCTCTGGAAGTCAAGATGTTAATATTTCACAAAGCCGTGAGTATGAGCTCAGACTGCAGCCATCCCTGTTTCTTTCATCTGACTGAGAATCAGCACCAGCGTCGATTCGAACCGAACAAAGCTTTAGGATGAATTGTAGCTGTAACATGCTGTATTCCTGCTTAACATCTGCAGGGTCGCAAAGAGACCGATGCTGATCTTCTATGGCAATCTGTCTTAATAAAAAATTGGTTTTGTCATTTGTCATTCAAGGTGTCTAAAAATTAGCTTGGACTGCACACCACTACATTTTGATCATAATGAATGGTCTACATTCACACCCTGTCTAGTAAAAAGATCCATGAATACAGTTTAAGACACCTCAAACTTAATTATGTTACATTTTTAGATGTCTGAATCAAGAAAGTGCGCGCAAGCTGTAGTGCTGGCACTGAGTGATCAAATCAGTTGCCAGCAGAAGTTTTGATTTCCTGCGCAAACTGGTCAGAAAATGCCTCAATGCTTTCCTGTTTTTGTTTTGGTCTAAGCCAGAGCAGCAGCATGGAACACTGTTACAATAAAGTATTGGAACATTGGCATGAGGCCAGAAAAAAACAAATTCTCCACTGCCTCGGTACTGCATTGAGGATCCTGTTTCAATGCCTGTTCAAAATAAGCTAATGCCACAACTTTGCCCAAGAAGAATTATGTGTTGATGCCCAAAGTACATCGATTAAATACCGACTTGAATGGGGTGAATATTAATGCAATCATTTTTTGTGTAGAATTCACTTTTCACTGCCAAAAAAGACAAACTGTGTTGATTGTGACGGATTTGTCAAAACAGTAAATAGATGAAAACATCCAAGATGTGAAAAACAAAACAAGAAAGTGTTTTTCTTTCTTTTCGGCTCTAGCGGCTTTTATTGAACAGAACATGGACAGAAAATGGGGAGGAGAGAGAAAGGGAAGACA
This sequence comes from Poecilia picta, assembly GCA_033032245.1. NCBI lineage: Eukaryota > Metazoa > Chordata > Actinopteri > Cyprinodontiformes > Poeciliidae > Poecilia > Poecilia picta. Next base: position 14,453,074 of record CM065366.1, on the reverse strand, counting down.
TGCAGGAAATGGCTAGAGACCAGGAATGGAAACCAGGACAACTATGTGGAGGATTGCAGTCTCTGCAGATGCATGCAGCGCATTTATTGGCTCTGTATTTATAAAGTATTTAAGAACGGCGTAAAGTTCCTCAAGTGACAATATTTGGTGTTTATTGGCTATTCATTTGATCCTGGAGGCGCAACAAGCTCAGCACACAGACAATATTTCTAAAAATTATTAAGAATTTTCACTTTGACATAAAACATAGGCGTGTGTCTGTGTCTCGTATTTTTGTCTTAACCAAATTTGTTCTTCTTCTTTCAGTGATTTTACCACAGTGTCTAAAGCAGCCAGACATTTGACTAAAGTCAGAGTAGTGACACTTCATTAAAATGTCACTCGAGTGAAAATAAAAAAAAAAAATCTACTCCTCGAAAGTACTTTTTTTTCCCCACCAAAAAGTTTAATTTAGTCTGTAACTAAATGAAACTAGTTACTGATGTAAATTAGATTTGACAAAGCAAACAAACAAACAAACAACTCTTTAAAGTTTTAGGATTCTGCAGAGACTATGCACGTTCTGGAAGATGTTGATCTCTATGCAAAAGGGAATCCATTTGAATTGCTTTTGGAATAACTATTAATTAAGTAGAATAGTGTTTTATCCCCCACAAGACGTATTACAGCTGAAGTTTATAATGATCAGACCTGCATCAAGTTTTTCCTCTTGATGTTGATCTGCTTAACACATGATCCTCCGATGATGTGCATCTGTTCTAGATGTGTTTGAAGGGCTACACATTGTCCCTTTAATCCTTCTCTTTCCCACTTAGTTAATTTCTAAGTGCACTTGTTCAGTACGGTGTCATAATAAGATACGGGCAAAAAATGTAAGAAAAGAAAATCCTTCGAAATTCTTGAGAACGGTTGAGTAAGACCACATTACGAGAAAACATCGCTGCTTGGAAGAGATTTTTAAAAGATATTTTGATTTTTTTCTCTCATTTTGCCTGCTTTAAGAAAACTCTGTGCCTGACAAAAACACCCACATGTGAACAAGATGAGGGCAGGGAGGCTGTTTGACGCGCTCATCGCAGAAGGAGGACATAAATCTGCTTCGGAGTGGACCACAGAGTGAGTTCACACTTCCTAGAAAGCAGAAGATGAAAGCAGCAATAGCTTTCCTTCGGGTCACTCAGGGATAATAAAGGCGAGGGGAAGAGCAAACCAGTCTTATCTCTTTATCATTAAAAGAGAGAGATTGGAATGAGGGTCCCCGTGGCTTAGCTCACTAAAGCGTGTTGCCATGAAAGCAGCATCCCTGAGTGAATCCCAGGCAAGAGCCATTGTTGCATGTCGGCCTGCTTTTCCCTCCAAATTCATCTGTCTGCAGGAAGATATGAAATAGAGCTAAATTGTGATTAAACCAACTGAGCAACCAATAGGAATAATGCTAAAATAAATCTGAAAGTGCTCTGCCAAGCAACCACACAAAGGCAACCCGGGTGTGCGCCGTTCATTTTTTGGTACCCAGTCAACGTTGGCAGGTGCCACACATCAATAGCAACGACATAAACACAATAACTTCCCCTGTGGTGAGAACCAAAGGGTGGACACATGTTTCGGTGACTGTGGAACCAGTAAGGCCAATAGTGTCCAGATGCCACCTACCTTTTGAGCATCTATTTGAAATGACACACACACAGATGTCAAAATAAAGTCTGTAAAAATGTGACTCTCATATACACCAGCAGTAATTATGATACAAGTTTATAATGGATATCGGTTCAAATGGTGTTCTGTACGCAAATGAATGCCAATAAAGTTTAATAAAAATGTTAACAATGAGAAAATAAAGCTTTTTTTGCAGTTCCTCATCTCCATAATTCATAAAAGTAGTTAGATACAAAGCTTAAACTGATATTCACTGAGCTTGACAAATGATGCCTGTCTCTTAGCATCCCACCAGTTTCAACATCAACATTATTTTTGACAAAATCCTAGATTCTGCCATTTTCACGCCTCACAAACAGAAACTATGTGTGAACAACGCCTTCACAGGGGTGATTGGCAGCGCAAAGACCCTGGGTTTGTGTGTTTCGTGACTAAGTTGTAACATGGTTGGTTCTGTGGATCAATTTTTTTTGGCTGGGTGAACAAACTCCTGCCTAAGATCAGTAGCAGATATTTATTGCAACACGGAACAGAAATCTGGGGTCGCAGTTTCTCCCTATATCCAGCGGGTGGCGCAGGTTGCTACAATCGTTAGTAGCCACACAGGCACACCCACTAGAAGGAGACAAACACACCCAGTAGAACACTTTCATCTTATTGGCTGAGAGGTTGCCAGGCGACAGTACTTTTTTGTTCCAAGCGCCAGCACAAAGTTATTCACAAGCGGAGATTTGATCCAAGTTTTTAGAAAGGTTTGAGAAAGCACAGTGAATATCTGAAAGGTAGCAAAAGTTTTGAGTGCAGGTTTTACAATTTTGAGAAGAAAGACATAAATTCCTGCTTTCAAACTGAAAAAGTAAGCCCTAATGTTAAAAGCTTTGAGGACCAAAGACATGAAATTCTACTTTCAGAATGAAAAAATCCCCCCATTAAAAATTCAGAAAGATAACAGCAAACAAAGCAGACAAAAAAAAAATAGGGAGAACATAGAAAAGCTAGAAACAGAACCGGCACCATTCACACCAACATTTATGAGAAGCATAACGGGCGACTGGATCAACAGAGGAGCAGCAGATGTAGAGCTTGTGTCGCAGATTCCTCGAGATTTCACAGCGATTTTTATTAAAGTTGATTGGCGCACTGCTTTTTTATTTATTTTTTTGCTCTTTTGCTCTTTTATTGACATGCAAAACTCATTAGGAAGCCAAGTTGTAAACTCATAACTTTAGCACCATATGAGACAGATTCACACTTCTGGCAGTGTGTGAAAACTTGACTGTGAGACTCGATATATTTCTTCAGCGACTCATTTGTTTGATAGACTGTGTGGGCACACTGAGGCATTTAACAGCCCACTCTCATGGCTGGTTATTCGTCTGGACGCGGCTCAGAGTCCTGTAATTACAGTATCATCCTCGGTATCGGCAGTAAACGCAAAGTCCATGACAGGTAGTCTACCCCCAGGTAGTGTTCAAGCCTGTGAAGCTGCTCTACACCACAAAACCTCTTTCAGTTCTCTTTATCCAAATGACTAAAAAAAATAGATGGTGAGTTTTAAAACCGGAAATGAGACTTTAAGTTTCACTGCTTTTGCTTTTTGGGTTTTTTTTTTTCGACTTTTCCGACCTCGACTCTCATCTGACCCAAACGTCACATGCAGTATGCGATGTAAGTGGGATGTGCAAGCGTGTGCTCGAGTAAAATGTGTTCTTGAAAATACTCTTTGGTGAAACTGAGCAGAGGCCAAGGAGCCCAACAAAAATGATTAATCACTTTTCTTCAAGTGACTGCTGGGAAAAAAAAAAGAAAAAAAAAGTGGGCCAGAATGATCCAAGCACCACGTAAGAGCTTGGAAGGAAGTACATATCCGCAGGCCAAAACAACCGACAGCTCCCCTGCAGGTATGAGCAATTCCAGCTGACAGAAATACACACATTCCATCAAAATTTATATCCGACTGCTCTGGCTGGGCTGCTGTCTGTGACGAGATCTATGACTAGCCCGCGCAATTTATACTGTTTCTCCTTGGTTGCTCTGGAGGGTTGGCGGACTGGTGTTGTCAGATGAAATGCACTGCGACGTGACAGTTCTTACTCTGAGCAAAAAAAATAAGATGATGATGGAAAAATGGAATAAGACAGCGATTCTTTTTTTGGCCGGGTTTCCAGCGGGGTCAAAACGTAACATCCAGGAAATCTGAATGGACCAATTCTTCCAGAACTTGGTTGTGTGCTCACGTGACTATCTAATTAAATATTTTTGATAAAAAATTGTAGATTGAAGCATATTAACAAACAAAACAGGAGTTCTTCTCTGCAGAGAGCTCACCTGAGGAAGTTTTAAGCAACATCTGTGACTGTCGTATGTTCAAGCTTCATGCTTTGGTAACCAGGGAACAGATGTGGGACTCTCTTTCTATATCAAAACACAAAGATAAGAAGTCAAACATACAGAGGATTAAATGAAGCTACTAGCAGGACTGATATAAACTAACAAGAAAAATATGTAAAAAAAAATAATAAATTGAGGGAAACAGTGGTTATCCAATCGAATATGGTTGGATAATACCAACCATCTTTGGAATTATTTTTAACCAAAGACGGTCGGTAAATTTTCATTTTTATGTTTTTGTTGATTTTAAGTCAAAAAGGCAAAAACATTTTTAAAAAATTAGCATTGGGATCTGGATGCTCAGAACAAAACAAAAAGCATAAATATGACACAAAAGCTGTATAGTTTTTCTTCTTTGGTTGGTCAAACTAACCAGTTATTAAGTTGAATGTTTTGATTGAAATTACCATATTGGAAGCTGTTTAATTTCAACATTATTGGAGTTTTTGTGTCTGCATTGTCCTTCTGTTACGCCGAGAGGTGTGGGGTGGAAGGAAAAAAACTCAGCAAAGTCAGCTGTAATATGAACATAGGTGGTCTATCAGGCCTCCACACTTCACCCACAAGACAAAATGGCATTCCATCCAGCAGTCTGGCAGTCTCTTTCTTCTCACAGCTCTCAGTCTCTTTATATACTGTTGTCCCCACCTTCTCAATTAACTACCCAGCCAATCAAAACCCAGACAAACATGGCTCCTTCTATATAAGAGTTGGGTTTGAGGCGGGCCTCCTCCGTAGTAGGCTCCAAGATGGCTGCTATAAGGACACACCCAAAAGGTAACAAACATTTCACAAACAAAAGGATCACATACACACACATTCCAGAACTTAAACATTACAGAAAATCTTATTGCTTCTCAACACCTTCATACTTTGTCTTTGTTGTGTCCTTCTATTTTCTAAAAAGGAACAGGAAATGTAACATTTTGGGGGGTTGTCCGGGATTTGAACTATGTCAGAATCATGCCACTATGATACCCCTTTGTAAAAAAAAAAGAAGAAAAAAACAACTCAAAAACTTGCTTTACATTGTTTTATGTATTGCCAAGATGTGTTATCAAATTATTAGAAAGAGAAAAAAAGAGAAAATCACATAATATCTTTGTTTTATAGGTGTGATTTATTTTTCTTCTACAGAATAAAATGATGCCTAAATATCCCACAGAGGGAATAAGTTCATGTTTTCTATCAGTGGTTTGGACTTTTACATCAATAAAAAATAAGCCTCCTTATTTTTTTTATATTATATTTGTTAGAGAACTCCTATAGGTGCTGAACTTGAGACTTCATAAAATGAGTTCACATAAGGACACTCTAAAAGCTGTGAGGGTAGAGGAAATGTAAAAGAACTAATAACTAACAAGATGGAGACAAAACAATATATATCCATATCCTGCACGGTTTAGAAATCAACATAAACCCAGGATCCCCTGAAAATATACGCATAAAATATGCATGAATGCAAACATGTAAAAAAAAACATTCAATAACACAGACTGCGCTCTGTGGTTGAAGTGATGCACTTCTGCAAACAAATCCTTCAATTCCAGGTGTGGGAACTTCAATCCCGCTATGCAGAGATTTCTCTTCCATCAATAGAGGATTTTTGATCTGCACAGTTTTACATCCGTTCAGCAATCTTAACATCTCTGCAATACCACTAAGGAGACCTAAAACCAACAAAAAGCATCCAGTTTAAAAGCAGGGAAAGAGAAAGAAAATGTTTATGTCCTTTTTTTTCTTCGAGCTGATTATTTTAGTGAAAACTACAACATCAAAAACTCTAATCAAGCATAACATAGGGTTTGAACGTATGGCACCATTTGCAATATAGCACCCAAATAAGCCTAAGGCAACCTGAGAATTAGTCTACTGCCTCCTAAAATAAATTGAAGGGGCGCAATAAGATCAAACTTACTCTCAGAGGGGAAACTAATGTCATTAAAATGACTGCACCCCTGCAATTCAGCTATATAGACCTACAGTCATAAAGTCATCAACCACAATAGCGTCTGCCATTTAAAAAAAAGCATGATGATATGTTTAAGCTGTTTTTGTAGAGGAGAAAGAAAGTCGAGCACAGATTAGACAAACCAGACACTCAGTGGGATAAAAGAAGCCTTGTTTATCAGATGTATATGATCTACAATTTAAAGAGAAACGCAGTTAAATACAAAGCTATCCTCACAATTTAGAGAGACGAGATTTTTTTTTTATTTCGCCAGGTTCTGCCGTGGTGACGACACGTCCAATTAACAATGAAGTCCAGTAGAGAGTTTAAAGTCTAAAAAAGGGTCACCGGGTCAGACCGTGCGATGCCAAGTTTTATTTTTGTATGTCGCAGAGCAGGCGAGATTCTACTTTAAAAAAAATATATTCTAATCCACTTCTGATTGGCTGAATGGATGGAATAATAAAGAAAAAGAACTACCTTCAAATATTTAGACTTGGCAACCGTTAGCTGGTTGAAACTTGGATACGACTGATTGTTCCAACAGATCAATGATCGAAAACAATGTTCTAGACTCTATAATATGAAACTACTGGAATCTCACTTCAGCCTAATTTTGAATGTGCTGCTTAAAATCAGGGATAAAAAGCCATAAGAAGTCATTGAAATCATCTGATAAGAGGAGTGGTTACACTTCTGGAAGCTGTTCTCTACAAACACAAAATTTGAATACATCAATAAAACGAATCCATCCTGATGGCTGTTTGCAGACTTAACACCAGAACAATGAAACCAGTGAAACCAGTGTGCAGGTTGTTGAGCTGCCAGTGTGGAACAGGCCTTCTCTGTCATTAACCCAACAGTCATTTGGGAAAGACAGCTTAGCGCGCCTTATTTTCTAATTATCCTTCTGTAATTGCAGGCTGTCAGCTGGTATTGGAAAATGAAACATTGCTTACTGTTTTTTTTTCTCCTCTGTAAAAACACATTAACACCGGAGGTAAGCATTAATAGCATTTAGATTGACATTGCAATTGAGCTGCTGTCCAAAACCGTGGCCAACTGTGGGAGGTTTTTTTGGCAGCAAGCTAACAGAGACTGTCTCCGGGAAAGAGGAGGAGGAAAAATATTCTCCGTCAATAACAACCAAAAGGAATTCTCCTTTCTTTCGTGGATTTCCTCGGTCTAACCTCACACGGCCGGGGTTAAATTCACGAGAACATTTCCAGCCGTGACATTTCCATGAAGAGTATGTCTGGCGTCGGCTCCTGTCTGCATGATTTTCAGTAAAATCTGATTATAAGCAGCTGATTTTTCTCAGGTCTTCACCTCGCCATCATCTCCATGGTACTCAGGGTATATGTTTGCACTTATAGCAAACCAACTTGCTTCGGCAGGCCCCCAGAGGCTAGGGCAAGCAGTGGGGTATTCTGTTCAGTTTGAGATGGATAAAAAAAAAAGTGTCTTATTGAGTGATGCAACAGCAACCGCATTAACAAAATTCAGCAGATGGTAAGTTCTTCAAATTCAAGTGAGCAGCAGAGAATTTTTCCTTATAGGAGTTCATAAAGGGGAATTATGATTGCAGCGTGCTCAGCTGGTTGCAGACAGTGTTATTAGCTTCACACTCTCCAAAGCTCGGCGTACGCTGTGAAGTGGTTTACTCGGAGTAAAAAACACTGTGAAGACTGCAAGCTCTGATAAAAATAAAGTCTACAGTGTTTTGTCCATCAGGGTAATTCAAAATTGATTTGCATTTCTGTCACAATGCCTACTTTAACAAAGAGAATCCTGACAAAAACAAATAAAAACACAATTAGCGGCAAGTGAGACAAATCACGTGCATTTCTGTCAAAAATGTAGTCTTGACGGCTTTACGCTAAAAATGCAGAAGGTTTTGAAGCTACTGCAGCAAACTGGCTAAGATGGGATGATTTAACAGAAACATTAAAATAGCTAAATCGTAAGCGGATCTGTTTATATACTGTCAGCTGAGAACAGTGGAGCAAGCACACGTTACCTCAATACTTGGTAGATGACTTAAAGCAAGAAAAGCAGGTGGTAGATAAAAAGAAATTACACAAGAAAGAAGCTGAAGACAGTGTTACAACAGTATAAAAAAGTAGGGTAGAACTGCTAGTCGATATGTTAGAAAAACACGAAATGAAGCAGAAAATTGCAAAAGAGGCTCAGTGTAAACCCATCTGTTAAAACAGAAAATTGAGACTTTAAAAAAAAAGCAGTTAAGACCTGCTGGCTGAATATTCAGCCGATACGTGGCAGGAAATGGTTTTGTTCAATGAAAGCTGATGGAAAACCTCTTCATTTTGCAAAATGAGTATGTTAGTGTGAGACAACATAGACTCAACAACATCCCTTTGTGTAGCTGCTGGTGTAAAGGGATGGATTTTTTTTTGGAATAGAAAACATAAATTTAGGAGAAGAGGAGATAAAATTATGACTAAAGGAAGAAGAGGAGAGGAAAAGAGAAGTAGGTGAGATTAATGGATGAGGAAGGCAGGATGGGAGCTGAATCTAATTCAAAAGGTTGGATGAAATTCAGAGCAATGTCATTAAATCATTTATGAAACAACCAAATGAAAATGATGTAGCTGAATACATTTGAAAAACTATTTATCAGGACTAATTTATGGGGGTTGCTGCCACCAATTTCCATCCCTTAGCTTCACCCCTGCTGGGCAAGAAGCTCATCAGTTATGGAGAAAATGTTCAACTAATTTCCAAGCACATCCATCCACAATGAGGACACACTGGCACCAAAGCAGAGCTTAGCAAAGCTTATTTTTGGATGGAGAACTGTCCATATATTACACACATCCACATACATTATACATTTACACAGATTTGTATATAAATTAATAAACTAACACTTATATTGACTGACAGACTATGCTGATCACATTCACATAACCAGAGCTCTTAAATTAATGTATGAATTTAAGGACTTTCGGTTATATTTCCCAGCAAAAGTTCTGCAGACTACTTCCAATATCTGGTTTTTGGTAGAAAAAATGAGAAGATGCTAAAAGATTTCAAAATATTTGCCGCTTTCAATGCGACGTGAACAGTTGAAGTCAAAATTATTAATAACCTTTTCGTTTATAGATTTAAAGTTCTTTTGCCAAGATGTTTGCTTGTAATAAAAAGTGAAACGGAAATGAAATTTCACACCACATATTGTTCTGTTTTTACATTCACTTTAGCTTTACTTCCTATCAGATAATACCTCAACAACATAAAACAGCGACGCACATTTGGATTTAACTTCAGCATCTGGTCTTCTCGGGTTCACACCTGTCATCAGTTGCAGTGAATCAGATTAACGTTTGTCCAAACCTTGATCCTGGAAGCTCACCGCCCTGCGACCGCGCGGGTCCTTCAGCAACCGCTGATTTAAGCCGATGGGTTTTTAATGATCTTCTTTAGAACTTGCCTAAGATTTAGGTGTGCTGATGAAGCAAATGCACAAAACATGCAACGAGGGATCGGGGGCTTACGAGATGCTGCCTTTGTTTGTCCTAATCGCTAATGTCAGGCTTTTGTCTAATGGCATTCGACTCTATTGTCATTTCTTTAGTTCATTTTGTTCATGGCTGTTTTGGATTTTCTTCACCGTCACTTGTTTATGCAAGAGAGAAAAGAAAAAAAATATACAAAAAAACCAAACAAACAATTGAGTTAAAAAATGTGAAAACACTGCAGGGGATTTTTTTTTCTTTTCTGACTGCATCCAGCTTTTTTTTGCCAATGCAAAAGAGAGTATAAGGAAAAGTGAGGGGACGCTGCACAAGCTGAATGCACGTCTTCTCGAGCTACTGTCAGCTCCTGTAAAAGAATTATTTTGCGTGACAACAGCCACTGTTCGCGAGTACGGCTCCGCTTTCTGTCCAGATAAAAGATGCGGGATGACTAAGGCCTACCACGGAGTTGCTTTTGTTGATTTCATACGCTTCGCTGGAAGCCTTGTCGGAGCTGCGCAGTGTCACACAAGCTGCCCTCAGACCTATGCATGCCGCAGATAAACAAAAAACACAACAAACGTCCCCACACTAGCTGTTTGTGTTCTTTAATGTATGCATGTACAGTGTTCTGTAAAGGTATTCAGACCTCTTGAACTTTGTCACACTTTGTCACATTGCAACCACAAACCGAAAAAGTATTCTAGTGGGTAAAAACAGAAAGCAGTGTGCACTTTACGCAATAATAATTACATCAACTCACCCAGTCACTGTAAAACAGAATCCCAAGCACGGCTTAATCCATCCTAACAAACATTAAACTGACTCAAAACTCTGGAGGAGATGCAGAGATCCACAACTCAGGTGGAAGAATCTACTGACGTTTTGGTCACTTTCCTAATATTGTTTTTTTTTTTTATTTGCTTAGTATATACAAAGACAGTGCGCATAAATAATTGTAAGTTGTTTTAAACTTGTGCGTATGTTTTAATTTTCTTTCCTTTTGTGTCTTTGTGTGTTGAAGATTTTCTGACCAGGTCCCTCTTGAAAATGAGACCAAGATCTCAGTGGGGTTTTACCTGCTTAAGTAAATGAAATAAAGAAAAATAATAATAAGGATAACAAACATTCCTTCATTCCTTTTCAAACACAAAGCATTTTGCGGTCATGCGCTGAGAAAAAAAGTGAAAAAGTTTAAAGGGACGAATACTTTTGCAAATAATCCGTATACTTGAAAAAAGTGTACGGATTACTTGAGATGTGCAGATTACTTGCAAAAGTGTTTGTCCCTTTAAACTTTTTTCACTTTTTCCTCGCATGTGTGTGAGCTGGGAACGTTGGCAAGCTTCCCGTCACTCAGGATTTACTCTGGATTTTCTTGTCCATACGAAGTCGAGACGTTTGAGTCGAGACCCAAAGCAGCACAAATTAGTCGACGTTACGGCCCCACGTACTCCGACACGTCCGGCAGGCCACTTAAGACTTTAGGTGATTTTAGACGTGAGGGCGTATCAGACCATTGATCATACAGGGAAACGCGGAGCTGACGAGATAATTGCTTTTGGTGCTTCCATTATTGACCCTCCTGCAGCCATTGCAAAGGTCGTAACCCCTTTTGTTGGCCTCTTTCTGCCACGCTGTGGATCAATCCCAGGCAGCACATGTGAGTTACCGACTGTGGGACGCAATCAATCGTTTTCTGTTCTCTGTCATAAAAAAAAGAAACGAAAAGAAAAACATTTCATCTTTTTTTAAAAAAAGAGAGAATTGATGCCGGTGCCTGACCAAAAGAGAAGAGAAACAAATTGACTTTGTAGAAGGTAGCTTCTCTTGGAACGTTTTAGCAAATGCATATAATTCCCAGCATTTTCCCAGGGTAAAATACTATGACCCAGATATCCCTAGAGAAGATTTTCCAGATTATGGGGTCATTTGTTACAGTTAAAGATATTTCTCTTTCCCAGATCTCCTCCTCTCTTTTATTTTTTTTTAAATTTGCCTCTAAAGATGCCTTTGGCTGCTGATGAAAGGCTTGGCTGCAGTGTGTTTTTTTTTTTCTAAGCTGTAAACTGTTCCCAGTCTTTGCTGCGGGCTCAGAGAGTTTCGCACCATATTTAGGGGTTTTGCTTGCACATGCCTGATCTGAAGCTCTCCGGCTGAACAGAAAACTGAACGAGGGACCGACGCGGGAGATCGAGCCTGAGAAGATGATGTTTGTGTTGTTGTTTGTTTTTTTCCGGCGTGACAGCAAGCTGATCTCTGCATGCCTGCGCTTCTCGCTTCCTCGTGGTTGCACAGTCTGACTTAACTCACGCCTGCTCAATAATTCTTTCATATACGCCTTCCCCACCTAAAAAGATGATGTATGGCCATCTCTCATCACACATCAATAATTTACTTTGTGCTGCTTTACTTTGAATTAGTATCTCCGTGCACTGCAGCAAAATGCCCATGCTGTTAGTGCCAGCTGCATCATCAGCCAGACGAGCGCCGCCGCTGCACTCTCAGGCTCCATCTCAGACTCTCCTTGTGTCTCTTCTCTTTCTAGATAAGCTTCTTTTCCTCTTCATTTTCTGAACTCATCACATTCCCCCCCTGCTCGACACGACAAACCTTTCATGCAACGAAGGATTAGCAGAGACGTCTCCCAAAAATACAGAAGTATTCGTGCTACTTTCTTGAAATTTTTTGCCACATTTTTTTTTCACACTTTAGCCTCAAAGTGGTTGGGCGTTTCAGATCAACAGAGGTTAGTTGTCGACTTGACCATGACTAATACATGTTTTTGGTTTTTTGTTCAAAATAACAATCTGACAAGCGTGGCATGGATCAGTTCGCTTGGAAATACATGGCGGCTGCAATTACAGCTGTCTGTCTTTTAGGCCTAAGTGTTAAGTCTTAACACTTTGAAGAATCATGAATAGTTTGAGTTATAGCAAAAGAAATTCTCCTTTGGGAACAATAAAGTGATTCAAAAATGCTTTTTTTGAATCCAAAAATACTTTCGCAAACAGCAGATGAAAATTTTCAAGGACTCAGATAGTTGGATTTTCAGACCTTGGATTTCCACAACTCCTCTGGTTTTCTGTTTGTTGATGACAATAAACTAGAAATCTGAGTCCAAAATGTGATCTGCTTTGTGTTTCTTAACAGGTTTTTAGTAAAGTTTGTGATTATAACGCGACAAAATATTTAGCAATTCCTCTGCTTCATTGAAACGGACATTTTTCTTCATAAACCTTCGCACCTGCTACTGCTTTCGATTACATGGTTGAAACACAATTATTCTGCAAATATTACGTCTACAGTAGCATAATATAGTCTGATGCAGAGAAATGTGCTGTTGTGTGTTACGTGCAGCACCTTTGTTCACAGATCTAAGGTTGACTTGCTTGTGCGACCGCTGCAGGAAATGTTCCTGGGCGAGAAGTTGCTCTTGTGGGAATCCTCCAACTCCCAAAGTTCTGAAAGAACATCCTTCTTCATAAAACCCACATCACAACGGCAAACCCTTTGAAGCCTGCAGAGTTGACGGCAGGAAGCCTCTTTGTCAGAGATGCTATGCGTAGCTCAAAAGCACCTGGGCCCAAACATGTGAGACATGTGGCGTTTACACAGGTTTCCAGAGGAGCGTCGTACGTCACGGGAATTAAAATAAAAAGAAAAAAGTTCAACATCTACACCTCACGTGGCGGGTTCAGTATCTTGCTTTATTTCTCTTGCACAACTTGTGACAGCAGAACAAAAACACATTTAGATACCAGACTCCTTATGTAACCGGCCTTACAGCTAATGTGCAGGACGGAACATCGTGTGCATCTCGAAATGCTTCGGCTGCATGCCGCGCGTCGTCTCTCTGAAGTTCACCACTTTTGATCTGTGTGCTAAAAGGTCAATTAAATACAATACACATGAATGAATTTTAAAACTGACATTATTAGATCTGGGTGAAGAAGAAGAAGGAGAGAAAAAAAAATCGTGTCCCAGATCTCGCTTGGATTTTTAAAAAGTACCGTTTATAATGCAGCTCCTCTCCCTGCATTATTAGAATTTTATGAGCTCTGCCAATAGCATTCATCATTGTTTTCCATTATTGCCACAGCGTTCTTACAGGACCAAGCTGGTGCTGAATTTTAACTCTTAAATATTGACATTAAACATGCATTATTCATTATATCATTATTTAGCTCTGGCTGCTTAAATCCAGAGGTAGCAGCTGAAAGGGAAGGACTTTAATCACTTTGGAACCTCTGTGGTGCTTGATAAGGTACTGTAATATGTTAGTAGTCTATGATGATTCAGTGGATGCTCCCTCCTCCTTAGCATTGTTTCTGATTTAATTATGTACATTATTAGCTACAGATGACACTATACATAAGCTAAGTTCAAGTTATTTTATTAAGACATACATCTAATAGGTGAACACCTTAGATAATTTTTGTCTGGACTACTTACTCTTATGTTTCTTTTTATTCTTTGAAGTTATGCTAACAGATTAGCTGTAGGTGTAGAAATACCATTTTTACAGGACTGAAAAGAGGATAACTTTATTTGTTAATTTAGTTATCTATTTTGTCACTTTAATATTCACTTATTATTTGTGCTAAGTTAAAGACAGTTTTCCCTTACTGGTCTTATATGTTGCTTTTTGATAATTTTGTATTTTTTGGTCTTTTATTTTGTTGTACTGCCCTCGTGTGGCAAGTTTAGGTAACTCCACCCATCTTTAAGCAGGTCAGTTTTAAGTTCAGTTACTGTTAAATTGGCCATCCATGTTATTTATTATTATTATTATTATTATTATTATTATTATTATTATTATTATTATTATTATTATTATTATTATTATTATTATTTATTCATTTATTGCTTTGGATCTTGACTCTTGGATTTTTGACATTATTAAATTGAAGCATTGTAAGCATGGATATTATTATACTGCTACTGATGCAGTCTGACATGAGTATACCTTAAGAGATCGGGTCCTTAGGAACCCACATTTGTGCATGTGTGTATGTGTTTGTTGTTACGGAAACTGATGGTCTGATAACCTCCTTCTATCCAAATCCCCCCTTCATCCCTGCTGTCTGACCATTGTTTTCTACTCTCCTCCTCAGCGTCGCTCTTGAATTCGTACAGAGATGTAGAAATTGACTGATGATTTTAATCAGCAGTTTACAGCTTGATTGGAACCATTTGGTCGGAAACTCAAAAATCTGACGTCCCCCTCCCCACCCACCCAATCTCTTCAGACACTGTACTATATATTACCAGGTTGCTGGTAATGCATAGCAACATCCAACACTGTGGATGTTGCTGCTTAACAAAATCCTTAAAGTTAGCTATTTTTAGTTCCAATGTGGTGTTTAAAATGAAGTCAGAGGAAGCGCAGAGATATAGAAACTAATTAAAAGTCAATCTTGTTTTCTGCTGTAGTTCATTTAGGCTGCAAGAGAGCCAAGATTTTTAGCAGATAGAGGAAATGCTGAACACAGTAGGATAATTTGCTACTGCGTGTGTGTGTGTGTGTGTGTGTGTGTGTGTTAACCTTTTAACAGTTGTTTGTCATTAAACATGCTGGCACATAGACCCTACTGGTTTTACATTGTTAGCCAAGCTAATTGCTAATATCAGATGCTAAAGCTGGTCTAAAATTTATGGTGCTGTAAGATGCTACCAGAATGTCCCCACTTCTATTCATGTATGGTTTTGCTGTTCAAATGTCTTTTTCTTAATTTTTTTAAGGAAAGTTCTGTCTTACAGGAACCATTCTGTCATAAAGAGGTTTGACATTATCTCTAGACCTGATATGAATAATTAATATCAAACCTGAAAGGGTAAGAATATATTTTTAGTGCTTCCTACTTTAAACCTTAAAGTTCTTGAGGAAAAATTAGAATAAAGTAAATTCTGTATCAGCAAATCAAAAATCCTGTCTTGGTGTATTTTTATGACTGTTAAAGGCTTTGTGATGATTTTTTTTCCAAATGAACTGAAACCTGTTTTGAAAATGTCCTCACAGGAGGACAGTTGTGAAAAATGTGTTTGCATTTAATTTTTTGTTCTTTCTTTTTTTTAGGCATTTCATTATCACAAAGGCAGCGCAGACTGGCAGCTCACAAAAGCAGACCATGTAGGAATTAGTCTACTGTCAAAATAAAAGTTGCTTAAGAAGTGAGTGCAGCTCAGCCTCAGCCGTTTAATTTCTTCCTTTTCCTGATGTTTTCATCAGCGCTCACCCAGACTCCTGTCACAGCGCCGCTGCACACACCAGAAGCTTAGACGTGTGTGAGGTGAGGAACGAGCCAGGAGCCTCTGAGGCTTCGGCTGGAGAGAGATTTTGAATTCTGCAAAACTAAAAACGCTTCTATAGCAGGGTAATTCGGTTCTTATCTAATGCTGACCTTTCCCAGTCGGAAGGTTCTATAAATATGTCCACTTTCATTAAATGCAAACGAAAACAGAATGTGATGTTATTCAAATCATGTGAAGTGTGTGTTTTAATAAACTGTGTATAGACTATTCAAATGTTGAAAGGTGAGGGGAGGGTTTTGCATGTTTTACTTTCAAGATGAATGTTTGACCTTCACAAGAATAGATTATATAAGAACCGGGCTTTAATTCAAGAAGCCATGTGGTGCATTAGATGAACTAACTGCTGGTATTTTAAAGCAAAAAAAAAAAACTCCTACATCTTTGTTTGATGCACCAAATGATCTTAACGGGTCAGAGGTCAACGCCGCAGAATGTCCCAGTTTACGGCCATTGCTTTGGCTGCTTTAATCAATGTGATTCTGCGAAGCATGCTTCGGAAAACAATGCTTTGCAGCATGGGGCACGCTAATGTTAGCATATGTACTGCTAAGCGTTAGTGATGTCTTCACTCGTGCAAGGTAGCCATGCTGTGTGCGCTACCAGACACCGTGTTGTCAGTGATGTCGGCTGTGCAACTGTGCACTGATTGCATGCTGTATGAATCTTAAAAGACGCAGTGTATGTGACTTTAAACGTTTTTTATTCTAACCACAGGATTGTATTTCCATATTTCCTCGGTTCCAGCCTTTCCATCTTTTATTTTTCTGTCCAGTTTTTGGTACTTTTTCATGTTGTTATTGAATCAAAGAAGTCACACGCAATTTTTTTCTTGTTTTTCCTGTCATCAGAGAACAAAGTGAATGTGTGTAGTGGCTAAAAAAAGACGCACATTAATGGTAGATGGTAACTGATTTAAACATTGTCATTATTTGGTGGAATCGTGACCGACAGACCTTCCCTTTTCGTTTTATTATGCTTACATGTAAAAAAAATCATAATTCGGAAGGAGAGTAAGTGCTGCAGCTGCTGCTGCCACAGACTCAGGCGATCAGACAAAGAGGTGTCACAGAAGAGTTCAAAAGCTTCTCAAGCTTGCTGAACATTTTGATTCTTTTTGATGAACGGTAGCTAAATTTTGTTTCCAGAAATAGAAACGACAGTCGGTTTTAAAAAAAACGTAAAAGGTTCACTGAGGCGGTTATTGTCTCTTAGACGACATTTACTGCTTCACAATATAGTTTCATAGCCAAATCATCAATAACAATAAGAAAAAAACTAGAAGTACAGTACAACATATGTCTTTTTAATGTTCAGATGCCTTGTAAAAACATTCATAACCATTGAACTTTTACACATTTGACCACATTACAGCTGTGTATGTCTGTAATTTATTGACATGTTGGTGCAACACAAGGCAGCAGCACACTGTTGTGCCATGGAAGGAAAAGATGGAAGGAAAAGATGTTTGTTTTGAATTTTTTGGATATTTTTCAAAGAAAATTTTTTAAAAAGTGTGATTCAACTCTCTGCCTCAATACTTTACAAAACCCACATTTCCTTGCTTACAGCTGCAAATCTTCAGGGGTCTGTCTCCTCTAGCTTTGTACGTCTTTAATTGGATTTTTTTCCCTGTTAGCCTGCTTTGAAAAAAAAGGGATGAACAAATCAGACAAGTTAGAGCATCTGTGAACATACAGGTACATGTCAGCAAATTAGAGGAGGTGTTTGGATGAGGCTCGTCTGTCAGATTAAATGTGACTTTTTGATCAACATTTAAGAAGGTAATAGAAATACTTTTTGTAAAGCCCACGTTTCTGTATTAGTTTTCTTTTCAGTCAGATGTAATGTCCTAATGAAAAAGAAATTAAATATAGTGTTTTTTTATTTAGGAATCACGATTATTAATAGAAAGAAAGATTTAAGCACATCAGTCTGTGTAATTAATCTGTCTGTGCTTCATTTGGTGGACAGTTACCAAATTAATTGAACGTTTTAATAATATTCTGAGTTATAAAAAATGACTAACTTCTCTCACTGGATTTAAGTTCCCATTTTCAAGATCTTTGACTGAAGAGCCGATCAACCTAAATCTACACACAGGAGATTATAAAAACACCCACTGTGGTGATATAAAAACGATGATCAATCTTCCGTAGACTTTAAAATTAAAATAAGACTTTTTGTCTTAATAGCTCAAATCGTTTTTGCTTTGAAACTTAAAAGAGTTCTTAAACAATATGCCCAGATTCCTGATAAAGGGCAATTGTACAACAAGAATGTCTCCAAAATGTTACTGGAAAGATCTAATTTTCCAAATAACCGGACTTCTACATTGTTGTAGTTGGGATAACGGACATTTCAGTTCATCTATTCTTTAATATCAGCAAGGCTGAGAGTTTGATTTGAATGCCATCAAGTGAAGGTTAGAAGGAAATGTTATATTTCCTTAAAAATACATAAACATAAATGAATTAGTACCACAACTACGTCCACAGAAGCTCAGAAAAAGACATGCCTATAAGAAAACCGTAGGAGTTTTTTTTAAAGCTGCAGAACCAAAAGAGTTGGAGGGCTTTAAAACTGAAATTAAGAAATTAAAAACAACTTGAGGGCTGTTAGAAGAAAAAAGATTTAGATTGGAGAAAGATTAATTCAACATCCTTCAGAGCATGAAGTCTGTCATTTTCCAAGTTTTTTTTTTTTTTTACTTTAATTAACTACTTTGTCTTTGGCCAACACAAGAGATTCCAGCTCAGTACATTGACGGCTGTAACAGACAGGATATGGCATTAGGGCTATAAACACATTTTGAATGTGTATAGACTTAAACATAAGGTGGTTAGGGTTTAGAAATGAGTGTGTCTTCAGGTATAACACAAACATAGAGTTGCTAAAAGTTTTGTGTTTTTTTCTGAATTGCTAGAGGGCCTTGGTCTCTGAGTCCCTCAGCACAGCATGTTGGACACATAAACCAAACCTCCTACTGAAGTATACGACTTTGAACCTTATGCTTTGTGGCACAACCCCACCCCCCCCCCCCCCCCCACACACACACACATCGTCATGTACCAACAGTCTTCTTTACCGCTTCTCACCTCCGTTACATATTGAAATATGCTTATTCATAAATACATGTATAGCGAATGATTTCCATGAAATGGTTTGAGGTTAAATGAGTGAAAGTTGCAGTAAACACCTCAGAAACCCTACTGGGAGCTGCAGCCAGTCTGATCTCCTAGCTCCACTGCACTCTCTCTCTCTCTATCTCTCCAGAGGCCTATTTCGGAGAGCGAATGTAAACTTCTGTTCTCCTCTCCACGGTCAAATAGGCAACAAAACACCACTGGGACAAACACTTCCAACGCGCTCTCACGAGGCCCGTTCTATGTGCATACATATGGGGATAACTGTTCCAGTCCTCATTCGGTCTTCGAACGAGGACTGGAATACGGAGGGAAACACAACGAGCTGCGAAGCCAAGGTGTTGGAATGGAAAATCAGCTGTGCCCCCCCCTCCCCCCCCCCAAGTGCCGACAACCAAGACTAAGGAGCAGTGTGTTACGGAGGTGGGCACCTCTTGTCCTCAGAGCTGCTTCGCATCTTGTGTGGAAAATACCAGAGTCCCATCTGGGAATATTTTGAGCTTAATGGTCTGAATTTTAGATTGCTCCTGAGTCTTTCAGGGAATTCCGTTTGTGTTGCATGAAACCCCGCATTAGCGGCGGTCTCGTTATACGTTTAAATATGACTCCTGCACAAACGACTGGTAAAATGCAGCTTAAACAATGCCTACTTTATGAGTAACAACAGCTGAACCATATGGTGTGTGTGTGTGTGTGTGTGTGTGTGTGTGTGTGTGTGTGTGTGTGTGTGTGTGTGTGTGTGTGTGTGTGTGTGTGTGTGTGTGTGTGTGTGTGTGGGTGGGTGGAGGAGGCTGGAGCTTAGCATGAATACAGTGTTTGCACAATCAAAGGTACGCATTGTAAGATAAACAAATGATGGCATTTAACACTAGCTAATGCTTCATATTCAGTTTTTTTAATTGTGTAGAAATATATGTTTGACGTGTTGCTACAGTGTGTAGCGGAGACTAAATAGGGTTAGGGGTCATAAGGTGTTTCCACTGGGTGGCCTTCAATTTTATAGCAGAAATGTTCTGCTTTTAAGAATGACACTGATTTAACAGACACACATCACTTCTTGATTGTCTTAATGTAAAAACTGACGAAGCAATTCTGTAAAAGACAGATCTCTGAAGCGAGTTAGAGAAGCAACAGAACATTTGATGTTGAACAGGAAAGAAAGAGTCTCTTTACCAAAAGAAGAGTGGATGTGACCAAGAGGCAGACCATAACGCAGGCTGTCTGAAGCTGAGCCGAAATCATTTGAAACACCAGAAACTGTGGCCCTACCCTGGTTATTCACCCACTCCTTCTAAACTTTGCAATGAAGTAATGCTGCAGTACATAACCGGACCATCAGCAGTAACAGTGTTATTATGCAGCTCTGGAAAAAATTAAGAAATGAGCCCCATTGAAAACTTCCTGGTTTTTCCACCAAATATTGGTTTCTCAACTTTTCCCGAGTTAAAACATCGGTGTTGTTGTTTCGAAATGGATATGAACTTACTATTTTTGCATTGTTTGAGGTCTGAAGGCACCTCATCTTTTTCGTTATTTTGACCATTTCTCATTTTCTGCAAATAAATACCAGACTCTTGGCTTTGAATTTCTGAGACATGCTGTCAGTAGTTCATAGAATAAAAGAACAATGTTCATTTCACTCACACATATGCCTGTAAAGAGTAAAATCAGAGAAACTGATCATTTTAATTGGTCTCTTAATTTTTCCCCACAGCTGTATATATATATTTTTATTTTATTTTTAACCTCCATTAAGCTTCTTTACCGCGAGTGCCAATAAGTGCAGCTTGCACTGGCGGAAGAACCCGCCGTCCTTGTTATGAGGACTGATGTTTGCACAGAATATTAAAATTCTCGGTTTATTTTACACAGCGCAATGACAAATAACCCATTTGTCATTGTATCTACAAAAGGGATCCAGGAGACAAGGCAACAAAAGTTTGATGGATGGCATAACGGCTTGTTAACAAGCCACAAAGCTTTTCAATTAATTGTAGTCCTGACAGTGATTTGTGCTGCTTGATTTCAATGTGATGACCTCAGCTCTTCCTCTGCGAAGCGTGGCTCCTTCTGCCATGTTTGTCCCCCACGGCTAGCATTCAGATTTCAGTCAGAAACATTATTCCGCTGGTGCCATTTTAAGGGACACTTCTTCAGAGGCCACAACAACAACAACAACAACAGGAGGAGGAGGAAGATGGGAGACGGTATAAAATGAGTGGTGGGCCGGAGCCACTGGATGACAGGCAGGCCAATTGCTTCACTAAGGAGCTGACATCTCGACTCGGAGCTCGGCAGTAAATGGTCCCATTTCACTCATCACGTAGCGTTATAGATGGCCGCCTCGTCTCCTGAGCAGCTGCTCAGAGCTGGGGAAACACACCGCAGCCGCTGCATCTTTGCACAAAAAACAAAAACAAAACAAAAACCCCACAAACATCGCTCGAATCGCCGCATCGTCTCGCACAGTCTATCAAGCCTGACGAGCTTTACGGGCTCTGGCTCGGAGCGCAGAGGCGAACCAGCAGCGCCTATTGGATTTTCCATATACAATTATGATTGTTGGATAAAAACGCAGCCAAGAGGCTCGTTTTCCGGAACACAAAGAAGACGGAAAAGGTCACGCTAATCAGGAGCGGGGAGTGGAAGAAAGCAGGAGAAAAAACAAAGGTGGGACGAGAGCGCGCAGCAACGTGACGTTCAGATGTCTACGTTCACACCGAGCTGCACACCTACATGGGAAAGTCTCTTTGCTCTTTGCTCGCAGCAGAAGTACCTGTAGTGAGGCGATAAGGGTTTCTGATCCACAGCCAAACTGAGCAGAGCTGACCACGTTCTCCTTCCTGATGGTCGGCTCCTTCTGCTGGAGGAATCCGATTAGACGTTTGCATAAAATTAATCAGATATGGTTTCCCGTTTCAAGTCAGGGAACCGTGTCAAAAATGTATTCTGTTTGCTTAGTGCCACAAAACTAGGGAGATATTTTCACTAAGATTACTGCGGCTTTAAACAGTTCAGGAAATCCCTGATGACGATGTCATGGCTTTGTGAGCTTCTGATAGGGTAATTAACAACTTCTGAGCTAAATGATGCCCGTGGATGTGTTTTACGGAAACACTACAAACACACAGCTTTCTTTTTCTGACAATCACACAAAGTATTAAATTAAATTCTCTTCGTCAGGAAGAGAATTGTGGATTCTTACAGAAACATTTGCAGATGCCTAAAGGTATGCTTTCTGTGTCTTAAAGGTGAAAATGTTTTTGGTTGGAAATATGTGAATAAACCCTGGGATAAAAGATTATGTCCATTGAAAATAGCCTGGGATGAAAGGCTTACTCAGGGAGGAAGAAGCTGAGATAAAAACAGATTTTTCAAATGGAAACAACTGAAAGGACTAGCTACAAAATGACCTAAAGGGAGCAAAAATATTTGCAGAGGACATCACAAAACCCCGATCTCAGTCCTGTACTAAATTAGTGGGCTGGTTACCAGTTACAGGTCTGTAGCAACCAGAATTTCAGCAAACTATTTTTCTTTCTTTACAAAACCTTGTAGGAGGAGTCACACAAGGAGGAGTTGGGGGCGGGGGAGCAATTTTTACTGAGGAATACTGAGGAAATATGTACCTCCTGAGTTTAGGGAAATTATAGAAAACCTGTCTCTGGAAAATACTTCACTCATTATGTTGATATTTAGCAAATAGAAATAATTTACGTAATCCCAACAGACCAAAGCCGTGCAAGTTTTCGGCCTGATTTAGTTCCAGGCAGAGAGAAATAAATGGGTAAGTGCTTTCTTAAACAGCACACGTTTTCCAGCCTTTTCCCTCCTCTGTCTAAAATTAATTCACAAATAAAAAAAAAAAAGAGCGGCAACCTACACACACCTGAGAGTCATGTTGCTAGAGTTTATAATTATTAGCTGGAGGACATGATTATACTGGCTCTGGGAATTACTGAAGGGACGCTAACAGTGCAGCAACGGGTTGGGTTTATTTCACCTCCTCGAAGACAGAGGGACATGAAATGGAGTTTAAATGTCACCCATTTTGCAGGTCACCTTTGCAGAGAATTGATTCGTACTTGCTGTTTGCCGGCACATAAAAGAAAAACTGATCAAGAAAAGAGTCTTCATCAGTGATAAAGACATATGTGCAGGGAATCATTTGCTTCTTTTGTTGAAAGTATAATCCTTACCCCCACCACCCCAGGAAAAAAAAAAGCTCCCAAGATAATAATCGTACACAAAGTGTTTCTTTTCTTAATTCTCAAGCTCCTCGGCACTAAAAGTCAGCACCTCTCTCTCTCCCCTGGCCCACAGGAGATCACGGCAAATCAAGTTTATTACAGACTCTAATTACAATTACAGCCTCAATGGGCTTCGCAGTGGAACAATAAATGAAAATGATAAATGAAAATAGTACGCCTCCTTCTTTTCCCCCCACTAACCTTAGACCCTCAATGGGAACAAAACAACAGCCTATCAAGAAAACTTAATCAGGGACAAATAGCAGGAAGCCCAGCAGTGAAACTCACCGGGAGGAAAAAACGACGCGGGTTGTGGTGGAAAACTGATGAAAACCGCATGGTTTCTGTGCCCGTTAACACGGCCCTGACACGATTCGGGCAGGAATTTTGATTACTCCTTTTATCAGAAATTGTAGAGGTCATTTTAAGTAGTAACTGGCCAGGATTTCTATAGAGCTTTATTAAGTCCAAGGACTCCAAAGTGCTTTACCTTGCATTCACTGATACACACACATTCACACACTGTGATGGTGTTGAGCTACAGATCTGGAGGAGGTTGACAGGAGCAAAGCAGCCATACGATCGAGACCACTGAACCCACTGACCACCAACAGCAGGCAAGGCAGTGAAGTGTCTTCGCAGAGGCGTTTGGCTTCACCGTCACGTTAATATTGAGCTTATTAGAGTAACAATGATGTTCCAGCAGCTTCCATGCCATTATCTCCCCAAGTATTGGTGGCACTTGAGTTGTTTCTGAACATCCTAACCACTTTCTTTTCCTTTGACAATGACAGATTGGGTCAGCAGGTAGAACCTGGGCATGACTGCGCATTGTAACAGAACCATGCAGGACCCTGAACACATTTTGAAATGAATCAAAACAACTAAGATTAAGATTGTGGAATGGCCCGAACCTTATATATGTTTAATGGTTTGGTCACTGGCAGAACTGTAACCGGTTTAAAGGAAGTACATTCATTATTTCGAGTGGCGCTGTTAAACATCGAGATAGGCTCAGGCCATGTTGATGGCCACAAAAAGGTGTGGGAGTGTTTTGCTCAGGAACATTCAACTAAAGGTCAGTGGAGGTGAATGTATCCACACATCCTGGCCAAAACCAAAACGTCACCAACTGAAAAAAAAATAGGTAGAAGCCATGTAGTATTTCTATGAGTAATTTGAGAAAATCCTGTATTGGCAATTTTTTTTCAGCTAGCAACAGGTTATTTACTCCAACATATGTAATGAGTAGTTACTCAGCTTTGTAGAAATACACATTCAGTTGTAACCCTTAATTAGACGATTAGTCAGACTTTTATTTTTGCGGGCCTACTTCCTGTTTTCCCCCAAACTTTCCACCTTATTTAAACCCCCGCCCCCAGCGCAGTTTGAACTTGATCACCTGTTCCACTATGATTGTGGCTGGCTGTGTGGTGTCCTGCTGAGATTCATCCTGACAATTCACAGAAAACTCTGAATGAATGGTAAATGGAAAACTCTGAATCCACTGGTTTGATCTTTTGGTGAGTTTTTGTTTGTAGCATAGCAGTATTGGTTTAGCATGCAATTTCTGCTTGATTACTCATTGGAGCATTGTTTTGTTAGAACCGTTGGCATTTGTTACCTGGGCGGTCCAAAGACTGTCGCAGCTGGTCGCAGTTTGGTGCCCCACTCTCTTCAAAGGTAACCTAATTGTTGGTATTGTACGTGTTCTGGCACTGTTGTATTAAATAGGATGTAGCTACATTTAATTTGATATTACGCAGTATATTTAATTTATTTTCTTTTCCTCACACTGCTTGAGTAGTTGAGTTAATTTATTTTATTTTCTATAGATTATTTTGAAAGTGAACTTTGATTTCAACTTTAACCTTAAATTGATTAGTTGAAATATGATTATTCTTTTTGTTTAGATTATGGTTAATTTAACCTGATTGAGATGTTTAATTGGCTTAATAATTGCATTTAATATGTTTTGCATTTGTATGTTTGTACATTGTTTGATAAAACACTTAATAGGTTTTCTGGCCTTTATAGGTCGGGGGGGGGGGTTTATTCATGATGGATCAGATCCTCTTCTGAGTTCAAGGATGGCGAGCTAGGAGAAAGGAAAAGAACCCTATGATCTTTGAATTTATTTTGAAATAACTTGTCTCTCACTGTGTATTTGTAACTGTTGTTTGTTTTTTCCCTTTCAAATCACTAATATATACACAAAAACTAAACCCATTGCTTCATGTCTTCATTCACACTTCAGGCTCCTTAAAGAACCATCTTCTGATGCTGCTTTTGTAGCCGCAGTTAGCTGCCTATCCCAAAACTGTTACAGTGATCTTTGAAAAGATGTTGGCGTTTATAAGGAGGGTCAAATCTTTGGCATGCATCAAGCAGAGGTAATGTATCTCAATGTTAGAGATTCCAGAAACTTCTAATTTTGGGTTGAGAAGTACCCAATTTATAGTTAAAACCTGGGAAGAAAGATCTTTGAAGAAGAGATATTGGTTGGACTACAAAAATCCTGAATCAGAAATCACTTCAACGTGGCAAGACTGAATCAAAGACTGGTAAATGGGCTGTGCTTGTTTGGAGCTTTATCAAGTCCAGAGGTCCCCGTTAGAGCTTCCCACCAAATTCAGTCATTCACACACACAATCTCACGCTACTGGATTGTAGCCACTGCTGCTGCCCGGGGGCAGTGTAACCGAGGCGAGGTTGGCATGCACTGATGCGCCCGAGTCCTCTGACCAGGTGAAGGACATAATGAGGCAGACAGAAAGAGGGAAGCTCAAACTGGAAACCCACTGACTAAGACGACCTCCTGCCGCAATAGTCAGAAACTACCTCTGACAGTAAAAGCAAGAACATTTTCACATGCACATTGTGAAAGGAACTCGAGGGTTTGGGACTGAACAGCTGTGTTGCCTTAAGAAAACCACTAATCAGTGAGGCTAACCAGAGAAAAAGGCTTTGATTAGTAAGGGAGGATGAAGATTGGACTACAGAAGAACAGAAAAGTGTTAAGTGGTCTGAAGAGTCCAGCGTAAATATACCTGAATGACCAGATTACCCAGCACCGACACAATCCAACGTGGTAAATCTTGTGGTAATGCACAACTATGCAGCCGTTAACGAATGCCGTGACAAAAGCTAGATGCAGTCCAACAAAAGATGAAGAGTGAGTGCTGGCCCATTTTGTTTGGGTGTTGAACAGAGAAAATGTACAGCCACTTCAAACTTTTGGATCCAATTGTCGTTTTTAAAAACTATTGTTTCATGTCACAGAATCACTCCCCCAACGAAAATTTTAAAAGTAAATCAAAGTCCAAAATTAATATAATCTTCAAGGTGATCGGAACTGTGTGTTATTCCTTATACATTTTTCAATAAGCTTCACTTTACTCTATTGCACCTAAACACATTAATAGTATTTAGACTAATCCCCTAAGAGAGACTATCTTAAAATCAGCCACAACCAGGACAAGTTTGAACTTTCCTGCATCTGTCTTGCTAATATTTAATCTTAAACTATTTATCCGTCATTATCTACGAGTTTCTAGTCTAAAGAAAATATGTAGACGTTTGAGCCGATATAAGCCACATCTCGAAGAGAGAGCCATGTTGTCTTTTTGCTGTTGGGAAATTAATTCAAAACATAAATAAAAATTATTCCATATTTCTATTGGAGCACCAGTCAGTCCATCCACATAACCTCTCTGAGGACACAACGGTGCCTAAAAACTCTTGCAGCAGTTTGCAGAAATCCCCCCCTCCTCCTCCTGTAGCCACACAGCCATTTTAATGCCAGCTGAAATCTGGCTGAGGGGTCATGTGGATCAGTTGTTGCTTCTCTTGACAGTTGTGACATATCTGTGTTCATAGCGTAGAACAAAATCAGGTCAGGGTCTGCTGCTCGCACAAACACACCTGGGAGTTGGAACAGAGCTTCTTGCCATTTGCTGCTGTGTGAGCAGCGGGTTAGAGGTGCTGTTACCTCCTCCCTCGTGAGGGAACCTTGGTGTCTCTCATATATTTCCCCCTCTACTCCCTGTCCCCACTTTTTTTTTTTTTTTTTGTCCAAGGCTCTCTGATGAGACAACAGCACTCCAAGGTCACGAAGTGGGGGGGGGAGGGGGTAATCAGCTCCCATTTCCTGCTGCTGCACTGACTCAGATGAGATTACTTTATCACTGTCAGCAGCAGCTCTAAGGCTGGGCATCTGGGCATCTCTGTCAGTCCAGGCTGAACCTTTGGGTACCTGCGTCAGAGCTCAGACCGCCAAAGCCCACGGAGTAAAGTGGGCCCCACTCACCGCCGTTTCACGTCTGAGACGCTGCTGCGCACAGGCGCACAGGCGCACAACAAGGAGGAGGGAGGGAGGGAGGTGGTTGGTGGGGGGGGGGGGGGGGTGTTAAGGGTCCTCTAGTTGTCGGGAGCATCAGTGACAAGCTGTTCGGTTAAACCCTCTCGCAGACGGTCCACTACCGTGTCCATGTGGGTTCTGGTCGCCTTGACAAATCAGCGCCTCTAAACCAGCCCCCCGGGTCCAGGGTTTGCCCCTCCTGTCCAGCACCAATCTGAGCAGGGGAAGGAGGAGGGGGGCGGGAAGGTTAGTTTGAAGAGGGCAGAGCTTTGCGAAAGCACGCCAAATTATCCCCTATTTCACCGCTGGAAAAAAAAAAAAAAGAGAAAAAAAAATAGATCCATACCCAGTGGATGATAACAGTTGAGGGTGAAATCAGACGGACTAAGCGTCAGAACCTCATTAACTCCAAGGAGGGAGAAGAAACGGCAGGAACGCAACCCTCAGTGCTGCGGGTGAGATTCAGATTTTATTAATTAATTATTTCATTTTTTTTATGTCCGTCTTTACCTGTGCCGCTGTATGTCTCGGGTTGTTGTTTTTGTTTTTTTTTTAAAGAGTTTCGGTAACGTTCAGGTCCGAATGACAGCGGGGAGCCGCTTTCTGACGTCCTCGGCAGCGATGTTTCATTCAACATGCAACAACTGCTGTTTGCGGGGCTACCGCAGTATAATTGACGGCTTAACAGGTCTCCGTGGCTGAAGTGGAGCTGGTGCTGGACCGAGGGATGCGGCGCTGCGTGCCTGCCCTGCCTGCTCCGTTTCGTTTGCGCTCGGGAAATAAGTAATGTTGTTAGAAAACGTGTCTTCCCCCCCCCACCTATGTTAAATAATTGTTTTATCTGTTTGTGTGTTTTTTTGCTTGTTTTCGACTGGCAGCGGAATGCGACACTGAGGCTCGTGCGGGTAATTGTTACTTTCTGTTAATAGGCAATTAACGTAGCGCGCGTGACATTATTTTTCCTTTCTCTTTTTTTTTTCCTTTTTTTTATTATTATTTTTTGGCTTTAATGTTGACAGAACAATAATAAAACATGAGCGCGTTCGTCCTAACTCCGGTCTCGTGCTTTGACCCCCCGCGTGCCATGCAGCCGGTCAGAGAGGAGATGCCGCAACATGAGAAAAGACTGTTGAGCGGAGGCTAAGTTAACCTTGGAATAAACCCCCCCACCTCACCCCACCCCTCGTTAAAGCTGTCTGCGCCCCCTCTCACCCCTACCTTGCAACACCTCCTGTCTTTAGCTCAATAGCATATTCTGACGTTCCTTTGCTCACAAGTTTGTTTGTTTTTTAATAACCTTAAAGAGAATTTGAAGCGCTTTCTGACAAGAGAGACATGTCTGCTCCCTTCTTTACCTCTCCGGGTGCTCTTCCTTCCTTGCTGCCCCTGCATGTTGTGTGTTGTCACTGGACACGGTGCCCTGCTGCTTGAATAACGTATTTGTAACATTAAAGATCTGCCTTTAACATCCACTTGAATGCAGAAATCACCCTCCCTCTCATGAAAAGTATGTAGAAAATGGGTCAGCAGAGACAATGCAAACAAAGAGCATGCACTCATAACATATAGGCTGCCTTTCTGCTGTTGAGATTACGAGGAAGCTGTGTTGATTTGCCAACTGACTCCAACACTGAATCACACACATGCTTACATGTCCATCTTAATGTTTCGAGCTGTTTGTGATAAGAGTTTAATGTTTTCCGTAAAGATAGTCCTTAAACAGTCGTCTTTAATTAGCAGCTCATAATCAAAGACTAAGAAAATGCTAGCCATTAATTAGGGCGGCACAGTGGCGCAGTTGGTAGTGCTGTTGCCTTGCAGCAAGAAGGCTCTGGGTTCAATTCCCAGCCCCAGTCTTTCTGCATGGAGTTTGCATGTTCTTCCTATGCATGCGTGGGTTTTCTCCAGGTACTCCAGTTTCCTCCCACAGTCCAAAAACATGACTGTCAGGTTAATTGGCCTCTCTAAATTGCCCCTAGGTGTGAGTGTTTGTACATGGTTGTTTGTCCTGTCTGTCTCTGTGTTGCCCTGCGACAGACTGGCGACCTGTCCAGGGTGAACCCACCCCTCCCCCGGAACGCCAGCCGGAGAGGCACCATCACCCCCCCCGACCCCACCGAGGGACAAGGGTGCAAAGAAAATGGATGGATGGATAGATATTAATTAACTGCACTTTTCCAGTGGGTTAAAACATTAAAGAATTAATATTATCAACAAAGTCACTTGGGATCCCTCAAACAGATCCGCTAAAATAAATGGAACTGCATCATGTTTTATTCATATTTACATATTTAAGGTTGATTAGGAATTTCAGAATCTTCATGTTGGTGATTCATTACTTTCTTTTTCCCCCTGGGGTACAAACATATTACAAAGAGGCCCACTTTTCTAGCCACTGGTCACATTCTGGTGGTAGAATCATATATTTCACACAGAGTTTGGTTAGGGAGGTAAAACGAATCTTTATAGCTCACTGTTATAGCCCTCCAGCAGAGAGAGGTCACAAAGTCTCCATACCAATCATTAGACACTCTGTTCTTTGAGAGTGATGTTAGAAAATCCTTTTTTTTTTTCTGTTCAGACTGTGCTTTGGTCAGATTGGAGTAATCGAGCATTTTGGTTACAAACTCTGCAAGTGGGTCTGACGTCAAACAATGGACGAGTCTATGGGAAAACACCTTGTGTCTAGTGTTG
This sequence comes from Poecilia picta, assembly GCA_033032245.1. Taxonomy (NCBI): domain Eukaryota; kingdom Metazoa; phylum Chordata; class Actinopteri; order Cyprinodontiformes; family Poeciliidae; genus Poecilia; species Poecilia picta. Next base: position 14,422,835 of record CM065366.1, on the reverse strand, counting down.
AATATGATGAAGAGCCTTTGATGCTGTGGGCAAACCTTTTGAGTTAGCCAGAGATTTTTAACAATAATAAAAACAATCTGGTGGACTCTACTAGTATGATAAATTATTGATCCATAGCAAGGCAGAAATTATTCAGAGGACATAAACTAAATTCCAGCAGAAAGCCAGCATGGTGAACTACAGAGAGAGAAAACCCAGGACATAGAAAGTGACTGTGCAGAAAGAAACAGTGACTCGTCTCTGGTTTTGTCCTGACCTTTGGAAAAGTTACAGAAATTGACTAAAAACTTCCTGTTGGCTAAAAGAGCTGTAAAAATATTAAAGTTTCCCAATGATTGTCCCACTGGCTTTGTTAAAGCAGTTTCTTCAGGTTTTCTTTCCAAGCCAAGTAAATGTATTCAAATAGGGTTACTTTTTTTAGACTGTATACTACTACAATAATTCTTATTATTGCATGTTTCAACAAGGCATCATGCACGCCTAAATTGTACTAAAGCTCAAAATGCCATTATTATTGGCAGGAGCACTTCAAACCCTTTCCACATAAGCGTCATTGCCACTCTTTAAATGAGTTCTCAGGTATTCAGATAGTTCTGCCCCTGAACATCTTCTGTCTGAAAAATATCCAAGAATGCTACATGCAGAGGTTTCAAAATAGGTCGTTAAGTCCTCAAGGCTGTGGCTGACGTCACGGTGGCTTTTAATCATCACCTAATTTCAGTCTGAAGTGTACAGAGGTTAAAACGTAGCCCGCACATCAGAGGGAGCTGCGCTATTGCTCGAATTTTAGCTTAATCCTTTCTCTGATTTTCAACCAGCCAGAGTCAGAGGCCACTTTCTTGATATAATTACTGGACACCGTCCAGTTTGAGGTTATGGGAGAATTCCGCCCAGGTTCTCCGCTTGCAAATGTTTTAGGCAGTTTTTCCCCTTCTGCAACTCTCCATTGTTGTCGCCACACCTTTCAGTGTGACAGAACACACAGCCGTATGGTGTTCCGCACGGCCCGCTCTCAGTCTGCACCAACCATGATGATCCTGGACTCATGAGTGTGACCACAACAAATGGCTTAGCCAGTTTGGACATATGGAGCTCCCCCCGCTCCCCCCAAACTACCGCCATGTTTTCCTTCACACTAAATTGTTGTGTGGGGAACAAAATGCTGTTCAGATTTCTTGGCCGCTGTAAGCAAGCTAGCAGACTGAGCAGATCTTTCTGAAGCTCTAACATCACTGTTCAAAAGATGGAAGATTTTCTGGAAGATTAAAAAAAAATATATATATAACACCTCTTGAAGTTTTAGCATGTACCAAAAACATCAATGTGTCTTACAGTGATTTTATGTGATAGACTGGCACAATGTGGTGCATAACGGTGAAGTGTGAGCCAGTGTTTTGACTATCTGTGCAACTTTGTCAGATTGTCCTACCATAGCACGGATAGATAGCAAAGTCTATCTGTTGGATTTGCTACGCTTGCAAAACTGCTACCATTATGTTTACAAACCGAAAACTACGAGAGGCTGTGTTAACATTATTTGAGTGATGAGACTGAAGTGGAAGCTTAATAGTTATGCTTAGCATAGCTCTGGAGCAATTTATATACGCGACAAAAATATCACTTCCTTCATCTGAATATCCTACCCTTTTAAAATGAAAAGCTGTTTGATGTTTGTACTAATCCTTTTATTAGAGTATCTTAGCTTTTTAAAAAAAACGTTTTAAATACAAAGATTTAAGAATATAACAGCGTCACACCGGGGAAACAGATTCTTATTGAAATTAAATTAAACAGACATCTACAAATACAGATCACCGCAGCTCTTTTTTGCACACTAATATGTTGTACGACTTCATCAAGTTCAGCGCAGCCACAATGTGTCCACTGGATTGCATAGGTCACTGTGCACTGACATGACAGGATATGATTAATATACACCAATATCACTGCTTCAATCTCACAGAATATTACTACCAACATGTTATTAAACTGAAATATTTAAAAGTATAGGGGCAGGGTTATAAACACAGGTATAAATAAAATAAATTCAATAAAGCTTACTTTAATCTTTGACAGAATAAAACGGACGAAACAAAACTTCCACAGGTAGGATGTATTTATAAGAAATCTGCTGAGTAAGCAGTCTGTGACGTAGCATCGATGTGCGCATGGACATTGCCACAAGGTGGGATGGATTCATGCATAGCACAGATCGTTAGAACACCGGTTTTCAATCTGTTTTTTTTGTTTGTTTTTTTTTAAATAAAACGTCGACCCATGGCGATTCTGGAGGAGCAGCAGAGCTCAGTAGCTTTGGAGGGAAACTGCAGCCACAGGAAATCTGCTAATCTTGATTTGCACCATAATCTTCTCTTATTTTTATGTAACCTAGAGAGAACTAACGACCACCAAGCAAGCGCTTTCTTTGGATCCTCAGTATGTGACAAGTATTTTATATTTTATTTGTATCAATTAAAAAACATGTCTTATTTAATGTTCAGTCTATGTACAGCATGTTTTAGTAACATGGAGTGATGGAACAGTAGTTGGAAGAAAGACATTCTTGAAAAAGTTTTTATAACAAGCAATGTCGGGGAACACAGCAAACATGCCCCCCCCCCCCCCCAAAAATAAATAGTAAAAACTTAGTTTATAAAACAAAAACATACAAATTAAAACTAGATCCCATTGGTGTTAAAAGCCAAGACGTTGCAAAAGACTCGAGACATGGTTCGAGGTTTACCTTCCAGTGGCGAAATAGTGAAAAACAAAACATACAGCCAGAACTTCAATGGAAAGATTTAGGTAAATGTCTGGGTCACATGTTAGAACAGCATTACGCTATTCTGCAATGAAGAATAATCAGAAATGTTTTGAGATGGACGAACCCGGGAGCCTAAAGGCAAAGGGAGGCTCTGCTATGTGTCGACTCAGGGGAGAGAGCATATCTTTCAGATTTTTTTTAATTTTCATAATAACCTGAAAAGCCATTAACAATTCTCTTTATACTTTGTCTTGGTCTATTACATAAAACCTAATTAAAATACAATGCAGTTTGTGGTTCCTACAGGACAAAATGCATTTATGTTTTAAGGGGAATGAATACTTTTTTTTTTTTCCCAGCCACTGTCATCTCTGTTCTTTGAAGTCTTTGCACACGTGCAGTCAAACGAAATGTGGCAAAGACGGAGGCAGATTGTTGCCGGGGTTCACATTTGCATTATTGTTCCTTCAGGCACATGGAGGCATGATGCAGTAAAAACCAAAGCATCCCAAGTGATTACGAAATAAATGAGAGTAATATCTTCCTCTGTGTTTGGGGGGAGGAGGGGAAACAACAAAAACAAAAACAGTTATTGGTGCTTCTTTGTGCGTCGGTGTGCGCTTTGGCTCCGTGAGCAAGACGATATTATTACCATTCACTCCGCAAACGTCTCATGTTTATGCTGAGAAAAAAAACGGCAAGAAGAGGGAGAAGCTAGCTTGGAAAGTCTCTATGTGCCTCTCCGTTGTTCTGGCAAAGCAGGCGCTGGGCTAAATTAGCAGCAGCAGCAGCCATTAAATGATTATGATAACAGTATGTAATTATGAGAGGCCCTGCATATACTGAACCACAATCACGTCAGTCATTGAACACTGAGCTCTGAGGGGAGATAACAGATGATGAGAGGTGGAACAATCCAAGATAAAAAAGAAAGCTATGCCGGGTAACAAGAAGTGGAGACACTGAGGAGTTAAAAAGTATTAGCCACCTTCCTGATTTCCTAATTTTTGCATGTTTGTCACACTTAGGGGTTTGATGTCAATTTAAACATCAGTCACAGACAGGAAAAGTAAGAGTAAGCTGCAGCTTTTACATGAAGGTGTCTACTATTAAGAGAAAGAAATCTAAACCTATATGGCCCTGTGTAAAAAGGCCCAACAAGAACTCTGCATGACCACTGCTGAGCAAAAAGAACATTGTTTTAATTTTTCGTGAACACATGTTGATAATCCCCAAGACTTTTGGGAAAACGTTCACTGGACTGATGAGACAGAGGCCTTTGGAAGGCATGTGGTGCCTCACATCTGGTGTGAAAGTTAAACCACATTTCAGACTAAAACAAAAACATCATACCAACGGTAAAACATAGTGGTGGGACTGGGACTGGAAGAAAATGGAGCCACGATGACGACCAAAACATCACGAAGAAGAGCGTCCGACCATCTGTTCAGGACCTCAAGACGAAATTGACGAGGGTTCTGCAGCAGGACAACGATCCAAAACACACCAGCAAATCCACCTCTCAATGGCCGAAGCAAAACAAAATCACTTCGGAGTGGCCTAGTCAAACTCCTGACCTGACTCCTTTTGAGACACTGTAGCACGACGTTAAAGAGGCAGTTGGTGCAGCAACTCCCAATGTGGCTAAATTACAACAATTCTGTGAAGATGGTGTGGGCAAAACTTCCTCCACAGCTGCAAATGACTCATCGCCAAGTTATTGCAAAACATTAAATTGCAGTTGTTGCCAAGGGCGACCCAACCTGATCCAAGGGTTTGGATTTTTCCCCTTAATTGTAAAGATCTTCATTTAAAAACTGAACTTTGTGTTTACTTTTGTTGTCTTGGATTATTATTCAAATTTCAATAACCTTTTCTCCCTTCGTTTATTCTCCTGTCTCATTGCTTTCAGCATTTATGTTAAACAAATCATTCAATCTCCTTTCATATAGGAACAATTAGCTTTGTACACAAGCTGGTTATAGTGTTGTCTTGACACCGTAGTTGCTGTATTCCTGGACAAATATTCTTCCAGAAGTATAATTCCTGTAGTTTGCACAGAAACAGAAGAGTCTTGATCTGCAGGATTTTATTTTTTATTTTTTTGAAGATGCACATCTCAATAAATTAGAGGAGGGATAAAAACAAACACAAGCAGAAAATATCGTCTTGTTCCCCAGCGGCACGGTTCTAACATATTCTTGTCATTTTTTATTCCCCCCCCCATTCTGTACTGAGATTTGGAGCTTTTTTCACGGTGGTGGGATTGCATTCTTCAGAACATGATGAAAGGAATGTAAATTTGAGGAACATTTTTCGGGATTTAGCGCCCTAGCTTTTAAATGAATTCATGAGCCCTCCCTCTCTAATATTAAGCGTTCTTAGAAGCCATTGTCACCGCATCCAGAGCCTCACGCTGTGCGGTTCTTTAGAAGGAAGGCAGTGAGAAATCGCAATCGCATAATGACTCTCTAAAAATAATAAATCCGCAGTTAAAATCCTTTACGCCGGTATTTTTTAGCGTAACTTTTGAAACCTGCACTTCCGCGCTGTAGTTACAGTAGGGATTGATCTCATTATGTATTGATTTGTGTGGGCAGCCATTTTTCTCCAAGTTAAATACATATTACACTGCAGGCTGAGGGAATGTAATATTGCATTTTCCTTGCCCTGCATTAATTCTACTTGTTTTTTTTTTTACTACTTTGTCAAACTACGACTGGTGATGTTTAATGGTCCAAACTGTTTTACGGTTAAAATCTGAAAATTGTACTTTTGAAGGCCACTGGTTACATTAGATTTATTTAGCAATAACAGAGTAAATATGCGTGAAACCCCTTTTTTCTTCCACGTCCCTGTCTTGTGCTTCTTTCTGTTAGTCTTTCACATAAAATCTCATGAAAATCATTGAATTCGAGGGTTGTGGTGTACAAATTCGGCAAAAACAAAGAAAAAACTCCAGGGTTATGCGTTCTTTCACAAGACACTGTGTCTCTTTTGTGCTGCCTGAGCTTAAGGCGAACGGAAAAGCTTCCAAATGTCAACCTTCCCAAGGAGACTGCATCTTAATTTTAGGTCCGGCCGCACACCAGAGACAGAATGTCTGCAGGTCATGAGACACTTTGCAAATGTCAGACATCCGAGACCCGAAACGGTGTCGATGATGAATGTCGTATTTAAATCCGTAAAACATATCCAAAAGGTTGTTTGTCCAGTGAGGAATCGTCACTGCCTTTCCCCCAACTTGATTTTTTTTATTTCCTTTTCTTTGGCTGTGAGAACGGAATACAAATATTTGATATATGACTTCCGATTAAAGCTGGCAGACCACTAGAAGCAATTTTAGTTCCTCAAGGAAAAGGCAGCGCTTGGCTGTATTTTTCGCCACGGATCCAGATAAGCTGGAAAAGATGGACTCGAAGGGTTTCCCGCTGGACGGTGGATGCACTTTTTCGTGACTCGGCACGCTTGGTTCATTTGCGAGTTGTGTGGATGAAAGGGTGGAGCACTAATGGGTTTTTTGGTGCAAGCACATATCGGTAATTAAAGCTTTCCACAGCCACTCCACATCTTGAAGATGACATTTTGTTTACTGTTCTGACCATGGAAAAGGTAGCTGGTGCAAATGAAGGCGATAATTTACCGCTCCTCGGTGACTCTCATGAGTGTGATGATGCTCGGTCCTTTCGTAAGACACTGTGGGCAAAACATCTTCACCAAGCTGTTGCCTTGGTAACCTGGTGAATTTTTTTTTTTCCTTCTTTCTTTCTTTCTTCTTCTTCTTCTTCTTCTTGGGCCAAAGATAGTGGAGGTTATTTGGAAGTCCTGAAGGGTTTCTGTAAGAGAAGAGAAACTTTAGCTGTCTTTATTTAATTTTGTATCGCAGCTGAGTAAATTGTGTGTGTCACTGGCTCCTGAGGGTGTCACAATCTGCAGCGTGAGCAATGCAATTATTTTCACTTCTTCTTGAGCGAGGAAACTGTGTGTCTGTCAAAGCGACTAATGTGTTTTTTTTGTTATTCTGTGACCTGGAGTTCCTGAGCAAGTTTAAAATAAAAAAAGCCAGAAAACGTCACTGGGCTTTTTGTGATCGTGCTTTAGCAGCGTGAGCAGAAATCCTGTAGACGTTGGCTTCTCTGTCCTTAGAGGACATATCTTTTCATCAGAGTAAAACAATAACACAGCCCCCCCCCCACCCCTCACCCTCTCAGAGTTTCCTTTTTAAAGTAATTTGGAAAGGAAACGCAGATGCGAGTATCCTGCAGGCATGTTTAAATTACTCCTTATCGCTTGGTCGTAAATGTTCCAGTTATGTAAAAAGCAGAAATTTGCACGTCAATATTTGTTCTAGCATCTCAATTATTTCTTTTGCAAGTGTTATGTGGTGGTGAATAAAACATTTTGCGCTCTGGGCTGATGGCTCAACAAGAGCAGCAATCTGAAGAAGGCTCTAAATGAATCCCTGTCCGCTATTGGCCGATTTATATTGCCACTGGCTGACAGATGTGACATTTAAAAGACTTGAGATGTCTTTTTTTTTTTTGTACAATTAGAAGTGATCCGTCTTCTCTAAGCTCGGATTGTAACGTGATATTACAGCGGAGGTTGCCAAGTCAACTGGCTTCAAAGGCTCGATCCTCTGGGCCGTATAGAGCTTCAAAGGACAGCAGTAGAGATTGCTAAAGATTTATATCTAAATAAAAACCAGAGAGACAAGAAGGTGGCAAATGTAGCAAAGGTAAAGAGCAATGGTCTTTTAACGCCAACAAAGAAGAAGCATATTTCTTCAATGTGATCTGCAGACATGCCTTTCAAAATGTCCTGTAAAAGTTTCAAAGAAAAGGATAATATCCACAGAGTATTTAACGTAAATCATGAGAAGTCTGTTTTCTGCTCTCTTTTTATCAGCCTTCAGTCACTTCCTCACCTAGAGGATTCAGCATAATTTGGTCTGAAGAAGTTAGACCTGAAGAAACCCCTGATCTGCCTTTTTAAGCAACTGCAGCAGCATTTAAGGCATCATGTTAAATATTAACGCCGTTCAATGCAGCCGCTACCGTCAGTCACAACTCAAGAGTTGGTGTCTGATTAGTAGCTTCGTGTTCATCAAAAATCCCAAAAGAGCTGAGCTGAATTCATTTACACTAATTTAAGGTCATTTAAACAACAGTATAATAATAAGTAATAATAATAATTTGTAGCTTCTATTAAGAGTTATTTCTCATTCATGAAATTGAAAACATGCTTCATGAGGCTTTGAATTACAGCTTTTGACCTCTACTTTGTTAAAACGTGTTAGCTTATTATCGTTAAGTTTGCCTTACACGGGTCTAACACGTGACATTGAGAGTAGTGATATGAATTTTGCCTGTTGATATGGAATATTGTGTATGAAGTGGAATACCAGAGCCTGGTCTGCAGATTGTGGTTTCATCCTAACAGTCAAGGTTATTTCACCCTTTAAGCTGATGTTCATAGTGGCAGGCCGACCCTATTGGTCACTGAAGCAGTAAGCTTTTTGTAATCAGCTTAGCTAATGCTAATTGCTTAATCGTTCAAAAAAGTTTTGCTCGTCTCCACGTAGTTAATTGAAACCGTTTGATCAGATGAGCTTTAAGTAGACTTGTCATGTAATTGCCCCACTGTTAAAATCTTTAGCAGGAGCAAATAAGTATTAAGAAGCAAATTAAAATTTCTGAAGATGTGGAGTTTTCCAGATGGTAAAGGACGGTGAAGCTAAGGATGTTTAGGAATGTTGTTATAACATGGTACTTCTCTTACTGCAACCCAGTTGGTGTTAATCAGTCAGTCGTTCCTTCCCTTGAGTTCATTTCACCTGGTTTTCATGTCATTTAATCGCCTCCTACACAGAGAAAAGCCAGACAATTTTTATTACTTTCCTGTCAGATTCTTCTGTTTTCCATATCCTTTTCACCATTGTTTTGTTGTCCCCTCCAGACTCTCTGATTTCTTTTTTACCCCAATAATCAAATATATCCGGAGAAGCATAATTTGCACAACAACAAATTTTAAGGAAAATGTAGTGATTCCCAAAAGGGAAATTCAATTAATAATACCATCTCTGTGGTTTTTGTTGTACTCTAAATGACAGAAAAACTTAAAGCATTTGTTTAATTTTACCCTCAAATTTTTCAAAAAGTTAGCAATTAAATAAGTTAAAAGTACTGAATATATTGAAAACAAAATATGATGTTAAAGCAAAACTGGTAAGATTTCAACTTGTTAGCACTTCATACATGAATATGTAGTCGGAGAACTGTCGTTTTTAAATCTGTAGAGCAAGTTAGCAGATTTTCCATTTAAAAACTCATGAAAAATTATTTCAATATTCTTTGTGATTTGTTTGTTTTTTTTTATATAAAGCTGCAAAATGAGCTCCAGTAGTCGTCGTGGACAGTGGTGCGCAGTGAAAGGTTAACGGGGCTAATTCAGTTTACATGACAGTCATTCTGTATACCCAGCAGAGTGGACTGCAATCTTTTCAAATTAACTGCAAATTTCTGCACAGAACCAGCAGCTCCTTCCTTCATAAGTAAATTCCCCCTCCCATCGGAGACGGCGGTATTTATAGTTATTTTATCAGACAGTCCCAGAGGATTGCAGGTATTTTAATGTGCACAGCTTCTGGACACCTTCCTGCTGTCTCAGCCTACACCTTATTACTCGAGGTATAGCACAGAGACATTTATTTCACAGAGATTATTTTCCATCCACTATGCTGCGCTGACATGATCGAACGTAGTGTAGGTGTCATCAGAGTCGCTCAAATAAACCTTTTATATGCTCAAAGAGATTTTACGGCTCGAATTAGAACACATTTATTTCATTTTAACGAGCACAATGGGATTGTTTAGCGTTTGATTCAGGAAATTTGTTGTTCATGGTTTTAAAAGCATTAAAATGTGTGATGTCGCCTGTGGTAAATGGTGGTTTGTGCGCTTCCCAGACCTGATGAAGAGACTGGGTCGTTTTTAGCTTTGAATCCCTAAAAGAAGTGCTTTTAGGTTTATGTGTAAATATTCTACAAAGGTTTTTCGTTAGTTCAAGGTTTTGTAAGGCTGGGAGAAGATTGTAGAAAGAAAGAAAAGTGATTTCATTGCTTTTAAAAAAAAAAGCATCACAGCGGCTTTGATAAAGCAGGAAATGTTGTATTAAAGTAAGTATAATAAAAGACTAAGAGACTACAGAGGCCACCAGCAATTTTATCATGACAGGTCTACTTTATTGCATTTGGTGTTTTGTATTTTGGTACTTGTAAGCACAGCGTGTCTCCAGGAGAGCTTTTACCATGGATGATTTTTTGTCCACGATGAAAACCATGAACTTTCCTCTTTGATAAAAACTGAATAAGACATGAATAAATTCTTACCACAGCCAAGGGACATATGAATGCTGTTAAAACACTACAATACAGGAAATAACTGTTGGTCATTCGCAAAAGTATTTCTAAAACCCTATTCCTTAAGCTATTTAAGTTGAGGCTTTATGTGGCAAAACGGCAAATAACTATTGAAAAGTGTGAAAGTTTGCCTTCAACAACAGTCGGTCAATACTTTGCACAACTACCCTTCACTGTAGATACAGGTGAAAATTGTGAGGGTTACTTCTCTACCAGGATTTCAAATGTAGGGACGGAAATTTCTGCTCATTCTTTTTAGACAAAAATGGTTAAAAATCTGATGGCCAGCTGCCAATTGGACAGATTACACTTCCCACGCCAGACCACTTGATGTAGACAATTTCAACTTCACAAGAACGTCATGGAAGAAACCAAATGAATCGAGGAGTGAATTCCCTGCAGAGCATCGTCTCAATTCTCATTTTCAAAGCTTCGGCTGACGTGTTGCTTGTAATTCCGGCCTAAAGTCTAAAATGTGGCATCAGAACATGGGTCCATCCTCCAAACTGACATCAAAACCTTGAAACATTTGATTACGCACAAGCTGGAGCGCAGTTGAGGGCCATGAGGAAGTTATGAGACCGCGGGTTCAGGTCAGGACAGACGAATCGTTCAAAGGTCGTTTAAATCCATCGTTTATACGTCAGAGAATACTGGGGCAACAGTAAGTGGTTTTTCTTACTGTGGAGAAAAAGTTGATGACTTCTCTGTTCAGCTTGTTCAGACTGATTATTTAAACCTGATAAAAATTAAATGGAATTAAACATGTTATTTTTAAAAACTGAAGAGTAAATAGCTGTTTTTTGACACAGTCATGGAGTAGTCTCATTGAAGTAGTCTCATTTCCCCCATACGTTTGGTCATCATGGTATACAGTCATGACTGGATGTTTATTAAGGAGCTTCAGAATAAAGGAAACTGAACACAGGTGAACAAAATTTATCCACTCTGTGAAATCTATATGTAATACACTGACACTGGCTGTTTTAAGAACTTTCCCATCAAACAAAGTGTGATGCTACGTTCTCATGCCCACTCAGAAATGTTGATTTTCAGCTCTTTGCATCACTTTGTCTCCATCGCCAGCATTAGCGACATCCCTGCTGCACTCAGGTGCTCAGTCAGACCTTGGCATTGCACTGATGCATATCCATGAGCTGCAGGAAAAGACAAAGTGACAACTGTGTTGGACTCTATCATCCACTTTGAGTGAGCTTGAGCTCGTGCCAGGAATGGGGAAAGTAGTCCTTTTTGGAGGACAGGATGAGCTGGAGCCCTGATTCTGTCCTCTTGGTAAAGAACCGTCACAGGTTATCCTCAGAGAATACGTCAACGTCTCACTTCTGCTACATGCACACATTTCATACCCTGCAGGCTGGAGGAGGGACAGTAATTCTTGTCAGAGCAACTATTTGTGCAGAAAGGCCAGTCACATTAAAAGTAAATTATTAAATTTAGTTTATATGCCAGTGATTGCGCCACTGCAACGATTAAACAACACATCTCTGAGATCCTGCGGCTCTTTGCTGTGCAGTCCAAAGTGCTGTAAAAGGAAGTTTGTGTACACCTTTGGAATCAGAGTCAGCTTTTTGTTTTATTGTACAGAAACAAAACAAAGAAATTTTCAATAGAACTCATCCAATAAAAGTCGCCTATCTTCCTAAGGAAAATAGGCGACTGCAGAGGTGCTGCCCTTTATTTTAATTAGAGGAAAAGACATCAGTAAGGGGGGTAGGAGGGATATCCGGGCGCGAAACAAACCTCTGCACCTACGAGCAACATTTAGAGACAACATGCCAGCGAAGACGGCGAGTTGGAGACGAAGTCCACAGAGACGACGCAGAGCAGAGAGCAAAGCAGGGCAAACGCCGCGTATGGAGGGAGCAGAGAAAAAGAGCATCCACCTTCATCGACAGCTAGAGAGGAAGGTGATGAAGGTGATGTATAGGATCTGACAGCAAGAACTTAGACATTATGTCTCCTCAGGCCTGTTAACTGAAAGTTTGAGGTGTTGGGGAGAGAATTGACTGAGCACAACACCCAACTTGAAGTTCCCCAAGACTAAGTTTGCCTCTACCCAGATCACCTGTGTTTATTCACCTCAGTTTAATGACAAACAAACACAGTTAGAACGCCTAGATGACATAAGGGAAGCAAAGCACTTCTAAATCATAGTGGGAGAAGGACGTGGGGAGTCTCTGTATTGACGTTGCTTGTTCTCACACCTGTGTGGATTTTCTCTGGGTTCCTCACACTGGCTGAAAACATGACTGTTGGTTGATTGGTCTGCATAAATTGTGTTTAGATGTAGGCATGTGTGTGTGTGTGTGTCTGTCTCTGTAGCTGCTTTTCCTTTAACCGCATAATTGGGCAATTTGACAATGAAAAATAAATTTGATTGATGGAAACATGCCAACTTAAAAAAAAATAAACACTTGTTTTTTTGATTAAAAAAAAAGTTTTGGTGTTAAAATGAGGGGGTTTATTTGTGACCGCATCAAAATTGAGTTTTATTTTGCAACGGAAACACTTTTTTCACGTCATTTAAACACAACATTAACGACCCTGCTGCAAACCACAAAGAAAACAACAGGAAGTAGTTGGAGCATTTTAATGACTTATCGTGTGAACAAACTTATTCACCTGTGATTTTAATTGTGTTCCTTCCTTAATATGAACACCACAATTGCAACATTGTTATTAATAGTAACTGCATTAATAGCATATTGACAAAGGTTTGTGCACATTTGTATGGAAGCCCAGTTAGTGTTTACCCTTTGATGGTCTGGTGACCTGCATAAAACCAGAAAATATGATCCATAACACCTTTTTTTTTTTGTTTTTTTTTTTTTGGTGAGCTTTTCCAAGGTTGTTGCTGTCTTACCCACCCTCCCCCAAACCACCTAGGAGCATCTGCAGATTTCAGGCTGTGGTTCCACTTGCTGGCAAATGTACGGGTTTGCAGATTGTGTCTGGTTTGCACTTGTGAAGGTTCTGTGGGAGAGCTGACGAAGCTTTTCTTTTCCATATTTGCTTGTCAGCACCTTGCTCGTTGACAATGCTGCCAAGGTAAGAACTACTTTTAAACTTAACCTTTCATCATGATGGCAGACGCAATGGCTGCTTTAGCCTTTTAAAAGGCAGTGTTTTTAAATGGATGAGGCCAGGCTAGCTGTTTTGCCGTGAATCTGGTCTAGTAAAGACGGGGAGTGTCATTTTAAAGCTGATGATATTCAGAGTTCATCTTATGAGTTCCAGATGTTTTCCTACACTCCGCTCACTCAGCAGCCATTTTGTCTTTATTTTGAAATGGCTTATGGTTAATTAGTCGTCATATTTGCGCAAAAGGACACCAGACTAACATAACCATCAGTAAAATTCAAAATATTTACTGTAATAACAATGTTTGGTTTGACAAAGCCCTCGCTGATCGTCACTGTCTTTGCATCTGGTTGGAAAGGGATCACAGGGAGCTGAAAAAAGCAGGGCTAAAATCCATTTAGCTGAAAGCATCTTCTAGTGATAGAGTGGTTTATACCAGCAGCTGATGGCCTAAATGAGGAGGTATGAGCAGAGAGAGGCGGCTCATGCCAGAGCCCAACTCACAAACAACCGATGATGAGGATGAGTTAAAAGACGAAGGGAGATTGAGGAAATGCACCAACTGTCGGTACGAATAGGTTACGGCCAACATGATGTGAGCTTCGGCATATTGTTAGTGATAAAACTGAAAAAGGAGGGGAAAAATATCTTATGTCTTCAATTTAAAGTAAATGACAAGAACAAGTGTCGCCCACGGGAGTGGATGCGTGAAAAATACGGAGAAACGCGCTCGTCAATCCAGATGGAGACTAACATATGGCAGAGAGGATCTCCACGGTTGTCTTGATGTGAGCCTTTAGCCCCCCTCTGTTGTCGTGCTGTACCTTTCCATCCCTTAGCTTCTTAAAAGCTACTTGTACTTATTTGGCAGCTCAATGACATAAATAAGAAGCAAAGAAATCTATTCCAACCAGCTTTTCTGGTGTCTTACGAATATAGTGTTTCTCTCAGGAATTTGGTGTCCAGGTAGTAAAAGCTGATCCTCATTCATAGCATCTTGTGCAAATGAAGCCCTTTATTGCCGTGCAACTAATTGATTTTTTTTTCTTTTAATTTAGTTTCTTTTCCAAAAGATCACAATTTGTTGAGCACAGTCTGCTCCGTCTTAGACTTCTTTATATTGGTGAAGGAATCTCCTGTAAAACCAAATAGCGTAGCATTGACAACAACAAAAACCACTTCCTGTGTGCCGTCTTCAACTAGCTGAGAGTCAGATCTGTCGGGTGGGGCAGCACAGGGCACAGCATGAGAACAATATTCCTTAAAAACACTTCTTTTTTTTTTCATCTATGAAGCGTGGGTCTAGTGCAGTGCATTCTTTCCCCCACAGACGTGTTTCGGTCTGAGTTGTCAGTCATTAAACCAGAGGAAGCTAGCTAGAGTTAGCCTGCCACATCAGTACACTCCTGATCCAAAGATCCTCAGTAGCAGAGAGATGCAAGTTTCTTGACGTTTTTGCAGCCGTCTGCACCGAGTCAGATAGTCCTTTAAATAAATGATAAAGCTTAAAGTGGTTTGGGTGAAGTGCCGTCAGAACGTTGTGACAGCTTTCTGAAACCCACCTTATGCCCCATGTTGGAGCAGAGAAGGCAACGCTGAGGAAACTCTCATGGCTACTAAATACCTAATATTGTTTATATATGTATATATACTGGAGTGAACAGAAGATTAATGTTTGAACATCTCTGGTCAGTCAGTGAAGCTACAGCAGGGTGATATTCTTTTAGCAGTAATCCCTGTAAAGTTTTTTTTTTTTTTTTAATTTTAGCATATTTAGATTTAAAATTATCTTTATTTCTGATGGGAAAAAAACGAGTATTTCTCAAAAGATGAAAAGTTATAAAGAGGAATATTTATGTTGCTAAAGGCCCATCTGGGGATACTTGCATTGCAAATTAGCTAAGGCTCTAAATGTTATAGTATTTCAGTATACATTATCCATCCATGCATCATCTAGTACACTTATATATAGCTGTGTGTGTATTTATATAAAACAATTAAAGTTGTAAGGCCTCCTTGCCATACTCTGAATATTTAACTCCTGTCACAGACTCTATCAAACTTAATTATAATTCCAGTCAAAATAAATGCTAATGATGAAAGTAAAAGATTATATTTTTAGCTCTACCAGGGGTTTAAGTGGTAATGTGGGCTTAACGTTATCATTTCACTTAGGATGCAATAAACCTAAGATAACTCCTCATATACCAATCATTTTCTTGAATTAAATGTCCCTGTTGCTGCCAGCAGGAGTAATTCTTTCACTTTTATATTATTCTCTTCCATTTAATTATTATTGCGGCCCCTCTTAAGCTTTTCGAAATATCATCGCTTAAATATCGTTAGCGCAAATGTCTCTTGAAATGCTGTAATTTCAAGAGACATTTGTAGGCCATGTCTGCTGCCTACAAACACAATCCTAGGAAAACACATGCGATCTGCTTTATTTTATAAAGTTTATTTACTTTTAAGGGATCGATCAGACTATCTGACAAGAAATGAACAGAGAGTGAAGGAAAGGGAAACAAATGCAGGAATCGAACCCCGGACCGCTAGAAGTCCGGGGTAATGCTCTACCCTGGAAACACTGAATATTTAACCAGAATTGTTTTTTGTTTTTTTTCCCATAATCAACTCCATTTTCCCCTTTACCGTTGCCAGATATGCTACTGTGCTCTAGTCACTGCTTTCCTTTGTCTGTAAATCGTTCAGTAATTATTTAGTCCGATCAGTAACTGATCTCAGTCACTGGACATGGTTCACACACCCTCACATTCACACACACTTCAGAATAAACTAGTTTGGTATTTTACAATTTCCATGTCGGGCTTTATCACAAACATCTGATTAAACTGGTATTTTGCTTGCTCAAGTTGTTATTAGATCTTTTTATCTACACATTATTTTAGTTATTATAAAACCCTAACCCTGAAGACCCTTATGATGGAAACGAACTTTGAATCTCGCGTTCCCTTGCCCGGACGCGGGTCACCTGGGTCCCACTCTGGAGCCAGGCCTGGAGGTGGGGCACGATGGCGAGCGCCTGGTGGCCGGGCTTTTAACCACGGAGCCCGGCCGGGCTCAGCCCGAAGAGGAGACGTGGATTCCCCTCCCAATGGGCTCACCACCTGTCGGAGGGGCCAAAGGGGTCGGGTGCAATGTGTTACGGGCGGTGGCCGAGGGAGGGGACCCTGGCGGTCTGATCCCCGGCTGCAGAAGCTGGCTCTTGGGACGTGGAACGTCACCTCTCTGGTGGGGAAGGAGCCGGAGCTAGTGTGCGAGGCTGAGAGGTTTCGGCTAGAAATAGTCGGCCTCACCTCGACGCATGGCTCTGGTTCCGGAACCAGTCTCCTTGAGACGGGCTGGACGTACTTCCACTCTGGAGTTGCCCACGGCGAGAGGCGCCGGGCAGGAGTGGGCATACTTGTTGCCCCCCATCTTGGCGCCTGCACGTTGGGGTTTACCCCGGTGAACGAGAGGGTAGCCTCCCTCCGCCTACGGGTGGGGGGACGGGTTCTGACTGTTGTCTGTGCTTACGGGCCGAACAACAGTTCAGATTACCCACCCTTCTTGGAGTCCTTAGAGGGGGTACCGGAGAGTGCCCCTCCTGGGGACTCCCTTGTTCTGCTGGGGGACTTCAACGCTCACGTGGGCAATGACAGTGAGACCTGGAGGGGCGTGGTTGGGAGGAACGGCCCCCCTGATCTGAACTCGAGTGGTGTTCTGTTGTTAGACTTCTGTGCTTGTCACGGTCTGTCCATCACGAACACCATGTTCAAGCATAAGGGTGTCCATACGTGCACTTGGCACCAGGACACCCTAGGCCGCAGTTCGATGATCGATTTTGTCGTCGTTTCATCGGATCTGCGGCCGTATGTCTTGGACACTCGGGTGAAGAGAGGGGCGGAGCTGTCCACTGACCACTACCTGGTGGTGAGTTGGCTCCGGTGGTGGGGGAGGAAGCCGGTCAGACCTGGCAGGCCCAAACGTGTAGTGAGGGTCTGCTGGGAACGTCTGGCGGAGTCCCCTGTGAGACGGAGCTTCAACTCCCACCTCCGGCAGAACTTCGAACACGTTCCGGGGGAGGTGGGGAACATGGAGTCTGAGTGGACCATGTTCTGTGCCTCCATGGCCGAGGCGGCTTATCGGAGCTGTGGCTGCAAGGTCGTTGGTGCCTGTCGTGGCGGCAACCCTCGAACCCGTTGGTGGACACCTTCGGTGAGGGATGCTGTCAAGCTGAAGAAGGAGTCCTATGGGGTCTTTTTGGCCTGTGGGACTCCAGAAGCAGCTGATGGGTATCGGCAGGCGAAGCGGCATGCGGCTCGGGTGGTCGCTGAGGCCAAAACTCGGGCGTGGGAGGAGTTTGGCGAGGCCATGGAGAAAGACTTCCGCACGGCTTCGAGGCGATTCTGGTCCCTCATCCGGCGTCTCAGGAGGGGGAAGCAGTGCAGCACCAACACTGTTTACAGTGGGGATGGTGTGCTGCTGACCTCGACTGGGGATGTTGTGGGTCGGTGGGCGGAATACTTCGAAGACCTCCTCAATCCCACCAACATGCCTTCTGTTGAAGAAGCTGAGCCTGTGGACCCTGGGTTGGGCTCTCCAATCTCTGGGGACGAAGTCTCCGAGGTGGTCAAAAAACTACTCGGTGGCAGGGCCCCGGGGGTGGATGAGATCCGCCCGGAGTTCCTTAAGGCTCTGGATGTTGTAGGGTTGTGTTGGCTCACGCGACTCTGCAATATCGCATGGACATCGGGGGCAGTTCCTCTGGATTGGCAGACCGGGGTGGTGGTCCCCCTGTTTAAAAAGGGGGACCGGAGGGTGTGCTCCAATTACAGAGGGGTCACACTCTTAAGCCTCCCTGGAAAGGTCTATTCAGGGGTCCTGGAGAGGAGGGTCCGTCGGATAGTCGAACCTCGGATTCAGGAAGAGCAGTGTGGTTTTCGTCCTGGTCGTGGAACACTGGACCAGCTCTACACCCTCAGCAGGGTCCTGGAGGGTGCATGGGAGTTCGCCCAACCAGTCTACATGTGTTTTGTGGACTTGGAGAAGGCGTTCGACCGTGTCCCTCGGGGGGCCTTGTGGGGGGTTCTCCGGGAGTATGGGGTACCGGGCCCTTTGATACGGGCTGTCAGGTCCCTGTATGACCGGTGTCAGAGTCTGGTCCGCATTGCCGGCAGTAAGTCGGGCTCGTTTCCGGTGAGAGTTGGACTCCGCCAAGGCTGCCCTTTGTCACCGATTCTGTTCATTACTTTCATGGACAGAATTTCTAGGCGCAGCCGAGGTGTTGAGGGGATCCGTTTTGGTGGCCTTAGGATCGCATCTCTGCTTTTTGCGGATGATGTGGTCCTGATGGCTTCATCAGATCGTGATCTGCGGCTCTCGCTGAAACGGTTCGCGGCCGAGTGTGAAGCGGCCGGGATGAGGCTCAGTGCCTCCAAATCCGAGGCCATGGTCTTGAGCCGGAAAAGGGTAGAGTGCCTTCTCCGGGTCAGGGGGGTCGTTCTGCCTCAAGTGGAGGAGTTTAAGTATCTGGGGATCTTGTTCACGAATGAGGGAAGAAGAGAGCGGGAGATCGACAGGCGGATTGGGGCGGCGTCTGCCGTGAAGCGGGCACTGTACCGGTCCGTCGTGGTGAAGAGAGAGCTGAGTCAAAAGGCGAAGCTCTCGATTTACCGGTCGATCTACGTTCCCACCCTCATCTATGGTCATGAGCTTTGGGTCATGACCGAAAGAACGAGATCACGGATACAAGCGGCCGAAATGGGTTTCCTCCGCAGGGTGGCCGGGCTCTCCCTTAGAGATAGGGTGAGAAGCTCGGTCATCCGGGAGGGACTCAAAGTAGAGCCGCTGCTCCTCCACGTCGAGAGGAGCCAGTTGAGGTGGCTCGGGCATCTGGTCAGGATGCCTCCTGGACGCCTCCCTGGTGAGGTGTTCCGGGCACGTCCCACCGGGAGGAGGCCCCGAGGAAGACCCAGGACATGCTGGAGGGACTATGTCTCTCGGCTGGCCTGGGAACGCCTTGGGGTTCCCCCGGAGGAGCTGGAAGAAGTGGATGGGGAGAGGGAAGTCTGGGCCTCCCTTCTGAAGCTGCTGCCCCCGCGACCCGATCCCGGATAAGCGGAAGAAAATGGATGGATGGGATGGATAAAACATTCTTATAAAAATCAGATCAACCATGATGCCAATGCTCTACTACTGTGGGGGGAAGAAAAAAATCCCCACCCAGCTCATATTGTAAAGTCTGTTTGGTTCTTCACATGCCTGCATGTTTCTGGCTTTGAGGCACTTACACGCTGAACTAAAATGACCCAGCGGTCTGTGTTCGGTGTTCGACTTATAGGCTGCGTTTTTCCCGAAGTAGATTTGCCAGCTTTCAATTATAGATGAGAAAAGAAAGAGATAAAAAAGCCGGGCAGCTTTATTGAACTGAGCGCCGTGGAAGCTATTGTTGGGGGGTTTTTACTGGCCCTGAACTCTTATCAAAGAAAAGGAATGAAAGCAAACTGTGCTCCACAGGAATTGAGCTAGAAACTGATGTTTACTGGTCTAAGAAAGGAAAAATAACAGGTTTAATTAAACGTGTTAATGAATCTTAAACTACAGATGAGGGTGGGAAACGTCTGGGAGCATTCTAGTTGATCTGTAAGGAAACTTCAGGTTTTCCGGCTAATAAAAAGAGGGCTTCTTCTGGCAGGAGTGCAACCATTTCTCTTTCTAATAATGTTACTGCAGGTCCCAAAAGAAGACCATAAGCAGACAGAGAGAAGCAACATTGTCTGAGTGGGCTGGAGGGTTTAATGGGGGCGTCTTGAGGGCTGCAATCCTAAAGCTGGAGAAGAACTTAAATAAAAAAATAAAATAAAGATAAAAGTATAATGATTAGACATGAACAGAGTCCCTTAAGTTGTTTTTTTTAATGCACAGAAAATTTGAATACAAAAGGCTCAACTGTTATGTTTTTGGAAAAACAATATTCTCCCTCAGACTCTAATCGTAGCCTCTTTGTTCTTATGAATCACATGCTTATGCAGCTTACATAAATGCATTTTACGTGGGCATAAGCAAGCGGAAAATCATCATTATTTTTGATAAGTGTTCAAATCATGATTTTTTTTGTCTTGAATTAAAGTAACAGGCAAAACATTAAACATATTTTAATTAGAAAATTAATAATTTCCGGTTTTATGCATTTCAACGGTCTTTAAAAAAAATACATCGAACATAAAAATAACATAAATTCATATAAAACATAAAAAGAAAAAGAAAAAACCGCTGCCACAAATAACTGAGTCAAGTTACTTCAGCCAAACAAGTTTACACACATTTTCACACAAACAGCTAAAAGATGCTTTCATACATTTAAGTCCATATTCAGCACATTTGTCGCTTTCTTTATTAAACTCTTGTGTTCAAATTTCAGGTGGTCATACATATTTGTGTTGCCTGGCGATGCAGACGCCATGAGGAGCACATCTTGCATGTCACATGTTTTTGATTCGCCTCTTGTGATCCCACACAAATGAACCGACTGCATTTTTGTTCTCTAATTGCTTCTGCAGCTGCATGTGCTCATTTCTCCCCATTGCTCCTTTTGCACCTTTTATAGTTTTGTTTGTTTCAATGCCAACTTAGTCCAGGAATCAAATTTTGCCATCACAAGATGTTTATTGATTAATTTGATTAGTAATAGTGCTAAACATAGGTTGCTGTGATGTCTCTGAAATGGCTGATGATGTATTCATATTTTGCATGTGTGGGTTTGGATGAAAAGTGTAAGATGCAAAGTCTGCTTTCTGTGATGAGACAAACAAGTTATTAACCATTTAGGAAGCGTTGAATGTGTATTTATTTGAATGGTCAAATAATTATTAGCCAACTTTGTTAAAACATAGGTCATACTGCCCTACCGCTGAAGCCACTCCAATTATTCAGGACCATGCAAAGATGAATAAATCTATATCAGGGCACAGAGAGTGTCTATTTAGCATACCATGAGAAGAGGTATGGGTTAATTTTGTATTAAATCTGAGGGGCATATATATATATATATATATATATATATATATATATATATATATATACATACATAAAAAAAATCCCTTCTCACCCTCTGTGGGTGGTCTCTCTCTCTTTCATCCTCTGAACTCGGGTCCTCTACCAGAGGCCTGGGAGCTTCAGGGTTCTGCGCAGTATCTTGGCTGTGCCTAGTACTGCACATTTCTGGACTGAGATGTCAGATGTTGTTCCTGGGATCTGTTTTAGCCACTGCTCCAGTTTGGGGGTGACTGCCCCGAGGGCCCCGATGACCACAGGCACCACTGTGGTCTTCACCTTCCAGTTCTTTTCCAGTTCCTCCCTGAGGCCCTGGTATTTCTCCAGTTTCTCATGCTCCTTTTTCCTGATGTTGTAGTCACTTGGTATGGCTACATCCACCACAACGGCTTTCCTCTGTTCTTTATCCACCACCACAATGTCCGGTTGGTTCGCCATTACCATCTTGTCTGTCTGGATCTGGAAGTCCCACAGGACATATATATATATATATATATATATATATATATATATATATATATATATATATATATATATATATATATATATATATATATATATATATATACACACACACCCACACAGGTCCTTCTCAAAAAATTAGCATATTGTGATGAAGTTCATTATTTTCCATAATGTAATGATAAAAATTAAACTGTCACATATTTTAGATTCATTGCACACCAACTGAAATATTTCAGGTCTTTTATTGTTTTAATACTGATGATTTTGGCATACAGCTCATGAAAACCTGAAATTCCTGTCTCAAAAAATTAGCCTATCATGAAAAGGTTCTCTGAATGAGCAGTTAACCTCATCATCTGAATCAACAAAGTAACTCTAAACACCTATAAAAGATTCCTGAGGCTTTTAAAAACTCCTGGTTCATTTCTCAAAACCACAATCATGGGTAAGGCTGCTGACCTGACTGCTGTCCAGAAGGCCATCACTGACACCCTCAAGCAAGAGGGTAAGACACAGAAAGACATTTCTGAACCAATAGGCTGTTCCCAGAGTGCTGTATCAAGGCACCTCTGTGGGAAGGAAAAAAATGTGGCAGAAAACGCTGCACAACGAGAAGAGGTGACTGGACCCTTTCATTCCTTATCAAAGAAAAGGAATGAAAGCAAACTGTGCTCCACAGGAATTCAGCTAGAAACTGATGTTTACTGGTCTAAGAAAGGAAAAATAACAGGTTTAATTAAACGTGACAAACCTGAGGGGAGCCTGAGGAAGATTGTGGAGAAGGGCCGATTCCAGACCTTGGGGCACCTGCAGCAGCAGTGGACTTAGTCTGGAGTAGAAACATCCAGAGCCACCGTGCTCAGGCGTGTGCAGGAAATGGGCTACAGGTGCTGCATTCCCCAGGTCAAGCCACTTTTGAAACAGAAACAGCAGCAGAAGCGCCTGACCTGGGCTACAGAGAAACAGAACTGGACTGTTGCTCAGTGGTCCAAAGTACTTTTTTCTGATAAAAGCAAATTTTGCATGTCATTCGGAAATCAAGGTACCAGAGTCTGGAGGAAGACTGGGGAGAAGGAAATGCCAAAAGGCCAGAAGTCCAGTGTCAAGTAGCCACAGTCAGTGATGGTCTGGGGAGCCATGTCAGCTGCTGGTGTTGGTCCAATGTGTGTTATCAAGGGCAGGGTAAATGCAGCAGCTATCAGGAGGTTTTGGAGCACTTCATGCTCCATCTGGTGAAACGTTTTATGGAGATGAAGATTTCATTTTTCAGCACGACTTGACACCTGCTCACAGTGCCAAAACCACTGGTAAATGGTTTACTGACCATGGTATTACTGTGCTCAATTGGCCTGCCAGCTCTCCTGACCTGAACCCCATAGAGAAGCTGTGGGATATTGTGAAGAGAAAGTTGAGAGATGCCAGACCCAAAACTCTGTTTGAGTTTAAGGCGGCTATCGAAGCATCCTGGGATCCATAACACCTCAGCAGAGCCACGGGCTGATTGCCTCCATGCCACGCCACATTGAAACAGTCATGTCTGCAAAGGATTCCCGACCAAGTATTGAGTGCATAACTGAACATAATTATTTGGAGGTTGACTTGTTTGGTATTAAAACACTTTTCTTTTATTGGTCAGATGAAATATGCAAATTTTTTGAGATAGGAATTTCAGGTTTTCATGAGCTGTATGCCAAAATCATCAGTATTAAAACAATAAACGTCCTGAAATATTTCAGTTGGTGTGCAATGAATCTAAAATATGACAGTTTAATTTTTATCATTACATTATGGAAAATAATGAACTTTATCACAATATGCTAATTTTTTTT
This sequence comes from Poecilia picta, assembly GCA_033032245.1. Classification (NCBI taxonomy): domain Eukaryota; kingdom Metazoa; phylum Chordata; class Actinopteri; order Cyprinodontiformes; family Poeciliidae; genus Poecilia; species Poecilia picta. The sequence continues at coordinate 14,399,200 of CM065366.1, read as the reverse complement.
TAGAAGGACCTGTGTGTATATACATATGAATAAATTAAGAAACCACTGCACTGAATTCCATTGAAAAACCTCCTAGTTATTCCACCAAATATTGATTTCTGAACTCCTCCTGAGTTAAAACATTAGTATTGTTCTTTCTAGATGAATATGAACTTGTTTTCTTTGCATTATTTGAGAGTCTTTTTCACTATTTTAACTATTTTCTGCAAATAAATACTAAATCTTTGCTTAGAATTTCGGAGACATGTTGTCAGTAGTTCATTGAATAAAACAATGAGGAAATGATCATTTTAACTGGTCTTATAATTTTTTCCCAGAGCTGTATGTACGCATATTTTTGATTTTCTTTATTTTACAGTAAAACTGAATATCTTCACACATTTTAAATGTCCATGTATAAATGCAGTAACCATGGTCTTTTCCCTCAGGCTTGTCTGACATTACAATCCGAACCGTCTCTCTTCACACTGCACACTCTTACATTCTGAAGAATATGTAATCACGTGACCATTTAATGGTGTTATAGGAATAAAAGTGTCTTGCGTTAGCCAAGCTGAGTTATGTTTCCATCTAATTGCATCATCAAAACAAAAACAGATGCTTTGGAATGCTGAACGTTGGCTATGTTTGGAAGTGAACTCCCGCTCGGCAGCTGGAGTGCTCATTGGCCTCGCACTCCAGTCGCGCTCGTAACAAGTGGCGTGAACAATGCAGTGCTGAGTGTTGCTCACCACAGCTGCAGTCAGTCACACTTGTTGTGTTCATCACAACCCCTTCCTGCCCAACCAGCAGTTTCCACCAGAGTGATAACTTGCTGCACCAGCAGTCAAAGCTGCCTTCGACTCTGGGATCGCTCTTCTCCTCTCCGTCACTCCATACAGCCGCAGCGGGCCCGCGCAGAGCACTCCAGAAGCATGCCGTCACAGACAGTCAGTCATGCTTTCAGTAGTCGGGTTAAGGCAAGGACGATCCGACCGGGGCCAGACGAACTCGGAGCTGACGTTTTCCGCAATCAGAACCAGAAATGTACTCGGCTTTCGGCGTCGTTCTCCTCAGAAACGTGCTTACCTCGGCCTCAGTCCGTTTATGCTCACTGGAGTGACGCACAGCCCGAGTACCTGAAGTCGCTATTGCCAGAGGCGCCCTCACAGTTTCCAACACTCACACTGAACGGGATAGTGACCACACAACATATTTACCCCCAGAGACTCCCAGCAGAACCTAAAGCCGATTCTGGCAGCTTGTTCCACTTAAGGAAGATCAGCCTCTTACTCAGAGGAACGGTGTCCTGCGCTGGTGAACATACCTGGGAAATATTTTAGTAGCAATATTTATGAATGAAATTCTAATTTGTCCTATAGGTGTTGAAACCTGAGGGTATCTATGTTCTGTCTGGATGCAGCACATCTGGGTGTGCTGCAGGGCGGAACACCATCTCTAGTATCGCTCTCACAAAATATCACCACCTGTTCGTAAAGCAGAGCCAGAGCTTGTAGTTTTGGCTGAATGACAAAACGCTGAAGTGTAATTTATTTATAAGTCAGTGAAATTATTTAAAGACACTCTAGAAAGTTGTTGATTTTTATTTTAACCTTGATGTTTTTGCATTATTTTCAGAGTCAAGACCGTATTAAAAGTTCATGTTGTAATCTATACAGTAAACCCACTGATACCTGGATTACTGCAGACATTTAAAATAGTGTTTTGTTTTGTTTTCTTGGATGTTTCTTCATACATTTTTCAGCAGAATCAAGAATTTTAAAAGGAAGATGTTATGTAAAATCAACTTTTTTGAGCTTTGTGCCATGTTCTGATGTTATGGCCTCATCAGTTACATACTTGGAGTGTTGCTTTGATTGCTTCCTACTTGAAGAAATCCTTTAATCTCCCATGGCAACCATTCAGGGGTGTCTAAATGCTTGGTCATTCAAAGCGCCACATATTTACCTAAAGCTCCTCTTTGGAGCTGCAGCCTCCAGCCTGAGCTTCTGCCTCACAGATAAAGTCAGTTTTCTTTAAAGTTAAGTTTGATATACAACAAATGAAGGCAGAATTGTTACTTAATTTTGCTATAAAAAGGCACAATAAATAATGTGCCTGGAAAAACATAAGGCCGTCCCTTTAAGGTTGCTCTACTTCTTTAAAAATAAAAAAAAACACCTTTGATGTTTGTTTGGGAGCACCGCCATGTTGGAACACCCAAGTATGTGCAAGTCTGAAGACTCACCCAGGAAGCATTAAGTGTACCATAATCACTGAAACTATTTTCATCAACATGAACTGAAAAACACCAATAAAGCTCAAAATGAAAGAATGCCAATACAATATGCTATAGCACTATTAAAGCTATTCAAATAAATCTTATTTCTACACATTTCTCTTAGTTTCAGCAGTTATTCTGGACGAGCTGCAGCCGTTTCAGTCTACTGTGATGTAGGATAGATTTTCTCCGTATATCGTCAGTCCGTTTGTGTAAAGCCTTGTCGGAGTTGCGCTGTAGCAGTCGATCAGATTAAATTTATTTCTTGAGGTGAAACTGGCTTGTGGCTTTTAAACTTACCCTCATTCATCACAAAGCTGAACGCAGTACCTTTCATCGTTGCACGGTACGTCGTTGAGCATCCCCCGCGCTACATCCCATGTTTAGATAGGATACAAAAACAGGAAGACCTATTTAACACAATTTCTGACTAAGTGGCAAAGAGAGGCCTGTGGAGGAGCTTCAAGGTGAACCCTAGAGTGGATGTTTGATTTATGGCTTAAATGATTCTGTTGGGACAGCCTGGTGTGTGAGTTGAACTCTGCTGCTTTTTGTATGGCTATTATGAGAGAGTGGAACCTTGAATTCCAATTACAGTTGGGCTATATAGCTGTCGTCCATGTTAGTAATGACTACAGCTTCTCCTCGCGCTGAATACCAATCGTACTCATTAGCGCTGCGCGTTGAAGAGTGATACGTTGTCGCACTTCAAGCTGCTTTGGGATGTAATCTTGGGTTGTGCAAACCTGCCAGACTCCTGAAAAGACGTCTGACCAAACTCTTCATCTGACCAAACTCTACTGTGCAATAAGGTAATGCGTACTTTGAAAGCTTTGTGAGCAAGAAGGAACGTCCACCGCATCAGAAACTTTTAACAGGATTTACATTGCTGATTGAGGAATGTTTGCGAAAACAGATTTGAGTTTATGTGGTTATCCGATTGCTCGTCGTTGTTGTGAATGCATACAAGCCTTAGTTAGATCAACTCTCTAAACATCGATACGTGCAAATGAAATCTATTCCTGTGCGCGGAACGGTGTTGTGTTCAAGACCACCTAACCCGAGACCAAGACCAGAGTGTATCGAGACCGAGACAAGACCAAGACTTTTAGGGTCCGAGACCAAGTCAAGACCAAGACCGAGGGAAGACGAGACCGAGTCAAGACCAAGACCAGCGCCACGCTCTACATGATATGATAAAATGTGAAATATGATCAAAATTACTTCTCAAATTGATCTCAGAGATCCATATTCCAATAAAAACAAATAGATATTAAATACTTAATAAATTTAACCAATATTAAATTTAACAAACTCTTTGTTCTGCTTTGCTTGCATCTCTGTGCTACGACCTGCAGTGGTCTCGTGCCTCCCTATAAAAGATAACGCCCTGGGTGTTCACCCATGTTGCTCATGTCAGAAACCACCACTGTCTGCACCATTAAACATAGCAATTGAGGCAATGACCTGATGCTCAACTATGAACACTGACCAAGGAGCAAGAAGCAAGAACGAATCCATGCAGCTGACCATATACAACAACTTAGCCTATAAGCTACTTGTTTACAAGCTTAAGGTGCTGCATTGATATTAGCTAGCTAGTCATCTTTTAGCTAACTTTACCTGCATCAAACAGCTTTACTAAACAGTCTGTATGTTTGGGGGGAAAACTGGAAAGTTATTTGCGTTTTGCTGGTTTGTTGCCATGATTCTGACACACCTGCGTAGCTCCGCACAGCAGCAGCAGGTCTCCTTCACTGACGCACAGGTGTAAACCCAGCGTCATAGCGCTCATGTTGTTTAAAGGCAGCTCGGAAAAACAGATTACCACATGTTAACAACGTATTAAACAGTTTTAACTGCTGATAAAAGTTACAGAGGACACAGATATGGGAAGTGTAGAAGCCCCTACCGTATCAAATTGACAAAGGAATAACAGAGTTGGCCGTTCTAAAGTAAAAGCCCAGTGCACACAGCATTCATGTTTTTTTTGTTTTTCTTTTTCATCCAGATGGCTTCCCGTGCCCAAACCCTGCAATGGCACGGCGCCCCCTGTAGGGGTGCGCCCCACAGTTTGGGAACCTCTGATGTATGCTATTCTGACAGCGTATGGTAATCTGATAGGCTCTCAGTGACACTCCAGTACCATTTAATAAGTAAAGACCTGTGCAGAGGAATCGTACTGCTCCTGAATGTTGCATCACTTCATTGCAGACTTTTGGCGTTGTCCCATATGTGAAACAAGTCAGTCAACACCTCCGCACAATAATTCGGCGCAGTGAGTGACTCTTTCATCACAATGCTTATGTGTCTCTATACAACTAGCTTTGCTAACATCACGTTAACGGAGCTTACCTTCTTTGAGTTACCTTTCTATGTGACGAAAAAGGTTAGACGTTGTCCTCACCGTCTGTGAAAGCGAAGCGCTGCTGAGTTAGCTGTGGCCATCGGATTTCTTATGATTTATGCAGCGCTATTATATTACTGACTATTAGATCTTCTGCCGCTGAGAGGAAACCACTGCGCATGTCCTGGAGCGCCGCGTGCGAGTGAAAGGTGAGGGAGCGGGAGGGGGGAGAAACATAAACACCTAATTGGCAAGTCACGTTATTGGTTGTGTTTTTATTGGTGTGTTTTGCATCCACTGAAAACAAAGATGTTAACAAATGAACAAATGAACAGTCTGCTGCATATTTACTGATATGTTCACAGTTGCGGTCTCGACCGGTCTTGAAATAAAATGCCGAGTCCTCAGCGCCCGAGACCGAGACAAGACCGAGACCAAATGCGGTCGAGTCCGAGATGAGACCGAGACCATCAAAAAATGGTCTCGAGACCGGACTCGAGACCAAGACCGATCGCGAGTACCACAACACTGGCGCGGAAGAGACAAAAGAAAGACATCATGAAGGAAAACGGTGAGGAAAATTCAAAAGGGTTCAAATATGGAGCGGTGAAAGCAAATTAAAGTAAAATCTGGAAAGATAAATTATCAGGTGATTAATAGATTTTTACAGACGATTTGATTAAGAGTACTGGTGGTATAATGAAAACAGCCACTCGTCATCATTTTCTCATGCCTTACATTGATAGTACATCATCCACGACACCCAACACACATTCATCATTCCCACAAATCTATTTTAGGTGTGTCAGCTCCGAGGAGAACAAAATTCACCCTGGAACATACAAAACTCTCAACTTTTTCTGTCTGCGGAACAGCAGGAATCAGTTCCTCACAAACAGGCAGCAATAAATGGCCAACATGAAAATGGTGCTGATAGCAAAATGTAATCGTGATGTAAATAATGAAAAAGTTCATTCAGTTTGGTAATTCGTTTTAGAAATGTAAATTAATAAAGCATTAACATTGGTATTTGCCACTACCGGTACTGGTCCAATATTTAAAACTGGGCAGATAAACAGCCAATATTTATGTACTTGTTTGTTTTTATGCGTTTCATAGAGAGAGTGAAGGGTTGGCAATGTGGTATTTCTTTGGGCATATGAGAGAGATAGTCGTGCAGCAAAGGATTGTGGGTGTTTAACTGAAGCAGAGAAGCAATAATAACAGTGTGTTTTTTCTTTTCCAAGTGTCGAAACACTAGGAAAATAAATATGATATAATATTATTGGTAAATATCAGCTGTTTGCCAATATTGGAACTGAAATTTTCATATTGGTCCCAAAAATAAACGCAAGCAGTGTCCAGAATAAATAAACAAATGTGTATTATTTTTGGGTTGCAGCATAAAATCAGTCCAGGGGTCATAAATAGGTCCAGGCTGCACTTTGGATACCCAAGACAAATTAGATACAGAGATGAATAAAGTGTGTACTTCTATTAGTTTCAATAATTAGGGTACACAGCTGATGGACGCCCTAGATTACTTTACCTTTAAATAGATATGTGAAATTTTTACACAGTAAATCATGGCAAAGATCGTAGCAAACATGACTGGATTAATAATGATTCAGCAAACAGTCCACAGAGAGGAAAGCCACAAAAAAGTGAAAGAAGTTGAGTTTTCAACAAGTAATTTATCCAGAAACATAAATGGCAAGTCGATAACGCAACACAGCATCCCTGCTGCATTCAGAAGATTGAAAGAAAGTGTATTCAAAGGTTTGAAGGAAATTAATAAGGCATGGTCTGTGGCTAGAGACATTGCTTCAAGAGCCACTACACACACAGACATATCCAGGACGTGATCCGCAACTCGCACATTCCTTATGCTAAGTCACTCCTGGACCAGAGGCAACACCAGAAGCGTCTTACCAGGGCTAAGAAAAGAAGACAAGATAAAAACAGGACTGGAGAGTTGCTCAGCAGTTAAAGAACTTTTTGTTCATCTGGAAAGTCTGGAGGACGAGAAGGGAGGAAAAGAAACCAAGTTGCTTAAGCTGCAGCAGGACAATGTCCACACTCAGTGATGATTTGGTCATCAGCTGGTGTTATGTCAAGGTCAACATGGCTTTTGATTAATAAATGAAGTCATGATAGGAAAACTGTAGTTCACATTTACTCAGTTAGACATAACTTGAGGAATCTGCTGCACTACTTCTCATCTTGACCCAAGTCTTGAATGTGAGGACATTAAATGTCTTGAATGTTTTTCTCCAGGTCTTGTTTGCCATCCTCCTCTTGCAGCAATGAGCTTTAACATTTTCAATTGACTTACTGAAACAAAATGGACTCGCCAATGACATTCCAGTTTATTGAGGAGTGCAGTCTAAACTGGGCAATTTGTAGAAGAATAAATCCCAGCGTCATGATGAGGTTATGAACCAACATTGACCCCCAAGATATTGCAAAACTGCTGAATTTTTTCCTCCCATTTTCATTCACACGTTTACCTCATTTCACTTCCCAGAAACTTTCCGCTGGCATCAGTCAGTAGCCGTCAACGTCTCTGTGAGTGTTTTTATGCCAGTCAACTCAGTCGGTTTTCTGAGATGTTTCATTCTGGACACAGGCGGTAAATCTGCTGACAGAGTGATTTCTCTGTGTCGAAGAACTTTCGGCGGGTTTGTCACTTAGATAATGGGGAACACCTGACATGCTCGTGTACAAACCACCTCTTTGTTCCCCCGCTGATAAAAAGTGGCACATGCCCAAGGTTTGATTGATGGCCGCGACATCCAAGGACCCGTGGAGAACAAACAGTCCGTGTCACGCTTTTGCTCCGGCACGTCTAAAACGGCGGTGAAGTCTGGAGACTCGAAGGACAAAATAAAGTCTGACAAATATTTGCCTTCCATTTATTCCTTGCTGCGCGTCGCTAATGACTTTGGATGACCGCCTGTCGGTCCTGCTAAAGGACTCTTACACTGAAATATTGAGGCTGCTGAATATTTTATGATCGCTTTATGACCCGGAAAGCCTTGATTTAAGTCAAAATGGATGAACAATTAAACAGTGCTGGGGGTGGATTTAGCTTATAATTTGGGGTGCAATTAAACACTCTTTTTGGGGGGGGATTTTTGGAATCAAGTAGGCATTGGGTGCCACTCCGCCTGGCGCCAGTCAGCCGAATTAATTCACAGTCTGTGTTAAAGGAACCCCGCGGAGCCTTCTGACATGATATCGCCTGCGCAGTGAATTCAATAAATGGTTCATTAGTAAGATATAGGGTTTGTATATCTAGGTTGGCGGAGCTCTTGGGCAGAGAACCTTTGTCTGAAAACATGGGATTGAGGTTTTAGCTCATTAAAACAGCGAGTGTGAAAGTTTAAATATCTGCGCTCGTGTTGCTTCTGGGCTTACTTTAAAATATCTGGTTAGAAATGTATCCCGCAGAATATGAAACGTGAAATAAAAAAAGGAAGGTGAGTTACAGTACGAGGGGATTCTGTGTTTTAGATTTTCTTGGAGCCACAGGAAGCTGAGGGGTAAACGTGACGGAGCGGCGACTCCATGTCAGAACAGTCGGTTTGTAGTTGAGTGATGGATATACTCTGAGTAAATGACAATTTGTCTTAGTGGATAACGTCACCATGAAGTTCAAAGTTTTGTCAGAACCCAAGGAGAAAAGTGAACTTTTAACAAGCTTGTGCAGTTGTTGAGTTTACTTTACAAATACATCAAGTCAGAAGGTTAAGCGTGAACAAATTACTGGCGTCTAAAAAGAATAAATAGCAACATGCTGCTACATGAATAATTCAGATACCAGTAGGGCCATTAGAGGGGATTGTCGTTGTCCTTCGGGTGATCAGTTGAGCACAAATGGCTTAATTTTGAAACCACCAGATCATCTACTGCAGTTTTAGACTGAAAACATACACACTGGCTAAATTTTAAGCTGAAGCTCATTAGTGATCTGGTATGACTGAAGACACAGAAATCTAAACACAGCCACTGTGAAGCAGAGCTTTAAGGTCTTAAAACAAAGAGGATTTTTATAAACCTGACTTTAGGATCTTATATTAGCGGTTAGCGCAGCAGTAGGTGCAGCTAGCATCACTGAACCAGAATCTCTGTGGATATTCCCTTGAGCGCAAGTGTTGAGTTCATTTCTAGCAGCCAAATGAACCTGCAGTGTAATTACATTTGGTCCCAAGATAATTGGGAACGTTTATAAATAATGGCTCACCAGTAAATCCTCTGCTGTTGCCACTGATGTATTTTTTTAATTTATCTATTCATATGGTTCAATTAAAACTTTATGTACCCATGGATTTGAGTTTGACACCCGTACTTTAACAGATTTCCATACAACCGTCTGATGGACAAAAGCAATGATGTTTAATCATGATGAAAGTTCAGCTTGATTAAACAGAGCAATTTGACTTAGCTAACTTTGAGTTAGCGCCATTGTTGTTAGATTGTAGCGCGTTGCGTTCACTGAAAAAAAAGATTTTCGAGTTTCCATCCAGCTCGTCACCGATCAGGCAGAAAGCTGTCTCGGTTCCCGTTAACAGCACGTTTCTCGGTGGATCTCTGTGTCTGATCGATGGCTCTGTCGCGGGTTCACCCCGTGTCGAGATGCCTCGACTCAATTCTGCTTTCTTCAAAACCGTTGGACCAGCAGAAATATCGGCTCCGAAAGAGAAGAGGTCAGCGTTTAAGCTGCTCCACATACGTCCCCACATCTGCTGCATATCTGGACAAAATCACCGGAGATATTAACTTTTGTGTGAAACCGAGCGTTATTAGTCGGTGAAATTACTAATACATGTAATTGACTGGTAGTCTCTGTTTCCATAGCGACCGAGGCGGCCATCAGGAAGACGACGTGGGAAGGTTTTAATTGGTCCAAAGGAATGTTACTGACTTAAATCCTGTTTTGATGCACCTCATTTTGCTGTAGCTGTATTACTGTCATGGTGATATTTTATGCAAACGAGCAGACCTGGTTGTTTTATTGGTTCTAGGAGAAACCGTCCTCTCCCTCCTCACTGACAAAGGCGCCGCCTGTCATCTCCATTGCAGCCTCCGCTTGGCCGCCTTCATCTGTATTCCCGTCACACCATGACAGCGGCATGCATCTTTGCTGACCGCCACAACCGGCCGAGATGCGTCCGCGTCACTGAAGTGATTTGGCCAAACATGACTCAATATGTTCAGCTGGAGTTTGAGCTGAAGTATCAGTCCTTGTGTCTGTGGAGTCTCTCAGATAGCATTTAATCTCATTTGATCATTCCTTAACTTGGAAATGTAATTCTCTTTTCTTTTTTTTTTTCCTGTAATGAACTCTCCGCTGGTGCACTGCCTGCCTGGCCGATAATGACCCGTTAACGCAAATTGTGGCAGAAGTTGAACTTTCAAGCACATTGACAACCTCTTTAGCTCTAGGATGGCTTCATGTTCCAAGTTATTGGTAGAAATAGTCTGCTTTAGTGTAAGCTAAATACAACAAAGCCTTATTTGACTCCTTCAAAGCAGGATTATGTCACAAAACGATACACATCTTCTAATATTCGACGCATCCGATAAAACTGCAACCTTGTTCTGCCTTCACAATTCGCCGTCTGTTCACCAATTGGCCCAGTAGAAATTCTGTGAAGCCAGGAAGACAATGGCTAGGCTAGCACTTTCTACATGCGGAAAACCGGGAGAGACAAACCCAATCCAACCCAAACCCGGTAATTACACCAAAAATAAATACATAGCTTCTAATAAAGGACTGACAGCTGGGGGAACTGATGAACATAAATCATGTGATTGTGTCGTTGGTCACAACATGATCAAATTCACAGCCAAGCTGTACTTATTGTGGTGGCGCCTCTTGTTAGCGGATTGCTTTTCTGAGCCAGTACAGAGCAGGAAAAGAGCATAACGATGAAAAGGACACATATAAATACGGTCTGTGATACGCTTGACATGACCGGCTCAGATCAGAGACCCTCCAGCCTCCTGGAAGCCGGTATTAATGCTGGACCAGCCTGCACTGTAAACTGTTTATCTCATCTCTCAATCCCATCACTGCGGTCCACTTTTCTGATGATTGCCAGCCTCCTGCTGGGCTCACTGCGTCTTCCAGCTTTAATCATAAACCATTGTAAAGATGCCGAAGTTGCCCTCGTCTGAACTGTGACGTCCAACCACTGACCGGGCAATGATATCTGCTTGAAGAGGATTCTTGTTTTCTTAAGAGCTCTGCGTGACGTTTTAGTTTCTTGGTTAGGAACCCGTTCACATTCGTTATGTGAGACGAGCCATTTCCTTCAGAATAAGAGGGCTGTGTTTTTATAGCTTGCATAAACATCAGGCCTAATTTAGGATTTTTCATGTTGTTTTCCTCGTCTCCTCTGGCCTTGAGCAGATAGTGACTTATTTTGTTTTCCTGTTAGCTCTGAAGCGTACAATATGTTTGATCCTTAGAAGCACTTCTGCTGATGTTTCTGTTTCGCTCCGTCTAAATAATTATAATGTTGCGCAGGCTGACAATTACATTGTTTTTCCCCCCCTCTATCAAGGCTTTGCTCCCGTTCAAGCAAATGATTTGCATCCTCAATTATATAATAAAATTAGACTCACAGAGCCGTGTAGTAGTTCCCTCTTCACAAATTTCTTCTGTTTTCTGAAACAAAAGGTTTTTAGATATGAAAAACATACATACATGTATATCAGGCGATTCTGGACTTTGACTAGGCCAAATTCTTTATATTTTGATTCATCATAGTCCTTCTCTAAAATGTTGTTTGATTAACCCAGATGTAATGTGCAAACACCTTCCAGAAAGTTCCACTTTTGTCAAATCAGCCCAAACAAATACAGTATTTTTCTAAAATCTTGGGAATTTCCAAGAAGTTTTGGGAGGAAAATATGAAACTTTGTGTTTTGTTTTTCCTTCAGCAGTAGTTTTGGCTCTAAAAGTTCTCCGTTTTCACCCAGTCTTTTGAATATTGTTGAATCATCTGACCTGAACCGATGAAAGGAGGTTTCTGCAGTTGTTCAGGCGTTGTTCTGGATTTGCTGATGCATTCTGGGCGTGATGGCGGTAGAGCAGCCTCTCCTGGGAAGAATCACAGCTGTTCCTTACTTTCTCTATGTATAACAATGTCTCTCCTATTTCCAATCTTATAAAAGACTTTGCAACCTTTTCCAGAACGGGTAGAAGTCAGTGTCTTTGTTCTTCGTATTTTGTTGTGTTTTAGGGAAATAATGTGATTTTTCTTGTTTCTTTTACCCAACTCGTGTTGAAAGGTTCAATTTATTATCTATCCAAAAAAAAAAGTGGTTAACCACAGTTACCTGTATTTTGGATTGATCTAATTTCATAATAAATGAAATACATTTTTAATGGTTTTATTCTGATTTTATTCCTCATGCTTGATAGTCTTGAATGAGTGAAATAAAATAAATCTGTCGAGGAGCAAATTCTGTTTGCGGCTCGGCATGTTTAGCTCACATGTAGCGTTTCGCCTTTCCTCCCGTTTCGCTGATGGTAACATTAAGTTGTACAAAACAAGCCATTAGGTTGCTTATAAGCTGTAAAGTAGCCGGAGCGATGGTCCACTGCGGTCTGCGTTGTGCTCCAAGCAGCTCCACGAGGCCGGAGGTGAGACATGAGCACAGGTGGTTTGTGCTAGGAAAGGTATTGCTCTTCAGCGGGGATCCCTGATGAACTCTGACACTTCTCACCTACGAGGCAGGCCTCCTGTCCCAGCTGCTTTCCGCCGTTTTAAAACCGCAGCTGCCCTGACTTGTGCTCAGACACGGGGTGCAGCCGCAGTAATTATACGAGCCACGCCGGTTTAAATGCTTGCTCTCCTTATGCTATCAGATCAAATCTCTTCCAGCAGCTTAATTAATTTTATAGCAGGCACAGTTTTCCGATTGGATATTCTCCATAATCATTTCAATTCAGCAGGGAAATTACAAAGCTGGATGGTTTAGTTTTTTTTTTTTTTTAGGTGTGGAGCAAGTGATTTAAAGTAGACGTCTTCACAATAAACTAATTGTGACCGGTTGATTAATAGAAATGGTTTTAATTACTGTCTTTCTTAAACAGTTACTGGATTGATTGGGGCATGTTCCATCGTGCTTCGGCTGAATCGCACCGGAGGTCATTTCATTGTGTCTGATTTGCGGCTTTTGATAAAGGGACATCAAACATTTTACCTTCAGCAGCATCTGTGGAGAATTAACCAGCTGTTCTTTGTGCAAATGTGCTCAACCGGGATACGCGTTACACATCCCAGCCATTTGCAGCCTGACGGATAAGTGTGATGACTGGCTCGTAAAAGTATCTAATTGCAGAATCTTTTTTTTACATTTTGCCACACAGACTTTCAATGTTGTGTTTATTGGGATTTTAAGTGATCCGATGCGCTAAGCGGCGCATTGTTGTGAAGTGGGAGGAAAATTACACGGTTTTTCAGTTGATTAAACTCTGTTGAGGTGGAGTGTCAGGAGTGTACATCCTGCTGCCCAATCTGAAAGACCTGGAGCTGCAACAGGTTGCGCTGTCCGGGGAGCAGCGTTCCACCGTCTGACATGAAAATGCGTTTAAAACATAAGGTTCTCATTGAGAGTAATCTGAATGTTTCATCGGCTGACACCACGCGGGGCCACATTGTGGCAATACAGGGATCTCCTTCTTATAAAGTTTCCCCAGAACACCAAAACCCAAATGTTTAATGCCTGACAGTGACACTGTTTTGCTTTTAGCCTCATTTCTGAAACCACATTTCTCTTCTGCCCTCGCTGCTGACACTGAAATCTCTTAGTTAAAAAAAAAAACTCTCTTTCTGGTATTTATACATTATATATATTATATATATTTTGCAAATTAAACTCATGAGGTCATGCAGGCATTTTTCCCCATTCTGGTGTGTAATCAGGAGAGTAAACTGTCCCCAAGCAGATCTTGGCAAAAGCAGCCGGCGTGAGACCGATTATTGCCAAGTTTAGCTGTGAAAGATTCGTCAAGTCACTTCTCCATAAATTCAAAGGAGATTAAGTCCATTTAACTCAGATTAAACTGGACCATTAGCCTGCTTCATTCCTCTGTCCAATTGTTCTTTTCAGCACCTTAACAACTCCCTCTGACAATTAGTCAACAAAGCGTTGGCGCAGTGAGATGAAAGCGACAACACAATGCGTCGCTCCTCCGGCCCCCGCTGAAAACGGCAACAGAGGGTCATTGTCATGTGGTGCCATGTTCATAATGGATCCGCTTTGCTCTCATTACATGTCTGTGAGGGGAGAAAAAACTGAAATCCTGACAAATTATCTCTGGCGTAACATAATCACGATGAGCCCCAGCAGAGGCTGTTTTGCCTGGCAGCCCTGATGCATTGATCACTGGCTTGTGATGCAGCCTGATGCTCATAATTTCACGTATCCTCCCAGCCGAGAGAGAAAGCTGAGAGAAAAATGTCCTCCTCTGTACAAGAAGGTTTATGTGTGAGCTGCAGCCTGTCTGTGTTTAAATGTTACATTTTATCACTGTGTTTCTCACTGCTGCATGAGAATCCGGCCTTTGCTCCAGGTCGTCATATTTGGCCTTCCTACACAGCCAGGAAACGTCTGGAGAAGTGTGGGACTTTGCTTTATGTTCTTCTGCTTTGATTTGGGCCTGGAGAATTGTGGGAAATGTATTTTCCAGACTTTATTCCCAACTCTACTGTCTATTTATTACCTATCTGCCCGACTGATGGTATATAATCCATAAGTTTATTCATCCATCCTGACCATCATCAGCTGACCACTTTTATTTTTCCATCCATCTGTTTGTATCTATGAGTTAATCCATCTTCACATGCATACATTCATTCAATTACAATGTTAACCGATGGCTTGCAAACCATCATTCAGTCCTACATAAAAAAAATAGATGTTGTAAAACTTAAATCTAGCAGGTATTTACACCAGTCCTCTTTGGATCCACTTTAATCTAGTTTGTTTTCCTAGAAAGTCCGGTTTGTTTGGGGAAGTGAGAATGAGAAATCGAACTGTGATGCGAACCGGAACGCCGATCTCTGCTGTTCGAGTGCATCATGTGGATGCAAACGGATGGGAAACCGCTCCAAAAGCAAGAAGTGGACGATATCATAGGGCATTCTGTGTAAATACAACCAAAACAAACACGTGAGTTTAGGACTAGCAGGAGAAATAGTTTGTGGTCTTTAACCAGTGACAAGAGAGAAGTCCTACATCTGCTAAAATCTTACAAGGTCTATTTGTGTTTATATTTTGTGAAAAAGGAAGTTGTGCTCATTTTTTCTTCATAGGTTTTTATGTCGTTTCCTTCAGTACTTTTTGGTGCAGCGCCACCGCAGGCAAGAGGGGCGACAGGTTTTTCAAAGAGTTTGGTTTGTTTGACAATGCAGCATGAAGGAGAACCACACCAGCCAAAAACGTAACAAACGTTGCAGTTTTTGGCGTCCAGTGGAACCGAGTCTCCGGTGTGATTGAGCCATCCGCTTCCTTCCAGGGGCTTTAGGATGTCAGCTGCGTCAAGATCCCCAGCAATAACGAACATGTTCTTTGCTCGAGCTGCAGTGTGATAATAAACATGCCAATCTTCCTGAGACTTATTTAAAATTGGCACACCTACTGGCCCTCCTGTCTGTGTGTAACGTCTCCGAGGGGCGAAAACAATCGAAGGCATTTGCATGTGTAACGTAGCGCAGATTACTGTTGATATTCAGTCCGTGACCGCTTCATCAAACTGAATGTGACAAGATCTGGAGCTATTTTTAGTGAACAGCCACTTGGATTACATGGCCATAAAGCTGTGTCCTAAATTCAACAATTACCATCGTTGACAGTGTTTTCTGTCCGATGGAGGAGAGTCTCGTTTGGAGACACTCAGTTATCTCTTGAAGTATATTGCAGCTTACATTTTAATTTCTGCCTGCTGTGACCGCAATGTAAATATTAAAAGGAAAAGCACAATACATCCCAGCTGACTTGGGCCCAATGCTTCCTATTTTACCCCTCATTGTCGGTGTTCTTTTGTGTTGTTTTAATTTCTGCATTGTCATGTAACAAGACTAATAGCATAACTTGTACTAAATCCCTTCAGAGCTTTTAATTCTGTCACAAGTGATTACATCAATCATTGCTGATTTTTTTGTTGTTTCCCCCCCACACACCCACAGAAAATGAACTGACAGCTGAATTGAAAACAAATGTTAGAACTGGAAATGGAGCAGGCTTTAGGTCTGCTGTCACCTGAGGCAAGCTATTTATAATTTCCAAACAAAAGCATCAGGCCTTTTTTTCCCCCCCTTACTTTAACTCTCTCGTTTGGTTTTCTCTGTTTCAAGCGCAATCCGAGGAGCCCGGGGGATCACTGAGCCCCTCATTTACATGACAAGAATGGGTAAATCAGGTACATTGTGTAGAGTCTGTTTTATCTGCCTATGTTTTCAATATACAGAAAAGAAATGAAAGCGCTTGGTAACAGCGTTACGCAGCGTTTTTGTACAGCAGCTCTGATCTGATCGAGCTTGTTGGCAAAACATGAAGTGAACAGAAGTCCTACAGGAAATGAGGGATTATTGAGTTTACAGAGGACTTAAGAAAACACATAAGTCTTTACTTTATTTGTCCCCCTGAAACACTGGGTTTCCATTTACACAGCAGCCCATTTTATCTGCTTCCAAGTTACGAGAAACCATTAAAGGTCTTTTACCTCTTGACCCTCGTCACAGTCTGTCACAGTTCGGCCACAAATTTTACTGAATGTGATCAGGACATCATGTCAATATGGAGTAAAGCTTATTGAGAAACGGAAAAAAAAGTAGCAATGCAAATCTGAAGAGTGTGGCAGGCACTTATTTAGATTGCATTCAGAGTAAGGCTCTCCTTGTCAGTTTAGGAAGATGGTCTCAACTTGGAAGGTGTGCAGTTCTCTTTTTTTGTCTAATTTTCAGATGATGGACAGATTAAAATGTTCAAAGCGTGATATATTGTTTCATAACCAAACCCAATACTTCTCTTTCACTTCCTCTGCGTGTCTGCTGCATTTATTGGTCTTCATGATGCAGTTTTCTTCACCAATGATCTCTAATAAGGCCTCTCAGATTAAAACTGAGTTTAAAGTGCTGCTCTTCTGTAAATCTTTGCTCTTGACTTTTAAAGTCTTTTAAAAAGTCAGTCAATGACGAGAATGACGGCAAGTGAAACATCTAGAAATTGTCAACGCAATTGTCAAACAAACAAAAAGAAGTGGGACGGAAATTATCCTTGTGACACCAGGGGACAATTTGCAGCGTTGTGGGAAACATTAAGACAAATCCCTTTCTTTAATGGCTGCTGACAGAGAATTCGCTTAAGCAACATGAAATACTGTGAAACACAGAACAAAGGGAACAGAGAAAAGGGAGCAAATAAAAAAAAATGAAGCTATCCACTTACTAGCATTTGTTAGGCAGCGCATGATTGGTGTAATTTATCGCAGTCTGGGACTTGGCTTACCCTTAAGCGTGACATCTGTTGAAAGAGAGATGAAGGCGGAAGTTATAAAAAGTAACATTTTGTCTAATTTGCATGTGTGAGGCTCCGTTCATCTGGCTGGAGTTTTGCTCTTTGCGCTTTAATTTAAACAGCCTAGTTCTGAGGCAATTCAAGTGAACAAATGAGTGAGAATACATCTGAATCCTCGTTAGCGTCGCCATGCCGACAAACCTTGTGGTGTTTCTGGAACAAAGAACAAACCTGGACTGTGATGTTGTAATTTACTTTAACGTCTTTCATGTTTAGTTAAATTCATTTTTCATTATGCGGCGCATTGATATTCTTTAGCTGTCGCCGTACTTTCTCACAACTTTTAAAAGCAATCTCGCGTCGATGACGTGACTAGGGGGATGAAGGGTTTTCCGCGCCTGCTGAGCTGTGGAGCAGCGCCGGGTCACTGCCACTCCCCCCCCATCTTATTTTTCATTTCACGTTTTTCATTTGCAGGCAGATCAGCGCGGTACCCCTTTGTCTTTCACAGCGAAGCCTTTGTAAGCGTGTGCAGCCTGAGATGCGACACTGTCTTTTAGAAAAATGCACCGATTCCCCCTAAAAAAGATGTTGTCTAGAAGGCGGCATGTGTTGCTGCAAAATCTCAGCGTGCTTTTCGGAATTAATGCTGCCGTCACAGAAGAGCCAAGTGTCCTTCGCCAAGGGCGCTCATCCGCTCCTGTACCATCACACAGATTGGCTTTTGGACCGATAACAGTCAGGGTGGCCCTTTTCATCCCTGGACACTGTGTGACGGCCAGCCCCAGACGTCTTTAATCCCAGAGAAGTCAAAAGTCGTCTTTGAACTCAATTCGTAAAATACTTTTGGAATTTTTACATTACGGCATTTTAGCCTGCTTTTGTAACTAACTTGGTGCGTTTCTGCACTTTAAGAACAATCTTTCATGGTTATGTTGGTTTTATATCGATGGTGATTTTTTATGCTTGGCACACGGAGGATCACTGGCTAAATCCTGCTGCCATCTAAACTTTGAGAACGTGTCTGTTCTATTTTCTATGAATATTGATTGAGAAACATATTCATAATTTATTCCAGTTTGTTTTGTGGTTGGCAATAACGGAGTAGTTTAAACATTGCTTTCCTTTACATGATATCCCAGGATTATTTCAGGAGGCATTATATTGGTTTACGTCCATGCATGTGTTTTTGAAGCCAACACTTATGAACCATCAGGTAATTTGAATTTTACTTTTGTTAAAACGTAAATGTGTGGTGAATTAAATCTGTTAATGTTTTGTTTTAGTTATACTTGGTGTTGTTTGTCCCCTTATTCATTTCCTACATCCACAACAATCTGGAAGGAGCCAGATTAGCACTTCCTGTATGCATGGGTTCATGATGCCATTGATTACATTAACCAAATGAGCATTTTTTTTGTTTTGTATAGCACTGCCTATTCTGTGTTGATGAATTTATAAATGTGGTTAACAAATCTCATTCCTATTTCTTTGTTGGGTTTATTGTATTTTCTATTCAAGAAGACCTGCATCCTGCTAGATGTCTCACACCCGACAGACTATAGAGGTAAAAAGGGTCAAAGGTCACATGGAGCTGGAATCTTGATAGTCCTAGATAAGAAAGGGAAGAATGAAGAAGCTCCACATGCAGATATTCATGAGCACGTCACTAAATTAGTAATTATTACTTTAAACAATGTTTTATATCATCTGTACGCCTGAAATTATAGCTGTGTTGTAGAAAGGATTTGCTGCACACTTGAAATTAGCTCACTAATGAGCTCAGTTTAAATTTAGAAGTCATAACATGTAATTGGTTAATATGGTATGAAATGGAAAAAGAAACTACAGTTATTTTCCCTACTGTTTCTGATTTATTCTTGCTCATTTAAAACTGTAGAGGTTTTGTGATCTGCAGCTGATCAATATTAGTGAGAAACATATTGAGTGTCTACTGACTAACTTAGTCTCAAATTCAGTCAATCCCACCATATGTTGTGATCCCAGTGTCCATGTGTCCAGTCAGAGCAAAATATATTTTTTGTTTCTCTTTTGTTCATTTACTGATTTATGCTTTTCCTCAATACAATCTGGGCACTCTGGCCTTGAGACTTTTGAAATTTCCCTCCTGTTAATAAAGTTTTTGCTTCGTTCCCCCCCCCCCCCTCTCCAGTTATTTGAACATGAGGTTGTCACAGCTGTTCAAATTGACTCACGAGGTGAAGGTTTGAGGTGCATGAGGCGGGAGCCAATGCCGAACGGTCTGCTTGATTGAATCGGAGGAGACTCAGTGGGTGGTGCTCAGCAGTTGAGTTGCTGTATGCTATAGGGCTCCTGCTGAGACACTTTCCAGAAATAACCATAAAGCAGCAGCAGCAGCAGAAGTAGCAGAGGTTTGGTGATTGTAGATCTCAGACTGAGGCTGGTGTTTGAATTTATATGGATAAAGTGACAGGTTTGAAGTGTTGGGCTTTTTGTTTTCACAGGAAGCGTTTTTTTTTTAATTCAGCCAAATTTACTTAAGTAACTTCGAGTCGACACGGTTTGATTAAGGGTAGCAGAACAAAAGAAGGGATTTGCTGATGGAAAGAGGTAGAAAACAAGCATGTGCCACAGAAAAGTATTCACTCCCACAGAAAGAAGTTGCACTGTAGCATTTTGAAATGCCTTGGTCTCTACATCCGAATGCAACACATTTGGATTATGGTGATTGGAGGTCAAAAATGATGAACTCCAGTGGACATTATTTAAAAAAATTGGACATTTCGGGTCTATACCTTGAGAAAGACCTAAGGAAACTGAAACGGTACAAAAGTAATCGTAAATATAATTAAAATGTTAGTCTGGTTTGGTCATTGCAGCTAATTTATGCATTTCATGAGTAGATTTAACTAAATGAAGCTTTCAAGATCTGATCATGATGGTATCCAAGTTGTGACTGTATAGTGCTTAAATGGAGTTAATGCCACAAAAAAAACCATTTTAAAAAACACTCTTAGTATTTTAGATGGTGACCCAAAGATGATCAAATGCTACATGAAATAGACCTTTAGCTTAGCATTGATAAAAACCTTCAAAACCAGTTCTAACTTTTGCGTTGGGAGCATTTGGCTCATCCTTTTCGTACAGTTTTTCTGAATCATTCACATCACGAGTCATTTCTTTTTCCTACCAGCTTCAGAAAACGGAGGACAATTTAAGACGCGGTGAAGGCTTCTTCAAAGAAACTTAGTCTTGTCAATTCCCCCCCCCCAAGTCGACCCTCTCAACACAACAGGACAGCTCATAAACAGCTCATAAACGTCTTCCTTTCTTACTTTAAAATAAGAGTCTTCACCCGTCAGACTACAGGGATACTTTCATATCTTTGGTTCCCATGATATGAACTTCACCACAAACGCATCTTGTGCTTTGAGATCTCATTACACTCTTATGTGCGAGTTGTAAAGGGCCTTTTTTCATATTTTAATGAGAAATAATCCATTCTGTCTCGCATCCATTAGTTTCATTGCAAAGATTTCATAAAAGCGGCGCTTCGCAAAACACGGTGCTTTGGAAAGGTCCTTCAAAATAAACACTCAGCGGTTCAGTGACAAGTGGAACCCGGTCGCAGCGTCAACATTACATATAACCTCAAATGGTGGATTTTATAATCGCTCATTTGTTTACTTCTCTTCTGACGATTGGAGTCCTGCTGCAACACAGGGGTCACCGATCCCCCTGTGGAAACTGTTTGATCCTCTTTTTACACAGTGGCCAAAACAAAAAAAAGAGAGAGAGAGAGAGAGAGAAAGAGAGATAGCTGGATCTCAAACACACAATGGAAGCCTTTTAAGTATGACGCAGCTGCTACACGTGTGCGTGTTATGCAGTCCTCGGTCGGTTGTGCCTTCGCTCCCTCATTGTTTCTAAGCTGCATCCGAAATTAGGTAGAGCAATTTCTGAGCCCATTTATTTCCTAATGAGGGGGTCATTTAGTTTTTTTGGTAAATTGCTGGGCTGCAACCTCCTTGTAATAATTAATAATAATAATAATAATGTGAGAAAGGCAGTCGCCGTGCAACACGAGAGGAAGTAAAGGTGGAAACAAAAAAGGCTCCTGTTGCTCCGTTTCTGTGACGATGTGACTGACGTGGCTTTTAATGTTCTGCAGCTGCAGTCGTGTCCTGCACTCAGGGTACTGTGTAAATATGCAATGTGCTGTATTAAAACATGTATAGTAAAGCAGCATTACACATTTTCACTAAATATGAGTAAATACACTGCGCATAAAAGGATTGTTTTTAGCCATAAAAAGCAACAAAAATGAGCATTACATAAAGGAATGAACTGATAATATCAGTTTGTGTATCAGTCAAAAAAAAAAAAGATGATTATCTTTGGTAGGGATGCACAATGTATGAATGTCTTATGTATTTCTGGTTGATAAACTAAAAGTGTTATGATGATGATTTTACCAATACTGAAGTCCAATAACAGAGATCCTGTCAGTAAAGGTCAAAGATGCATCTTGAAATCTGAGTGTGTGTGTGTATGTGTGTGTAACAATGCCTTAGTGCTGGCTTTAGCTCCTCTCACACAAAAGCACAGAGCAGCCAGTTGAGATATGGACAAGCAAGTGCAACGAAATCTGCAAATAACACAGACAGTACAAGCAATTTGTCAAACACCTGCTGAGCAAGTAGGATACTAACAGGGAAAAAATACAGTAACACCCCTGCATAATGCTGCATGATGGATGCGCTGATACTGCTGGAGTCCAAGAATTATGAGACGTACAGGAGTTTGGGGACGACCGAGATTCCTCGCTACAAAAACCTTGCGTTTCCAGGTAGAAGAATTTCCATCAGTTCTTTCTTTGCCTTGAATGCTGAATTGTGCCTCATGCAGAAATATGCCAAGGATGCAACCGTCCCTCTTAATATTGATATTGTGCGATACAAACCCAAAAAGGCAGTTTCTTCCTGGGAAAATGGTACATTTAGCTGTTTCAGTCAATCTAAATCGGTTTGGACCCGTCAATGCCTTCTTGCCATGTTGAAGTTATAAAAATAGCAAAAAGAAAAATCAAGCTAGGCCAAATAAAGGTTGAATATTTATCCATATCATTACAGAAAAATCAACATTTTCTCTGGTGTATTTTGTTTTGTCTTTTATGCAACAGTTCAACTGCACAAAACGGTCAAATGGGAGAAATACAGTTCCGATATTTTCACGTTAAAAATCCAAAAAGCTTAGCTTGGATCTGTATTCAGGCCTTATGAGTCAATTCATGGAGACAAATACAATCTTAAGATGGGACAGGAAGTGCATTAATAATGCTTTTTAAAATGCGACAAGCTCCACGCCAATAAGGTCCAGTTATGGTCAAAATCTGTGAGATTTGTGATTGTGGCTGACCAAGAATGGGAGGACTACTTGTGGCTCTCTTTAACAGTGACTTAATGCCATAGTCGTTATTTTTTTATGGTTGTCAAAAATACTTCTTAACATGTTCAAAGCTTTACAATTGATTTAAATGTCTTCCTGCTCTGCTGCATTCCTTGGTCTTTGTGATGATGTTTCTTCTCTAATTTTCTACTAAAGTTAAATTACATTCATCAAGGGTATTAGTTGCATTTGATTTTGTTCAGAGGTCTGAAAGTAAACGGGGGTTCGTCTTAAACAAGTTTTCAGATTAAAATTTTGGGGAAAAAATAAAATACTAAAAAACCATATTAACGTTTATTGTTATAAAGGACGAAATGTGAAAAAGTTTTGCAAAGTGATGCACGAGTTGTTTTTACAAAATGCACCAGCAGAAATCCCTGTATTGTGTGTATGTGTCATGTGTTTTCAAACTAAATGTCTTCAAATGACTCGACTATTGCAGAACAATGAGGACAATCAGCTCATTACAGGCAGACATTATTTACACATTTATCTTTACTGTGGGGTTTGTAAAGTAAGATGCAACTTGTTAGATCGCAATTAGAGGAGATTGTTGTTCTCCATCTCACATGGCTCTTTTAGACATTAAGAAAATGATTTCCTTAGCGCCACTGTAAAGCAAAAACGCATCATATGGGCCTAAATCACCTTTTAGGATAATCTGCAATAAAAGAAAGCATATATTTACATAAATTCAAGGGTAGAAATGAGGCGCTTAAATTGTACCTGTGCATGTGTTTAGTTAAGTACAGTTATATTATGTCGTTTAAATCTCTGCAGCCATTTGTCAGTTTTCAATTTGTTCCTCATCTTCTCTTTTCCGTAAAGGAGCGTCTTTTCTGAACCAACATGGCTGCCCGACAGTGGAAGGCTGAATCGCCACAGCAGAACTTGTGGATCTTCCTCCTTTTCCTAAGCCTTCTTCCTGAATCCAGGTACAAAAATATTCCTTAAAGCTCTATTTTTGTTTGTTTGTTTTACTGTCATCCTTTCTTTAAACACAACCTTTCGATCAGACTCAGACTCTGCTGCTCCAATGTTTCGTAGAACAATTAGCAGCCAGGCTTACCGCTGCAGCATAAGTGATGATTTAACAAACACCACTGGGAGTAAATGCTCTCAGCTGTCACCGTCATTTACTCAAATGAAATAAACAGTTCAAGTCTAGAGAAGGGGCTAAATAAAACCACTCAGCAATTCAAAGAGGCGTTATTATTTTCTTCTTTACTCCAGTACTTTTTTAGATTGTATTTATGGCCTTGACAGACAGAGAGAGAGAGAGACAGAGAGAGAGCAATGCACCCTTCAGATCTTTAGGTTAAAATGCAAATCGTCCCACTTTGTCCTCGAGAGCAGATCTAAACTTTTCAGTTCGTGCAAAGCTTGTGGACTCCTTCTCCACCAAACAACTTGCATTGTGGTGCAGTTCCTGCGTCTTGTGCACGTTTTACAGCCTGAATCGAGTCAGCAGAAAGAAACAGACGAAACACGTTTCATAATTTCAAATGAGAAGATCTCGTCGCGTTAGCTTTGCCGATAAGGTAAACCGGCGCGGCAGACGTGATGTTCAAATCGCTTTCACGTTTGCTCGATGCGAAAGCCTTGACAAAATGTGGAAGAATGGATACTCTGGCAGGAAATCTGCGAGGGATTAGCCCACATTGCTCCATTATTTGTGCCGCTTGCTTACTTGGAGCTCAGGTTATTTATTGCAAATGCACATAATGCATATAAATATTAGGTCAGCTGATACTAAAAATAATATTTGCCCCATGTATTTTTCTACAGCATGAATGCATATCTTAAATTACCACAAAATATTACAGACACAAGCCCAAATGCGTAGAAAAATAAATTCTAAGAATCCAGCATTAAAGATGTGTTTCAGTTCGTCTCTGTAGCAACCCTTTTTTTTTTTTTTTTTTTTTTTTGAAATTCTAAACAAAAGAGAATAGTTGGGCAGAATAAAGTTGTGCAGAGACCTGCTTAGGGACGCCTGCCATCTGCCTCATGAGGTCAGGCTAAAGGGAAAGCGAGACGGAGATATCAACACTGTGCCATAGATCTGAATAAATTCAAAATCTGTTCATTTATTTCCATCTCTCTATTGGGGTTGGTACATTCCGTCACTGCATCTAAGACTCATTTCCCATGTGTCCCACCGTGAAACGGAAACCGACGCTGCAAAAATGACCCATCCATTTCACCGCAGCATTTAAATTGCAAGTAGTGCAACTTCATCCTCCTCCTTCAAAATATATTTTAATAGTAATTTATTAGCATTATTAAACAAAGTAGGTGGTTCTGATTGTAAAATCTATCAACTCAACCTCAAAGGAGTTATTTCATTCTTCAAACAGTTGACTACGAACTGAATCAAATATAGATACTATTACAACTATGACTAACATGTTTATACATTACAACAGTAGCTGGAATGAGATTTGTTTTTCTGATTCAATTAAAAGTCACTACCATCATATATCATGTTCAAATTGTACTTCTTCAAACAATCAACTTATATATCTCAACAATTTGAACGTGGAAATTAAATACCGACTCAAGATAATAGCATTAAGCATGATTGACGCTACACAGACGCCTCATCGCCAGCACTGGTTTCCCCCACGTCAGTCGTTAGAAGCATCCGCAGCATCGGTGTCGCCGTCTCCAGCAATTCAGAGGAAATTGCTCCCAGAGACAGTAGCATCTGCCTGCTCTCTGAAAATGTCAGAAAAAGCGCCATAAGGTGCTTACAGTTACCGAGTTACGCTGCCAGAGACGAAAGGTTTGCTGGGTGAGGCTGCACACAGCAGCTTTGCACTTTGAAGGCTCTGGAAGAGAGAGCGCCTCTGGACCACCGTCGCCTTCTTTGCTGAGATCACAGCTTTCAGAGGGGAAGTTGGCAAAATGCAACGCAGGAGGCACAGCGGGCATTTAGCTGCAACACGTGGAGTCCAATGGAAAAGCGAAGCGGACGCAGCAGGCCTGTTTGTGAGCTTGGCATTGTTATAAAAAAAAATAAAATACTGTTTGTGATATTTTTTGGGTTTTCTCGTTTGGAGAAATTCATATTCTTGTGTTGTTGTATTTAGAGGTTTCACTAGAATTTATTTAAGGGCATTACACCGTGAGAATCTCTCCGTGCCCTATGGCTAGGTCCTATTTTCCAAAAAATGTCAACAGATGCAAATACGCCTGCTACGATGAAACAGAATCCGCAGCAGACTAAATCCTCGTCCTTTATTAGCATTTTATTTCTCAATATTGTGCTTATTATGCGGGGCACACATTCAAAGTCAGCAATCATTACTTAAAACATTTTGTTCAAGTAAAACTGTACTAAATGATTATTTAAACTCTCATGAGTGCGGAAAAGAAAAAAAAATTGCATGCGCCCAGAGCCAGCATTAAAATGGGATTTGGTAAAGTATTTCTTCCATATTCATCAAAGTTTAGGAGTAATCCTCAGTGTGCACACACTCACAGAATATCTGCATATCAGCAGAGCAGTCTCTCCCTGAGAGCTGCCATCTCCCTGATGCTCGCTGATGTTATCTGCAGACTTGAAATCGGCTTTGCTACAGTTGCTGCAGAAGAGTTTCTTAACGGATTAAGGTGTAACAGACAAATCCTCTATTTAAAAAGACCGTCAGTCTGCCAATCCTACATTTCTGCATTTCTCCTACATGGGTAGATCGGGAATAATTAGGCATTAATCTCTGCGGTTCGTGTGTAGCGCATGCACGAGAACGCTGCCCCATCAATCCAACTCCACACCAACCGTTTCCTCTCGTAGGACCGACCCTTAAAATGTGCGGACAGTCAGTCTGTCTTGTTGTCTATTTTGTTTGTAATCTATTGCCAGACTTCTGGCTAACGTGGCACATAATCAATAGCTATATGCATGAAAAAGCTGTATGTACACTTCGCCCCCGATGATTGGCTCCAAACTCGCCTGGTCTCCATTGACTTTCTCCACCGGTCTCACATAAATTATTCACGTCGAGGCGGGATGGTGGAGGGGGTTTGGGAAGGCATCGCTTTGAGATGCGACCCAGTCAACAGATAACATTTTGTTTCGGCGGTGTTGTCAAGGTTAATGTGTCACAGGACCAGACAAGGGTAATGCATTCACAGCCGAGCCGCTCCGTCTAGCGAACGAGCAGGAAAACGAAAACGAATGAAGACCGGGTCAAATCACAGCACACCGGTCAAGTCGATCTGCTGCTGGTAGCTTTTTGCATTCGATTACATTTTGTTGTTATTGGTTAGACCCGTAAGGTGACGTTTGTGATATTTCATTGAACACGTGGAGGTCGCAGGGGAGGATTAGCCTGTGCTCCATTCATCTCTACAACTGCGAGAGAGGTCAAGTGCGCGTTATATTTATTGGAAGGATTTGGGAACTGCATTAATGCGGGTCGTTTGGTCAAAGAGGAACACTGGCTCTCTGCGATGTACATGCTTGAAATACATGATCAGAAACATCTATTCAGCCTTTTTCTGTTTGCATTCAACAGAGGTGACTTTAAGTAGAAATCTAAACACAACCATTCATTTAAAAAGAACTTTTATAGTTTTAGATTTGACCTATTGCATAATTTTTGTTTTCGCCAGTATTTTTCTTGCAAGTCACCTTCCATTTAAAGAGTCAGTCATAGTTGCTGCTGATTTGTTTGCTCTACATCTACAATGCAGATCTCTGTTACACCAGATCCTAAAAGTGGTTTTCTGGGCTTAAGTCCAGTAACTGTGGATGACAAATGGAGTACAGGTGACCTCATTGTCAAGTTCAAGAAACCAGTTTGAGATGATTTCAGCTTTGCAGCTGATGGCTACTGCAGAAAGTAGCCATCAGAAGATGAGATTATGACATTGTGGTCATAAAGAGATGGGCATGGGTCAGTGGTTATAGGCTTGATTGGTACTAAGGGGCGCAAAGTGAAAATATCCATTACAACACCAGTTTGAAAAGTTAACACAAGACAAGATGGACTTAGGTTTTCATGCTGTTTACAACCAGTTCAGACTCTATACCTTTTGAATCCATCCTGCAGCTGATTTATTGGACAGGGTAACGTTTTTCCAATATTGTGTCGTCCATAGTTGTGTAGCCTGCGTCACCAGTAGCCTGACGAGACAGGCTGCAGGTCTGCTCTAGCTCTGCTTTCACATCATAGTTACCATAAACCTCTCATATTTGGGTAACATTGTCCTTTCACATCATACGAGGCGATCTCCTTTCAGATCATGTAGCTGGAATGATGGAACTAAACTTGGCGCCGTCATCCACGCAGGTGATTTCCTGAGGTCAAGGCTCCGTCGCAGTCTTTACCCATTCTGCCTAGCAGCTTTTACTAAATATAAAAGAAAATTGTTGGACACCAGCCTTCCCCAGTTATCATATTCATTAAATTCTGCTGTTCAAGGTATTTCACCTTGGATGATCAAGCGACATTTCCATTTTGTGCACACCTGCAGACTACACTTTTCCCACAATGCAGTGCTGGCCAGATTTTCTAATCACTTTCCCAGGTGGATCAGGTATGTCACAGTCATGCTACATTCACAGCCCTTTCTTGACTATTCTGATGCTCCGTTTGACTTATGAGATTTCTAGATGCTACCGACATTTGATTGATTGAGTCACTGTTTGGGTTAGCAAGCAATTGTGCCTAATAAAGTGGCAGGTAAGTGTTTGTTCTCATTTTGGACAGCTGACCACGCTGGGACGCCTTCCAGTTTCACTCATCTAAATTCTAATTACTTCAGACTTCCAGTCAATTTTCTATTGATACAGCCAGGATCTGATCAATGATGTTCCAAGTCGCCAATTATCAGTCAACCCCAGCAGGTGTGCATCAAAACAGAGCAGGAAGGGGATTTCTCAGCCACAGTCTGAGCAGCTTCTTCGTGCACGCGGAGCAAAAGCCGGTGCCCAGCATTTATTTGACGCGTTTATGAATTCCTACGCTCGACAGTCGGGCAATAAAGCCTCTGCTGCAAATTCTGTGTTTTTTGTTGATCTAACATAAAGTATGCAGGATCTGTGCGGGCTCTGAGTCACCTCCTATGAAAGCGCAACATATGAGACAACCACTGCAATCCATCTGCAGCCGTCCCCCAGCAGCAACATCCACCCCCAAATCCCTCTGAACTACAGTCAGATGTGGGGAAGCTTAAGACAAAAAGCTATTCAGTGCAGATTAGGATCCCTAAACCCATCAATGTCTCTAGAAATATCATGTGGGCTCAGTCAAAGTGTTGACAATAAAAAAAGTTTAGCTCAATCGTTTCATGAATAGCTTGTTTTGAAATGCAGAGCACCTTTCTGATGTTTTTATAGGGTGTTTTTTTTGTATTTTTAGTGGCTAAATTAGTAAAAACCTAATCTAAACAGACTGTACATAGACAGATGATACATCTCAGTGCAGTGTTTGCTGAACCAGGACTGAGTGAATTATAATTGGAGTGAGTTTTATCATTTATCACAGCTTCACCAATCAATTAACAGCTTCTCACAATGTTTTTTTGTTGTTGTTTAATCCAAAGTATCGCTGCCTGTGATGGCTGCCGTTACAGCCACACAAATGTGGTAACATTCACACACCACACACAACAGGTTCACTTTCACTTGTATTTGGGTTTCTTTAAATCTAGGATTTAATTTGCAGAATAACTGGTTTTGTTTAGAAGGCAACACGTTACATTGTATTCTGGAATAAGTGCGCACATTTTAGTTTACATTGTTGTGTTCTGCCTGATTTAACTTTTGTTTGTTTTTGAGTTTCCTCAGTGCTGGCTGCTCCAATCCTTCAGGAGTGCAGAGAGGTGGAGTCAGCCAGCTGAGACTGTAAATTGGTTCACACCACTACTCATCATCCACGGGGGGGAAGGGGATTTGTCTGTGTTAGTTTCAGTTAGGTTTTTGTGTATGTTCCCCTTGGTGTTTTGTATGTGGCCTGATCAGCCAGTATTTAAGTTTCCCCTTGTGTCTTTGTTTGGGAGGTCTGTTTGTTTGAGTTAGTCTGAGTTGATGTTTGTTACTTTGACCTCTTTTATGGGCCCAATTTTTGTCATTCTTTCTATTATTTACCCAAGTTTTGTTTGGGTTAAATAAAAACCAATTATTTTTTGACTTTAAACCTGTGCCTGACTGTTCCTTAACTGCTTGGTCCATCACAGTGGTGTCAGAAGTGGGATCTTGCAGTTAAAGGCGCAGGTTATTTTTTTTAGTAGCCCTCTCCCCTTACCAAACCATGCAAAGAGCAGGAAGGAGTGCCAAAGGACCAAAAGGAGATCCTCAAAACCAGCCTGTTGGAATGGAGGAGCAAGTTGGAGAGGAAAATGGAGCCTCTGGAGGGGTGGATAGTACTGAGAGTAAGGAACCAACAATATCAGAAGTTATTTCCATTCTTCGTTCTCATATGGGTCAGCAGGAAGCCCAGGAAGCAAGACGAAGGGAGGAGTTTAATCGGCAGGAACAGCGCTTCAGAGCACTACGACACCAATTTCAGCTGCTACAGGTGGAAGTGCAAGCGCGTACCACCCCTGCTCCTGAGCCTCAAGTGGAGGAGTCTCAACAATCTGATGCAGAGTCAAATGAAGGTGACGACCCTGCCTGCTGTAATGAGCAAATACATGCTCCCTCAGGTCAGTTTTACTCTCATGAACCCAGACTTGAAAAACTGACAGATGAGGATGACATTGAACATTTTCTAACAACATTTGAACGCATGGCTCTTGTTTGCCGGTGGAAAAAAGCAGATTGGGTGTTCCATCTGATCCCATTACTCACTGGCAAAGCAAGAGGTGCATATGTTAACATGGATATGGATGACTCTTTGGAGTATTATAAAGTTAAAGAAGCTGTTCTTCAAAAATACGACATTAATCCTGAAACATACAGATTGAGATTTCGATCATTGGAAGTCAAACCTGAGGAGAATCCAAAAGAATTGTATGCAAGATTGAAGGAGTTGTATGGAAAGTGGGTAATGCCAAAACAAAAAACTGTGCAGGAGGTTGGTGAAATAATCATTTTGGAACAATATTTAAGAATGCTGTCTCCTGAGTTGCAGATATGGATTAAAGAACATAACCCAAAGTCAGCTGCAGAGGCTGCGCAGTTGGCTGACGTGTTTGTGGCCGCACGAAAAAAAGGACAACCCTGGAGTCAAAATGCATGGAAGATGAGGGAGGTTGCAAGGCCTGTTCCCCATTACCAAAAGGCCGGGGTGAGTAAACCTCTAAAGGTCCGGTCATTGAATGAACCATCAAGAGTCCCAGCCAAGACAGTGATTTGTTATCTGTGTGGGATGGAAGGACACACAAAACCAATGTGCCCGAAGAACTCCGCAAAGATAACACAAATGTGCTTTGTGCCCAGACAAAGTGTGGACTCTAGCGTGGCGTTTGGTTTAAGGACGACCTCAATTGAAGTTGAGGGTAACCAATTAAAGGCACTAATTGACTCAGGAAGCACTCAAACTCTGGTGCACAGAAACTTTGTTCCAGCAAATAAAGTTAATGTGGAAACAATCCCTGTCCGCTGCATTCATGGGGATGAGTTGTCATATCCAACAGCAGACCTGTATATTAAAGTACAAGGCCAACTTTATCTTCTAAATATCGGTGTGGCTGAGAATCTGCCATTTCCAGCAGTGCTGGGTCAAGATCTGCCTGTGTTGTGTGATTTATTGAACTCCAGCAATATGTGCAACATTGCATTAACCAGATCTCAAGCTAAAAAGAGAGAGGAGTTTATACAACCACTCTGTGCCTTGCCTTTTTATGATGCGGACCTGGAGACCACACCCGGGAAGTCTCGCAAGTCCCGCAGACAGCGACGGCAAGAGAAATTTCAACACACTGTTGTTAAACCACCTTCTAGCTCTGAGCCTGAGTTACCTTTGGGGTTTAAAATCCCTGCTAACATCGGAGAAATGCAGCACAGTGATCCAGCTCTAACACCTTTATTTCAGAAAGCAGAGGGAAATAAACATTCTGAACGAAGGTTGAACGGCCGGGAGGAATTTTTGCTGAAAGATGGCATCCTATATCGTCAGCAGGGGTCAGCATTGCAATTGGTGGTTCCTGAACCTGTCCAGCAGGTGGTGCTGTCTTTAGGACATTCCATTCCATGGGCTGGCCATCTTGGAAAGCACAAGACAATGGCTCGCATCAGAAAATATTTTGATTGGCCTGGAATACGATCTGATGTGACTCTGTTCTGCAAAAGCTGCCCCCAGTGCCAAAAGTCTTCCCTAAAAATACCCCCCAGAGCTCCTCTTCAGTCTTTGCCAATCATAAACACCCCATTTGAGCGGCTGGGAATGGACATTGTTGGTCCCCTAGAAAGAAGTAGATCAGGTAATCGTTACATGCTTGTGATCCTGGATTATGCTACAAAATATCCAGAGGTTTTTCCTTTGAAATCAATAAAAGCTAAAGCAGTTGCCTTCTGTCTCATACAGCTCTTCTCACGAGTTGGGTTTCCCACTGAAATTCTCACTGACTGTGGAACTAACTTCCTGTCCACTTTGTTGAAGCAGGTGTACCAACTCCTTGGAATTAAGAGCCTGAAGACCACTCCATACCATCCTCAGACAGATGGCCTGACAGAGCGCTTCAATCAGACCTTGAAGCAAATGTTACGCAAGTTTGTCAGTGAAACCGGTACAGACTGGGACCAGTGGCTACCTTACCTTCTCTTTGCATATAGAGAAGTGCCACAGGCCTCTACTGGTTTTTCACCCTTTGAATTGCTGTATGGCTATGAAGTCCGGGGTCCCCTATCTCTGTTAAGGGAGACATGGGAGGGTAACAAGGAAAGAGCTCAAGCTGTAAATGTTGTCTCTCATGTTGTCCAGATGCGGGAACGACTGGAAAAGATGACGGCATTGGCCCAAGCTCATAAGGAAGAAGCACAGAAACATCAGAAAAACTGGTATGACCAGTCAGCTCGCCAGAGGTCTTTCAGTCCTGGTCAGAAAGTCCTGGTGCTTCTTCCCAGTGCTGACAGTAAACTGTTAGCAAAATGGCAAGGTCCATATGAAATCCAGAGCAAACTGGGGCAAACAACCTACAAGATTGCCATTCCAGATCAGCCTCGTTCCACCAGAGTGCTCCATGTCAACCTGCTCAAAGAATGGGTGGAGAGGCCAAAGGCGGATGTTTTTCTTATTCAGGATGTGACAGAGGAGGAGGAAGAGGATAACCAGTACCTGCCAAAACCCTCACCTCAATTGCTGGATCTGGACCACCTTTCAGAAGAAAAGCAGGCTCAGGTGAGAAATCTGTGCAACTCAAATATGTTTCAGGGAAACCCTGGTAAAACAGACCTTGTCCAGCATGACATTGTATTAAAAGATGGCGCTTCTGTGAGAAGGCTGAGTTACAGAATACCTGAGCGCCTGTTGGTTTCGCTGAAAGAGGAAGTCGATCTGATGCTGTCACTTGGAATCATCGAACCATCAAGAAGTGAGTGGTGCCATCCAGTGGTCTTGGTGCCAAAGAAGGATGGCAGCATACGTTTCTGCATTGATTTCAGGTACCTGAATGGAGTAACCCAGTTTGATTCATATCCAGCTCCCCGCATCGATGACATGGTTGAGCGGATTGGAAAGGCCAGATATTTAACAACCATAGATCTGTGCAAGGGTTATTGGCAGGTACCTCTGACGGAGCGGTCAAAAGAACTTACTGCTTTCCGGACCCCGTGGGGCCTGTTCCAGTTTAAAGTCATGCCATTTGGACTACATGGTGCCCCGGCAACATTCCAGAGATTGATGGACCAGGTACTGTCTGACATGTCTGATTTTGCTGCAGCCTACCTTGATGACATAGTCATTTTCAGTTCTACCTGGGAAGATCACCTGAAATATCTGAAGAAGGTGTTGGAGCGCCTCCAATCTGTAGGGTTGACTATTAATCCAGCCAAGTGTGCAATTGCCAAGGCTGAAACTGAGTACCTGGGGTTTGTTATAGGAAATGGAGTGATAAAGCCTCAAATAAATAAAATCACTGCTATTGAGTCCTGCCCTCTGCCTGAGACCAGAAAACGGTTACGATCCTTTCTGGGTATGGCAGGATTCTATCATCGGTTTATCCCTCATTTCTCTACCAGGGCCGCGCTATTAACGGACCTCACTGGTTCCCGAAGCCCTAATAAGATCCTCTGGACAGAGGAGGCTAAAACCGCTTTTCAGGACCTGCGGCAATCTCAGTAAGAGTCCAGTTCTGCACAGCCCTGATTTTGAGAGACCTTTTATTTTACAGACTGATGCCTCTGAGAGAGGTTTGGGAGCTGTTCTGTTGCAGGGACCCCCTGGAGAGCGCCATCCAGTGGCTTTTATTAGCCGCAAGTTGTTTCCAAGGGAAGTACGATACTCAACCATTGAGAAAGAGGCACTGGCCATTAAATGGGCCCTGGATTCCTTCAAATACTACCTTCTTGGTAGAGAGTTCACCTTGGAAACCGACCATAAAGCTCTCCAATGGATAGAAAAGATGAAAGATACTAATGGAAGGATTACGCGATGGTACCTTGCCATCCAGCCATTTCGATTCAGCATCCACCATATCCCCGGCAAGGACAACTGCATCGCAGACTGTCTCTCTCGCTGTCCCAGCGAGAGATCTGAAGAGGGGGAGTGTGTGATGGCTGCCGTTACAGCCACACAAATGTGGTAACATTCACACACCACACACAACAGGTTCACTTTCACTTGTATTTGGGTTTCTTTAAATCTAGGATTTAATTTGCAGAATAACTGGTTTTGTTTAGAAGGCAACACGTTACATTGTATTCTGGAATAAGTGCGCACATTTTAGTTTACATTGTTGTGTTCTGCCTGATTTAACTTTTGTTTGTTTTTGAGTTTCCTCAGTGCTGGCTGCTCCAATCCTTCAGGAGTGCAGAGAGGTGGAGTCAGCCAGCTGAGACTGTAAATTGGTTCACACCACTACTCATCATCCACGGGGGGAAGGGGATTTGTCTGTGTTAGTTTCAGTTAGGTTTTTGTGTATGTTCCCCTTGGTGTTTTGTATGTGGCCTGATCAGCCAGTATTTAAGTTTCCCCTTGTGTCTTTGTTTGGGAGGTCTGTTTGTTTGAGTTAGTCTGAGTTGATGTTTGTTACTTTGACCTCTTTTATGGGCCCAATTTTTGTCATTCTTTCTATTATTTACCCAAGTTTTGTTTGGGTTAAATAAAAACCAATTATTTTTTGACTTTAAACCTGTGCCTGACTGTTCCTTAACTGCTTGGTCCATCACACTGCCACATATTGAAACCAAGTGTTTAATTGTATATTCAAAATAACAGTAAGTGATATTCAGTTCCCTAAACATTTGCTCTGAAACATTAACCTGCCAGTTTAATCCAGTTTTGTCATGTCTAATTAGCTCAATTATGATTGTAAACTGAGGAAAGGTTCATTTCAAACTGCATGCAGGAAAGAATCCAGCACAACCAACATAGAAAAGCTGGAGTCATTTTGTTCTTACGTTAGTTTTGTTTTCAAAGTGACAGGCTTCATTTATATACTGGAAATGTATCGACTCCTATTATGAACAAAGAAGGCTTCATTTTGACCCGGACATGTCAATACTGCTGCTGTTCAAAGGCTCTTCCTACAAAAGAATTTCGGTGTTTCCTTTTCATAGAAATATGATAAAGTCTGCCTGAAAGTGTCTGCATCTCATGTACACTGTAAAAAAGAAAGAAAGAAAGAAAGAAACACATCCAATTAACAGTAAAATACCAGCAGTTGTAGTTGCAGGCATTTTACCATATAAATACGATAAAATGTATATTTATACGGTGAAATTCTGTGGTTAGAAAGTGGCCAGAATCAGGAAATGTTACAGTGGAAACTAAATGTCATGACTGTTTTTCCAAGCAGTGAAATCACCATTCATGTCAAGCTCACAACACTCTTAGAAGTCGTTACCGACTGTAAAAGACAAAAAAAAAATTGGTTTCTCATAATTTTTTTTGTTGTTGCTGTATTTTATCAGTTGTGAACCTTCAGCCTCTAACCACTGTTCGTTGGTTTTATCATAGTTAATATTATTATTCCAGCAGGATGAATTTAGGATTTTAATTGGCGTTTCTGAGTTTTATTATGTTGTAAAGCTAAAGTAATTTGTTTCATGCAGCCATCCATTCGGGTGCCCTGGTTACATCCGAGCGCAGCGTCTGCTGTCACTTGTTAGTGTTAATTTCTGTCCTCTGCTTCCTATGTTGCACGCAGGAGACGGAGCGCCGGAGTAAAAATAAGTTAGTCATTATGCCACCCACCATCTCAACGCTGCCAACCTGAGGGGAAACATAAAAACTGATGATTGGAGATGATTGGAAAAGACAAATTGAATATTTACAGCCAGGTCCTTTTTTTTGGTTTTTACTTTTTAAACCATCTCAAATTTTCTCATAAAGGTGAAAGTTTTTTTTTTTTTTTTTTTTGATGAATAGTTTAAATACCTGACAAAATAAAGAGTTATGTGTTGCCAATGACCAACATGAACTTGATGTGATTTTAGGAACGTGTCGCAGGAGCAGGCATTACCATAAAGGAGGCGAAATGCTGGAAGGAATAACAGCGTCCACTCCACATCCTCTGCCAACTGCTGCTGTAAAATTTGCACCCTGATGCCAAGCGCTCTAGGAGGATAATACACTTATGAATCAATG
This sequence comes from Poecilia picta, assembly GCA_033032245.1. Lineage (NCBI taxonomy): Eukaryota > Metazoa > Chordata > Actinopteri > Cyprinodontiformes > Poeciliidae > Poecilia > Poecilia picta. Next base: position 14,362,926 of record CM065366.1, on the reverse strand, counting down.
AGATTCATCTGGCTTATTAATCTCGTTTCGGCTCTTGTGACTTTCAAATGTGACAGTAAACTCTTTTACAGGGATAAACAGGCTGGCTGATTCAAAACAGATTGAATTGTTTTTACAATCCAACTCGCATTCAGCCGTTCGGACACAAAAACACACACATTCACGTTCCTATGCGTCCACATCGGGGAAACCGGGGAGTCGGCGTCTTACCTAATGAGTCCCAATAAATCTTTGTGAACTTGAGTTAATTACTAGAACAATAACTTTCCCAAGAACCGTAATCAAGCTAAAAAAATATTTATACCCCTGTCAGATTTAGTGAGGATTGAGTCTGTATGTTTACATGGAAAACTTTACTTTTTCTCTGCTTTTGCTTAAGCCTGTTTATCAGAATCAAAGTAACAGACTAAATATTAGACATTACATGTTATTCTAACTTTTATTGTGAATAATTCTTCAAATCAGCACCATAAAACATCTAAAGGTGGTTTAGCTTGAAAATGCTATTTAAGTCAACAAGAAAATTGTTTTGGTTTTAACTCAGAAATTAAGGTTCATTAAGTCGATTTAACAAGACACAAGTTGTCTGATTATTGCTTTTTAAATTCATTAATCTTGAACTGGGAGTTTTAACTTAATGCAATTTTAACCAAATTATTATCTCACAATATGCAAGAAAAAAAACAGCCCTCACCTAGTTAAAGAGCACACATTTCAATATTATCATCACATTAAAAATAACTAATTCTTCAATTTCTCGTTTCAAATTGCATGAAGAAAATGTCTAATCTGATAATGAATTTGACTCTAAACATAATGTGAGTATTAAAATAAATGTGAGTATTAAAATAAACTTTTGCCTTAACGTAAAAGACTCATATAGTGTGAGGCGTAGGATAATAGAATGCCGCTAAGCACTCTGGGAAATAGTTCCTGCTCCCATCTTTTTCTTCTTTCATTTTAAGTGCCATTTTTCACACAAAATTCCAGTTTATTCAACTCTTGGAGGTTTGACAAATAAAAAGCTAAAACAACTTACTACTTTTAGGTTTATCTTTAGATTTTGAACATTTATGTTCAAAATCTAAAACTTGCTAAACTGATTCAACTTAAAGAACAGAAAATATCGGCTAAATGTGACTCGAGTGTTTCACAGTGAGTGGTGTTCACGTCTACATGCACTGAAAAGTGGAGTTTATTCCCATTAAAATAATCACCGATATGTTTTAGGTGGGATAAGGGTGTCACAGTGTCACAATTGGTTTCTATGTGGAGTTTCCAAGTTCTTGCTCAGCAGCAGGATGAATAAATGCTACATTGCTGTTGAAAATAAACTACATTCAATCATGTTTCTGCAGCACCATTTGAAAATGAGCTATTTTTACTCAAGGGCGTCACAAAGAGGGAGTCTCCTTCTCGCCCTCTCCTAATTATAGCACAGATTCCTGCCATGTCATGCTTTTTTCCCTGTGGAAAGGCTGCCATCCACAATATGTTAAAACAATAACCTTACCATTGGACCAATTCATATAATCGTAGGTCATTTCAGATAGATAGCAATATGCACAAGTCCACCAGTATGAGTAACATCCACTCTGCTTTACAGATAGGAAAATACTCGTTTCTGCTGCAGTCAGCCGAAAACGAAAACGAAGCAGTGAGAGAATCATCTTGAAAGCAGAGTGAGGAGAGAAAACATGTGTTACCGAGACGGCGGAGGAAGGAAAGGATAACACTGATGTCAGGATGCGAGAAGGATGGGCTCCAATATTTTCACAGAGAATCCGCCGCTTCTCGGCCAGATGGGGAGAAAAAAAACAGGCTGGTTGTAAAAATGTGCAGCATGCCGCCCTCACCCACGGCGTCTCTAAATCAAAGCAATTCAAGCAGAGCAACAAGAAATATGGACCCCATTCCATGGCTGGAAATTACATGGAGCGCTGTACGTCACCTGTGTAGCGAGGATTAATGAGCAAAACTGCAACAGGACGTGTCGTCATGGTTCAGTCTGACCCCTTGGATTTTGTTTGATTTCCCTCTACATCTGTTAAAACATTAAAAAGTAAAATAAAAAAAATGCTGCCATGATTCCAGCGGCGTAATTTAGACTGAATGTGGAAAAGATTCAAACGCCGTCAGCGGCGGAGCTGATTTTAATCTCGCTTTCCTTTGCCTCGTACGGAAGCAGTCACAAATGGAAATAGGCCGATGATTCTGTCCGCCGTGAAAAACGACCGCGGCGTTTGAAGAGTCAGGTTTTTACGGCTGTGAAGCTGCTCTGAGGAGCTTAGGGTTATAAATGATATGTTCACTGCAGCTGATGGCGTTTTTTTCTTCTTTTCTTTTTGTAATCCCCGTAGATATCGGGAGGCCGCATGTGACACCGAGAGCAGTAGTTTCCTCTGAATACGCCCCGAAACCAGGCTGATGACACAATTGTTGATATCACACATTTTACATCAAACCTCGTGTTCAATCTCACTTGCTGCAGACCTTATGGAGGAGGAGGAGCTTCAAAATAAATAAGTCCTCTTCCACTGCTTTTCAAATTGTTTTTTTTTATTTATTTTTTATTCAGAAGATTAATTGATCGCAGTAATGCCACACTGTGGAATGACACACAGAGCCCTGCTGATTAAAAACCCTGACGTAGCGGACATGGCAGCCAACTGCTCACAACCACTCCTTCGTTTAGAAGAAGAAAAGAAGAAGGTCTTAAAATGATCACGTAGTCTCAACAACTGGTCAGCTGCAGTGGGAAAAAAAAAGACAAGCAAGGCGTCTGTATGCCCCCTCTCTGACCTTGGTTGTCATGGCAGTGAATTAAAGCCGCTTTAAGATCAAGGACAACAAGGCAGGCGAAAATTGTTAAATTCACAGATCAAGAAAGGCAGAAGCTTTTCCTGCAACGGACTGGGGGGAATAGAGATTGTGTGTGTGGGATGAAAACACAGAATATGTTAAGAGCTGTGAAGAGTTTTACCAGCAAGTTGGAAACATCCTGAACATTTCCTGTCATTAATTACATCAATTTTTGCCTCCTTCCATAGTCGTATCAGGGCATAATTCAATTCTTGTTCAATTATTTTGACGGACGACTGAAACGGCACAACGTTTCACACAGCACAAACACGAAATTAAGAATTTTTGTTTAATTTCTAGTGCAAATATCTTAGTACAGATAAAATAAGTCCAAATTAACTTACAGATAACACTTTCAAGGTAATGGAAATGCAATTTTTTTCACTAAATTTTAACTATTTTTTTCACCAAGTGAAAAACATTGACGTGGAACTAATACTTTTAAATGAACAATAATTCAAAGCCATGCTCCTATGAGTTTACAAAAAGATACTTGTAAGTTAGTTTTAACTTACTTCAAGTGCACCAAGATCTGCTCTAGAAACAAAACAAAAAAAATAAATACTGTGCAAAATTTTATGTTTCGCACTGCAGGTGAATCCATGTTGAAAATCTATGTTTAAATCTCAGACTGCTGTGTTTTACAAGCAACTATTGAACCGGCTTCCACAAACCGTTAGATAAGGTGATTTTTCTTTAGTGTGAGGTTCAGAGCAGCAGCTACTGAACCGGCTGCATCGCTGCTGCTGCTGCTAACGGTAATCAATGAGTGAAGCGAGCCCTGAAGTGGCGCCGGCGCCGTGTTTGATCTGGAAGTGTTTAAAACAGATTCCTGGAAAGAACCGTTGGACGTCGTCATGACGATTACCAAACAACTCTCATCTGAGCAAAAAACTGTATCAGAAATTTTCTGACTTGGTTCACTCTTTCAGGTTCAAAACTTTTTTTGTTTTATTTTTCCCCAGAAGGCAAATAATAACCTAACTTGGCATGTAGTGTGTAAACACTGCAGTGTACCCAGTGGAAGGTGGTTTAGAGATTCACTAAAAATGTCCCTCAGGTGCCTGGCATATGAAGAGAGCCAGATGTGAAACTGGAAACGTTCCAGCAGCGTTAGCAGGGGAATATCTCGGGTTCTGACAGGAATGCATGGATCAATGTGCAAAAGTACTCTTCTCCTTGACGTTCTCCTCATTCTGTCAAGTAGAAAGCCCAAACTTTAATATATTTTAACTACATTTTATGTGATACATATAGTTTTCAACATTTTTTTAGGGTGCTTTCACACCAAGCCCTGCTTAGTCCGCTCTGACCCAACTCTAGTTTGTTTGGGGCGGACCAGAAGATTTTTCAATCAGTTTGGACTGTTAGACACAGCGCAGTATGAAAGCAAACCGCAGCAGCTGAACATGTAACAAATGTTGAAATTTTGGTCCTTAATTGAACCGAATTGACCGGAATGTCAGGTGTGAAAATTTGAAAATTGCTACTTCACTCTGTAATTTGACAAAGTGTGAAAATATTTAAAATATTCTGTCTCTTTAATGCTTAAAGAGAGAGATTTTCAAACAAACTCTTCTAAAAAGACTAGGAAACATTGATTTGCATCCAAAACACAGTAATCTGGTATGCATGAAAGTTTAAAAAAATTTAACTCAAATTATTATTATTAAACTTACAACAGTCACATTTAGAGTTTCATAAAGTTGTACAATTACAGTTCAAGTCTATTAATTCCAATTCCCTGTATTCAAACTTAAAACTAATTACAATCTATTTCAATACAGTCAGATTAAGCACATCAGAGTCTAAAAGGGACGACTTTGAATCAGAAAAAGACGTGTTCCTGAAAAATACTGAACTGAATTGAATCTGGGTCGCTGGTGTCCAGATTCTGAGCTGTGGGGCTCGGTTGGGCATGAGATCGACCTGCTGCAGGGAACAGAACCCGACTTTTTAACAGAGCTGCAGCGATAAATATTTATCATCCCATGGAAATCTTTGCTCCAGTGAAAATCTTACATGAGCGTCGGCCCGGTTTGCACTCTGAGTAAGAATGAGTCAAGTTACTACCCAAAGGTCATGCAGCAGTGCAGGACAGCTAATCTGCATAACCTCACATGCTGTGGGGCTCTTATTTTGAAATGTTCCTTTGTGATGGTTTCAACAAAATAAAAGCATAAGCTTACTGGTATTTTCACAGGTTAAAACCAAAACATGTAGAAACAAAACAAAACCCTGGCGTAGGGCTGGGTGATAAATGTTATGGAATAATCAAATTTTTGTGTTTTAAAATTTAATTTTTTATATTTTTTTAACCAGTTCACTCCTATATAGTTCCCATAATTCAGAGTTATGTCAGCCAGAAATCTTTGCAGCTTCTACTTATTTTAACTTTAGATTCAGATCAACTTCATGTGGCTTCATGTAATGCAGGAATTTCAAACGATTGCATAAATAATTTTCTGCTTTGAAGAAAGAACAACGTGAAGTGAGTTCCTCACATCAGTTCCTGATTAAGCTGTTTTCTCATAATTTTAATTTATTTTTTCTGGTCACATTGCGTCTTTCTGCTAATATCTTACTATATTCTCATAATTAAGCAGAAATTCTCGTAGCTTGACCCTAATTCTGTGTTGTACAACCCACAGAAGGGATGATTGAAATACTTAAACATTTTTGTAAAATATTTCCTGTGATTTTTTTAAAATTCTTTTTTAAGAAAAGAAAGTGATGCATCTAGCTTGGAAAAAAATCAGATTTTATTTTCAAGCCATATCTCACAGTCCTGCTACAAAGTAGATCAATACCTGTCCCTTGTGAATAAAATGCTAATGTTTTTAATTACCAAAGATAAAATAAACTATTGATTTGTCAAACAACTGGGAATAAAAGCAAAACTAATCCATGTCGCTCGGAGGAGAAAACTGCAAAGAGTTGTAACGGCTCATCCTGAGGGAGGAAATGCGAAACCCATTTCTGCTGAAGCCAACTCCTGCATCAATTCTATCACCGCTGATGTTTCCACAGATTCTCAAACCAGAGCAGGTTCTGCTCAACACATCCATCAAAGCAGAAGAAAGACACGGGAATATTTTTTATTCATTTTTTTTTTCGCCCCAGAGGAGAGGAACACCTTCTGGGAGATTTCCTGCTAACAGCTAACCCCCGCCGCCTCCACCCGCTTCACTCCTGCACATATTATCTGCCCCAAACAGACAAGTGGAAGGCAGAACAAAGAGGCTCACAAAGAAAAATCAGTCACATTGTGAGGCCTGTGAACGATACAAGGCATCCTCTGGTAGGAAACAATCCGCCGCATAACGCCCCGCTGCACAGCATTATCAATATATTGTTGGAGGAATCTTCAAGCGGCGAGTGGGAGGATCTGGTGTAAGGAAGATTAGTTGCAATGCAAAGGTTACCTCATGAATAAATACGAGCTCCAAATTCACCATCTAAATCAACAGCATGCTAATTAGAAATTCCCCGCTTTCTGGCTTCTTCCCCTTTGTGGGATTTAGATGTTAGGAATAACGGAAAAAAAAAAATTGTTTTTCTTTTTACTTGAGTAAATAAAGCGGTTCGTCTTGCAGAGTGGAAACCAACAGGTGTATAAAAGTGAAAACTGGGAGCGGTGTGTCGCTTCCATTTGAGTCTTTTACTACATGATCAGCGTTGTTATCAGTGGTGGGATTTCAGGATTTTTCCTCATATGTTTTTTCTGTAATTTCACCTAAGACAGCTGTAAAGGAGACCCGGATGGTTCCAGAGGACGCAGAAATGGCAGCCATTTTGAGTTGTTTGGGTAAAAAGTAATCACTAAAGTTCTTCAGTCTGAATCTTCTCTCATGTTTCTTAGTTAACATTTCAGCGATGATGATTACAAGAACTATAATTTGTTGTTTTTTGGACAGTGTTCATAAATGTAAAAGAGGCAATGTGTCGTAGAGTGCTTCCTACCAATTGAAGCTTTCTACATTTTGAGACATTACAACACGGTGAATATTAGAATAGGGTAGAAAGAAAACAGACATGGTTCAAATTGTTTAAGAACAAAATTTTGAAAAGTGTGGTGTCAAAACACAATTCAACCAAGCCTTGCAGAAAACAAAAAAAAAAAAACATCTAACTTATTAAAAAAGGTACTCAGCTCAGAAAGGGGGAAAAAAGGTCAACTTTCTAGCTTAAATAAAAAATGTGTTCTGGTGGAAAAGCGACACAGGGCATCATAGTGAACACACCGTTACCATGGAGACGGATGAGTGTGGCAGCATCTTGCGCTTGTTTTTATAGCAGTAAAAGACAAACTGGTCTGAGTCCATGGAAATAAAGATGAAGGTGAATTCAGGACATTCCTGAAAGAAACGACACTAAAACTCAGAGCTACAATGAAATGACAGAATGGTCTAGTCAAAGTTGAGAGCTAAATTCAGTTGAATGTTTGTGGAAAGACTTGAAATTGTTCACATGAAATCTTCATCCAATCTGACTGAGCTTGAGTTAATTAGCATAGCAACAAGTGCCGTTTCCAGATACGCCTGAAAAGAATTTCACCGGTTCAAAAAAAAAAAAACGTTCACTCAGATAGCAGTATATAAAAATACCAGCCACACTTTCAAGATTTTCTGTCAAAAATCCTAATCAGGAGCTAAACTGTGTTGATCTCTCACATAAAATCATTGAAGCCTGTGGTTGTAATCTCACAGGGTTTGAATACTTGAGCTTTGTGTTTCAGCCCATCCTGCTTCCAGAGCTCATTACGTAGCACTTAAATATTCCTAATTGCTTAGACAACCTGTTTTTCATGGAAATGCTTCCCATTAGCAGAGCTTATTGGTGTTTCATGTGACCCACAGGTTGATTATGGCTTCGTTCACCATATTGGCAACAATTTTTCACTGTAAAATCTCACTTGATCATCTTCACCTCCAGGCAAAAACTGGAGAAAAAAAACATGGCAGTGAAATCAGATGGTCCTCAAAGGCATTAGATATTCAACACGCAGCTTGTGGGATGGCATAACTTCCCTTATGTAACAAGACCGATCAGTTACCGAACGAAGCACTCATTTGCATTTGAACTTTTGTCTGCATAATTACCCCTCCTCTTCACTCGGTTCCATTTGCCGTCACGCTGTGGGGCTCATAAAAATACACGCTCAGCCTCCCCACTGCCACCAAAGCTGCTTCATTGCTGCTTGCTTTCCTCCCGACTCAGTCCACACACCTCCCTGTCGGCACCTGCGTGCCCTGACGGACCTCAGCCACCTACAACCTCCCAAGCCTGCAATCCTTCAGCTGTCAGGTCTGTTCATGCACTAACCCTGGATCGGAGCCAGACCACTCACTCAGAACACGCCCGTCCGCTAACTCAGCCCACTGGGTCCTGAGACCACACACACACACACACACACACACACACACACACACACACACACACACACACACACACACACATTTGTTGTCACAGGTTTAGCGTTTCCTGTTTGCAATGCATGCCACAGCATCAATCGACATCACTGAACTCATCCAGCAGCATAAAGGCACAGGCAGCAGCTGTTTGTTGAAGTCGGGATCAAAGGGCCTTTGACACCATCTGTTAAATATTGATCCAAAACTCTAAAAAAAAAATAAAAAAATTTAGCACAGAATCCTTTCAGTAAAACAAGAGAGGAATAATTAATTAAAGCCGTGATGTTGAGAGAACACAGCTAATTAGGCAACTTCATTTTCACAGGATAATATCACATTTCACACTGCGTCTTCATCAGAGGGGAGAAATTTCCCGCAAAGTTTGGGCTTACTTTATTAGGTTGCATAATTGTGCTCCGGGACGTTTATCCCCGACTTAATACATATCCTGTCTAATTAAACCGTTAGAGGGTTGGGAAGGTGTTTGTTGTGCCTAATTTCTGCTGCCGTGTGAGCGTAACAAAACTGTACATTTGAACGCAAAATTAAAGCCTAACGATTACATGAAGGCCGCTGAATGTTTGAATATACATTACACTCCTGGCAAACGGGGAGAAGCTGAGCTAAAAGCGATTTGCCTTCCAGATGCAGCTGCTTTAGCCCCGAGAACCAGCGCAACACCAGTGCGTTAGGGGACGAGTGTGTGTGTGGCAGGTTTAACTCAGATCTGTTTTTAATTATCTCAGTCAAAACCCGCCTCGGGTTAACATTGACTATTCCCTGCTTCATTAAGGCCATGGCTTTGTTGGAAGTGGTCATTTTTGTGTCACAAATGCGAAAGAAGTCGACTGTCTTGTTTGCTTTGCTCTCAACAGCTGCTGCTGCCAGCGCAGATCATTTAGAGCTGGCGGTGGCTGCAGGCTTATATTATTCCACCCTAGCTAAACTACCTGCATCTATGCATCTATATTCATCTTTTTTGTTTTTCTATTTTACTTTCCAGCCTCATGAATCACCAGCGAGCGATGACGGCTATCTCAAAATAGCAGCTAGATTATTCAGTCGATTAATCAGTGTTTTGCTAAGCTGAGGGTTGGATTGACAGTTTCACTGCTGCCGAATGTCTCATTTGAGGGTTGTTTTTTTTCTTTTTTGTAAGTGTGGGAAAATCTCTACAAGCATGTTTGCAGCCTATGGCAACTGGCAATTTTGTGCCAAGAGATAATTTGCAACGTTGGCCGACATTTTGGTTCGTCCGTAGAACAGTTATTGGTATTTTTAGTAATTCCCTTGAAATTAATTTAGCTGAAGGGGGTTTTATTAATGTGGACTTCTTGAACTTGATGATGATGATGATGTGAGACACTAAACTGAACAAGGAGTCTTAAACCCTTTGGTATTAAATTTGAATCTACTGAAAATGTATGATAATTGAGCTTTTTAGCACTATAGGAGTATCTAGTTAAGGCTAAATTTACACAAAAATGGTGCAAAATAATGAAAAATCAACCTTCTTCCATAACTTTCTCATCCGACGCAGGACTCTTCAATATTTGGTGGAGCTGCTCCACCTTTAGGGAGCAAATCATCACCAAACGTTTTGGTGTCCCTATGTTTGATGTTTCACTGATGGGTTGACCTGCTTTAGATTCATATTAATAACCACTGGTGAATGAAAAGGCAAATCAATAAACTCTAAATTGAAAAATATATATATTTAAGAAATAGTTTAATAAATGATCACATAATTACATTCAAACAAACTTTTACCAATGACAGTAATAATCCCCCTAAAGCCTTATTACTGTCATTGGTAAAAGTTTGTTTGAATGTAATTATGTGATCATTTATTAAACTATTTCTTTGACGTCAAGAGACATCAAAAAACCCACAAAAGTAAATAAATGGGTCATGGCAGTTTACCCGAATTGCTAAGGATCCATAGCACAAATAATCTGTAGTCCCATTTCAGTACCTTAGTTTTATACACAAACTTATCATAAATAACCAAACTTCACAATGGAGTTTTATTACACAAATGCAGAAGTGGTGAAGCAGACAAAACGAGATCTAAAACCAGAACCTTGACATAAAATCAACAGCCCTCGTCAAAAGCATGAAAACAATATGAATGTCAAGCAACTCACTGTTGAATTTACTAACTCCATATTATAGTTTTCAGCTAATTTTGGTCTGTAAGAAACAGCCAGCTCCACTCCAGCTAACTTTTAAACAAACGGTGCCACCAGATGAAAGAAGTGGTTGATGAGGTCAACTAAAATGTCCACAGCTACTTTGTTTTCTGCTTTTCTCTTCCCTCTCTCATGCTGCGGAGCGTGAAAAGCCCCGATCCAGACCATCGATCCTATAGATAACTTGTGGTGTGAACTGAAGAGAAGCAAATACAAGACATGATCTGGAAAGTCATTATTTCTGGAGTTGAAATTTTCCTCCTGCTGAATGTTTCCCTCACTTTTTTGTGTGAAATAACGCCACTGCAATAAAAAAAAAGTTAAAAAAAAAAGATTTCTTAACATTGTTTTAACTCTCCACGTTTGTTAAATTTGCAGGGATTTATATTTTAACCACAACTTTTGCTGCACATCAAACAGTTTGGAATTGCTTAAAGTAAACAGGCGGATTCCGCCATCTTTTCTTCCTTGGGCTTTAACAGCCACAGTCGAGCGTACCGCTAATGATCAAATCCCCCCAACTATTCACTTCTCAGCTGTAACAATATAGCTTCTGTAGAGCAGAATGTGCAGTTAGAGAGCCCAGCAATTATTAACAAACGAACACCATTCATATGCAAAACACTCAAGCCGTAAAATCGTTTAATAAGATCCAAGACCCGTCGTCACAATTAAATGAGACAAATCACCTCGGAGGAAACGTGTGAACGTCTTTCTCGAGCCTCGGTACCGAGGGTCTCTTCTCCGTTGGCAGTTTTCAGACGTTTCAAAATGTCATGCAGAATAAATTGATGCGTCTCGAAGAGAACCAAGAAAGTAAAACTAGCAGCTGGCAGAAGCACAGACCCCGTGTGTTAAAACAGAAACGACGACCAATTCAGAGAGTGTCCTTTTTTTTTTCTGTGCTCATCTGTGAATTTTAACATCTGGTTCCTACTGGAAAATATTGCGTGTGTGTGTCGCTCCAGCGAAAACACGCAGATGCTACTCACTACACGAGTGTTTTGTTTTTTCTCGAAATGCATATTCTAGTGGAGAGCAGGCGTAGCTGGAAAGGTTTCGCAGGGACTGAAGGTTTCTCATTAATTTTTGAATGTGCACAGGGGCTTGACTGGGAGGTCAGGGAGGATTTTGTTTGACACATGATTCATGGCGAGTGGGGACATTAACTATTGCTGGTAAACTCATCCTTGACATTTCTGAAACCTTTTGCGGTCGAAGTTTTTTTGAGCTGCTTTCGTAGAACGCGTTGGTCAAGGAGATAAAAGTGGCGTTAAAAGACTTATTTTGAGTGGAGTCGCTGATATTTGGCCGATTACTGCTAGCAAGAGTGAAATCCTACCCGATTCAGCCGACTGCGTTGCTCTGAAGAGCTTAGTACCAAAAGCAATGACACTTATGGGCTTCTTTGTCAGAACTCCAGCTTGAAAACTGGCGCGTCTTGGCTCCGCGTCTGAACCAAACATGTTCTAAGAAGTCAATCAAAAATAATTGTCAGCTTTGTCTCCACACACAGTGCAGGTGTGCAGTCTGTGGCCCCTGCTGCTTTCCTCCTGACAGACAGCCTTCGTCGCAGCTCTGTTGCTCTCTTCAGCACGTCAAACTGATGCAAAATATGCCAGAAATCATAGTTTTTATTCAGACATTTGTAGTGGTAACAACTTGTTTTTCCTCACTGCTTATTTAAAATGAAGCATGTTAATCTTAAGATGCACACTTCAGAGTGAGAGTCGTTGCTGAGTGAGGAAGAGTTTGTTAGCTCGAAATAAAGCCAGAAACCGGAACGACAATTGGGGAAAAAGGTATTTAAACGTGTCAAGCTTTTTACTCTCTTAAGCCACCTCAAGTTGAAAAAGGCTTGCTTAAAGAGACGCAGCAACAACTCGTGTTAGTGACATTTTTTTTTTCATCTTTTCCTTTTCAGATGAATCTTAGCAGCCGCATATGAACAGGCAACAAGTATTGCTCATATGAGTAGGTTGAAAACCTACAAACAGGAGAAATATTAGTTCATTTTAACTTTAGCTAATTAACTCGTTTCACAAGTAAGGATTTTATACTTTACCTTTAAGTTAAATTAATAAATGAACAAACTATATTCCAAGCAGTGCAACTAATCTGTTTTCAAACACTAAAAACAAAAAAAAAAATGCATCAAATAGTAAATTTGAGTTGTTCCCATGGTTTTGGAACATGCCATAAGCTCAGGGGACTTGCAATCAGGTGATTCCCTAAATCAGTTGATGACACCGATTGGTACGACTTGCATCCGGACAGCTTGCTTGCCTCCACCACTCCGGATACATCATTTTCAAACATGTACTAGATCTTCCTACTACTACAGATAAGAACTGGTTTTAACTTTATAGGGAAGTCTGCAAACATCAGTCATTAATCTGTGACTGATGCATCCCAGGACTTTTTTGTTTTTGTGCATTTCTATTTGTGGTATCTTATTTCTACTTTGTCCAAGTCATTTATTTTTCCTCGGTTTAGTTTTGTGAGTGTGTCTTCTGTTTGGGGACTTGGATGCAGGTTAAAATCTTACATTTTGATTATGGTACTTTTTTTTTTGCGCTGCTTCTGTCAATATCTTTTAGCGATCAATCAAAAGACCGTTTTTCAGCTGAAGTCCTTGCCCAGACACCACAGGAAACGCAGTTGTCGTTTCGAACACGCTGAGCTGATTACAATGGACGCTGCCTGTAAGTAATAGGATCAGCAGCCGGTGTGTGTGCATGGCTACGGCTTGGGTGGATTCTCAGCTCTTATTATTGGGCTTGTTAAGTTACAGAAAGCCTTCGTGATGGGAAAAGACAGATTTGTTGTGAGTGGCGGTTCCCTTTTTGCAGAATGGAGAAAACGTATATAGGCCACTCTTCAATTCCTAAACTCCTCTAAAGCTCCTTCGTTAGGAGATGACGTAAGGCCGGGTCTGGGAGAGAGCAGGGAGCTGCTCTCCACCAGGATTACTGGGATATTATAGGTCGGCTCCTTGGGGCATTTTGGTTTAATTAAAGATGGTACTCATTAAGTCATCAGCGTTCCACCTACATTATACTCACCTTTTCATTTCAACTCATTATTGTTCTGCTGGAGATTTGGTGCGATATAAATTAATAAGAGTGGTTTATGGCGTGTGATGGATTCGCTAATAAAAAAAACACCCTGCTCAGACCTGGGCTTCATTACGGAAGAACGACTGGAAGGAAAGATGTGATTTGGAAAGGAAAAAATAGAGGCCGGAAGAAGTTCTGGGTGTCGATAGAACCATCATGCACAAACCGTCGCTCTTCTGGCTGTGATAGAAGAGTGGCAAGAAGAGGGTGAGACTGAAATTGAATTTTCTTTTCTTTTTTTTTTTTTGCCGAGATGTGCAGGTGGAAGCCAACAGTGGAAATCACACCGAACAGCACATCAGCGCTGCGAAATGCCATCGTCATACCTTTTCGTTTCATTAAATCCGTTTGGTACCTACGAATAAACAATTTCACACCCATGTATCAGTTTATTGTTAAATCTTACAGGAATTTTCTGAAAAAGTTGTAAAACAGCCGATTTCAGTATACTTTGTTTCTGATCCAGGACCCGACCATAATGACTCATTTGAATTTGCTTTGTTGGACTGGAGGGGCTCCTAAACTAAGCAGAGTGTTTGCTCTTGAGGCCCAGAGTTGGATCACCCTGAACCTGACAGGTGGCGACTGGAAGCAGGTCACCTGGAAGACGTCCTAGAAAACATCAGGTCCAAAACGACCAAAACTAGAGAGGTATGGAAGTGATTGTGGTGGAGATGCTTTTCTTCTGCTTGGATAGGGAAGCAGGAGATAGTTAAAGTTTAAAAAAACGCTTCACTTTCTCCTCGGAAATTAAAGCACTAAATACACAATCAGAGCTGCAACTGGACGGTTTTAGATCAAAACATATTCTAATGAAAAAACTGTCTTGGTTTTTCTTTCTTTTTTTTTTTATGAAGCATTTCTTCACCACGAGCTCCAGCCTGTGGAAACATTGCAAAAACAAAAAGGCAGCGATAATCAAATATTGATTAACGCCGGCGGGAAAATCGTTGATCTAAGATATTCTCAGCGACGTACAAAAGAAAAACATCCTAAACAAACCGACCAATCTCTACCCAGAATATGTGAATAAATAGATGCCGTGCCGTGTTCAATCTGCACGGCCTCGGAACAGAAAGCCGCGCTGTGAGAACGTGGCGTAGCTGCGTCACTTCCCGTCAAACCAAAGACTAAAGCTCCAGATATCCGTCTTCTTCGTTGATAATTGCTATATCTTTGCATATGCTTCACTTTTGCGACTCCGCCTTTGTCTTTTCTGCCCCCCCCCCCCCCCCCCCCCCCCCAGCAGGGCAGTCGTTGGACACAGAGAGCCGCTGCCTGATGACAGCAAAGACAACATTACCATTTTCACCCGGATCCTCGACAGGCTGTTGGATGGGTACGACAACCGGCTACGTCCCGGGCTCGGAGGTGAGCGATGATGTTTGTTCGATAAATCGCAGACAGACGGTGTTTTCAGGCACGATGTTGACGGAGTCAGACTGAGAAACGAGCATGAAGACAACGCGGTGCGTAAACATGTTTGCCAGGCGTTATAAGATGTGACGCATATTCATGTGTGGCGTCTGAGATGTTATTCTTCATTTATTGCTCTCCTAAAGAATATTAGCGACGTATGTAAATGCACTGTGTTTTAAAGTTGCTTTTCTTCGCCGGGTCTAAATTTTTTTGGGCACTTGGACTAAAAATGTCAAGTCAAATGGACTCGTAGGGCAAAAGGAAAGGAATATTTCGAGTGAAAATATATTTTTAAAAAAAACCTTATATTGTTTTATCTACTCAACAATGTAGTAGTTTAAGGCTACGACCAACAATTATTTTGGTAATGAATTAATTTATTGTTTGTTTTGTTTTTTTTATGATGATGATTTATCAATTTATCGGTTAAAAACAAACCTGGCACATAATGCCGATTTTTAAATTAACCTCTTTCCTAAAATATTAGAAAAACATTATATGATACATGTAAGTAAAAAATGTAACGCCTTTTAAAAATATGAAATTAAATGCAAATGTGTACATTTTTGGTCTGATAGTATTTGAGCTTTTGTGTTCTTTCAGGAAATGGCCTTTTTGAAGAATCTATGCTCAAGTTAATGATTAATTGACTACTAGATTTGCTGACAATGACTTCAATAATTGATTAATCAGAATTAATTTGATTAATAATTTCAATCCTAAATAGTTTTACTAAACAAACAAAGTAGTTTGAATTTTTTTGTAGAAAGAGATGTGTAAACTACTGTAGAGCAAACACAAAGAGTGTTGTGGGTTTGTCCTAGTAAAAGAAATATTTTTCAGGTGTTAAAAGAAAATGGCAAAAAAAAAACAAAGAAGTCATTGTTCTTGCAAAAGAATACAAAACTATGTGGTTATTTTGCATTTCAAATTTCTATAATAATTATTTGTCCCTATTAAAAATAAAAACGTTTCCATCAGCATCAACCAAGTTTGCAAAATCAGGGGACGCACAAAATCAGTCCGGGGTCAGCAAATGGCCCCCAGGCCACACTTTGGACACCCGTGATTTAGATGCTTTCATGCATTTCGAACTGATTCACTTCTAATTTAATTCCATCCATCCATTTTCTGCCACTTATCCGGGATCAGGTCGTGGGGGCAGCAGCTTCAGAAGGGAGGCCCAGACTTCCCTCTCCCCAGCCACGTCTTCCAACTCCTCCAGGAACCCCAAGGCGTTCCCAGGCCAGCCGAGAGACATAGTCCCTCCAGCATGTCCTGGGTCTCCCCTCCTCCCGGTGGGACGAGTCCGGAACACCTCACCAGGGAGGCGTCCAGGAGGCATCCTGACCAGATGCCCGAGCCTCAACTGGCTCCTCTCGACGTGGAGGAGCAGCGGCTCTACTTTGAGTCCCTACCGGATGACCGAGCTTCTCACCCTATCTCTAAGGGAGAGCCCGGCCACCCTGCGGAGGAAACCCATTTCGGCCGCTTGTATCCGTGATCTCGTTCTTTTGGTCATGACCCAAAGCTCATGACCATAGATGAGGGTGGGAACGTAGATCGACCGGTAAATCGAGAGCTTCGCCTTTTGACTCAGCTCTCTCTTCACCACGACGGACCGGTACAGCGCCCGCTTCACGGCAGACGCCGCCCCAATCCGCCTGTCGATCTCCCGCTCCCTTCCGCCCTCATTCGTGAACAAGATCCCCAGATACTTAAACTCCTCCACTTGAGGCAGGACGACCACCCTGACATTTATTTTAATAAAAAAACGAAAATCCGCTGCAGTGGCAACCAGGGGGGGGAAAAAATCGGTTGGACTCTCAAGGTCAGCTACATGAGAACGCCGATGTGCCGATGTCCTTAAAACAAGAGGAAGTGAGTTGAGGTTGGCGTGTTGCTCTCGCTCGGACGCAGTCAGCAGATACCGCAGTCGAGCTTGGCAAAGCTTATGAAGGTTATATAGGTTTGAAGGTACTTTAAAGCCTCAGGCAGCTTCAGCGTGATCTCCCGTGCTGCATATAGGCACATGCAGAGTCCAAACGGGACTTTTAATTTTCACCACACCGTATGTCTGTGTTACAGCAAAAAAAACTTCTATGATGTATCTATTTTTATGTCCCTGGAAACGTGTGTTTATTTGTGCTGGTTTGTAGCTCTATAGTGTGACTTTTACACAAATCCCAAAAGAAATGGTCACAACCTTTTTTTGTAATTTTTCATGAATTGTTTAAAGAATGAGGCCCGCTCCAAAATCCAGCTCAGCACTCATGGATTTCACATGGTGAGTGTTACAGCCGCGTTTTTAGGCTCATTGCTCAACTGGTAAATTAAGCAAATCAAAATAGCATAGTAAAAATCAGACAGCATTAGATCTAAAATAAAAATATAATATTGTAATGAAATAATATGAAATAATTCTTTATGAATAAAAATCAGGTCGATGCTTTGCAAAATTTTGCATGACTCTGTTTCTTATTCTCTGGTAGGTTTTGCAGGATTGTGTAATATTCACAATATTGCCACAGTTAACAAAAAATGCAATGAAATCAACAGAACTTGCATCAAAGCATTTCTGATTCTGGATCCATTTTTTTGGAAGAAGGAGGAAGATTTGGCTCTGCCTAAAAAGACAACAAATGGCACTGGCATGAAAGCGATGTAATAAACCATGCCGACAAGCACTGAGTGCGGCATTTTGTTGTCTAATCTTTGTAAGTTGTGTTGTTCGAAGGCAATGTTTTTACTTATTTAAGATAAGATAAAACTTTATTGTCATATTGCATGCACAAGGTGAATACACAACGAAATTTCGTTGCATACAGCTCAGGACAGTATTTTGAGCTTCCAAAAAAAAATAAAAAATACAGTATAAAAATATGTATATAAATATAGAAAAATATAGAGTGAAGGAATGACAGTAAAAGAGTACTTTTGTTTAATTTTTCATATTGTAAATGTTCTGGCACAGTTGCAGCCCAATGCAAACAAAATGTGTCACCTTGACCATGTGTGTGTTTGAGAGCTAGGCAAAGTTTGATTAATTTTAGAGTATTGGATTTTTTTTTTTAATGGTGCAGAATACTTCATTTTAGGAAATCATATTATTATCGATTAGTTTTTGGGTTTTTGAAAAGTTTTGCTGGTTTCTTCCCCCTTTTATGACACCTTTAACATTTGTTTATAGTGCCTAAACTGCGGGTCAACCTTGGTATGATATGCATTTGTACACATTCTCAAATAAATTCTGCTCTGGACTTTAACTAGACCGTTCTAAAACATAAATATGCTTTGCTCTAAACCAGTTCCCTTTGAGCTCTGGTTGCTTGGTCATCTTACCAAGTCTGGATTCTTAATTGTTCAGTATAATCCTATATTTTGTTCTCACTGACCCACCTAAAGAAGAACATCCACCACATCATGATGCTACCACTACTATGTTTCCCCTCGGTATGGCATACTGAGAATGATGCTCAGTGTTAGTTTTCCCCCAAACGCAGCATTTTTTAATGTACGTTGAAACACTTAACTTCTGTCTTGCATAAAGATCCATTAAATTTTTGGTTGTACCACAACAACAAAAATACAGTTTCTCATCTTGGATTTTTCATTTCCCATCAGAACGAAGCGTCTCCCTCTATCCGGCAGAGACGACTCGCCGGCCCGTGATGATGTCAGGTCACTCTCTGCGCAGCTCCGCTGTGGAAATTTATTTCCCTCCGGGTGAAAGTCTTTCTTCAGTCGCGCCCAAATGGCAAATAAGCATATATGTCAGTAAAAATTCCACTAATTGAGGCCATTTGATCCAAATATTCATCCCTCCAGGGACAACATACTGCTCAACAGTGAGCCCACATGCTCATCAAGTGGGCTTCATTATTTCTCGACCAGCCAGCTGGAATGTCCATTTCTGCTCGGTTGCTTGTTACTCAAGCCTACAGCCTGTCTGGGGGGAATTTACCGTCACCAGGCTGCATAACCCGGTCTCTCTGAACGTGCAGGTCGTTACCATTTCTCACTAGAATTACGTGAATGATTTGTTCTCAACTGAGGTCCTTTTTTGGAAATAAGCAGAGTTAGTGGAACAAATCTATAAAAGTTAAGGCTGATGTTGTTTTTCCCTGCTTATTAAAATAATTTTATTCTTCGGTCTTAAGCCACATTTGTTGGCCCCCATGGGGAAAACCTAAAAGTAAAAAAAAGGAAATTGAACCTTTAGGTTTGATATATTTATTCATTGAATTTTCTAGAATTTAAAAAAAGTATTATTTTAAGGAACATATTTTGTTTTGGTATTTATTCCACGGTAAATGTTAAAAGATCACCAATTATAATTTCACTGGCAGAAACAATTATTTCTTTTTCCCCACTAAATAATTGTACTTGTATCAAAAACTGCTAATTTTTACATATCCTGACCATATGTGATTGAATATTTACTCTTACTTTTATTCGTGGATTGTGCTTTAAGGGACATTGATGCTTAAAAACACACACACGAAGTGTCAAATGAAGAACACTAAAACAGATTTTAAATCTAAAATGGCATGAATGAATCTTTTTCTCCAGTAAAAAGCATCACTTACAAATCTACAAGTGATATTTCTCTGCGAGGATCGCTACACACAATTTAAATTAGCTTTAGTCTGAAACAAAAAAAAGAATATTTACAGGTTAGTTTAGCTGCTGTCTGTCTAGAGTTTTTGTCTGTCGTAGGTTCTTCGAAATAAAAACAGTCACTAGAAAACGCAATCTTATTTTGTTCTCGGGAGCGTCTGCATCTGTTGTTCAGCTGCCTGGCCCCGGCATAAACAGAAAGAGGGCGACTTGTTCTGCTAATGCCTAAACCTGCCATGGAAACTGCTGACTTTGTGTTGTGATAATCACATATTTGGAAGAGCCATTTGTGTTGCAGAAATGATTAATGTGGCGGTGGATCCTTCCTCACAGTGGGGCCCTTTGCTAAAGGATTAGAGACTTACCTGTGGGTGGTCGCTCAGATCTGGGACACAGCGAGAGCTGAGGATCCATTCACTTCTGGAGAAAGGGCTCATCTATCTCTAGTTGTTGCTGCTCCACTGGGAACAGCAATTTGTCTCGCCAGTGGCCCAAGAGCCTGCTTGGCATGATTGCCCCAGAGGAGCTGATTCAGCCCACACTGAAGAGGGCGACTTTTTGACTGTCGTGATTCTTATCGCATGCCCTACTTAATGCTGCGTTTAGAGGAATTATTAAATGTTCGGGGGGAAAAACGTCCCTCGCTGTTGGGTCATTTGCAGGGGGAATAAAATTCTCCCTGTTAAAAATGTTCTTGTGCTGTAAAAATAAAGCCTTGACAAATCATTTTGAAACCGTTTTGATCTTTCATGCAACGTCTAAAAAAAAAATCTAACAAATCTGTCAGACGGGAAGAAGAAATAGCAGCAGAAGCCCGTGAGAACTTCTCATTTAATTCAGTCGTTCATTAAACGAGGGAGAAGTCTATTAACATCACACATGCTGAATACCTTTCAGAAAACACGTGAGAGCATCTGGTCTCCACAGACATTCAGTCAGATTTACTTCTGAGCTGAACTTTTCTTTTGATGATGAATGTCTTTACATAGATTTGGAGTCCGGGTGATGACAACTAAAAATAACTTAACAGCAGGCTGTTTTTTTTTTTTTTTAATTTACAGAGACATGAAAGTTTTGAGGCAAAACTGAAATGTTCATAATTCTGCTAAAGATTCCATCCATTTTAGCAAATACGTTTGTGCCATCTATCGAAATTCATCAGACCACAACGCCACCATCACATAAATTCACTGTACTTTGCAGAAGCATTCATACACCTAGAACGTTTTCATATTTGTAATACTCAACGGATCATACCGGGACTGGAGGCTTTTTGTTGCTGCAATAAAGTAACACGCAAAGAAAAGTGTAACTGGGAAGTGGATGCAACAAAATCTTTGTCTTTGAAAATTCTTTTACAATGAATAAATGGGAAATCCATGCAGAAAGGCAACTGCGCCACTGTGCAGTCTTTAACACGAACCCGATGAAATAAGCGAAAAACGTTGTGTGGGTGTTAACATAGGGTACTGTGTTAATATAACATGTAAAATTGTCATTATATCTTTTTTTTAAAAAAAAAACTTAAAAAGCAACTGCAATACAGAGAAGAAGTCCTCCAATCAGGACAGCATGAGTGAAAAGATGTGCAAAATGCTTGTTTGAACAAAGAATACACTCTGACACATGCCGGATGCCGAGCAGCTGCATTTGCTTCCTGAATCACCAGTCCCTTAGGTACTGCTAAATGTTTTTGGGGCAAGCTAGCTCAAATTAATTTGGGTCAAGAGGGATGTCTTCTTTCCAAAGATGTCAACTCCAGTGTAGCCCAGAGCGTTTTTTTTTTTTTTTTTTTTTTTTTATGCTTTGGTGGATGAGCTTCAGTCAAACAAATGGTCGTTTTACTCAACAGCAGCCTGAGAAGTCGCTCAAAGCAACATCTTGCCTCTGAATTGAGGTCAGGGTATACATATATAAACCCTTCTCTGCCAAGTCTTGGGATTGTTATAACCAATGCTGTTTAGCACCACTGGAGGATACATTTGAGCAAATCTGTGATACTATTAAGCTAACATTATGTTCCGAAACTTGCAGAGTGTAGCTTAACAAGAAAGATATGGATCGGACAAGATTAGGAACAAAGACACTTTGAATCCATGGATTAAGCTGCAGAGAAATACCCAAAGTATTCACAGAGCATACTTACAGTAATAACTCGGTAGGCTTCGCACAGCCTTCCTCTGCCTTTCTGCACCATGTGAGCCAATATTACAAACATAAGTCAAAGTCTGTTAAGGCCTGGGATTATTGCTTAAAAATAGCACGATGCTTTTAAGTGCTACACATATTTATAGAGATCTCTGGATCTGCACACTCTTGTTTCCAGCACCAAAAGAAGCAAAGAGCAAAAATCATGTCTAAGGCTGAGGATCAACCAGGATACAGTCAGACACAAATGCTCATCAATCGTACTGAGTAACCAGGAAGTAAACATGGTGGGTCCAGTTGCCTTGGAGAGATTAAGGAGATTTTTTTTTCTCACAGACGTTTGTCTGTAACTTCACCAGCAGATATGTAAAACCCAGTGAAATATCTTTATAATGTTAATGATCTATTCTTTCATTTTGAAATAGAAGCTATTTGAAAGACCCTTTTTGTTGGAAGGTTTTGAGATCCTTATTACTTCAGATAAATTATAATAATTAATCCTATAGAAATGATTTGAGAGTTGTTTTTTGTCGACTGAGGGATTACAATGATTTTTGAAGCAACATGACCAATTTTTCATTAACTGTAAACTTTTTGCCTTTGTTAGAAAACAGTATTATCAGGCCATCCATAGTGCTATTGCTGACTTAAATATTGTTCCGGCGTTTTAGCAGCAAACTCGTTTTCAGCACGCAACTAAATGAAACAATACGTTCATTCAAATAAATATTCAAATAGCTATTTTTGCCAGCTCTAGGTAAACATAACCAGAGCAGGACATGATTCATTTGTGCTGCGAGGAATCTTTATTTTTAAAACCTGAACTTGAATAGCGATGTGTCGCTGTTTTCTTCTCTTTTCTCAGAGAGCGTGACAGAAGTGAGGACAAACATCTATGTGACGAGTTTTGGGCCGGTGTCGGACACAGACATGGTGAGTGTTTCATTCTTTTTGTTTCAACTGTAAATGGACAAATTAATGATTTAGTATGTAATCACTTTCAAGTCAAAGTAGTTTGGATTGAAATAGTATCTGAAAAAACAAGATTTTTAAATGGTTATTTACTTGGCTTTACTTTAGTTTTCTTTCTCCAGTAATCAGTATCTGAGCTCATTGGTCAAAATATAAACTACGTATGAAAGAGCATATTTCTAAAACATGCTAATGCAGTGAAGTTTAAGGTGTTTTCTATCTTAAACCAGAAGATTTATATAGGGGACCAAAGTTGCAACATTTGTTACATTTTCAGGTGGCGCTGTTCGTTTTCACACTGCATTGTGTCAAACGATCCAGACCGTTTGAAAAACCTGTTCCTTTCCTCGCCTGTGGTGGCGCTGCACCCAGAACTCCTGAAGGAATTGACAAAAAAAAAACTGAAGAAGAACACTGAGCTCAACTTAGTTCTTCACAAAATGTAAACAAAAGTGAATTGGCGTTAGATTTTAGCGATTGTAGGATTTCGCTTCTCTTCGGTAAAAAAAACATGTTTGTTTAGGCTGCATTTACCCAGAATGCCACATGTTACAGTTTGCTTTCCTGTTTTCGGTTCAGTTGAACCAAACAGACCTGGGATTTAAGGTGAACCAGATTCCCTTCTTTGGTCTGCATCGCGGTGCAATCGCGCGTTCGCACCTCCCCAAATGAGACGGACATTCTCAATCTAAGAGTTTGATTAAAGCGGACCTGACGTTTGACAAAAAGTACCTCAAAAAATAAAAAACCTTTTCTCCCCTTCTTTTGCCGTTTCTTTTTCTTTTATTAATCTTTAAATGATGATGACAGTTGTGCTCCTCCATGTGTAATAGAGTCAAAAGCTCCGTTCAAGCCAGCCCGGATGACCTCTGTTTAATCTTGGGACCTCCTGCAGCTTTTGACACATTTGATCATGCAGCTCTAATTGCCCACTGTGGGCTTCAGGTTGTTTCTTTTGCCTGCTTCTGAGCTGCTCTGTCAGTCTGAGTGGCACAGCGAGTTAGGAGCATTGTGGTTTCACTGCACAGCTTGTTCATGTACTCTTCAACTCTTGGTTTCCTTGGAGCAGGTCATGTTCACGCTGTCAAGACTGTGATTTCCACAAGCCAGGATGGATCTCCTGAGGATCTCGCTGGCTTATGCTAACACCACCGTGGCTGTCTTTTTGTGTTATCACTAAAATTGACCACATTTGCTTTATGTCAGCTTACATAACGTTATGCTAGGGCAAGGTTGTTAGAAAATCTAGTTTAGCTGAGCTTCGCCACACTGAGTCAGTGCGTCTATCTTACTCCATTCTGCGGATGCTTACATCATGCAGCCAGGTGATCTTCATTTTAGGACATCTACACCAGATCGAGGCCCCGTCTTCACTAATAGGCATGTTTAACAAATAAAGACCATCTACTTTTCTGCTCTGTTTCCATTTTTCGTCCACACAAAGAGCTTTTTCACGCTGGAATTTGTAAAAATGCTTTCCAGAATGAAATTTTGTTTGTTTTTTTAAACAGCATTTGTAGACTGGAGATAAGGCGATTATTAAAAATAATGACACAGAGGCCCAATTTGCGCGTATATACTGTTGTTCTCCATGCCGGAGAACACAACAGCAGCAGAGCCGTTTTTATGGGTTATTCAACATCTGCCTCACTTCCTCCCGACTCTCTCTGTTCAACTTGAAATGTAAACCAAAGACTGTAAAGATAGAGAGAACAGAAGCAAATAAAACATGGCTATAGTTGTAGGAGGCACTCGATTCTTCTTTATGCTTTGTGTTTGAATAGTGCAGAACAAAACAGAGGAATAGAACAATGACACTGTTTGATCAGTAGCTCATTCAGGTTTCAGTCACAATTCAGAGACACATACATACAGAAAATGTTACTCTCATGCTGCATTATGCAGATTCTTTGTCTGGCCCAATGAAGATTTACTCACCTCCACACTTGACTTTTGAACAAATGGCAAAATAATTTGTTTGATAATAAAAATCTTAATTTAATTCCCAGAATGCTTTTGTGGCCTCATGGTAACGTCACTGAATCCTACACACTCCATTTCAGTAAACCTTCACTATACAAAATATGAATTCATGAAAACATGCTTTAAGAAAGATAGAAAACTAGAAACAGTGGGGAAAGAAGCTGTGGAAAAACAAAATGAAAAGTACAATGCAGCAAAATACAGGATTTGACTTTATAAAGAATTATGTTCATTTATTCATATTTAGATTTTTTATGACATACGTTATGTAACACACCAAATTACACGGCAAAATTGAAAACAATAGTAACATAGCTGTAAAAAACATGTTTCTCTCTCTCTCTCTCTCGATCTCTCTCTCTCTATATATATATATTTCTCTCTCTCTCTCTCGACTTTTGAACAAATTATCTTGCTGGAGCATCTGTCCAGAATCAGGCGGCTCGTTTCAGTACACAACTTTACAACATCTTATTTATCCTACGTACGACCTGCCACTGGATAACACTTAATCTGACAGGAAACATTCCTTGCTGCTATGATGTAGCACTTAGTGCACTCCTTACCTATATTCATGTATTAAATACAAACCATCTGTAAACTAAGCAATGATTGGTGGTAGCTTTTAATATTTGCACATGAACAAGACAACAACTGGCAAATTATTAGCAAATAATAACGTAGCTATTTATTACCGTATGAGGAATTTATTTATGTGGAAATCTGCAGGCACTTCAGTTTTATCTTTCAGCATTCTCTCCTATAAAAATACTCTTATCAGCTTATAATATTTTGGTTTTATTTATTCCCTCCTGAAAAATAACACACTAAAAAGACATTTACAATCCTCCTGCAGCATTTTGGCCACATCATACACATTCCTTACAGAAAAAGTAAAGAACATCTAACTTAAAGTGAAACGGTGCTTCATCCAGCAGTGTTGTGTCATATTTTTATCTGTCCTCATTACAGAAATCCTCGGTTCGAGCTGCTGTGAAGACTCAATATGTGAAGCACTCTATTCCCAACTTGCTTTGTGAGAGGATGTTGGCTCACTTGCGTTATTTTAATAGACAGTCCTTTATCTTTTTCAGGACATATCACCTTTGGGGTCTCTCAAAGCTCAGTTATGGATCTAGGGTTTTATATTTATTTATTTTTTCCACATGCTTCACTTGGCAGGAACATGAATCAAGTGGAAGTAGCTTGGGACACTGAGTCTCACTTGTGATAATGTTTTGGCCAGATAAAAAGATAGCGAGGTCGGTGCAGGTACATCCTGTCAGTCGTCAAAGGCAAAACAAGAACTGCACTCAAACACACACGCGCACACACACACACACACACACACACACACACACACACACACACAATACTTTATAAAGTAGATGTTAAGGTGTCATTTAATCCCATGTGTGCTAAACTAAGTTTAGATTTAGTATCACGTTTCTGTCTGCTCTCATTCCTTATGAGTATATATATCAATTTATGTATTCAAATAGATATTCTTTGGGAAAATTGTTTTGAAGATTTTCACACTCTTTTACATTTTGTGCAACTTTCCCAAGAAACGTTTTACTAAGTTAATGGCTGTGTATACATTGATATTTTTGAAAATCCCACCACAAATTGTGCACATTGTTATATTTAAAATCATTTATCATAATTACTCCACTTTGGGAAAATAACAGTTCAGACTCGTCATGTATTGATGCTCCTGGTCATGATGCAATCCAGAAAAACACACAAGAATCTAACAAATAAGAAGATGTTTTTCTCTTTGCTCTTGCTTTCTAACAATTCCTCCCCCTCAATTTGTTTTTATTTTTCCTTTTTAGCAGTTAAATCTGAGGCCGTTGCATGGGATTGCATGACCTCTTGGGTCAGTTAAATGAGGGAAGATAAGGCAAAGCCAGTGGTTATGCTCTAAAAGTAGCACCAAAAAAGTAGGTCTTGACCCTAAACTTGACATCAGTAACTGTCAACAAACCAGTTGGTTTCCTTCTGCATAAGAATTTTGCAGAGAATAATTTAAAAAGACTACCGCATGAGTTGGCTCACGTTTATTGGTACATATCAGGGGGGGAAAAAAATAAAATCCAATTTGCCTAGGGGAAAAACCTCCTACTCAGAGCTGATAAAAGCATATCTACAGCGGGTCGGGGACGGTGCATGTTAATGTGTTTTCTAGATCAGGCTACATGAACGTGGACCGGTGCAGCACCTGAGTAGGAAGCGGCACAGATTCCCGCTCTGTTCCGGGACGCCAAGGCTCTTTGTCGATCAGCTGAATGAACGGAGAGAGAAAATGGACAATCCAAACTGTATTTCAGAAGACGATCTGAGGCTTTTAGAAAGAGTGCATATGTTATGCAAATTATTTGCAATTCTGATTCGTGAAGATACACTGAAAATAAGCGCAGTCGCAGTATCAGAGGAGGGAAAGCGAGACAATTCACAATACGGTACAACGTGTTGTAGACGACAGAAGCGAGTCAGAAGAAAACTAAAGTTGAAAAAGGGGCAAACATCAGATTTTAATGGTGATCCTTTCAGGATTATTCATTGTGGCCCAAAGGATGGAGCTGGGGGATGTTCGCATCCCGGGAGTCATGCTGCTAGCGTGGCCTTTAAAAAAAACTGCAGCGCTGGAAGAGAACATTAAAGCTGAGATGTTCTAGACAGTGCACACTCTATACCCTCGGCGTGTCAAACTTTTATGTTGTGTACATCCAGTGGTTCAATTACCCCTCACTGTAACATCAAGTGTCCCAGAAATGTCTGCTCTTCTCTCAGCCCTGGGGCCTCTCATCGAGTCTTCACTCTGGTTTCAATATACCATGTCTTCCTTTAGTGTCCCACATTGCAAACAGGAGCTACGTTTTACTATTTGGCTTTCTTGGACAAAAACGTCCACATTCTTACACCTACATCTCACTCTTTGGTAAAGAAAAAACAAAAAAATAGCTGAACATGTTTCTCTTCATCATCTGTAAGTCTGCAGAGTCGCATCTCATTCGCATGCGTGCAGCGTCGCATCACATGCACCTGTCTCACCGTGGGCTTCGACAGGCCTGCGCTGATATGAAGCGGTTCAGGTTGTCACGTGTGCCACGCTGCAGCTTGTTTTGACAAGATGTCAGCGATGGCCTGATCTCCCTGGGTGTGCGCGGCGTTTTCTGGGTGCAGACACCCCCTGGGGAATGAGACGCTCACGACACGTTTGTGTGCCCAAAATTTGTGATCCCCGCTCCGCTCCAGGTGTTTGCCGAGAAGATGGATATTTGTGCCACTTGCATTTGGAGGTGAACTCCAGGTTTCCGTATTAATCATGTTGTCCTTGTTCAAAGGCTGGTAAGACCAATTGCGCCCTTTCCCATACAATACACAAGTTACTGTAGGGCTGGATTTGTTTAGTTTTTATCATCCACAATGGAAGTAATAGTTTCCTCCTATGTCTGAGTGAGATTTATGTGCGATTACAAATAAGTTGAAAGCAGAGTTGTTTCTGGAAAACTGCAGCTAATAGTAGCCAATAGTAATGTCACTGAGTAGCCAAGGAGCAAGACGTTAACTTCAAATTACACCTTACAGATTTAATTAATATAAAATAATGAAACAAGACATGAAGAGTTTACTGTTCATATGTTTCATGGTAAAGGAAGCTTAATCTTTGTGTTGTAGGAACATAACCAATAAATTACCCTTTTTCTTCAAAATGTGTAGAAGAAACTGCATTATTAGTTGCCATTTAGATTTTAACCAGTTTTAAAAACTAAAGTCTTCCATTTACTCTTAAAATTGTAAATCTAAAGATTCCCACTGGGCAAGCCAGTTTCAACCAATCGCATTCAGGTCAGAGATTGAAGGCTAAGCAATTATGGAGAAGGGATAATCCAGGAGTAATTGACTTCAGCGAATGTGTTCTTTGAGGAAATTTAAAATCTGACATCCTACTTCAAACCTGTGCTGAACCTTAGCATATAATTATGGTAACCATTATCAAACAGATTGATAAAACGATTGATTTCTAAGTGACATAAAATACAGTGAGACATTATTTTTATCGTAAAGCAAGAGAAAGTACGAACAGATTTGTCTTGGGTTGGCCAAGAGAAAAACCACTTTTCCATAGAAAAGAATTATTTTATCGGGTCCCAGGACGGTTTGCAAAGAGGCATCAGAGGGAACAACATGGGTCACAACATTACCTCACAAACATATTGAGGCAACATGGTGGCGGAGGGATGACGATCTTGGCCGATTTGAAACTACCGGGCCTGCAGGGCGTTTAGGTCCAACATAACTCACTTTTCATATGCGAGTCTACAAGCTAATGAAGAGTGAGGTATGCTTGCACAAGGCTCTCCAATTCTGCGTCAAGTTTTAAAATAAATAATGACTGTATGTAATCAGGTCACTGTAGGTCAAACAGAAAGCCTGGAAATATCTAGATGAGCTTTGGTCTGTCTGGGGAAATAAAACCTAAAACTGAAGGAGGGTGAACTTTAACCTTCATCTTTACCTGAACAGACGAGTAGTAGAAATGTGCTGAGTGGTGCACCGTCTACGTTTGTTATACTCAGCTCTATGACACCAGGCTGGACGATTTGACCCGCTCTGAAAACACCAAACAGAGACTCCACTTTGTGCTAGCTGATACCTGGTAGGACACAGAAACCGAGCAGACAATCAGCAGGCAGTGGACTGGCTGCCCTGATGGATTATTTGGGCCATTAACTCTGAGAATGTGAGTTTTCCAAGTCAATAGGAGTCATGTTTTTTTGTTGTGCCGATTCTTTATGATGCCCTGGAAGTTATGCCCTTCTGTTTGCGCTCCTAAAATGTAACGCGGTGCGTGCATTAATTGTCACACTGGCATCACTTAGACATCTTTTTATTATTACTGTGAGTACATCTCTACTGTTTAGCACACATTTCTAAATAAGTCTAGAAATGTTTATTTAACGTTCGATCCATTTTCTCCTACAACTCAACATGTAGGCGCTTGGTGTGCTGTTGTATAATCCCAAGAGATAATCAATTTGATTATATTTCTGTTGCTTCCCCATGTCTTCCTTTCTGTACATTGGCTTTATGCTGTTCTGTATTTCAACCTCCCTCCTGCACGCCGATCTCTCTGCTCTTGAATAAGAGCTAAACTAAATAAGATCCGAGGCAAAATCTGAAACGTCTCATTTTCCGGCCAATGAGGCTGATCACTAAACTATGTCTACCTTAAAATCCATTCACTTAGGATGAGTATCGCATCACTGTAAGTTCAAACGCTTTCTCCCTTCCTCTGGAAAGATTTTGATAGCTCTACCTATATCACGTTAAACCAATGTCCCCTACTTTATTATCTGTGTGTTTAAGGTTTTTTTTTTTTCTGTCAGAGGAAGAAAAGAGTTGAGCTGTGAAGTCGTTTTTTACACATGCAGAGTTTTACAATTGACTGGCAGGTATAATCTGGATTTTTGGCGGTAGAGACTGAAAAGCTCATTATCTGACAACCACACTTTAATGCTGAAGGAAGATTATTGGAGAAAAGGTCAAAAGTAATTTGCTAGGTAAGAAAATGTGAAAGACAAATGGAAACGGTCAAAGTGCCAGAAAAGTTCATAGAAAGAAGAATAACCACCTAGATTTATGTAAATGTTTAAATATATACGTTCTGCCGTTTCTCATTCTTTTAATGGTCTTTTGTTCATTTGTGACTCATTACAAATTCAAAACATCACCATTCTATAATGAGCTTTTACATTTTCTTGGACATTTTACACGTGCGTGACATGCGGCGAAGCGAAATGATAAACAAGCTCAAACCTCGGAGCACCGGGATGCATGTGAATATAATTGGAGCTGGTGTGGGATTCACAGCTCGCTGCGAATCTCGCACAGGTTGCTCTCCCAGCAGGGAAAAAAAAGCAAACGGCGCACGAGAAGTGGAGCGAGGGAGGATGATTTACAACCGGGGGAATGAGGAGGAATCGTAATTAAAACATTGATCAGGTCTGACTGATGATTGCAATACCCAGAGCGCAAAACCCGGCAGAGCCAGGTCCGATAGACGTGCAACCTCCCCTGAAGTGACGTGTGTCGTTAACGCGCAATCGAGCCGCAGTGTTGGCCCTGGCCTGCTGTGTGCAGATACAAACAAGGCGTCGTTTGTCATCCGAACCGTTTCAGTGGGAAAACAGCTGGTAAGTTTCTTTTCCTCCACCTTAATAAGTCGTCAAAAGCGACACAACAAAGCTGCCAGATGTAAAATAAAAGAATGATAAATAAAAAAAGAATTGCTCCTAAACATCAGCGGGTTCAAAAACAGATTCCAAAAAAACAAGCTAGGACTTTGGTGCATAATTTGAAACATTTAGAAAAAAAAATGCTGTAGAAACAGCGTTCAGATCTACAGAGAGCGTTTGAGATGAGATGTAACAGTTAAACTTCATGAACTCCTTTACTCCAGATAAAAAGCTCCTTTAATATCCTATCAGACACAACCTTCCTGTCGTAATCGGCCGCTGTCATTTGTTTAATGTGCAGACTCATTTGGTTGGAGTCTGCTGTACATCCTACCTTAACTGCCATCTTATCAGGCCTTTCTGTCATTTTCATCATTTCCTTTCATCCTCATTAGTTTCGGCCTCACCACCAGCGGCTGCTTTCCAGCTTCGACCAGTATCTAGAAGGGAGACGTTTATAGATGTGATATTCACATCTTTTTCCTTTGATTTTTAATTTCTTTTTTCCCCATCTGCGCTTTGCTTTTTTTCCCCTCTTTTTCATGCAAAGCGCTACGATAACGGTCCAGCGGCGTCTGCGGACAGGGCTCAGAGATTAATCCGAACTTGCAGACATGAAGGGCCTGGTTTGTTCAGACTACAGATTTATACTTTGCTGTGATACATACTGGAGATCGACTGCAGGCCTTTTTCTTGTGCTTCAGTAAATTTTTGGTTGACGTACAGACGACAGTAGACAGCTTGTAGAAGACGACTGACTCCACAGCTGAATATATATCCTCTTGTCCACAGGATGTAGAAAAAGAACGGCCTCTCTTTGGGGAAAAAAAATAAAAACCCTCCATTAAATCTCATGGGGTCAAAAGTTAGACTGGGGGCTAGAGCTGCACCTCTGTATTGACCTGTTAATCTTTACCATGAAAATCACGGATTGGATCATTTGCAGCCAGTATGCACTATAACCACAAGTACAAGAGGGCTGTGTTTTTGTTTTTGACCGACTGACGGCCATGTTGCTAATTCCAACAGTAGGTAAACTCCAGCTAATATCCTTTTGTCCAGATGACAAAGCAGTAAATCTAATACGAGATATTCTGTGGTAAACGTCGGATTTAAAAGCCAATGTCACTGAACAAGTTGTCCCGCCTGAACGCAGACTGAAACTTCCTCACCGACATCGTTTTGTTGTTGTTTTTTTTAAACAGCCCAGTCCTTTGTGGGTGTCGTTTTTACCAAGAGCTGTTTGATGTCTGACACCTAAAACATCCTCCAGTCAAGAGAAAAGCAATATTGTTCCACTGTATGTTTTATTATTATTCATTTCAGCTCATTAGGCTGCCCACTGTTAATGTAAGCATCATATTCTAATTAAATGAGAATCGTTTGAAGTGTTTTGTTTGTATGCAGTGACTAAAGAAGGTGGGATCATGATGCTACACATAAAGTGAACAAATCAGGGAGTCATTATCATACTAAATGAAATGAGGGTTGAAGTTCTGAACAAACAGGTGTTGCTGCCGAGCTGTGCATCATAAAAGTCATTAAAAACAAACGTGTTGTTATTGCATTCAGGGCATCTGAGGGTATAAATCATATTCTGTCAGATGAAACCTGGCTCACTCAGTAGCCTATGGATGAACATGGTGTATATTATTAATCTTTATTTTTTACTTTGCTGGTTTCCATATGTAAAAGCTACTAATCTCCTTCATTCGTTATAATTAACTCTGATAATCAGTGATATGAAAACATTATGCCCCCTTGCAATATTCTCCTGTTATTCTTATTTTTTTGTCATTTTAAATAATGTAAGTAGTTTTATTATTAAACCAAACTGGCTCTATGTAAAAGTACAATTAACAAATCACTCTCAGGTTTGTTTAATCACAAAATCACCTAAATAAAAATCTGTGACAGCTCGAAGTAGGCTGAATAACTTCCAGAACAGATGAGAAAACCCAACAAAAACATCTCCGAGTGTGGAAAAGGTTACAGATGCTTTGGGCTTTTAAGACGCGGTAAACCGTAATGAATCCTTATCCTCAAACGGAGAAGCGAGGAGCAGCAGGAAGCCTTCCCAGGAGTGACCGGCCTGCAAAAATGTACTCACCCGCAACAACTTCTGAAGATCTCATCTACCTCAGTTAAAGTCAGTGTTCATATTTCACCAATAAGAAACAGATTGGATGAAAATTGCATCAAGAGGATAGTTTTAAGGTAAAAAAAAATCCCCTGCTGAGCAAAGAGGATGCATCTTGATGATGTGGCTGCAGAAAAAGCAACTGTGGAAAAGAAAAGTGGCATCAACGTTCCTCAACGGAGATGAAAAACAATTATTGCCGGTTACTGCGAACACTTGATGTCAGTCGTTGGTGCCAAAGGTGGTACAAGCACTTACGAAATTTCACTTTTTTGTTTCTTTAATGCATGGAATTATTATTTGTGCTATCTTTCTCTGATATAAAAAGACATCTGTGTAGGGTCGCATAGGTTCAAGGCGCTGTAAACGTATCAAGCCGGTAAAGAAGGGAAGATTTTCTCTTCTTAAATGCAGCCTAGAATACCGACATTTACGGGAGAGAATCCATTCCCTATTTTCTTTCCTGTAAAAGAAGAGGGATTTAAAAATTACGGCGGGATGGAAGGCTCCCTCCGTCTCCTCCGTCAAGGGGAAATCAATCACTCGGTCCCTGCAGAACACCAGCTGGTATCTGAACCGGCTGTGCCATTTGGCCCTGTGGAGATTGGCTACATTTTTCCTCATTCCTGCCTTTCAATCTTTAAATTATTTCTCGGTGCTTACAGGAGATTTTTTTGACCACGGGGGACAAAGCAAATAATGGCTTCGTCCTCGTCAAAATACATTTCTTTTATGTTTATTCACCAGCAGCCATTTCGCGGGAAATGAGCAGCATGAGAATCCCCGTGGTTACAGGAAATGACCTGGTGTCGCTGGAAAGTTTAGGTCAAATTGTTCTGCGCAGATCAGAAAGCAATCAAGCGTTTTTAATTGTTATTTTATTATTATCTCAGCCTGTGTTAATTCTTTATTTTCTGCATGGAACATGACTAAGCAAAGAATAAAGAGCGCAGCTTCGTTTCATTTCCGGATTTGTTTGAGCGTCTTAGAGATTTGAGTGTTTGGAACAGAATTAAGCCAATAAATCCAAGACAAACAGATGGATGTAGTAGGGGAAGAGGGAGAAAAAATAAAAATAAATGTTTGTCACCTTCTTGTTTGTTTGTTTGCTTCAGTGACACTATCTGTAGACTTTTATAAATGGGCGTCTGATGCAGTCTGTCTGGTTGTGCTCTGGGTTGTCACGCCGTCAGGAGGTCATTCGAATCAATTAGCGTTGTTTAGAGGAGCCCCCGTTGATGTGTTGAGTGGAAGTGGCACGCCCCTCCTGCTGTGCATGATTACTTCCTGTCGTTAAAGCCATTGAGAAATTAATTTATTAGATTTTTCACCAAGGGGGTAGACGATTACATTCTGCGCACTGTGAAGTTTGCTACTGTTGCGAGTTAAAATTAGAAGAAATGCTCAGATAATTAGAGAGAAACAAGTGTGGAGCTTTTCTTGATGGTTAATATTGCGTCCTGTTGCACTGGACGGAGAACATTTCCCTCCAGCTTGTTATGTTGAAACAATCGGATCGAGATGCACAAAGCTTCTTATTAGGACACTAAGCCTTTGTAATTAATATGAAATAAATTTACGACTGCTGACTTCTTCTTGCGGTTTCTCTTCATAATCTTGTTTTCCATGAAGGCAGCAGTAAAGATATTTTGTTGCACAAGTCTTCAAGTAATCAATCAATTGTTTCTCTTTGTAATGTACTTCTCCGCAATATGTCGTTATGAAAGCAAAGTTAATGAAGCAGTTTAGTTTTTGCAAATCCAAAACCATGTTTTAGAGAATTTAATCAGTGCCTAATATTACAGTCCATATAATATGGTAATTTTATGCCAGACGAGCACTAAAAAGGGTGTTTATTTATGTTTCCGGCTTTGCAATAATGTCAATTTATATGTGCAGCTCGTCTCAGTGGCAAGGCAGTTCAAAGTGCAAAGCATTACATGACAGTGGGGAAATAAAGAGAAGTAATAAAAAGCTACAATCCAGACTAGAAATAATCGATGTTCCAGTTGTTGTTAATCGAAAACAAACCCCGAACAAAAGGGCGTTGATTTGAAAGAACTCAGCGTTTCAACAGTTTTGCTGTTTTCAGGAGGTTCTTCCAGGTTAGAGGAGCACAGAAACTGAATGCTGCTTCTCCATGTTTGGTTCTGGTTCTGGGGATGCAGAGCAGACCAGAACCAGAAAACCCGAGAGGTCTGGAAGGTTGATACAATATATGATGATAAGTGTTTGGTTGTATTCCACAGAGAAAGATGTTCTATATTGACAAACACTTTATCAACAAAATACAAGAGCTGAAAAAAAGGCACCAATATTGCTCATGTTGTTAATATTGAATATTTTTGCAAAGTTATGGGAAATGCTAATATAATAAACTTCTAGAGAAGCGTAGAACAACATACAACAGAGCTCTGCATGGTTAAATAATTTTCTCGAATAAAGAAACAATAACTCAGATGACGTCCTACTTTTAGTGAAAACGCTAGCAGCTGTCCAACTGACTGTCCAGGAGAACCTGTGAAGGCACCATTGAAGTAATTAATTCAACTAAAGACACACGTCTGAGTTTCTAAAGATCTTGATCTGACATTAGTCTCTTAATTTCAGAAATGTTCTCGATAGAAGACTGACTTTGTACATGTCTTTATGTGTCTCTGAAGGTTCAGAGAGTCCATCACTACACATCTAGTTTCCAGATCTAATAACTGAAGCTGACTTTATCGTTGCTTTTTAGGTCCAGAGATAATTGCTTCGGTTTTGCTTCTGTTTAGAAGAAAGTTCTGTGAATTAATTTGTTCCCGGTGATATTATAATGTAGAGCTGTGTGTCATCTGCGTCCTCGTTGTACTCCATGCGGATGGGCGTGTATTCTGACGTTTTTACAGAAGATATGCCTTTTGTTAAAAGTAAAACAGATTCCCATCCCAACATAAGCAAAATGACCAGCTGAAAGAACTAAATGCCACTGAACACACGATGCCGTCGTCCATTCTAGTCAAAGTGTAATTTAACCTTATTTACACTGTGGTTTAACTGGTCCATATAATTGCGGTAATCAGTTTTATACTCCAGCTCTGTAGATGTTTCTCTTAACCTTTTTGTTTTCAATGTCCTCCGCGTAGGAGTACACCATTGATGTCTTCTTCCGTCAGAGCTGGAGGGACGAGAGGCTCAAGTTTGATGGTCCAATGCAAGTTTTGCCGCTTAACAACCTGCTGGCCAGTAAGATCTGGACGCCCGATACCTTCTTTCACAATGGGAAGAAATCTGTGGCCCACAACATGACAACTCCAAACAAACTGCTACGACTAGTTGACAACGGCACGCTACTCTACACAATGAGGTGAGACTGTGTGTTTAAACGTCGGTGTGAAGGTGGACAGATGGATGGAAACTGTCTGTGTTTATAAGTGCGTCTAGTCCGTGTGTTTACTTTTGAGAATGTTGATTAGGGATGGAGACTATGAACTTCAAATTCTCTCAAAATATTCTGGTATTTGTTGCAATGAAGATAAAAAAATAAAAAATCAGTCTTTTTGTTTAAAAATCTATAACTGTGTACCAGTCAGAACCACATAAGAGCAAACAATCTCTAAAAATAATTTGTTGTCATAAGTCTATTTGAATACTGAACTGTAAACCATAAAATCACTTATTACAATTTAAAAACATAAACAACATCTGATTCCTCTCAATATCTCTATTTGAATAAATTTCCTCATTATCCCTCTTAGCTGCAAAAAATATTAATCATGACCATCATAACATTATCAGCATGTGTAATACTGCAATCACAAAGGAATCTTAGAATGAATACTTGGCAGGATACTTCTCTTCAAGAGCCATACATGCAAATATTGTAGCCGACGTTGAATTTGACTTGTTTTAATGAACTTTCACTGTTCCTGTCGGCCATACTTGTGGTGATTTGTGGTGACGATGGTGGACTAAAGCGGATGATGAGTATTTTAATGAAAAACAAAGAACAAAACTTAGAAAAATCACAGTGAGCAAAAACAGAAAAGCACAGCAGGGCATTAACATGGAAGTAGCAGGGAGATAACAGGAGGAACCAGCAAGGAGTGACTGAGAAAGAGTTGCATATATACGGGAAGGTTGATTACTGAACAAGCAGCAGATGGCTGATTAGAAATGAGCTGCAGGTGTGAGGGGAGAGAGAGAGAAAATACAAACTGGGTGGCTAGCATTATTAAAGCTAAAGTAACTAAAGGACTAAACTAAGATAAAACAAAAACAAAGCTGATCTATTAAAAGACACTAAAGAACACTGAATAATAATGAAATCAAACCTCAAAACAACCCATGTCCTAACAACTTGATGTACATTTTATGTAGCTGCGATGGCAAAGAGAAAAAAACAGTCACTAGTCATACCTCTGAAGGGGAATTAGAGCAGAGTATCATGGTTTTATTTTCAGCCATTTTGGTTAAAAGTACTTGTAAACTCAGTATAGTGCAGTCTAATTCAAGCACACAGAAGGATGTTGTCTGTGTTCATGTCTGTGTGTGTTTCTCAGAAGCCTCACACACACACACACACTGCAACGATAAACATCTGATGCCGCAAGTGTTTTGTTTGCGGTGGAAAATGAAGCAGGGAACACCCGTACTGAGTAGAACCGAACCAGAAAGAATTAATTGATATCATCTAATCCTAGCGTTCAATCTGTGAGGCAACTTTCCATGAGACCGTCTAGAAGAAATGGTTCTTATGGCGCTCACTGTTCTCCCTTTGTTCTCAGTTAAGTTTCAGACTAGATGAGTTTAGTTCTGTGATCGAACTTGTGTGCTTTGATTCTGAAAAGAAAAAACAAGCATCGATGTGGTCTCATAATCGAGTGATGAAGCAAAGTTTGACAATATGTTAAAGGAGATAATTTAATTAATCTTATTTTGATGTGAGACACTGGTCCAATTAATAAGAATAACACCCAGAATGCATCCTGTCATTATTTTAATCAAATCAAAGAAGAGAATAACAACTTTTCAGAAAACTTCTGTTATCAGCTTCTGTCAGAATAAGAGAACAAGCCAAAGTTTTGTCACTGCAAGAGTATGGGATTTTTCATTTGCACAGTCTGCTATATGCTGGCAGTATTTGACCTAATAGATAACAACAAGGTAGAAATCCAGGTCAAGTTTTAGAAGTTTTATTGTATAAAAATTGGGCGTACTTTCTTTTCACTGCGACATATTTTTGGGACTACTCATATTTTTCTCCATCTCCACTACTGAACAATGAAACAGAAAGAGAATAGCACAAAATCAGCACCTACTTACTGAAGGTTTGAAGAACATCTCTGCTCCGTCCATTTCCTCTGTTTCTTGGCTCACTGATGGATAATAATGTACATGAGAGGCAGACATGCATCGGATGGATGGAGAACTGGAAACTCAATGACCTGAAACATTACTAGTAAAAAACATCTTTGGACTTTTTCTACTTTCCTCTATTAACCACTTAAAGTCTCCTGCTGCATTCAGGTTCACAATAAAGTATAAATTAAGTTAACTTTCAAAATTACTAAGCATTATATATTCTAGTATAGCCAACTTTTAACAATAACAGTAATGGAAATAAATTAGCCTTCAATCTATGTTTATTAGTGATTTATTAGATGTGCCGATCAGGTTTTTTTCTGCCGATACCGATACCGATCACCCCTGAGGGCCGATCGCCGATTCCGATCCCCGATACCGATCACATAATTATTTTTTATTTATTTTTTATCATAAACACTACTGTTACATTATGTAGAAAAAGGAACCATGAATTCACCTTAATTTAGACACAAACTTGTTTTTAATAACTTTTCCCAGAAGAAAACTAAACAAAACAGGCATTGTGCAAATTGAACTGCTATCAATAATACTATCTTTAACAGACTGATAACATATGAGGCTCTGAAGAGGCTAAATAATGCAAAGAGCCAAAATAAAACCTCTCAACATTGCCAAAAAATTCAAGTATAAAACTTAACTTTCAAAGGGAAAAACAGGATCCATTACAATAAACAATCCAGAGTTACTGAATGAAAACTTCCTGTTAGCATAGCGGCTAGCTGGTTACTGCTAGTTCTGATTGGCTGTTTCTGACTGAGAGGAGTAATTATGCAGAGCATGGAGGAGATCGATTATTTATTAGATTATTTATAATTATCTGTCTCATGTTAGGACAGAGAAAGTTTTAATACGTATGTAAAATGTATTTTTTTAGGTTATATGCTGCAGCTTTAAACAGGTTCGGTGTGAGAGTCTCTACCAGGTGGAGCAGAAGCGGCTCCGTGTCAAATATTACTAAATATTAAATATGTACCTGTAGCGTAGCAGCGGTTCAACAGCAGAACCAGCGTCTTACATCGCAGCTCGAAGACTTAAATAATTTTCCAGGTTATTAGTTTATCTTTCTGACCGTCATGCTAATCCTGGTGAGTGTTTGTAGCTGTGCTGCTTTACCTGCTGTCTGATCCTCCGTATCTATTTACTGCATTGAGCCTCGATGTAGCCAAACTCCGTCATTGTTTTTATGTCTATTAGCTTCGTTGTGTTGATGCATTTTGACCTGCTTCTATTTTCCACCGCAACACGCAAACCTCGTCATTCACTCAGTGCGTTATAGTTACACATCGCTTAGCATTTGTTGCTGCGCGTTTGCGCCGTGTGAAGGAAAGACGAGACCAGCTGGACAGACAGGCTGAGATATGAGATGCAGGTGATCGGTATCGGTTAAAGAGCCAATGATCGGCCGATCGCGATCATCACCGATTTCACGGAAATCGGCCGATTATGATCGGTGACCGATCGATCGGCACACCTCTAATGTTTATACATATAAGTGAAAAATGCTCTTATGCTTTTTATATATATTGTATAGATTTTTCACACACTTAGCTTTGTAAAGTTTTTTTTTTTTGTTAAAAAAAGAAAACAAAACATGTTTTATAATAAAATAATTTCCCAGATAACGTCTCAAAAGTCTACACACTTGTGGAGAAACTTTAGGTTTGGGAAACTTGAAGTTACATAACATCTCCAAACCTTTTCCAGCAGGAAATTGAAATGTATCTAAATGTGTTTTGATTGGAAAAAAAAAAACTTTCAGGGTTGAAATAAAAACTAAACAAATATAAAATCTGCAGTGTTGTACCTGCATGAGTTTGCACACACTTTGGTATTTCGAACATTGTTCTCATTGTTTTTAGTATTTAAGTTGGAGTGTACTGAATGGAAACAATCAGAAAAGTTGATTTTTCTTGTTCTCATAATTGAATAAAACTGAAAAGGTCGAATGCATGTCAGATTTAGTATCAATTACTGGATTTTTTTGGAGGGATGAAAAGACTGATATTGGTCGCATTTGTGCAAAAAAAAAAAAAACAGTGGATTTGCTTTGCATGTCCCTGCTGTGTGATCATAACCTATCTGTGCTAAACTACTGCTAAATCACACATTTTCCCCCAGGGTTCTTCATTTTGCTCATCGCTGGATTTTGTTGGTGCAGATCGGTTTGTCAGATAATAACACTTGGATTTTGTTGTTTACACACTCAAAGAGGATTTACCTGCTGCAGCCCAAACCCAACAGAGCCCGTATGCATCGCAAATCCCCGTTTAACCCCGGTGTGTAACACTCCAAAGTAGAGACTCGTATCACTTTTTGCTCACGGCGCAGGTACAGTATTAGGCTTTAGAATGCAAATCCATCTTATATGAAATGTGGAGTGCTTTGACTTGGCACTCGGTGTTGATTGGCACTTCTCACTAGACAACCGTTTAAATCCAGTTAATCAGCACGTCTGCAGCGGCTCAGAAGGCCTCGGCTTTGCTGGCTTGCGTCGTTGTTTCTGAATGGAGGGGAGCCGCTATTGTCTGCCGGAGCTGCTGCTGCCGCAGTCTTATTTTTCGGAGAGCATTTATCACTCACTGTCAGCTCACAACAGTACAACTCCGACTGCGGTTCCCCACGACAACTTTGTCCCCGAGAGTGAATATGAATTTATGAATAAATTAAATCGTCTTCACTAACACAAATGCGCACGATTGTGGTTAAAACAAATTAATAAGCGAGATGTAAATGAGTGGCAATGAGCTAAATTCAGCGTCTTATGAATACCAACACAACTTACATGGGAACACTGTGTTGCAAATGCGATCATGCGGCTTTTTAGCATTTTTTATTGTCGTGTTATGCACACGCAATCCGGTGTATTTTATTCTGATTTTTACGTAATAGACCAACACAAGCTTCTTCAGATGTGGAAATATTGAGTTGCATTCAGACCCCATTAATCATTTTTTTAAAACATCCCTCTTTTTTTTTCCAATGGTAGCAGCAAATGCCTAAGGGTTTGCCTTCGCATGTCAGCTCAGGTTCTGTCGGATTGAAGAGAGGGTGTCTGCACCACCGCCTTTCTCTGGTCTTCCCATGCAATCTCAGTTGGAGTGAGGTCTGAACTTTGACTGAGCCACTGCGCTTTGATTTAAACAATCTTGCTGCAGCTCTGCTTGCGTGTGCAGGGATGCTGAAGCTCTTCTGCAATCTCAAGTTTTTCGCAGTCTTAAGCCTTTACGACCTAAATTTCAAATCTCCACCTGGATATTCTAGCTTTTTTAATTGTACGCAGTTCTTTAAATGTCCTGTGAGTAAATATATATTTGCCCATTTATCCATAACAACTGGAACGTTCAATATCTAGCAAGTACCATCTATTAAAAACG
Organism: Poecilia picta; assembly: GCA_033032245.1. NCBI lineage: Eukaryota > Metazoa > Chordata > Actinopteri > Cyprinodontiformes > Poeciliidae > Poecilia > Poecilia picta. The sequence goes on along the minus strand of CM065366.1, from coordinate 14,321,071 downwards.
TCCCTCAGATTCATTTCACTCCCTGCTATGAAATTACCGTAATAACCCACTATTGGCTGGAAAGCGCAATGTCTTCCCTTTTCAGAAACCTTTGAAATTTTTCAGAATGCGCAAAGGGTGGCGGATTTACAGCACTGCAAATCTGGATCGCCAGATTTGGTCTGGAAGGGTTAAACAGTTTTGTCTAAGGATTTACCTGTGTGGTGTGTTGGACCGTTGCGCCATGCCGCATTATTACAGTCATGGATGGACACACCAAAGGGAAGGCCTCTGTGTCCCTGTCTGTTCAGCTGGAACTGGTGGTGCTGGGATTATCCTGGGAACTGTGGCAGTTTCCCCAGTGGAGGGGTTTGGGCCACATTTCAGCATGATGGGTTCTTGGCTGGAGACCTACGGTTCTCTGGGCTTCATCAGGCTGACTGTGGGTCACAGAGACCGGACTGAGCTCTGATGGGGATTCCTCCCTACTGGCCTTCCAGGGTCTTCCTCACATGGAGGGATTGCCCTTGTCTGACGCTGATGAAAACCTCCACAAGGCACAGAATTAGACGTCCGAGAGGTACTTTGTTAAATTTCAGTATGCCGACGACCCAAAGAGTCCCAGCCGTAAACTCACTGCTGCATAGCTGCACAAGCAGGATTCTAAAAAATAGAAGTCAAATGTGGAAAACGCGAGTGAGTGGTCTGTCTGTCTGTCTTATCAAAGGTATTCTACAAAAGAATATTCTTACAGACGTGAACTGTTAAACGAGTCAATCCGCCTTGACTGTCCTGATTAATTACAGAGGATTAATGCACTGAAGGGCATTGTGTTGTGCATGTTTGTGTTCTCTAAATTTAATTTGAAGGTTTGAGGCAAGCACACCCAGACGTCCGTCAGATGTGCTGCACCTGACACCTTGAAGAAAGTTAAAACCAGACGTCAGCAGTAGCTGTTCACTGCTACATTTTGCTTAAGGAGCAGCTGTGATCTCATCAAGCCTCTCTGAGCGCGCTGGGGCTGTTCCTCTTAGTACCTTTGCGTGACGTTGTGTTTCACAGAAATCTCTCTTCTTTGTTTGCGATCAAAGCGACTCCGGCGTTGCCACCACCTTTGTTTCTGGGAGAATATGAGTTGCGATCAGGCGCAGGATGAATGACATCAATTAGATGCTGATGTTAAGAGCTGGGCGATATGCAACAGTACGATTCTTTCTTCTGATTTATGCTCTGTTGAGTTAATTTGGGGGAAAGAGGGGTGGGTTAGTTATTGAGACGCTTATCAGCGAGCGAGGTAGTGCCAGATAGCAGCCAGCGGTGCCGGAGGAAAATTGAGGCCACGGGGTTGTTGTTAAGGCAACGCGGGGATCTAATGAGAAACACAAAGTTTGCAGTAAAGGTGGAAGTTCTTTATCTCGGGCCACAATAAACTTCACGTGTGGAACGATGTGCCGCAGTAAACCCGCCAAATTAACCTCCTCATCGCCTGACTCGCTTTATTAACTCCCACAAAGAAATAAAAAAATTAATCTGTTCACGTATAAAACTTGAACAAGCAAAACAATTCGCACTGAATCCTTACGGTGCAAAACATTTCCTCCCCAACAGTGCCGGCCGGCATGGTTAAGGAATAAGAAATGTGCTTATGCGCAGCATTTACTCACACTGTAATTTCTTACAGTCCTTTTTTTTTTCTTTTTTTTTCTCAAATAACCCAATCCTGAGTTGATCCATGGACTACAAATGCTGTAACTCAGTTAGAATAACCTAATTCCAGGTCCATTTATGGGCAACTCAGTCGGCTGAGGAATGGTTTTATGAGTCTCTGAATTGCTTGGATTTGATTTGTGATTAAACATTCATGAATAAGACAATATGAGCCGTCTCTCCGTTTGCTCATGAGGCATTTTGAGGCTCAGACTTTGACGCTCCTCTTTCGGCCGGGGGTCTTCATGCCGCAATATCCGTCCGTCCAAAAAGTGAAAGCTCTCGTGGCGCGCAGTGGGGAAAAGAAGTGTTTGATCGTGTTTGTTTGATCGTGGGAGAGCGGGCTGAGACCCCAGTGAGTGAAAACCTGGTCAAGAATCGCAGGAAACGTCTGAAACCTGCAACTAATTGTCAATTGATTATTAAAAGACAATCAAACCCTGTTTTTTTTTTTATTATTTGTACTTCTAGACACTGCGTCTCAACTGCAATATCCTTCTTGTATCAAACGGGGCTTTCCACTGTTTCTGCAGGGTTTGCCTGATCCGCCCTGCGGGTGGGTGTGTATAACGTGTCTCTGATCTTTCAGGTTGACCATCCACGCAGAGTGCCCAATGCACCTGGAGGACTTCCCCATGGACGCGCACGCCTGTCCTTTGAAGTTTGGAAGTTGTAAGTCAGGCCCACGTGTTCGAGTCCAGAGCTGAGTGGAGAGAGAGAGAGAGAGAGAAAAAAAATCACAGCAAACAGACAAAAGTTATTGTCCTCAGGAGATATTGATTACCTTTTGCTACTCAGAACTGTTTGCATAACAAACTACTTCAAGCCAGTGTTGTTTGTAATGAACGATATGCTGTGAGGAGCTGGAAAAGTAGCCATGCATTTAACCCGAGCCGCCGCTGCAGAGCCAAAGGTTTACTGCATAAGGACCGAGATTTAAACACCATTAAAGAGGGAATATTACTCTGATGCATAATAGAGTTAAAGTGCCTGGGCAAACATTAGACAAGCAGGAAGCAGCTTATTCCAGATATATCTTTACTGTAGAACAGACGTCAGGCTTTATTGTAGTTCACCACAGCAATAGAAGAGGTAGATTAATGTCAACGTGCACTCAGGGCATCGGTCCACCGAAAAGTCTGCAGATGGAATTTCAGAGCAAGAAATTCACCATAAACCTGTTCAAATCGCCGTCTGGCAGCGTGTTGGATTCATAAATGCATACGTGTGCCGCTGCAAATCAAGACTGGAGTCACAGCAGCAGGTCTGCACGGCCATGATTAAGGTCTTTTGTTTATTTTTTTGTTTTTTCTCTGTAATTGCAACGTCTAACCCGCTGGCGGGATTAGGAGCAAAAGAGGAGAATCCCTACAGTGGGGTGGATTTATCTGAATATTTTGGAAAAAAAAACTTTTACTTCTATCCCATCCACTTATGTTCAGATGTTGTTATCAGAAAGATTCATTTTTCTAATCTAATATCTGTTCATTTGTTTAAATGCAACTATTTTCACAATGCAAACAAAATCAGATTTTCTTTTCAATAAGTAAGAAAGTAAAGATATTTACAGAGCATTTTAGAATTTGTCCATTTTCACATCACAGCCATAAATTCCTATGCGTTTTATTAGTGGTACATAACTGTGAAGTGGAAGTTGAAGGACATGTTGCTTATACTGCTTTTGCCAAATTAAATCTTTAACACGTGGCATCTTGGGAATAAACTTCTTTCATTTGACTTTTTCTTAATGAAATCCAGCACATGACATTGCTGTCAACCTGAGCGCCTCATCCCTGCTGTGAGACTTAGTGGTGGCAGCATTATGCTGTGGCAAAGAGGGAGAAGGGTAGTGGAAGATCACCTGTCAAAAGGTGTGACACCTTACAGCAGAGAATGAGAATCGTTGGTAACTGTGGGAAAAGTCAAAGCATTCAATCGAATTAATAAAACTATGCATCTGTTCTGCAGGCTGTTTCTTCCACTTCACTGTTACTATTTGTATTACATAAAATCCAGCTAACAAGTAAAGACTGTGTTAGTATGGTAACAAAATGTTAAATAATAATATTAGTGATAAAGTTCTTGTAAAGCCTGACGCCACATCGGCTGCAGGAAAGCCTGTGCGTTCTCAGCTGGTCCAGGCTGAGATGAAACCCGCTGCTGGACGCGCGTGACCTTTGAGTCCTCAGGCTGCGCCGCGTGAGAAACAATCACTGTGATCATTATAGCCGCATGGGCTCAGCGGTGCCTGAGAGAACAATTGTCACTCAACACAGTCTGCGCCCCTGAGTCAGGAAATTCACCATAAATCTGTATTACTGCGGAGAGATGCCGTGCAGCAGCTCTGCAGTCCAGCCCACTCTGACCGGGTTTATCTGAGATGGACAGAAAGACTTTACTCGCTTTTCGTCAAAAAGACACGATGGTTAGGAAAGACCATGCAGAGAAACTGTGCACGACTTAAATAGAACATGATCATGTGAGTGTGTGTGACTTTCTTGCAATCCAGATGTGGCTCCAGTTAAAAATGTGTCTTATCACCGAGAGAATAATTAGACAAGAGAGACCGAGCGCTGTTGAAAACCCGATATTCAGTAAGAATGGAGACAAAAACAAAAAGGCTGTTATACCTCTGGAAAATATTGATGTTATCTCATCCGTACAAAACGTGATTAGAAGCCAAACAGATACAAAGCAGCACCATGGGTAACGATTTGTTTCTTACACTAGCAGACAAGCTCGTGAGTGAAGAGTTTCTCTTGCACTTTGGGCTGATAATTAAAAGTTTTGATTAAAAAAAATTATCAAATTGCAGTTTTGTTGCATTTTTGGAAACTTTTGTGAAAATCTTTCACAATAGAGTGGAAAAAGCTGTGCTAGCATGGCTGGAAAGGGAGATGGATTTCTCAAAATTAGCACAAAAAATAAAATAAAATAAATGGCTAAAGCTAGTTAGATAGCAAATAAAGAAAAATATCTGTCATCCTGGATTTCTGATGCATAAAGAAAACACATGATCATAGCTGATTATGAAAGAGGTAGAAATCTTATTTACACAAATATTACCACATATTCACCATATAGGCAATATGTGGTAATGTGTTGGCACATATTATCACACGTGTGGTAATGTGTGCTAACACGCTATCACATATGGCCATCAATGTGGTCAAACGTAGTAACTGTATTAAATATACAGATTGTTACAATTAGATTTTGACCTCTAATTCGTCTTTGCTGGAGTTTTTTTAATTATTATTTTTCGTTTCGACTCAGATGCGTACACCAACAACGAGGTGATCTACCTGTGGACTCAGGGAGACGAGCGATCTGTCTCTGTGGCAGAGGACGGCTCCAGGCTCAACCAGTATGACTTACTGGGTCACGTCATTGGCAAAGAAACCATCAGTTCCAGCACAGGTATATACGACACGCCACGCTGTAACAGACCAGCTGGAAATCTGTCTTTTTTTTTTTTTTTACGTGGAAAGCATTAGCGCATCATGCTGACGTTTTGCAGGCAGATCAGGTAGAATTTCAAACTAGTTTTATCAAACGATTCCACATTTTTACAGTATTGGTGAAATGGAAAAGGGCTTAAAAAACACCGGATGAGTCACAGGAAGATGCTTCCATCACAAAAAAAAAATGTTTTGTTTAGTTTTTTCTGCTTTTGTTCTGCCGTAATTTCAACCGTTTCATCGACGTCGGCTTTTTTCACCAAGCGCTCTGCTGTTTTCTTCTGTTATTTCTGAATTATTTAAGTTGTTTGGGTACACTGTGAAAATGATGACTGTTACCAGTTTTTCCCAGGCGAACTGCTCAGCATATTTACAAAGGTAATACAAGAAAATGTGCCAGAGGTGAAGGTTTGCTCAAATGTGTTGAGGCCCGTAGCCGAGAGAGTCAGTTTTAATAATTGCTCATATTAAATGTAAATATCTTCTATCCTAAGCTCTTTAGTGTATAAATGTGTATCTCTTCATCACACTATCGGAGTCATTTTATCTTTCACACACAAATGCTTTTATTCCATCACTAGAGGACATAAAGTTTATTACAGCAAATTAAGGCAAAGGTATCAAATTAGCTGTGCCGACAGTGATACTGATGTTACGGTTTATGAAACATACATAATTTGTTTGGATCTGTTCAAAAGTGCCTTTTGAAAATATTCTGCTTTTTTTCCCCACACTCCCTGAAGTAAACAATATTGAATCTAATCATGTCTTCTGCTGTGTTTAAAAATCTTTGCTGAGATCATATTTAGCACGGATATCTCTGTTTTCTGTGCGTTTGTATCTTAATACTGATTAAGAGAAAAACCTTAGACAGACCTGAAGGAACCCAGGATGCAATGCAACCCTTAGAAAACGCTAAGTCTTGAGGCGATAGTCAATGACTCAGTGCGATACTGGTCAACACTCGTGGGTATAGAAATAGATTCGTCCGTGTTGTGAGGTTAGCTCGCGGTGTAAAGCAGCTGAAGGCAGAACAACCCGGTGAACCTGCTGTTTGTTAAAACCGAGATCAATTAAAGCCTGGAGTCTACTGGTGGTTTTCTCAGTGACTCATCATAACATCTCTATACAGTCACAAGCAACCCGTGTAAAAAAAAAAAAAACAACAAATTACAGCATTTTAAATTTTATGTGATATAGACGCCTTTTTCTTAAAATAGCTTCAACTCTTGCTCCACTGGAATTTAAAACTTTGCCTTGGTTTAATTTTCAGCCTCTTAAAGGTTCATTTCCGATGTGGAAACAAAACTAAAATCAGACAAATCTAAGAATGGATGCTAAGAATGTTTTATGTCAGTTTGCAATTAACATACTCTTGGTTCTTAGCAGTTTGCGTTTAAATAAATTTAAATAATTTTCCTTATGGGAGCTTGGAAGTACAACTTTTTCATCTCTATGGACACAGAGAGGAGGAGTAATGAGCTCATGAAAGTCTTTTAAGAGATTTTACAGGTGGCACTAGAATATCCTTAAGTGTTCATGTTCTGAGATAAAGGTTAGCATTTTTGCAACGCCCCAGGATTTTAAGTCTGACTGGAGCAGACGAGCTGCAGCATGAGGATGTGAGGTAGAAATCTAAAAGGCTTTAATTATTATAGATATGTGAATTACTGAGAAGTTATTCAGTGCTAAAACCAGTCTTTGTTCAGTTTCTTTGCTTAAACACTATGAAATTGTGATAAATTGTGTCTTCAGATAGCTGAAAAGCTCCTGTTCTTTCTAGCTTTCAGTCTAGACTTAAAGGAACTCAGTGTTTCAGCTATTTTATACTTTTCTGGAAGTTGGTTCCAGATTTACAGCGCATAGAAGCTGAATGCCTCTACGCTTGGTTCTGGTTTTTGCACATTTGCTGCCAGAATCTCTCTGAATTTAACTCAATCTGTCTCACTATCAAACCTGAAGAAGTTTCCTCTGCATTGAGAAGAAAAACCTCCCCCCAGCATGATGCTGCCACCACTATGTTACGCCCTGGTGACATATTAAAAATTGTGGAGAGCACTTTATTTCTGTAAACGTCACTGAAATATGTGCAATGACAATACAATAACACTCATACAGGATTTTGACATCCCCATACAACCACCGCTGCTGTCGTGTGTAGTCTGAAAGTTTTCTATTCGTCAGTAGAAGCACTGACACAATGCGGAGGCTTGACGTAAAACTGTGAAAAGCAGTTGAGAGGAAGACGTCAGTGCAAAGCTGATGATAAAGGCTTGCTTCTGTACATCACTGGGAAGAGGCGCAGCTTACAACCGAGGCGCAGCCGCCTCCTTTTCAGAAAGGTTTAACCTCGGGATTGAAGCTGTTTGCAGATGTAGCTCTCGGGAGGCGTCTCGCAGCATTTCCGGAGATCTGTCAGACTTCAGGTGTGACAGAATACAAACAACAACACGCCCGTGCTTCTCTCACACTTTCAAGAGCGAGGCTCTTGAATAACCGTGCTTTTTGCCGAGCGAGAACGTCCTGAGAGGTCGGTTTGACCACTCGAAAACACAGGGAACTTTTAGGAGGGACTAAACTAATTTTGTTAAACTGGTTTAATCTAAAAAGAAAAAAAATCAAATTTTTTTTGGAGTTAGTTTTTAACGAACTGTAGAGCGGGCAGAGGGAAGTTTGAGCCTCTTCAGCCGTGGTCGGAATCTGGTCAGGGAAACCGCCTCGGGGAAACGAGAGCCTCTCGTATCTCTGCAACACAGATTGCAAAAGCAGGAGTGAGAGCCAACAAGTGTGAATCTGGCTGATCGCTGTGACAAATACAAACACTGGAGAGTGATGCAGGCTCACACTCTCCACATAACGTATATATATATATATATATATATATATATATATATATATATAATAATATATTTCGTATGTGGTATGTGGAAGTTATATAAATATATTATATATATATATATATAAAAATACCATCCATTTTCTTACACCCTTGTCCCTTATTGGGGTCGGGAGGTGCTGGTGCCGATCTCCAGCTGGCATTCCGGGCGAGAGGCGGGGTTCACCCTGGACAGGTCGCCAGTCTGTCGCAGGGCAAAGCAGAAACACACAGGACAGACAACCATGCACACACACACTCACACCTAGGGCCAATTTAGACTGACCAATTAACCTGACAGTCATGTTTTTGGACTATATATATATATATAATATATATATAATATGTAAATATAGGAGTGGCACGAAGCAAAATGTCAATGTTCTGTAAACGGGTTAATCCACCTGAATAACTACTGACTTGCTTGTGGTTTTGAATCTCCGTTGAGGTGCGGTACGCCACATTCTGATATTACCCAAATGTACCAGGAGGCTTTTAAAATTCAAATTAATGTGCTGAAAATGAAAAGTCCATAAAAACATCTTTCTTCGGCTGGATGTTTTTCCCCGCTCATGCCTGATTGCACTTCTCTCGTTGAAATGGAAAGGCGCACGTTTTTTTTTTTTGTTTGCTTGTTTTGTGTGTTTTTTGGGAGGGTTTTTTTTTTTTTGCCATGGTGACTAATTAAACACATCTGAAATCATCAAAATCTCCAACAAGTAGGCTTAATTTACAAGTTACTTCGATCTTTAATTAGGGTTGCATTCAAGTCCTTTTTCACTACTTTTTTTTATGATTTTAGTCTGACTCTATCCAATACTTTTGTGCTGTAACTACGTATGAAGCAAGATCTTGACAACTTGTTTTGTCTCTCTGCCTCTGTTTGTGTTTCCCTCAGGAGAATACGTAGTGATGACGACATATTTCCATTTGAAAAGGAAAATTGGCTATTTTGTGATTCAGACCTACCTTCCATGCATCATGACAGTCATACTGTCTCAGGTCTCCTTCTGGCTTAACAGGGAATCGGTTCCAGCCCGCACTGTGTTTGGTGAGTGCCACTAATTTGTTTCTTAATGGGTTGAGAATATTCTCAGGATGATCAAACTGAGTTTTCCATATAATGCACCGACTTCCTTGCCCTTACTTAAAGTGCCACTGCTTTGTGAGTTTTGGGTAATTTAGATAAAATGGAGCACATACATTTTAACAACCAAGATAATCCCTGAGGGCAAGATTACACATTTTCAGTTTCTGAGAAAAATAGATTGTTGTGTTTTTTGCAGAAACTTGACTTTTCTCAGTATCAAATGTAGTGTGAATCCATCAGAACATCTAAGGATTACAATATATTTATTCACAGTTTGTTTATATCGGAGAGGCGTTAGAAAATATGAAATAAAAGTTGTAATCACACTATTCAGCATTCCTCCAAATGGGTTTCAATCAATCATCACATGATCAGACTAAAGAGCGGCTTTTCTAAAAAGTATACCGTTTATTTATCTTTTATCTTCTCTTATGGGCTTCTACCAGTTTTTATCATTAAATATGATTCAATCAATGTAGGGATTTATTATTGTAAAGAACCCAGGATATTCACTCTGCTAACAAAAACTATTTTCCTTTTAGCAAAATACCGCAACTAACTTTTAGTAGAATTCTTCACATCTACAAGTTGTTGTTTTTTGTCACGATTCCTCAGTCGTGTCTCGCTGAAACATGTTGACCTCCCTGCTCGTCCATTTCAGTCATCCCCTCTGCCCTTACTTTCCAACATGTCCATTTTTATGAGATAAGATAGATTGGAGCGGAGACAGGATTGTTTTTATGTGGTTGGATGGGCAGCCGTTGTCCGGGCCAAATCTCATTCCCGCCACCGCTAAGTGAAAAGGCTAGGATGTGAAATGATCTGTGAAATTTCCAGTTTACCCCTCAGTGGACTCATTTCCCAATTAATGTCATTTTAGTAGACATGAGAGCTGCCGTCACAATCTAAACCTTTTGCTGACGTTAACGATGCAGCTCGTATCGGTCTGGATGTTACCCACATCCCGATCAAATTTATGTCTTATTTTTATTCTTGCAAAAGTCTTGAAATGACACGTGACTCTCAATCGATTTAAGGAAGAAAATTCTTCTTTTTTTGTTCACATCTTAAAAAAAGAAATGCCATGTTGAAAATCAGACAGAAACATTATTACAACAATCAAATACTTGTTATTTCTGACTTTTTTTTCACTATTTCGCCAGTTTTTAAATTTGGAAGACATTTTAATCTATATCTCCCTCCACAGATTATCTATCAGATTTATGTCACAACTCTGGGCCCCTCAAAAGCGTCAACATTACTTCAGAAGAAACAATTTGATAAAAGCAAAAGAGTCCTTTAAGGCTAAATCTAAGTCTTTCTGCATAAACTGAAGTTGAGCCCCTAACTCATAGGACGTGGTTATATAATGGCACTACGACACTGTTTTTGTCTCTTTTAATTATTTATCGCAAATAGATGGTTTATTCCTTCAAATCCCTCTCAGCTCACCGCCGTAGAGGCAGGGCTTCACTTTTCCATTTATGATTTATTTACCGATTCTTGCATCAGACTTGTTTAAGACAGAATAAAAAGAGAAAAAAAAACAGTGAACAATAGATGCCTTGTCACGGTGTAACGCAGTGGCGACTGGTTTCTGCTCGTCTGAACTCGATGCACTGACCCAGTGCACTTGTGATGTTTACGCGTCAGTGAACCGTGTCAGCGTTACGAGGCGCTGCGATCTGATTTCTGATTTACACGGAGCAGCTTATGTAATAGCTCCGACTTCCAGTTCCATCTAAAAGTGCAAGTTCGAGTTAGATTATCGATTTTTAAATGCACCTCCGAACCCGGACTGCGACTATTTTAGTTATCGATTCATCTGTGGATTATTCTGATGATTAATTGGATTTTTAAAAAAGTGAAGCATTTGGCAGAGTATTCATTGGAGCTTTTCATGCAGAATTAGAAAATGCAGGTAAACAATTTCATTACTTTTATTAATGGGAAAAATATATATTTTTGTATTCACAATTGGAATGCAAAGGGTACTTAATAGGAGATTTTTAATTTTTTAATTTTTTTTTACAGAATATGAACCAGGATTTTATGGCTCTTGATGAGTTCAGGGTTGAACATTTTTACAAACAAATATTTTTTTTTATTCTAAATGCGAAATGAATAGATTGTTCAGTTTTGACTTGATCACCGCTCTGACTCTGCTGCCTTTTTTCAAGGTCTGTATACTCCAGTCAACGATTAATCGATTACTAAATCAGCTGACGACTATTTGAGTAATTGATTCACCACGATTAATCGTTTCAGCCCTACTCTGAACCGATTAAAATTTACAAATACTGTAAAAGGACAAACTCAACTCCCCTCAACCTGTCCGTTTGTGTTCTCCTTCTGTCCTCAGGCGTCACCACGGTCCTAACCATGACCACTCTGAGCATCAGTGCTAGAAACTCCCTCCCTAAGGTGGCCTATGCCACTGCCATGGACTGGTTCATGGCAGTGTGCTATGCCTTTGTCTTCTCTGCCCTGATAGAGTTTGCGACAGTCAACTACTTCACCAAACGCAGCTGGGCGTGGGATGGGAAAAGAGAGGGCATGGAGATAAGGGTGAGTGACGAAGCAATCGACACGCCATACGTGGATCTAACAACTGCAAGAGCATGAGGAATCCGAGAATGCTTTTCAGAAATAAGTCGGGTTTTCTTTTTTTTTTTTTTGTTGCACTTGATACATATCATTAACTTGGATTTTGACCTCGATGTTAAAAATAATCTTGAGAAAATCTTCAGAGTTTTGGCCACACATAGCAGGTTCCTTTTTTTTTTAAACACAGCCTTGAGTATTCTTTAAAGACTTTAAAGAGGCCTTTTATTTATTCATTAGCAGCCAAATGGAACAGGAACACTGAGAGCAAAAGCAGAAGTAAACTCCCAGAGACGTTGGCCCTGATTTACAATCGCAGCATATGTTCAGCGCTCATTTTAAAAAGGCAGCGTGCGTTCGCTCTCGCTAAAAAAAAAAAAGACTCCATCCTTACATCTTGCATGCTGATCAGAGAGCGAGCGTGCTTCACTTCAAATGAATCACCTCAGGTTTACCCTTTCCCTCCGTAAGAAAGCAAGATGAATCGTAACGCGTACGGTTTCTATTCACCGGTACAGCAGGGGCGTTTGGGCGTTGTTTACAAAGATACACAAAAAAGAGCAAATTTCTGGTAAAGTTGTGACACAGAAATACAACTTTGGTGTTTTATCACTTTTTTCTTCTGCATGTGACCCATTTAAAGTGATGACTGCAGTCGGAGCAACACAGCTTACTATGAAAATGATGCGTAACCTGCTTATACTTAGAGCTGCAAAAGTAGATTTCACCTCCGTTTCAGATGATCTGACCTATTTTCATATGAGACAAAGAGAAACAAATGACAATTTTATTCATTAAGGGGAAAAAAGTGCTTTCCAAACCCACCTGGTTCGATGTAAAAGTAAATTTTTCGAGTGGCTTTGAACGGAAAAATGTTGAATCTCGTTCAATTCATGCAAAGGCATCTTCTTCAATCTGAACATAAATGTAAAAAAAAAAAAAGAGAAATGAATGTAGGGAAAAAAGAGAAGTTTTTTGTAGCACCCAAAAATTTCTTCTTTTTGATTCCTTTGAGTCAAATTGATAAGTTTTATGTTGTATTTAGTCGAGTGAAAATGAATTTAACTTTCCATTCAATTTAATTAGTTTAGTTGGTCAGGGTTTAGTTTTTTTGGACCTGGGTCCAGGTTGGTTTGGGCAGACTTTTCCTCCAATAAATATCATTTAAAACCTGCATTTTGTGTTTTTGTCTGATCTTAAAATGAGTGTGATCATTTGAAACATGTGAGGGGGGGAAAAAAGGCAAATTGGAAGAAATTTCAATGGACAAATGCCAAACAAACCAAAAAAAAAGAGCTTGATAGGTTGGAACGCCATCAAAGAGAGCTTAATAAAATAAAAATAAATAAATTTCTTTGACAGTTTTCTGTGGTTCAGCATGTTAAGAGTCAGATGTCAAGTATTCGCTTTGATTGAATTTGCGGCGATGAAATCTCATCCAGAGTGTAAACAAACCGCCGTCCTCCTCCCAGAAACAGGATTTAGATCTACATACTTCAGTGAATAATTAATTTTGTTTTTCAGAACAGCATCGGCCCGCCTAGCAGATCCGCGCAAAACGTCGGAGAGATGTCAGAATAAAATAAACTCGGATGCACAGGCGAGGCAGAGAAAGCTGGCAAACGTGAACTTGAAAAAGATTTTCTCCTTCTTTGATTATCATTTCACGTCGATGAGCATTTTTGCTTGAGCTGCTTTGTCTTGTATGAACAATAATTGCTCACACATAATCCACTGCATGGTTAGTGTTTAAAGCCATAATTAAACTTCTGTGAAGACGCTCTCTGCGATGTAATTGCTCTTTAATGCTTTATTTACGGTGTTATTTCTGGTTTCCTTTATTTTTTTACGTATGCCAGCATAAGCTGTTCTCACATTGTCAACTTGGATCCTGAAACTATATTTAATGGAACCTGAACGAGGCAGGATTGAAGTTGTGGTAGAAATTATTCACATTTTAACAAAGCCACTGAATATGTACTTCAACACATGGAATGATAAAACAAGACTTCAATAGATCAGGCATCTAAATTTTGAAGTTGTTTCTGTTTTTTAAGATTTAATGAGAGCAGTTAATCTCCTGAGACATGCAAATAACTAGAAGCTTTATTGACAAAATGGCTTTACAAGATGCTTGTAAAAACCAAAAAAAGAAAAGAAAAATCGAGAGTCTCAGAGTCGCTGACAAAGCACATCAAAACACTTATCAGTCAGAAACGCAACGAAACTCATTTCAGCTGCGACACACTGTCACAAATCTATTTTTGCTACATATGTACAAAGTGTTTGACCCAATCAATGCTGCCTCGGCGCTTTTATTTATTTATTTTTCCTATAGCGTGACATTTGGTCCTGAGACTGACAGGCTGAGACGCGGTGCAACTTTTTAGTCAGCAGGGAGAGTTTCCTTTCTTTCTGAAGGCTGAGTTTAATGGCGGCAGCCTGAGCCGCGTTCTCAGGGGCTCTGCTGAGCACGCAGTTGTCACGATAGATAAAACGGAACGGGGTCACACGGACATGCAGGACTCTGCCGTCGCGTTCCCTACAGATATAAGCAACTTGAAGGCAGTGGAGTTTAAGTACGCGGCCTTATGACAAATGGAGCAAAAGATTTGATCTAATGCAATAAACCGTCAGACGAAAGAGGGTCGCTTTGGAGTCTGGAGTCAGTTTGTCGCGTGGACTTTGAAGCTCCGCGGCGTCCAGCGACAAGAACGCGCTTAGGTTTTGTCACGTTAAAACCACAAACATCAAGTCTGCATTTTGTTGGGATTTTACGCAATAGGTGAACAAAAACCTTGTTAAGTCCTTCCACATAATTGTGATATGGAAGGACTTAACGAATAAATATATGAGAAGTGTGGTATTTCATTTGAATTTAGCCACCTTTATTTGGAAACCGTAAATCTACCAAGAAGTGAGCATTCACCGAAACCAACCGGCTGCATTGCTGAAAAAAAAAAAAACACAAAATCTTACCACATATTTTTTTTGTCTAGTTTCTAGTCCAAATTTTGTTGAATTTACTTGAAATTCAACAAAACTAACTTACAAGCAAATTTCCAGTAAAATGCAGGAGCTTGTAAGTCAATAATGTCTTGACATAAAAAAAAATAAAGAGCCAATATTAAAGAATAATTTATGTAAAAATTTCCTTTACTTTGCTGAAAAGTTACTTGTAAGTTTGTTTTGTGTTATTTTAAGGGTATGACAATATTTGCATAAGAAATTAGACCTAAAATACACAGTCCAGTCACATTAATGTGACCACCACGTACTTTCCACTTCAGAGTTAAATAACCAATCACAGAAGGCAGGTGGCAGCACAGTGCAGTTGAGCGTATATAAAGGGTGTGTGTGGGCTTCGGAAAACATTTCAATCGTTGGCGTAATGCAGAAACGAAGCGATTTATCCGACGTCCAAAAGGGCATGATCATTGGCTTTCGGGCCAAGGGTGGAAGCATTTCCGAAACGGCTGAGTTTGTGAACTGTTCGCGTGCCGCCGTGGTAAAAGTGTACCGTGCATGGCAAAATGGGACTGTCCAAAATCAACGACGTGGCAAATGTGGTGCACCACGGGCCATAGATGACAGAGGCGAACGACGGTTGCGGAGATGCGTTCGGGCAGATAGACGGGCTACCGTTGAGCAACTGACCACTAAAATGAACCAAGGGGCTACCACAAGTGTCTCCCAAACCACTATTCAGCGAACATTGCTGCGTCTGGGCCTCCGAAGCGGACGCCTGGTTCGTGCACCTATGCTGACTGGTGTTCATCGACGACGAAGGCTAGAATTTGCACGCCAGTACAGCAGCTGGACGTCCACTGAGTGGCGACAGGTAGCGTTTTCAGATGAATCGCGTTTTATGCTCCATCGGACAGATGGACGTTGGCGTATAAGGCGTGAAACCTCTGAAAGGAACCACCCTGCAACCATTGCAGGAACGGTCCAAGCTGGAGGCGGGAGCATTATGGTCTGGGGAATGTTTTCCTGGCATTCTCTGGGTTCACTGATTATTGTGGAAGGCACGATGGATCAATACAAGTACGCATCTGTCCTTGCGGACCATGTCCACCCCTACATGCGCATTGTTTTTCCTCAGGATGATGGCATCTTCCAGCAGGACAATGCGAGGTGCCATACAGCTGCCAGTGTACGTGCGTGGTTCGAAGAGCACCAGGATGAGTTTACCGTCCTCCCCTGGCCAGCAAACTCACCTGACTTAAACCCAATCGAGCATCTGTGGGACCATCTCGATCGAGTTGTTCGCGCCATAGATCCTCAACCGCGTAATCTAGCGCAGCTGGCCACGGCATTAGAGTCGGCATGGCTCAACATCCCAGAGAAGACCTTCAGGGACCTAAGTGACTCTCTTCCTGCACGTCTCGTAGCAGTTCGCTCTGCGAAAGGTGGTTATTCTGGCTTTTGACAGATGGTCACATTAATGTGACTGGACTGTGTACTTTTGATTTTGCAGTGTAAAACGAGCTGGACAGAAAAGTCGATGATAGGTGTGACCATTTTCTGGCGGGAATATTACGCACTCATGCAAAAGGTAACATGAAGAAAGCCATAATCTGGCAGCAGCATCATGCTGTGGGAACAGCAGAGTTTATTGGACAACGGTTGGAGCTAATTCCAGACTCTTGTTATTGTCCTTACACCTCTCAGTTATTTTGATTTTTTTTGTACGGTAAATCACGTTACAAATACATCGAACCTTATGGTTGCAACATTGCAACATGTGGTAAACATCAAGGGGCATGAATAATTTGGCAAAGAGCTGAACGGCCAGTAGCAGCAGACAATTATTTTTAATATTTGTTTTTTACATCCCCGACTGTGAGCAAACCCATGTGAAATGGTTTACTTCAATGTCGTTGTGTGCTTCTTTTACTTTCTCGTCACCTTATTTTCTGTCTGCCGCGCTGTGTGTCTAATTAGCTCTCCCCTTTACAGCTGAAGGTGGGCTCATCTCAGGAATTATACCCTGTGGGGAGTTTTTGGTTAGAAAGGCAAATTCTTGCAACTCTGTGACAAACGATTGGACCCTTCGGTGAGAGACGTATTCTGTTTGCGTCAGCACAGGCAGAGTCACAAGCTGGTTGCTGCAGTGGCTTTCTGTGATGGAGCCGCAAACTGATTGTGGTTTCATACATATCTGCACTTGCAGCACAAATCGTAATATCTAAACACAGATGATCACATTTTTTTTTCTTTTTCTTTCACATACTTATTTATAGTTTTAGAAACCTGCGTCTATTATTACTTGTTGTAATAAACGCCTAAATATCCTAGAGGTTTGATGGACCCAATTTTTGATTGATTGTCAGACATTTGTCCACACCTTCGTTTTTTAAAGCTGCAGTATTAAAAAACAAAGCACGTGTATAATTTTTTGTGAAAACTGTCACTATGTCACACTACTATAATATGAAACAGACAATCTGCAAAAATAAATAAAAATCTCTTCTGCCACCTTCCAGTGGTTCTACTTTCATCTGCAGGAATACACAGCTCTGTCAGAAACGACCACTCAGAGCCAGGAGGAGGTCCTTAGCACTGACAGTCCAACCAATCAGAGCCAGGAGGAGGTTCTTAGCGCTGACAGTTTGACCAATCAGAGCCAGGAGGAGGTCCTTAGTACCGACAGCCATGTTTGTGTGCGCTGCTCATTCCCTCTCCTCCAGACTCTGTGTTATGCTACAAATGGTTCCCCACACCGTAGCCTGTCCATGAATCCTAAAGCTAGTTACTTTGGCTCTCCATCATGAGGCCATGCACGAGGATGATTGACAGCGCTGCGACCCTCCTTCCTGACTCTGTTTGGCAGATGGCAGCAATGGCACTAGAAGGAGAAGGAAAATTTGATGTTTCTTCAACAGATTTTCTGTCTCATATTATAATGTGAAAATATAGTGACAGTTTTCATGCAAAAAAACAGATTTTTACAAAACTCCAACAAAACACCTTTTTGCATTAATATGGTGCTGGTATATCCAACTAAGGAACCAGGAAGGAGGTTTTAAAACAAAGGGACAAAACATGCAATAAAATTATAACATTAACAGAGGCCGTCCGTTGAACCTACATCTAAATTCAGTCACTCCAGAACCACACAGGCACAAGCGAGGTCATTATGGCTCTCCATGCGCTGCCCACACTCTCGTTCCCCCACATGCTTACTCACTTGAGGCTGTTAAACATGCCAACATTTCATCTCCAAACAAAGAGGGGGTGCCGACTGTCCCAAGGTTTGCACACATGCACACTCCCAGCTGCAAGCGGTGAAGCACAGGGCAGCACAATCGCTTCATCACCCTGAGACACATTTCAATTCTTAAGCAACAATTTGCCGAAGTTATGAGGACAAGGTCAATGGATGCATTGTGATGTGTTTTTTGCCTTCAGCCAGCCCAATTACTTGGCCTAGTGCATGCAGATCTTTTAAGCAGAAGTAAATTATGTGCTGTGACACATTAGGTTCGTAACAAAATGCATCCAGCCCAATGCCACAGATGGTTTCCCCAATAATTAGGCCCAATAAATTAGCGCAGATGACAGCCCGGCTAAAAAGCAACAGAAAACGACTCTGTACAGCTCATTTGTCAGGTTAGCGCTGCACAGAACATCCTTAATGCTAAAGACCAGGGAGCCGGATGATCTTTGATTAAGGTCATACGACACTTGAATGTCGTAATTAGTTTTTCCTGCTGATCCAAGCTGTCACCGTGATGGAGGGGCCTCGCTGGGGGATGGATGAGGAAGCATCCATTTATCTGGGAGCATCGCTGCAACCTTGCTAGCTCTGTTAGACCTCGACAGGATTTGCTGCCCAAGCAAACCGGGGATCATTCTCTTCCCGTAGCTCTGCTTGTTTCACACACATTTCCAGCTATCTGTGTGTCCAGCTAACTGTGTCGTATAATAGATCCAGAGTCGCCGTTGCTCATATTTGCGTTTTATTAGGGATTGTGTTTAATAACCCAACACAGAGTGGTGCACAATTGCAATAGGATTTAAATGAGATTTGGATTCTACCCATTTGATTGCAAATAGAAATCAGAGAATACTTTCATTTGTCCTCGGTTCCCTTTAATCTGGCCAAAACAGCATTATGCTAGCAAGACAGAAAGAGCTGTTGCCTGTTGTAACATGCTAGAGTTTACAAAATACCTGAGACTGCAGCAGGTGTTCATTTTCCATCTGAGTTGTGCAGCTTAAACATGCAGCCAGAGCTGAAATGGAGTGGCTTAAATCAAAGCGTGTTCATTTGTTGTGCTGGTACAGTCAAAGCCCAGACCTGCATCCCAATCGTAAATCTGTGGCTAACTAAAATATATTTACGCTTACAGATGCTCTCCGTTAATGGTGGGCATTTATCGCATCATGTATCATCATTTATCACGATAAATTTCTTATCGTGATAAGAATTCTGATTTATTATATAGTCACAATAAATCCTGATTTACAATGTTTAAAACCCCTAAAGGCTGTCAGTGTTGCTTGGATGGTTGGCTTAACTTTTTTTTTTCAACTTTTTGTTCAATGAAAATATCAATAAATATCAATACATTTAAAAATAATGTTATTATAGTTACTGTTTGCTGTTTGTGACACATATCACAGTAGTACCACAAAATATCATAATAAAACTTAAAGTTTATGTCCATGTGCCACAGCTGCTCTCCATGTACGGTGACTGAATGAGCTTCAGTCACCGTACATTCACACCTGTTAGCTGTATCCCAAAACGCAACGTACATATTATCTTTAAATATGCACTACTCTGTTTTACAACCACCGAAGAAAATATGTCAAAAGCTTAGCTTTGTTTCAGACAATGTAGTTATAAAAATAAATCTCGGGGTCCTGTGGTGGCGCAGGAGCAAAGGACAACCAGTATATGGAAGCCCCAGTCCCCATGCCGGTGGTCGCAGGCTCGATTCCCGGCCTGGCAACGCCCGCCGCATGTCCTCCCCCCGTCACAAACCACCCCCAAATAAAGGCCACTAGAGCCAACAAAACCTTAAAAAAAAAAGTCGTTTCACACAATAACAGGAGCACTTGGATCTGAAACTCTCCTCCTCTATGACACGCACTGGTCCAGTCTTGATCTGAAAGAGGTCGCGGTGGGAATCATCGGTGCACAAACCCAGAGCGCAAGCCAGGCAGGAAACCACAAGTGTTGCTCGGCAATCCATCTTACTGCCGTACTTGTTTTCCCCCCACATCCAAATTGCTCGTTGCTCTGTGCTCCGTCAGACTGACAGGATCCTCCAGAGATGCGAGTTTAGTTATGTGAGAGTGCCAATGTGGCAAATAAAAACCGTGTCTTCTTCCCGTGCAACTCCAAAGTGAAAGGCGCCGCAATCGCGCGGCTCCAGAAGCAGGAAGGCGGCGGACCCATCCAGCTTGCTCTATCGCACACAGCCTTTGTCATGTTTGCTTTATCACTAGCTGTTTGCCTGAAGAGGCCTGGCTGCCTTCATTGATACAGTTTGTCAGACATGTTTTCAGGCGCTGTTTTTTTTTTTCTCTTTTCCGTTTTTCTTTTTTTTTTTGCTTTGTTTCTAATCCTGCTCTGTGCTGTTACTGCTACTGCTAGCAGTACCAGACGCCAGTCCAGCCTGGTTCTCCTTCCCACGCCCTCTCCCCCCCTGAAAATAAATATAAGAAATAAATGAAAACACGAGAACTGTTCCAATTTTCCACACTCTTTATCTCACAAGCTCAATATTCTCGTCATGATATTTTCACTCATGACATTTTCCTCCTGCGATCCAGATTTGTGTAATATACCATTGATTTGACATTATTAAAACTGTAAAAATGTCATAAAATAATTTTTAAAAAAGTCACCTCCAGCTAGATAGTGATGAATAGATTCTGTAAGTTGGGTAATTCTAATATAATTGGTAAACTTTTTTTCTTTTCTACTTTTCTTTTCAGGAACCGTTTCAGGCTAACATGGCCAGGATTAAAGATATGGTTAGGCTTTTGTTTTGTTCTTGTGTGTGTCTCGTGTCTCGTGGTGTTGCTTCTATTTCCTCTTTATGAGTTCAAATGGAAGTATTGTTTAGTCCACTGCCCTGCTGCGACTCACGACCTTAACTGCCTTCTTCCTTTTCAGAGGAGGGAGTCGGCCACGCTGACTAAAAAGGCCAACAACACCTTCAACATCGTCGGCACCACCTACGGCATCAACGTGGCCAAAGACCAGGGCTTGACCACCATTTCCAAAAGCGCCCCGGGACCGTCAATCAAACACTCCTTCCTGCACAAAATGGACGACCCCTACACGGAGGCCAAGAAGTCCTACAACCGCGTCAGCAAAGTGGACAAGATTTCGCGCATCATCTTCCCAGTTCTGTTCTTCATTTTCAACCTGGGCTACTGGGCTACGTACGTCAACAGAAAGCCCGCGATCATGAAGGCAAACAACCTAAACTGAATTTCACTAAATGTTGGCTTTCAGGAAGACAGATAGATAGGTAGGTAGGTAGGTAGGTTTGCAGGAAAAGCCAAGTCCATCACATCTTAACGTGCGTCGTGTGTATGTGTGTGGGCGCATGTTTCGTGTGTCTGATTTTTTTTTTGTTTTGTTTTGTTTTTTTCTTAAACTTTGGATATTTTTGCACGGCTGTTGTTGTCGGGAAGGTAAACCTGGTGTCCATTAGACTCACGTCCAGCGGTGGACCTCGGAGGAAGCACATTCTCTCATCAGTCTGTGTTTTTTGTGCGGCGTTTCTTTTTTTCCACCCCACACTCAGCTCTGGCTCTGATCCCCGTTGTGGTTTAATCCCCTTTGCTGTATCTTGATTGCTTGCCGTTTCGTACAGTAGTCGAATTGTGCGTCCCCCCTTCCCCTGCCCCCATTTTGACATGTTTTGGGTTCGTTTTTGTTTTGTTTTTTTCATTGCTTATAATAAGTTAGCACTCGCATGCGTTTTCTGTTCTCATCGTGACTCATTACCATTGATAAGGCGCTGACACGCCGTACGCACACAGACACACACACACCGATACCGCCGAAAACACGAGGAAAGCCATCCGCTGGCCGCTTTATTGTGCTTCTGTTGGTCGGGGCGGCCTGTATAGTTTTATAGGAACATCATTAATAATTGTCAGAGTCTGGCCTTCAGCTCCCGCTGAAGCTCGGCACACACAATGCAGCCTCAGAGGGCTGCATGAACATTTTCTAGTCCACTGGCTCTTATTGTTTTAACTGGCTGATTATGTTCAACGACAGGTAATATATGTGCCTTGGTGAAAACACTCATCACAAAGAAGGAAGAAAAACTAAACACAAAAAAAAAAGTCAGACATGCTCGCATTTGCATTTTCAAATGTGCGTTTTGCTTAGCAAAAATATGTACACCCCTTAAATCTTTTCCAATTTTGACCTGCTACAACCACCAACTTCAGTGTGTTTTATTACGATTTTATGTGGCAGATTTAATTTTCATTTCTTTTAGGCACAAGTCATAAAATATATAGCAGGCATTTGTATTCAGCTCCTCTGATCCATTCTTTACAGCTTCTGTTTTGTCATTGTTTGTTTGTTTTTTAAATAGCTCAAACTCTTTCAGATTGGCTGGAGAACGTCAATAGAAATAATTCATATTGCAAAAGTATTCTCAGTTAGATTGAGATCTGGACTTTGACTTGACCATTCAAACACATCAGTATTCTTCTGGTCTAAATCCAGAGTGTCATATCAGGTTTTTGTGTCGTCTCCTTCGGTGGTTCTTGGTGCAGAGCCACCGATGGCGAGAAGTTTTGTTTGTTTGACAGAGTTCAGCTGAGAAATGGAAGAAATGTTGCCATTTTGGACCCCGATCAAACGGATTCCACCAGATTATCAGGAGGGAAAACATCCTTAACATCCTTCTGAAGACTATTGGCTGCATTTTCAGGATAAAAGAGGCTGAAAACGTTCGCTACATTTTTTTAGATTTCTATTCGTAAAAGGTTTTGAAAGACATCTTCCTTTCATTCTATAATTGTGCAAAATTTTTGAGTTGCTCCATCAAAAAAAATCATAAAAAAAACATTAAAGTTTGTCTTTGTAATGTGACACAATAAAGAAAAACAAGTTTTTAGGGGTGTTAATGCTTTTGCAAAGTACTGCATCTATTGTCTAGAAACATTTAATGGTCTCGGTAGGTTCCATCTACTCCAGTGTATGGCTATCCCCACCCTGAACCAGCCCATACACACACACACACACACACACACACACACACACACACACACACACACAACACACACAGATACCCAGACTAAAACTGCCTCCTAGTACGAAGGGTTAACAGACCTATTCCTGTGAGATGATCTTGCAAAGAGATTCACGGCTCCTGTGTTGTGGAGAACAAATATCATTTAAATTATGTTTTTTTTTGTTTTGTTTTTATGGAGCACCATAAAAAAACTACCACCGTTACCTCAGAAGGAAGACAAATTTGGAATTACGCCTCTAAAACGGTTTAAGTTATATTTCTAATTGATGAAAACGATCGCTCTTTTCTTTGTTCCCTCTTGCCTTTGCATTCATTGCTGTTCCAAAATGTTTACCATGTCTCTGTCGTCATGCAGCTAAGAATCCACGCTTTCCTGCTTTGCTTTATTCTGTACAATGTGTTTCGGTACTGATTTTGTTGTCCACATATGTGGACTTTATTTTTACTGCAGACAACACAGGCAATGTGTCACGTAGTGATTTTAATTCATCCAAATAAACACTTAGATTACAGTAATTTACATACTGGAAATTACTATAAAGCCTAATAATTCCAGTTGAAAACAAATCTTGATTTATTGAGAAAATTTGATAAATGTTGTGTGTGAGATAATACGTCTTTTGGTTTTTGCACCTATATATTTACACAATCTGATTCTAAAACACTTTTATTTATGTATGTATTTTCTTTTTTTGACAGATGCATTCTGTCTAATTCAATAAGTAAAGATTATTTTAGAGACTTACTGGAGATCCCAACATGCACTGTTAAATGTTGTCGGTCAATTATGTGAAAATCTAACAGCCAGTGATTCTGCATGAACATTTGTACGTTTGCTCCTGCGATCTACAGTGTTATTACTCGCTGCACTCTGAAGCAGGGTGCAGAGTCGAGACTTCATCCCAGTCACTTTGTAATAACCTGCAGCACCAACACTTATGCCCCTTTTCCACTGACCCGGCCGGCCCGGCTCCGCTCGCTTTGCTTGCGTTTCCACCGGCCTTTTTAACCGGGCTGGCGCTGCTATTTTAGGTCCTGCTTCAGAGCAGGGTCAGCAGAGCCAGCCCGGCCAGCACTGGTGACGTAAGCTTCGCTGCTGTTCACTGATTGGCCGAGGGCGTGCTGAAGACGCTGTAAAGCATGAAATCTCCGGCGGATAACAGCTGTTCTTCTGCGTGCAACAATTGCAGCATCCTGAGCATTTCTTCCACTGCGCCTTTCTTCCTGAAACTTCAGGAAGATCCCAATAAGTTTAAAAAATAGCAACAACACGGACCCAACATTGTCCATAGCTCTCTCCTTTCGTTATTTTCCAAGGACGCAAAAGTCTAGAGGCGTGGCTTGCAGCGCCCCCTTCGCTCCCCCTGAACGCAAGGAGGCGTTCCTCTCTGCACACCAAACATGGCCGGTGGAAACGGAATACATTTTTTACAGAGCCGAGCCGAGCCTGCGGAGCCGGGCCGGCCGGGTCGATGGAAAAGGGGCATTAGTGCAGACCTCTGAATGGGTTTTTCCCTTATTTAGCTTACAACTAAACACATGAATCCACTGAACTGACTCGACATTTGTCTCCATTTACTCTTAACAAGGTCGCTGTAAGGTCTTAAAAAGTTTAATATCTGTGTCAATTTTTTTAAAAACCTGATAATAAGGATTCTCCACACCGTCTTCAAGTGTATTTCAGTTCCATCTTTAATTTCTGCTCCTAAAACTGGCTTATTGTGGTTTTAAATTAAATTTCAAGCATCTTTGGTAAATTATCCGGTAACATTTTATTTGAAGGGGCGTGCATAAAAACATGACCTGTCATGAACATAATGCTTATGACTGTTGTCCTGAAGCGTCATTCAGTAAATAATGGCACTTTCAGTGCAAAAGTGCACCAAAAGCTGCATTAAAAGTGTAAAGCTTTGCATTATTTAGTATTTAATGGCACTTTTAATGTAACATTCTGTTAGAACTTGCATTAAAAGTCAATTAAAATTGTCCACTTTGCATTAAAAATGGCCTTATTTACCAAATGACACTTCATGACAACAGTCATAATCGTTCATGAAGTTTCCTTTGTTATTCTACATAATCTTTGAACTTCAAATTGACTAGTTTTGGAGTTGTATGTCAGATTTTTCTTATTTAAAAAAAAAAAGTTTAAATTGTGCAAAACTTTATTCAATTGCTTGTGATGGTATATTAGCTAAACAGAAGTCATAATGCACAACAAGTTAACGTATTAAGATTGTCTATAACACTTACTTGTGTTTAATTTAAGTAATAAAGATTTTAACAAGATCTTAAAGTCTTAATTTAAGGTAAACCAAACTTGCAGAATTCCTGTTTCTGCATCTATTGTCTAGAAACAACTACATGTGTTCCCAACTGAAGCAGTCCCACAGCATGACGCTGCCACCACCATAACTCGTTGAAACTGGTGTTTGTGCTGTCGAGTGTGAAACACATTACAAAGCGCTCTAGCTGTAGGACTATTTTTAATTTTGTTTTTGAAAGAGACATCAAAGAAACCAAGTCTTTAAAAACTCCATCTATGCTGTTTAAAATAGCAGCTTTTTATTCTTTTTTTCAGTTTTTCTAATTAAATTTTGCATATATTTTTCCATCATCACCACTGTCACATGTTTTAGTATCACAAAAAAAGGGGGAAACTCATTCAGAACTGCTCAATCTGTTTCCACAGATAGTCCATGATAAAATCACCCTGCGGAGATTAATTTCTGAATTAATCAGCAAACGGAACATGTAAATGAGCGAGCAAAGAAAAAAAAAGTCATTTTTATTATTTGCAGTTAATGATTTTATGTTTTAAATGCAGGCATATTTTGGCTCAGTCAGAGAAACATGAGAAATATTCATTTTATGTATTTATTTTTCCACACACTTCAGAGGATTTGATCAACAGAAATCTGCCATTCAGGTTTGGGTTTGATTGTATTATGTGGTGTTATCCAAACAGGGCCAGAGTTAAAATCAGTAAAACCATGTCATTCTATACAGTGAGGTGCAGTATATTAAGAGTATAACACTATATGAATATATTTATGCCAATTAGTAACAGCATTAAATATCCTGTTTGATGCAGCATAACCTCGACAGCATTGACACAAAGGTCTTGATGCATAGAAAGCCGTAGAAAAATAGATCAACTAAAGAGATTAATAATGGCAAAAAAACTTGTTCAGAAAGTGTAATTAACTTGTGAATTTGTAGATATTGTGAAATCAATTCCAATAGATTTTCTCTTCTTCTTTTTTTGTGAATATCGATATGTCATGTCATTTATTTTTTACATCATATAGATACTGCTGTCTGACAGTGAGATCTGTAACACTAAGTGTTATGGTAGTAAAGAACAGTAGAGATAATATTCATCGAGCTAATTATGAGATCAGTACCTTGTGTGCACTTTTCCAAAACCTAACTGTGAATTAGCAGCCGTCTGCAAGCAGAGTTGTACACACTGTGTTCTCCTTCCAGCGATTTCACTGCATGTCCCTCCGCACCGAGAGACCAAGGACTTCCTCCACAAAGACTGCTCTGGGAACTTTGTGGACTTTATTATTTTTCTTGGGAAGTTGCTCTCTGTGTGCCCAGTGACTGGACTCTCTGTATGTTACACTTGTTTGTGTGCTTACTGTATGAGATGTAGCAAATGGAAATAGGGAATAAAAGGACATTGTATTTTGTCTTGGCGTTCAGAAAAGGGGCCCTTCTTGGTCGCAGTCGAGCCTCAAACACACACACGCACATTTGTGTGGCTGTCTTTGTGGGGACTTTCCATTGACTTCCATTCATTTCTACAGCCTAAACCTTACCATTATCCTAACCCTACCACACCTAACCCTAACCAAAACTCAATTCACACCTTAGTCCTAAATCTGACTCCTAATCCAAAAACAGTTCTTTGTAATACAAACAAACACATTTCAGTGGTGTTTTCATCTGACCTTGTCGTTGTTGGTACTTGCCCAAAATCCCCCTGTTCTTTACGTTCCATTGTACTTCGAAGGTTTCTTTAATGGGGCTGAGTTTTTAGCGAACTACAGAGAATAACAAAGAAAACTACATGATGAACTTCTGCTCATGTGACTTTCACAATTGAAGGCTGGACTGCTCCTTAAAAGCTCCAGGCTCATTAATGCCTCCAAGTAAACACACCAGGCTGGAGTCACAGTAATAAATGCAAAGCAAAAAAATAATAAGCAAACGCGGTATTATGTAGAAAGACGAGCGACTCCAGCCAAGCTGGAATTGCAGCCCATTAAGTCTTCTGAAACGGCACAGGGGAATAAAGTTATCTGTAAGTGAAAACAAAGTTGTTTTTTTTCCTTTTCTGTTTTACTTCAACAATCCAGCTGATAGGCAGCAACAGCAAAACCTGTGGTTCTCGCTTTGTGACATCAGTAATTAGTAGGTGAACCTGACAATGGTTATGCCCTCTGGTTGTTTGGCAAAAAATGGCCAGGAAGTCGGTTTGACGAGTTGAGAGAAACTTGCAGCACTGGTATGAATTATACAGTGCTCAGCACTTCAATTATGATAGAAAAACAAAAGGAGAAACTGGCATTAACTTAATAATTTAAAATGAGGTGTTTCCCTCAAGCTGAGCTAACTTGACGTTTTCACTGGAAAAGTGATGGCCTAGTTTGTGTGTCGCAATCACAAAGCCCTTTGGATGAAAAACTATTAACTATTATGCAAATGAGCTTCATGCAAAACTGGCACATTAACGTCTTCAAAGCCTAAACACTAAAAATACACTTGGCACAAAAATGACAGAATTTAATTTTACTCTCTTCTATTTTTTTTATTTGGAATAGGAAATTGTTTTAATTTAGTTCCCAGCTCACACGAGCTTTTTCATCAAATGAACAAAATGAAAAATATCTGAGTAATAAATAGTAAGCTGCCTAAAATGTCAAGGAATCGATGTTACTAGTTCACATTGCGGTGGCCTACAATCAACAGATTTAAATCCAGGACGGCCAGATGAGACAAAACCAAGACGACTACTTTCTAAAACCTCTGCTATCTTTACTTTCACACCTGAGCAGTGGCAGGCCTTCTCGTTAGCAGCAGCTCCTGGAGACTTTATCAATGCTTTATCAAAAAAAACAGAGAAAAGGACATGGGCGCAGTATCTGCTCTGATAAATGAAGGCGGTGTGGTGGAGTACCAGCGCAGAAGAAGAATGGCCGCCTTCCAATTACAGAATTGCTTATTTGATCCAAAGTGTCCTTGGGTTTGACGCTGGACCCAGTGTGGCCTCTGATAAATAATCAAAAAAATACAGCTATGGACAAAATGAAGAGACCATTTGGCGGGAAAACCTCCTGGTTAGCATTGATCTCTGAACTCTTCCTGAGTTGAAACATCAGTGTTGTTGTTTCTAAATGAATATTGACTTGTTTCCTTCGCATTATTTGAGGCCTGGGAACACTGCATCTTTTTTGTTATTTTGACCATTTCTCGTTTTCTGCAAACCAATTAGCTTGGAATCTGGTAGACATGTTGTCAGTAATTAATTGAAAAAAAGAACAATGTTAATTTTACTCAAACATACAAAAAAATCAGAAAACGATTTTCCAGAGCTCTGTATCTATCCCATCTGAGAAAATGACACTACTTCAGATTTCTTTCTTTAGCCTCAGATGAGTCATTTTAAGTAGGAAACTCTATTGTACTCCTACTTCTTAAATTTGTTATTAATTAGTCTCTTTCGAAGCTAGCATACTGGAAGTTGGTTTATTTGACAGTTTTTTGGTGAGAAAACCTGATATATTCATAAAATCACTTTGAAAAGTGGAAACTTGAACAAGTCGATTTCTGAGCTGTACATGCAGACAGGACACCTTTAATCCACAAAAACACTGCTCAGTTTTTTGACATCTGGTTTTTGACGAGGAAATAACATTATAACATGATATAAAGATTTTTTAAAAAAAACATTTATTTTACATAATACCTCCTGCCCCCTTCAAACTCGACTTCACGTAGAGGAATTGATTAAAAATAGAAAACAAAAGCCTCTCGCTGTTCAAAGCTTGTAGAGACAGGTGGTTCTGCAAAGTGTTGACTCGATTAGGCTTTATTTGTAAAACATTGTGAAAACCTAAATCCTTATCCCTGGGCTTAAATAGAGGCTTAATGCCTGAAACTGAAATATGCCACTGCCCGTAACCCACAACAATAAATGAAATTTTCTGTGGGAAGACCAGCTTACTCACATGAAAACCTTTTAATGAGACAGAAGTTGTCAAGACGGTCGGCTGTGGATGCTGAGATGCGGCAGACAGCCATGTGGGTGTGAGAAGAAGACACTGCAGGTATTGCATCAACTTGGACTGGCATTTAATGAGTCTCTGTTTCACCACCTCTCCGCTTTAAAAAGCCTGACCTCTGTTTACAGCGATGCCTCTGACATATATGCGTTTCAGAGCAGCGTTATTATTTTTAATAGTCAAAAAGCCAGTTGCACCGCCTTGCTAAATTGAAGCCCTGAGGCTTTGTTTCCTTTCAGTATCGTCTGGGTTTTATGCAGCCAGAGAGCAGGAGGTCAGCTCAGCTTCAGTAATTCAGGCAATCTTTTTTTCTTCTTCTTTTTTTTCCATTAATTGCTTCAATGTCATATCTTCTGGATTTAGTCTCATCTAAATAACCCGCCACGACTTCACGCAAAAAACTTTATCCACTTGTCATTTGGAGAATGAAAAATAAAAGCGATGCAGAGTGATTTACATAAATGGCAAAAGTCTGTAAGTTTTCTTTGTTAATGAGAAGATGACTGATTCTAAAACAACCAGTTGGGCGAATCGTCTCAACGTTCTCACTAACACAAGAGGTTTATGTGCTTTCCAACTTGTGATTACTTTGATTTACTTTCCTCTGTTTTGCTGATAGAAATTGGTTACAGAGTTTGAGAGCAGCTCGTCGGTTTTCAGAGAACAGGATGGTTCCTGGACTCTGTGTGCGAGGCGTTTCTCAGCGATTATCAGGCACTGTAACCCTGCGGCCATAAACTTTGCCTGAAGCGCTTTAGCAGGTAAGGGCTGCTGGTGACTCCTTGCACAGGAGGAGAAGGGAAAACCCCTAAACCTTGTCACATTTCAAATCTAGTTTCTGCTACTGCACTCTAACTTTAGTGCTGAAAAACATGTTGTGTAAACCTATCACAAAAAGTAACAAAATGTGTGCTTGCTGGATTTTTTTTTCTTGTTTTTCTTTCACGTAGCATTGCATCTTGCCAATATCTCTGATAGCATTTAGCATAGTCGGGTATATGGGTTGCATCCCATGAGTCTGTCTTTTACATGAACGTCATTCTAGCTGGACTAATAGGGAACCTAAGACAATTTTCAAATTCCTTGTTTTGTTTTAGTATGTTTTATTTGTCTTGTAGCCTTTGCTTTTAAGCAGGTTTTGATTATTTTTCCAGTGCGACAGTAACAACATTTTAACTCCTGTCATTGGTTGCCAATTTGCTTTGATTTAAAACAACCCTGAATATCAGTCTGTGGTACCACGTCCATGTCAGACCTGTAGCAAAGGAAATTTTCAAACATGTCTTCCACAAAACCAGTTTGAAGAAATATATTGAATGACCAGCAGTATCATCTACAGATTTAAGGTTAACTCCAACGTAACAGAGGATGTCGGAGGCTGACGGAAAAGTGGTTCCCCTAACCCAAACCCTGACCTAGTCTTCACCCAAAGAAGACTATTCTCTCACGCCTTCAGCATTTTGGAACGACTGACTGTCTTTTACACATAATGTTTGTTACACTTAGGGTTTGTAGAATGATACTATCAATGACTCAGAACATCCAGAACAGTCAAGACTAAACCTGTAGGATGGAAGCCATGATGGCCCTTCACCATCAGGCCCATTGGCAGTAGTGTTGGAAACATGTGCACTGTGAACTAAACATGTTTGGTCAGCGATGAGTCCAGACTCTGACTAGTTGGATTGCAGTACCAAAGTGTGGGGAATGCTTACTTTATTACTGGACTGACAAGATGAGATTGTGGTAGATTTTGGTAGAAGCACCTCACTTACTACAAAAAAACAAGCTTTCTCATCGCTGGAGGCAATTTCAGCACAAAGGCATGAAAATGAGATGCTACGAGAAAGACCTAATAGAACAAATTTCCTTAAAATTTTGAGTCAAGTTTATTTAGAGGTGAAGTCGCAAGAGGGATCTCGTCAGTGACACATTTATCAAAATGTAAAATATAATAAAGACTTCCAGCACAAATCCTATAAAACCATTTTAGATCAAAAGCTTGCGCTCCAACATTAAGATTTAACACTTTGTACAATATCTGTACCTGTAACAAGTTCTGCCATGAGACCAGGCTGCAAAGTGGTTAGGTGAGCTGCATCTCTAAGAAGCTTTTTCACCACTTTAGCCCGCTCTGTAATTGTTTAATAAGAATTCCCTCGTTTACACTTGGGGACGTCTGTGTTCACTAAGAGCAACACGAGACGCCTCGTACGTTCAGTCAGATAAAATGAGCTGTGATGGCGTGTGGCATGCTTGTACCATGTCTCATTTCACACTTTCCTTACATGGAATACATACATATACATATACATATATTTAAATGGGTTATGTAAGCACTGACTGTCGTGATTGCTTTTTATATGAATAGCCCCCGTTTTTGATCAGTGAAAGCGAAGGGCAGTCAGGAAAGAAGTCCTTTCCTGATTTGCCTCCTAATCCCCACGTATCTCTCAAGGTGGCGGACTGACTGGTGTAGGCGTTTCGATGAGGGTGTTCGTCTCCCTTTGAGTTCTGTCTGCACTCCTGCTGCTGCTCGAGCGAGCAAAGTCCCAACGGCTTCAGAACATGGATGACTTACAAATGGGTTGGGGAATAAATATGTTATGACCTGGGGAAAACTTGACTTGGAGGAAAGCTGACTTGCATCTTCACTGGCTGTTAATGTAGTCGGAGCTACACAGGCTCTTCTGTTTGGGGGGTTTGTAGCATTTTATTAAAGGATACATAATTTTTAGCATTTTTTTTAAGAAATACCTAAAATGGTGATAATTATTCAGTTCAAGTCAAGTCAAGGTGAAACTCCACCCCAGTTTTAACTCTGATGGAGCCTCTAACATATTTTTTTAACCTGATATTAATTTATTCAGGTCCAAGATTATCCACTAGGTTTGTTCCCCTACTCAGAAAAACGCAATCATACAGCCACACAGAGGTGGGTAAAATACTAACTGGTCAGAGCATGTGAATTAATATTCCCAAATAATGTCATCCAACAGACAAAATATGTGCAAATTCTGGTTTTTGAAAAAATTAAATGAATACAAACAAATGCAAAATAACAAATTGAGGTGGAAGAAATGTTTCCATATAAAAAAAAATCATATAAACCTTATGAAACACATTTTCATACAGTGGAAAATATAAATGTCAGAACAGGGTAAAGCACTTCCAATGATAGTAGTTCTTACTCTTCTTTACCTCCAAGTTATACAACAGGTTCAGCAGATAGAAAATAAAATCAAAACAAAGAAACTTGTAAACAAACCAGAAGTCTCACGTTAGGATAAAGTTAAAGGTTTGTTTACATGACAAAGGTTGTGCTTCACCTACAAGTATATTTTTTACATTCATCTGAGTAAATGTAGCTAATTATTGCCCACTTCTGCCTTTATGTGGCCTGTAAACTGCAAACTAGATTATTGCTTAAACTTGAAGTATGTGACTAATACTCCACCTGAGTGTCTCTGTAGCTCCTCCAGAGTTACTATAATTAATGTTCTCCATGCCCACTCCTGTCAGTTTTGGTGCACAGTTCCACCTTGATATATTTACAGCTCTGTCTATTTTGGATGAAAATTGAAAGATTTGTTTTAGCATGGCTCTTTTTTCTTGTATCAGTACAGCAGGTTAAAAAAAAACAGCTGCTTAGTTTTTCCATGTGTGCAGGTGCTTCAGTGCCCTACAGTGATTTTCAGCTGGGGTTATACCTTTGATTTGCCAGTTAAAATTCACTGTTGACGTGTTTCTGTATCTGGTAGCTACAGAAACAGGACAGTTGTGGTGTATTGGATTATCTGAGCTCAGAGCCAAACAGGGAGAAATCAACTGAGAGCCACATGTCCCTGAGAACACAACCTGGTACGAGCAAGTGAAGCAAAGAGGCAAAGGAGATGGTGTCTAATTTTGCTCAGAGAGAATCCAACACAACACGGGGGCAGGTAATGGACAATAGTCTGCTCTTGTGTGATGCTACACTCCATTGTGTGTTGCTATTTGTCTGGCTCATTCGTATGGCTGGAGGATTGGTGGACGGCAATGAGATAATTACATTAAGAAAATGACTCGGAAATACAGCATTCCTCTGCTCCCGCTTGAAGAGGGGATGCGGGGTGGGGGACACATGTTGTCCCTTTCTGGGTCACCGTCTGGACTGCGGTGCTGTCAGCTCCGTCTGACGTTCTTCCAGCAAGGATTATAATGTGGTCCAGTGGGCCATGCTCAAATTTCAGGACGTGATGGTGCCTGGCTTTTCTGTTCGGGAGTTTATTGTCTGTGGACCTGAAGTCGGCCCACATTACGTCTCCCGAGACGATACCCCGACACACTTACCAGGACAGCTCCTCCTCCTATCTGAGGCTCCAAATACCTCCCCCAGGAAGACGCATGGATGAGCAAGCTTATTCTCCTCGTGGGGTGTTCCCCATGCATGACTGATGTTTAGATTAATATCCTCGACTGACTTCTGCTCAGCGGTAAGGAGACAAGCAGGCCTATCGGAGCCCGGCCGCCCCCGCAGGAGCTGATTGATTTTCGCACTGTTCTGACAAAACATAAACCCGAAACGCAGCAAATACTTTATTTGTTGCCCATGTAGAAGCTGCAGCCTCAGGTCCAGCTGTTCACACATGTGGTTAGAAAACACTCTCTCTCTCTCTAGCTAGCTGAACAGAGCATCCTGGAAACCAGACAAAACTGCATTTAAAGCACAACACACATTTGAGCATTGAAGCTTATGTAGCAAATTGGTAAGACATACACTACCTGCACGAACGTTAAGCAAGCACTATGTAAAAAGATTAATTATTTCAAAGCTATAAAACAAATTATCAAACATTTTTTGTTGAAGCAAACTGATGTCCACTAATAATATTGAAATGGAGACCATAAAAGCAACTCCCCCCCCCGCCCCCCCCACCCCCACCCTGCATTTTAGGACCTTGGACTTTGCAGTGCAGCACAGCCTTTTTGACCCCAGAGGAATCTAAAATACAAATGTCGTAGGAAAATGGTAATATCGCCCCCTGGTGGTGCATCAAAATCCCCTGTACTGGCCTCTAGTCTCTACAATCCAAAGAACAATTTTTGTCCTCAGTCCAGCTACTTGTTTGGAGCTGCAACACGGCCTATTGAGAGAAGACGACTTATAGTTTTAATGAGCATCTATTGCAGGAAATAAGTTTTATGGTCTCAAAGAACAACTATTTTCTTTACATCTATGGGTCGTAAATAAAGAAGTTATAAAACTTACGTAAAAGAGAATGACTACATGAAAACAGTAGATCTAAAAACAAGTTGCTGGTGTATTCTGTTGTAGAACTTAAATGCAATCGCATTTAAGTTCTACAACAGAACTTAAATGCAAGTTCTGTTACCTTAAATTGTCATAGATATAACTAAATCTGAATTTGTTATATCTATATTTAAAAATATTATTTGGTTCTTTATTAATTTTAACAATCTTATTAAGAGCCATTGTGAAAAGATCAAAGAGCCACTTGTGGCTCCCCGAGTGATCCCCCTCTGGGATAGTTTATTTAATAGAGGTTTATAAAATATTAAATAGTATAATACTTAAATAATAACAAATAATAATAATAAAACTTTAAATCATATTTTGGCTTATTAATATGACAAAATCCCTTCTGAGTAACACGTTTAGACTGCAACTTCCTCTCTGAGTTTTCTGTTTTCTATTTAAAAAGAAAACAACTACCAGAACCTTTAAAAATGAATAACAAATTCTCTCAAATCTCTCTTTAAAAAAACTACTACCTGTGTGTGTAGCTGCTGCTTCTGCTCCCATTCCACCTGTTCTTCCTCACCTCTCTCTGTTTCAAGCTAATTGGCCTCTTTCAACCAGACCAAAAGGGTCGTGATTTTCCTAAGTTGCTCCTGTCGGTTCTTTTCTTGTCTGAGGAACAGCTCACTTTTTTTATCCCTCAGGATTACATGCTACAAGGCCAAGCTGATCTCCAGTCCTCTCTCTTTGCTCGCCTTCAGATCCTGAAACACCAGCCTGGACTTTAATGATAGACACAGTAATTTCCCTCATGGGATGGGGAAGTAGTTACAACCTTTTAAATGCTGAGTGTTGCCCTGCGTTCACTTCCTTGCAGTCACACCTCTCAGTTTTTATTTCCTGTTGTTGTTTTCCACCCCAAACTTCAATGTATTTTATTGGCATTCTATGCAACATGCTAACACAAAAGGTAGGGTAAAAAGGTGAAGTGGAAGCAAAAGAACAGATGGTTCACTGAGCTTTACATTTTTTAAGTGCATTTGCATTCGCCCCCTTTATAGTGACAACCTCTAAAACAAGCTAAACCTATAAAGACCTATAGCTGTAACGGGATCGCAAATGGATAGCAAAAACCCATTGAGCATGACTTTCAGGTTTTGTTTTGTTTTTTAAATAAAAAATTTTAAAAAAGTACTGTCATACAGGTGTTGTGCTGCTCTTCAATCACGGCTCATGCATACTTTTCTTATAACTCTCCCTAACGAGGCCTTTCTGAGCACATTCGCTAAATTATGTAAGAGAGTAATTATCTCTTGCTGTCAGGTTATTTAAAGTTGTGAGGCAAGCTGTGAGAAAACAGAGATGCTACATACGTGTCACAGAACAAACCATACCCTGATGCTACAGTACTCCATCACTGTCCAGGCTGTAACGTTTTCTTTCCAAACATCGACACAGACATCCGTACCTTGAATGTTGGACCTAATTTCAAACAGCATGTACCGCACACACCGTGCATTGATGAGGCAACGTTACTTTGTGGTCATTTGAAAAGAAGTAGCCTGCCAAAGTCAGAATGTTTTCTCATTTTGAATATCTTTTCTTTTTTTTACCCATGAGCCTGTGCTAGCCCATTGTCTGACATGTTCTATCTCCCTCGCGTGCTTGAAAATGTTTGTGGTCTAATGCATTCCTAACAAATGACTGCTCTGCATTACTCACCACTAGGAAATAAGCTCACTGCCGAACATGGTCCAAGGACACCAGCTTACAGAGCTCTCTCTCTCTCTCTCTCCCTCTCTCTCTCTCTCTCTCTCTCTCCTCTCTCTCTCCCTCTCTCTCTCTCTCTCTCTCTCTGGATTGTCCTTTTGTGCTTTCCACGTCACTTCTACCAGTGCTGTCCTTATTTCCTCTTGCAATCAATAAATTTCTTTTTAAAAAGTGAAGAGACTTTTATCCATATTAGTTAATTGTACAGATTTTATAATGTCCTTTTTGACCATTATTGTAAGTACTTTATTTTTTATTTTTTATTATTTTTGCCTGATAAGATAAACAGGTGAATGAGTCGTGAGTCTGCTGGTAGCCATGGTGATGGCAGACCTCAGCCAAAAGCGCTGAGGATATCCTGTTGGTTCAGCATCTTTAACATTGAGATTATAGATGTGGATCGTAATGTTTTTCATTGTTGTTTGAGGGCAACAAAATAATTGAAGATGGTGTTCCTTCTATTAATCATCAAGAGAATGGCTGCACACACATTCACAGCAGTTTTTCTTGCTGCAGTGAAAGAATGTATTTTTGGGGCTTCACTCAGTACAGTGTGGGGTTCATATTATTTTTCTTTAAGATAAAGATAATTTCTGATAGTGCAGGATAATAAGTGACTTTTTCATGAAGGAACCGGTTGCCATCGGTTTAGCAACAGCTCAGAGCTTATTAGCTTCATGAACCAACTACACCATGGGTGTTTCCCATGAATGTTTGTCCCTTGGATAACAGGACGTGTTACGGACAACCGTAAGTACAACAAGTAAAGCAATGCTTTGTTTTTGACGGTCTCCATAGCGATGTCTGTACTAGTGAGCCAGGCACTGGCATCCTTCTTTCCAGTAATCAAAGCAGTGGATCTACAGTCAAATCTATAACCTGGCGCTGTGCTGTTTATCTGAGCTATCACCAAATTCAGTAACAAGAGGATTGGTGTCAGAATAAATACTGTTTACCACAGAGAATAAACAACAACTCCTGTACAGATTGTCAACCATATTATGTCACAGACGTTTTTGGCTAATTTCCTTTAATACTTGGACGTTAAGGAACCTTATGTCTGATGTTGCTTGCCTTC
The DNA here is from genome assembly GCA_033032245.1 of Poecilia picta. Classification (NCBI taxonomy): domain Eukaryota; kingdom Metazoa; phylum Chordata; class Actinopteri; order Cyprinodontiformes; family Poeciliidae; genus Poecilia; species Poecilia picta. Next base: position 14,283,726 of record CM065366.1, on the reverse strand, counting down.
AAAGTTCTGTTTAACATCCTATAATATAATGGAAGAAACTGCTTAAATCAGTATCTTTCTTATAGGATAAATACAGTTAATTTTTTTCATACCAAATGTCAAATAAATTAATTTTCTTCTTACTTATCATTGGTATTTAATGAAAAAAGCTGCTCGTTCCAGTGATGTTGTCCAAGTCTGTCCAATATTTACCTCTTTCAAATCAAGTAAATATTTATGAATATCGAAACAAGTGCAAATGTCCCTCTACGCTCTCTAAAACAAACAGAAAAAACAGAAGGAAAGAAAAACTATTTTGTGGCATAATTGAAACGATTCTGCAAAGCAAAGTGCACTAAAATTACTCACAACGACATAAAAAGGCTCGCTGCCCCAGGCACAACAGATGTTTGATGGCAATTTTTACCATCAAACAAGGCAACAGTTTGTGATTTCTTGTCCTTAAAGAAATTGTCAGCTCACAGCAACATTTTATTTGTGTTATATTGTCAAGTGTCAACCTTTATTGTATTATGTAAAAACATTAAGCTGCGCCAAAAAACAAAAACAGAAGAAATGTAATATTAACAAAAAATAATAACAAAAATAATAACAAAAAATATTGTTTCATAACTCTAACTTATGTTACTATCAGGGAGGGGGAAACAACACCTTCCTCCCCAGAAGCTTAACACATTTGATTTTAAGAAGAATTTTAATTGTGCTGTTTATTTGGTAGTGGGTGTAACTTTTTTAGATGTGACTAATAATGCATCTGCAAAATCAAACGTGGGTTATATAATGCTAGTATTATTTTTGGAAGGTCCCTACATAAAATGTCCATTCGATCTAGAGACGTCTCTGTGGTTTAGAACAGCTTTATCGACGTGATAAAGTCATTCGTTCTAATAGTCACAAGAAAAAGAGAATTTCCTCATTCCCATTGAACGCACCACTTACATACGCCACATAAGGGCGGTGTTGATTTATCTAGTTATGTCCTAAGCGTTGACTCGCAGGTAGTTTTGACGCAATGTCAGTGGTTTACCTCGGCAGGTGTTAAGCCTTAGCATATTCCCACAACTGTTAACAATGAATCCGAAAAGACGCTTTTGTGATTAGCAATTGTGGAATCGTGACTTTCAGTGACAATTTAATGCAGCCTGCGAAACTAAAAACCGGGGTGAAGCGACAACAAAGCGGCACCTCAGTGGGGCTCCGAAGCTAGGCTAGCTACCTGTGTGGTGTATCGGCGGCTACCACATGCTAACGCGGCGTCCCGGTAACCTGCTCCGAACATGACTCCTCCATTGGCAGCTGGCGACCACAGCGTTTTCACTGCCTTGAAATGAGCCCGACGAGTTAGCCTGTTTGGAGTAACGCGAGAAACGAGAGCGGGGCTTGCGCCACACTAAAACACCAGCGGCGGGTAGCCTTGACAACAGCTTCCTCCCGCCGCTAACCGAAGTTCGTTTTAGCGGGTTAGCTAACTGGAACCCACCCAGCAGCTGAGCGCATGTCCACCACGGAGTGAACCACGAGGAAATCCCGCTGTACATGTTTCGCCAAGAAGTCAGTGTGACGTCTTTTATCCCATCTTGTTCGTATCTATTCCAACCCGAAAAGAGGAACATGTCCCGGTACAACATATACAGCCTGCTGGACTGGATTTACGGCGGGGTGGACCCGAAGTTTGAGGGCAACGGGGGGCCCGAGTGCGCAGCCTTCCTCCCGTCAAGCAGCGCGTCGTGGAGAGCCTGGTCATCATCTTCATCTCGCTGCTGGAGGTCGGCGTGGCACTGATGAAGATAGACTTTGCGAAGGACTTCAGGCTTGTCGGCGGGGACTGCGTGAAGCCGAAGAAGGACAGTCTGGGCAAGAACCTGTTGCTGGTCTCTCTTTGCATGACTTTTGGAATAGAAGTCGGGTTCAAGTTTGCGACTAAGACTGTGATTTATCTTCTGAATCCCTGCCATATAATCACCATGACTCAGGTAGGCATGAGCTGATGTGTGTGTGTGTGTGTGTGTGTGTGTGTGTGTGTGTGTGTGAAGACTTTTGTTACCCTTTAAGTTCCTCTTCTAGTTATTGAATTGAGTAGTGATGGTCCAGCCTCAGCCAGTGTTGAACTGTGATGGAGCAGTAATTACTTCCTGGATGTGGGTTCCTCAAGAATCCACATCCTCAAGAATCAGAATCAGACTTGTTATTGACAGGTCAGAGAGTCCTGACCTCTGTCCAGGGCATTCTGGTTTCTTTTATGTAGCATTGTAAGTAGGAAAGAATTGAAATTGGCAGATTGTTGCTCAAAGAAAACTTCTGTATCAGCCATAAAAAAAAGCCTTTGGTGGACTTCAAATTGTTTTTTAGCTTGCGATGTTTGTTGTGCTATTATATATTTACCAAATAAAATATGTATAATAGTAAAGGCAAAACTTCATGCAAGTTTAGGGTGGAATGAGGAGATGCACCGATTGAAGAATTTGACCCGATGTTAATACAGCTGTTATGACCAATAACCAATATTTTCCAATATAACATATTCCGCCATATTTTTGACACTGTGGGAATTAAATAGATTCTTCAAAACAATTGTTTCCAACCTAGAACCACATCAACCACATATTTTTGAGATTCTTTTTTAATCGTTCATAGTTTTTATTTGGTTCAAAACAACTGCCCTATGCAGGTTCTCTCTTTTTTTGTTCTTCTGTTTTTTCCACGTCGTACTTCTGGAAATAGAAAAAACATGAATTAGCAGGTGGCACCAAGGAAAACCCCAAATCAGCATATGCCAGAAAATACTTGATCAGTGATTTTTGTTATATTAATTCTCTGTCTTATTGAATTATTTAAGTGGCATGGCCTCGTCTATTCAGTTTTGGTAGTTAACCAATTATTTGGTTAACCAATTGGATAGGTTTCACAAATATGGAATTTATTTCAGCATCCATAATTTGAAAATGAAGCTTCCAACCTTATAAAATATTCCAACTGCATGACCTCGACTCTAGTATCTCCAATGTCTACTGAAGTATTGTTGAAATCAGAGATTCTCCAGAGATCGGAATCATCCAGTTTTTCTTGTGCTCTCCAAGTGAAATACCGCAAAAACCGTTTTTTGTTTTGTTAAATGAGTTAAAACCAAGTATTCCGATCTCTATACACAACCATCAACCATTATGATATACTTTTTTTTTAATTCAGCGAAATCCGATCAACGTTGTGGATATGTCGTTTTGATGCAGGATAATTTGATTAAAACTTTGCTAAAGCCTGGAAAAATGAAATTGGTGCAAACTATATCGCCGTGGCCGCCGTCCTGTTTGTGATGTAAAGCTGGAGCTTGGATGCTGCGAGCCCTGGAGGCGTCCTACCAGGACTGGGTGTGGTCTGATTGAATGCCAGATAGCGATTCATGTGCAAAGACATGCTTGCATCTCCTTAAAGAAGCAGTGCAGGATGGAGTCATTTTCCGCAGGTTTGATCAGCTTTACCGGTTGTAGCACGTTTTCCTCCACATCCTGTCCTGGATCCTGTTCTCGTGTTGAAATGAAATACAGAGGGATGAGTAACGTTGTTGACGCGGTGCCAGCACAGTTGCCGCTGCCCACTCATGATTTACAGGGTATGTGATGAAAAATTGACTTATGGTAGGAAAAAAAGAACGCCATCGATGTTTGACGGACAAGGTCAGTAGGGTTGTTTCTGAGAAGGAAACTGCGCGAAGGAGTTTGTTTAAATAAGTCATGAGTGTCGTGTTACCACAAAGCTGTTGCTTCCCCAGCTGGTTGAGCATTTTGTAGTTATTTGCAGAGTCAACAGTTCATTAGTTGGACTCCTTCAGAGGATGACTGGAATGAGATTAAAGGCGTTATGTGTTTTGAGCAGGATAGGGCCTTTTATTGTGTTTGTTCCATCCAGATCAGCTAACATCGGTGTTGAGGAGCACAGAATCTGATGTGTATTTTTCCGGGCTGCATGTCTCCTGCAGGACTGGCGCTTCCTCATCTGATCTGCAGCTCTTGACGGGTGTGGCTCGTCCATTTAAATCCCTTTCTGATACTTTTCCATCACAAATGAAAACACCTCCATAGTAACAGTTGCTCTGGTCTCTTCAGGGCTCAGGGTGGTAGTTGGCCTTAAATATTGAGTGTGGAAAGATACTTTTATAGAATGAGAAATGTGGTAGTTAAGTTTTCCAATACGCACTGGGGGGCCGTGTTTTTCTCACCATCTTCTCCGACGTTACCAAGAGTTTCTTGTCTGCTTTTCTTATTCTCGACCCATTTTCAGATGATGGATTGAGCATTGCTTAATGTAATGCTCAAAGCTTGAGTATTATTTTTATTTCACTCTGTTTCAGACTTCACAACTTTATCCTTGATCAGCCTCATGTGTTTCTTGGCGTGTGTGTCTTTTATTTCCACACCGTTCTGTGTTACAAGGTGTTCACGCGTCCATAAAATGTCTTCAAGTCTTCCAATTTTAAGACCTAAAAATTCAGCTCAGAACACATGAATTTATGTTTTCATGTATCTAAAATTAAGACCTTAAGATGTATTAAATTCATAAAAAATGTATGTTGGGCTTAAAAAGGTTAATCACAGGTCTTAAATGTTGTTGTGGCAGTGTTATTTACTGTCAAATATTCTATATAGTTTCTTTTTTTTTTCTTTTCTGTCAGACAATAGTTTGAGTCACACGCAGACATCTTTTTTTGGCAGAAGCTACAGCTAATAAGCTGCTGATATATCTTTTCCAGCTAGCCTATTTGTGATCATAAGTGCAAAGTCATTGCTAGTTGGGTGGACGGTGTTCGTCCTAACCATTGACTCGCTCCAGTTGCCAACCCATACGATGCTATGTTCATAGTGCAGAAAAGCTCGGCACTATTAAAGCTTTAAAGAGCCATGCAGTGTGAGTCTCATGAAGTCGGAGGTTTAGTGGATTTTAAAGTTTTACCAGCTCTTAAATGTGATTCACAGCAATCTTAAACAGGTCTTGAAACGTCTTCAGTTTGAATTGGTGCAGATATCATGTGCCAGATTATCACATAAAGTCCCGTTGTCGTCACAAAATGATAAAAGGTCAAGATTCATATCAGCAAAATGGACAAGGAAGCATGAATAAAATAGGAATGAGTTCAGTGTACAATAAATGAGCGTAGCATGGACGTCTGGTATGTGCGCCATCAGATTATCAGTCACTCTCTAGCTTATCAGTTAACTGTGACACATTTTCACTGGAATTGGGCTGAGCTCCTTAGACAAATAAATTAGCAACAGAAATATTTGGATTTTGAACTCAGATTGTCAGCTAAGCGAGGTGGTCAGACCTTCTTTCCAAAATTTCTTCAGTTGGAGGTTTTTTCTTTTTTTATTACTGTGCAAGTGCAATCAGCCACGTTCAGGTGTAAAGGTTAAAGAAAATTATGTGTTTTATGTCTAAATAAAATGCCTGAGTGCCTGTATCCCTGTGTACTAAATCTCCCTGGTAAAACCTCCACTTGGATCACATTAGAGTTTCCTGCAGAAATCAGGTGGGCTGATGAGAAATATTTTCACACATTGCAGGAAAAGATTCATCCTGCTGATCTGACCTCTGGAGTGTCTGGTATTGCACCACACAAAGGCTTTTGTGAAGTGTTTTTATCTGAATAAAAAAAATAACAGTGAGTTACCTAAGCTATGATACAGGAAATGAAGTAATATTGAATTATTTCGTTTTCTATTAAATTCAGAAGTACGAGCTCTAGCAGAAGCCCTGGGTGGTTATCGTATCATTTATTGTGAAAAATTTCTTATCGCGATAAGAATTCCGATGTATCGTTGTCGCGATGAATTTCAGCTATTGATGGCAAATGAAAAACACAAAACTGATGGTATGATCAAAAATGCTTTTGCTATTTTTATAATAGGGTTAATGTGTGCAGTTTAGTGATATAAATCACTTTTTAAGTAAGTGACACTCTGAAGAAGCCTGTCTGAAATGAGAATATAGTTGCATAAAAGAAAAAAAAGCAACTAATAGTTTTTAATCATCTTTAATAATATAACTCTTACATTTCTAAGTCCATACGGCCAGACCCAATTTTTCATGTTCTCGTCCTTTTAAAAGTGTGAAATTGTTCAAAATTAAGTCCGAAATAACAAGTAATATCAGTATTGCTGGATTTAAAACAAAATGCATTTAAGGATTCACAATTAACGTAAGATTTTGCCATTTATTTCTAGTAAAAAATATCACCAAGATATTCTCTATCAGCTTAGCAGGCGGTGTCAGCCTCATTGTCAAGTACGGTCATGTTTACGGTATCAGCTGTAACGTTAACAGCCAGCTGAGCGGATTGTTGACTCCGTTGTTCAGATAAGGCTGGAAGGACATGGCTCTCCTTGTTGGAATAGGAAGGGGGGCGGGGGGAACGTATCTACACTGAGATACACCAATCTATAAACTGATAGTCTTTGGTAAATAACTTTACTCCACTTTTAAAGCTCGACAGCAGTGAGAAAATGATCAATGTCATCTGAATTGATATTCAGGCAGCTGAAGAGTAGTTTGTGCAAATGTGGCATTAAAACGTCTACCACTCCAACAACCAGTGCAGCTCAGGTCGCCTTCAAGGACTCTGGGACTCTCCGTCCGTGACTTTGACTAACTAACTCGCTCTTACCTGGAACCTGTAGGTAGAAGATCCCGTTTAATCTGAGCCAGGACTCAGACGGAGAGCAACACAGGACAAAAAGAGAGGACGGGTTGTGTTATGTTTCAGTCTGGTGCGCCTTGAGATGAGATTGCATTTCATTTCCAGAAGGAAGAAGAAAAAAAACCCATTAGATTTATTTGTTTGTTTTTTAATAGTGCAGCTGCAGCAGCTTCCCGCTTGATTTGACTATCATAAATGCATTCATGCTCATAGCCTTATTGTATATTATTGCTGCAGGAGATGAGGAAGCTGGCTGAGATGCTGATCGGAGCACATGAATCTGGTGCTCATTTCTCGCTCCTCTTGAGGTGTGTTTTTTTATTTTTTTAATCGTGGTTTTAAAAGCTAACTCCGTAGCTTCAAGTTCTTGTTTTTAAATTATTAGACAGGGACGATCGGATGTGTATTATTTTACAGAAAAACACTGGATTAACTTAAAAATATCACCTGATTTAAACAAAGAATTGTTGTTGGGTTTTTTTGCGCATGTGATACTGTGAATCAAACCATGGTAACTTTCAGACTACTTAGAAAACTGATTCCTCAGCATTAAGTTGTCAGTCAATTTATGTATTTATTGTTGTGACTATGTGACCTGAACGCTTCTCTAGCAAAAAGCAATTTTCTTGTGCGAATTTCCACCCAAATTGGGCTGTGATTTATATTAACTGCATGAGCTAATATCAAAACGATTCTCCTAATGCAGAGATATTGATTGTTTTATTTTTCCAGCCTCTCAGTGTCAGAGAGAGAGAAAACAAAAAGCCCTTATTTCAGCAATCAAACTACTGTGTAATCTGTATTTCTGTAATGGCAACTACATTTCATAACTTATAAACAAGTATTTTAAACCTTTTTAAATGTTCCTGTTTTGAATACGTCAGTTACTCGGACTTTATTGTTTTCTAGTGTTGACGCAGAAGAGAGGAGGTATCATCTAAATCAGGTGACAAACTCAAGGCGCATGGGCCAAATTCGGCCCGCCACAGTGCCTTACGTGGCCCTTTAGATTCTAGAGTAAACACTCAGTGGGCTCATATTTTATGTTACCAATCAAATCGATGCAGTTTTTACATGTTTACTGCCAAATTATATCAATCAGTTCCACCAGTTTCCTGAGAATTATCATGGAAATTCACGCTAACGTCAACACCTGCACTTTTTTTGTGCTAATACATGATTGGGAGTTTATTGCAGATTTTTCTCATTTTCAAAAACTTTCTTAGTTGTACTAAACAACTGCCTCAGCCTTAATTTGATGTCAGATTGTAGTCCATTGTATACAGCAAGTAATAGAAAGCCAAAACTTACCGTCACAAATAAGTGCAAATATCTGTAAATGTTTCTAAATTAGTACCACAAACACTTTGATTTTTATTCCAAAAAATCACAAAAAGAACCGCAAAAAAGATGTTCTATAATATCTAATTTTAAGAATTTATTGATATTTTAACAGCTTGCGAACAGGTTTTGTCAATAGATTTTGGCACGACCGGCCCTTTAAGAGCATTTGTTATCTTTATTTAGCCCCAAAATGACACCTCTGATCTAAATAGTAACTGATTCACAAAGATTTCTCTCTACAGCCGAGTCAAAGTTAGAAGTCTGTAACGTTGGCAGAGTTTTAGTGAATTTACTATGCAGTGTTGCCCTCAGTGAATTATAAGTGTGGCGGGCCACCAGGCTTATTGAATTTATTATTATTTTTTTAATGATTTAATTTTCTTTTAAAGACGTTCCAGTCGGTGTTTAGGTATTAATCTTCCAGTCTTCTAACTAGCCGCTGATGTTACATGTGGTATGAGAAAAGACTGGTTTTACTGGTGAGACCAGTTCTAAATGAGAGATCCTCATGCGTTAACAAGACCTGAGTAGATCTGCATCACACCCTGTCAGAAAACAGGAAGGTCTGGCCAAAACATCTGATGCGTCTGCTGCACAGAGAGGATGTTGCCTTCTCACTTTTCAGATTTCATGACTTGAGACTGAAGCCGGTTCGGCGTCTCCTCTCTCCCGTCTCGCCTCCCTTTGTAACAAAGCCTAAAGAATGTTCTGCCCCAAGGCTAATGAGTGACTTCAACTGGGCGTTACTGTAAAATATTTCACGTCGGTATTGGTCCAGCTTCTCACCCGACACACACTTGCACTGAGTACGAGATGCTTGAAGTTGATCAGAATTGTTTCTGCTAGCTCATTTTCCCCTGGTCTGGAAATCATACATTTCACAATGTGAACTGATTTCTTTCATGGTGGAACTGAAAAAGAACAGTTCTTCCTTTTGAATATGTTTAAATATTGTTTTTTGGCAATTTGTACTGCAAACAGTGTCGGAACACTGCAGCCAGGTGGCTTCTATTTAAAACTATCATTTGAAAAAAATTTATTCAAATGGAAAAAAATATATATATATTTTTTGCCACAGGAGGTCATTAGTTATTTATAGTGGGACTTGTGAAAAAAAACCTTTCATATATCATCCTTATGTTTTGTGATGTACACCTTATTTATGCCTTATGATATTCTGAAAGGTGAAGAGAGGATAATAAGGCATTTGATTTTTCTTTGTGGTACTTTATAGATAAACCTCTGAATTCATCTCACATATAAAAATATTTAACTCAAATTAGAACACCTTTTGTTTTCCTCCTAACCTGGCTTAAAAAATTTTAATAACAGATGTTTCGACATCCTGAGGCAAATGCGAGACACATTATGCGTGGCTAAAAATTATCCATCATGTTGCTTTTCTGTATCTAATTAAGTTCTGGGCACAAAGCAAACCAAATTGTTGCAACAAACTGCAAGTTACAAAGAGAAGATTGACTGAGTACAATTTGAAAATAAACTGCTGCTTGTTGCACTCAGCAAACCGAAAAGAAAATGATCTTTTATTCATTGAGGTAACGTAGAACTTGTATTAACATGAAAACACGGGAACAAACTTACTTTTAAAATCGAAAACACAGCCAAAGATGGAAATTTAGAAGCAATTTTCTAAACCGGTTAATGAAAGGCGATGAACTTGGGTCATAATGTTGCTATGTGGTCATCTTTCACCATAAAAATTGCTCAAGTACCATTTCTGCTGTTCAAGGCCTTACTGTTGCGCATTACCAGGGTTAACGCCAAAACGCCTCCCTTCTCTTGTCGTGTTTTAACTAAATTGTTTAGATTTAGCATGGCTAAACATATTCATATTTAAGAATTTAAGTAATTTCTCTACAGCTCAATAATTGGTAAAATGTTGTTTTTTTTATCTGCAAGAAAGTCTGTTTCTGAATTTCAGATAGAGAAGTTCTTTCCCACTGAGAAAATGTGCTAATTATGCAATATATTGCACGCATCTGCATTTTTCTTTTTTCTGTTAAGATCTTACACAAGTCAAATGTTTCCTTCCTTCCTTTCAAAGAGTTGCAATTTCTGTGACTAGAACCGCATTAAACCAATTTAGCTAGCGTCTCATCCAAAACTAAAAGGATGCTGCTGCTGTGAATGAGCACAGACTAGTTTGAAGCCTTTTATTTTCTCCTTTGAGATCATCTTAACAAGGCGTCACATGGTGCTTTCTTATGTATCTCAATCTGTCTCCACAGTCGTCCTTTAGCTTCATACTGTTGTTATGGAAACACGGAGTTTGCATGTTCTCCGGGCAACGCTAAAACCTGCCTGTGTACCTTTGTCTTCCCTTTGATGCTGAACTTAAAACATGCATCCAATCTGCTGCTCGTACAGACCAGACAAGAGAGGTCGTGAACTGTGCAAGCCGTGGTGATACGACACACGTTACACTTTATGTTGTAGCTTTTAAACATGGCCGCTTAGTGTAAAACTGCCTTTAACAAGGTGAAGAAGGATGTTATCGTCTTTCTCATTTACACTCTTAACCGTTTTCTATTTTACGGTTACTGACTGGGAATGCTGCTTCTTTTACACTAATCACCTACACATTCTCAATTGTCACAGTTTCCTCCAAAGGACAATATGACAATGAAATTTATGACAATGGCAGATGTCCATATACTCATTTCGGCATTTTCTGTTTTTCAATTGAAAAAACATGAAGTCTCTTTTTTTTTTTTTTGGCTCTGTCCCTTTAAGATGCTGCGCTGTGTGTACAGTCTACAGTCACATGACTCCGCCCCATCCGGTCTGTGATGAGAAGAAGCAAAACAGACGTAGAAAACGGAGGACATGTCAAACGTTGAAGCGGCGGTGGTAGAGCTGGGGGACAAAATGCATCAATTCGGCAAACCAGTGGTCACATTAACCAAATATTTTCCATCTTTGGCTTTGTTTTTTTTTTAAATGATAACTGAAGGACATCAGTGTTATCGTTCATTTATCAATATTGAGGCGACCTGCAATATATATTAAATGAGTGCACAGATAAATCGACCCCAGTGTCATTAGTTTTGGGAATTCAAACACCAAATATACCTTAATGTCCTTTAATGTGCACAGTTGAAGCCGTTTTTGTACTACTGCATTAAGCTATCAGAATCTCAGATGTTGGGGGAATCAGCCAATCAGCACCAAGAAAAATGAATAAACTGGTTGCTTTAGAAATGCCAGAGCAATGTTAAAATATAGTTAAAATACATATATATTGGTAAATAAAATGTTAATCACAATTAAAATACACAATTTTCAATACTATTGTCAGTGCCACATTATCCTAATATGCTGTACCACAAAAGCTAAACTTCTATAACCGCATGATTGTGAAATTATTTATCATAGGAACAAAAATGGGGGGATAAATCTTGAGGTGACTTGACCTTTGGCCCACATTAACAGCTACACAAACATAATGCCACTGACCTCAAAGTAGGTCATTAGATTATCTAAAAATATCTCATCAGTACATGTCGATTTTATTCTTAAAAGATAAAACTAAATATTCCACAGCCGTTTGTTTTGAGCTGTAGTAACAGGTCGGTGATGCCTCTATGGAAATGAGATGGCAACTGTTTCCTGTCATGTATTTATTGTCTCACTGAGAGGCAGGTGTAAAAGTAGCAGTCATTATCATTATCATATCGGCAAGTCTGAAGCCAGGATCCACAAAGCAGCAAGACGCCGACTCGATTCAATCGACCCGGCATACAAACGCACACGCCGTCCGACGGCAAATATTAACACAAACCAGGCCACTCTGCAGCTGCCCTGTAACCTTCATCACCAGGCAGGTTGCCGAGTCAAATATCTAGGAGAGGATTTTAAAATCCAAGTGATGAATGTGTCAAATTAACGCTTTCACCTCACACATAAAGACGTACGGCCCTTCTCTAAAAACCACTGTGAAGCAGTCTGGGTTGTCGCCGTTTGTCTCAGCCTAAAAACGTTTTATTTTCATTGATTGGAGGCCGGTCCCTAAGGATCCTAAAGACCGGCAAAATCTCTTACTGTATATTTGCTTGCAGCGTTAAGAGCAGGAAGCTCTTAACGCATTCAAGCAGCTCTTAATGACCATCTGAGCTGAATGTGATGTCGAGTGGTTTTCAATCTCACTTTGTGGTTTCTCCAACAGATCTTCCTGCTGGCCTGCCCGCCGTGTAAAACAGCAATGATTGTGTTTCGGTGAGTGTGTTTACCCTCTTCCGTCTAGTCTGCCAAAGGTTTTTAAGAACTAAGAGAGAAAGGAAAAGTCCCATAGCTGAGATTCCTGTGTTATGTCATCCACTCGCATTATAAACCTGCCAGTGGGGACTTCTAGCTGTAAAAGCGTGAATGTACTTCTCGTTTCCGTCCTGAAGGCATCGTCATTATCGCCGATTGTTATGACCTGCAAGCTTCACTGGAGTGTGCCGGCTTCTTCTGGAGATTTACTGTAACGCTTTGGTTTGGGGTTTATAGTCTCTCCTTTAAACCTCCTCCGGTCAGAGAGGTTAATTATTCATGAGAAGGTTTTAGCCGGCGGGGAAGACAGTGTGGAATTTACTCTGAAATAAATCCTAGCCAGGTCACTCTGTAATTCAACAGAGGGAACAATCGCAGTGAGTGTTCGGCCAATATGACTCTTGAAATGGGAGGAAAATAATGAAATATTGCCCCATTAAAAAAAACAAACTCGGCTGTTGAAAAGAAAATGCAGCAACTTTATTTCCTTTCTTCAAACTTTCTTGGAGGCGGAGCGGTGCAGTATTTGTATGGCAGAGGCCACCTCTGCTGTAAATGTAAAGAGTGTTTCTCGATTGGTTTTTGATTAGATGTCCTACATTTTGCGCAACTTCATTATAAAATACATTAGTAATACGATTTAATCAAACTACACTATCTCGTAAAAGTACTTGCACCCCTCAAACGTGGCAAACGCACACTTCAACGTATTTTTGAAAGAGGACTTGTCCATTAAAAAGGGGCTAAATGCAAATTTGTGGCATTCAAATTTGTCCTTGAAAATCCTGTTTTCACAACCCGGTTGGTTTTTATTACATGAAATCCCAGAAAAATACATTAAAGTTCAAAGTTCAAGAATTGGAAATTCCTTTGTAAAGAATAGTAGCTGCCCAGAGAATAACAATAACTCCTGCCTTCATATAGATGCGGCAGAAGCAGATTGAAAGCATACCTGCGAATAAAGCGCCGCATTGTTGGTGTGCTAGACTCCGTTCCCCGGGGGATTTAAGCCATCAATCTTTGAATTCCCAAAGACGGCGACTCGCCAAATGACTTCTCCAGGGCGACGTCTCTCTCACACGGTCGCTTCAGGGAACGGCCCCATTTACATGTGCAGCAAAATCCCTGACCTCTGACCTTATTCTGAACAAGAAGCGAATTGCATGTCACTTTTAACGTCTTGGTTTTAAAGTGACACTGGATCAGAAACGACAAGGAAAAGAGTAAGCATTTACCTTTCTGTGGGAAGTTGAAAACCCGTAGTCAAGTTTGATTAATGCGGTTAATCTCGGATCTGTGACTAGTGTCCAGTAAGATGTTTGACGCTTTGACCTGCTTCTAGCTTTGTATTTTTGCTTCCATTTAAAGAACTTTTTAAAGTTCCAGTTTGAGTGTCTTTAGCTGGACCGTATTTCAGAACACAAAGGTTAATTAAAATGTTTGCCAAAAAACCTAATTGGACAATAACTAGCATCAATTCTATGAATATTTAACCTACAGTGCTATGGTTACGTCTTGACTGCAACTGCTGCACAAAACTACATAGAACTACAAATATCCATCCATTTTCTAACCCCCTTGTCCCTTAGTGAGGTCGGGAGGTGCTAGTGTCCATCTCCAGCTAACGTTCTGAGAGGCGGGGTCACCATGGACAGGTTGCCAGTCTGTCGCAGGGCAACACACAGGACAAACAACCATGCACATACACATTCACACCTAGGGACAATTTAGACAGACCAATTAACCTGACAGTCATGTTTTTGGACTGTGGAAGGAAACCGGAGTACCTGGAGAAAACCCACGCATGCACAAAGACCGGGCCCAGGAATCAAACCCAGAACCTTCTTGCTGCAAGGCAACATCTCTACCAACTGCGCCACTGTGGAGCCCACATATGTATTTTGTCTAATTATTCACACATGATATTAAAAATATAAGGGTGTGAGATTATCCTCCATAAATGTAGTTCGTGCGCAGGTTTTGGTTACGTCACACACATTCCTTCATTATTTAGTGAAAGGACATGGTGTATATAAATTAGAATGAAATGGGTTATAAAAAAAAAAAACAAAAATAGAAAGTGAGAAGGCTGCTCAGACTGACAGCTGGGTGCATTAGAAGTGACAGTCCCACAGCACTTCTGTTTTCCCAATGACCTTATCTGTCACAACAGTTATTTTGGCTCATTGGACAAAAAGAGCAGTTTGTGAGTCGGACATGTCGGGGCTGTGGTTTGACACGACCTCCTGGCCTTCAACACTGTGCAGGGCGGCTGCTGAATAAAGTGTGGTTGAAGAAGAATCACTGTGTTTCCCCCAAAGGCTGAACTACTGGAACTACCACGTTATAGGAGGAAGAACTGCAGAGGTTAGGGGATGCTTGATGTTTCCGGTCAGCAGCTTTTCTGGGTTTTTTTTTTTTTTTTTTTTTTTACAAAGACTCATCAGAAATGGCTCTAGATAAGAACAACCTGCTGCTCCATCAGTTTTCACTTTCTGCTCTTTACTTTAACACCACTTTTCTTCTGCATCTTTTCAGACTGCATATTCACATGCTGAATGGAGCGCTGCTGGGTTTATTGTTCCCTATAGTCAACACCAGGCTAGTAAGTATATAAGCATTATTTGTTTTGTTTTATTTTTTGCTTTTCTTTTATCTCTACCACTTTTATTGTCACCCCTATTTTCTGTTTGTCAAAATGTAACGGAAGTAACTGATTTAGCTGCAAAAGCAAATGAGGTGGATTATCAGTTGTTGCCAGGATGTTGCCCAGAAATAGAGCTGTTAGCATGCTATGACGGTCTGTTACGGACTGTTACAGCACAAAAGTCTTCAGTCAAAGGTCACAGTGTCTCTTTGAACGTTACTTGTATGAGTTACAACATTTAATGTCACTTTGGGATAAAGTATTTCTGAATGGAAATTAATTAAAATATGACCTAATGAATTTCTTACAGTTGCTCTTCAAAATGGGAACAATGAGAGAACATGCCAGTTTAAGTCAGGGAATGACATGAAGAGTTTGAACGATCCTTTTAGTAAATACCCTAAAATCTAGGATGAATAGTCAAAGCGTGAGCTAAAGTGAACCAGCCCTCACTCCAGCTAATGAGGGCTGCCTCTGTTGCTTTCTGAGAAACAAAACTTTGAACAGTTTCAACTTTGACTCATAGCCCAAGAAAATCTACCCTTAATATCAGATGCAAATATGTGGGTTTGTCTTTCTCAACTGTAAGTTTTTATCAGATTCCCAAACAGGAACGAACAGCTACAGCAGACTGCTTTGCATTCTGTTTTACCATAAAGGTGTCATCTGATCTGATCTGGTCACCGGGTCTGAAGCGCGAGGGGCAAACATCGAAAATGATATATATGATGCATTTTACCTCACTGACATCTGAAAAAGCAATAACATGTGGCACTTTGAGAAGCACGCTATTAATGTCAGAGAGAGAGCGAGAGACATTGACATGATTGATGTTTCTGTTTGCTCCTCAGCTGCCGTTTGAGATGGAGATCTACTACATCCAACATTCCATGATGTACGGGGTGCCTATTTACCTCATGAGGAAAGGAGGTACGTGGCGGTGATGCGGTCTCTACACAGCCCCAAGTTAAGACGGCACAATGACTTGCACCTTTGTTAACGATGCTGCAGTTTCCTGTTGTGACTTTGCACACACAGGTTCCGGTTTACGTCACTGCTGTGTTTATTATAAACAAGCATCTGATGACACACTGTTGACCCAGCGGTTTATTAAAGACACTTTAATATTTTGCGTATTGCTCCCCTCTGTGGGGGAAAAAAAAGAGGTTTTTGTTTCTCCTGTTGCTACAGCAACAGGATGCAGAGATATTATGCGCATCAGGAACTGCAGTGCAGAAATTGATCGTGTCTCATCTTTGAGTTTGAAGCAAATAAGCAGACCTTGAGGAAAAATCCATAATGCTACTGAAAGACATGCAGTAGGTTTAGATTTTATTCACTACATTGGTCTGGATAAAACGCAAAGCAGCAAGTAGGAGGTCAAAGGGCAACATTCGACCAGACAGAAGGCTGGAGATCATCTGGTTTGTACCACAGTGATACCAACACTCAGCGTTCATTCTTGGCGTCACATCGAAAGCCAAACGTATAGATATAGTGAGAGTTCTTCCTCTGGCGCCTGAAAATTCTACCAAAGAGAAAACGGGAGAAGCCAGCGTGAGGCACACAGACGCACCATCCGGCTCCTCGATGCTGCAGCAGCAGGATGTCCAACAGGCGGCCGGGTCGCCGATCGAGATGCATATCATGCACCTGCTCTCTGCTTAACCTTCAAAGTGTGTGAGATTTTTCACCGGCAGCTCTCGTCTCTTGCAGGTGTGTATCAGCCCGAGCCTCTGAGGAACATGTGGTGGGCGCTGCTCTCCACTGGCATCCTGTTTCTCTACCACATCCTCTTCCTGCAGCCCCTTGGCCTGGTAAGACAGAGCCCTCTAGAGGCGCTCGGGTGGTACTTCACTCTGCGGCCTGTGTGCTTTCTTCCATCGATGGAGTCAACAGGATAGCTGCAAATTGTAGAAATCCAAAAGCGGAGCAGGTCCAAAACAGTTTGGTGATGAGTGATTCTGGAAGTTCTGAAGAGAAATTATAGTTGATTTAGGTGTATTTACAGAGTAAAATCTGTTAAATTTGTAGCAGTATGATAGGTAGACAACCCGTTTCCTACTTTACTGAGAAGAGAGATTAATGCAAAAAGAGCCGTAAATCATTTTCAGCTGAAATTATCTGAAAACTTATTAAAGTATAGAATAGAAATATCCTTTATTGATCCACAATGGGGACATTTCTATGCAACTGTAGGAACCAAAGGATTTGCACAAAGATAAAATATGAAAAAAATGTGTGTGTGTGTATATATATATATATATATATATATATATATATATATATATATATATACATGTATATAAAAATAAAGAATTAAGTACTGTACAGTAAATACTAAATTTCAACATATTCCTGCACACTGGGTAGTTAAATAATACTCCAGTCCAGAGGAATGTGCATCCAAGTTTTTCAAAGTAAAAAACTTAAAACCTGTTTTAACAAAACGTATTATAAATTATTATAATACAAATAAAAATGAATATGAAATTTAAAAATATATTAAGTAAAGGAAAATATGTGTGTATTTTTTAGGATTTCCAGCCGATCTGTCTTTTCTTAATCTTCTCATTCAGCTATGAAGCCAGTTGAGCAATAAGAAAAAAAATCCAGAGAAAATCTGCAGCGCTAACAAGATGTGAAATCATTTGGCAGCCAAATGAGTTTCTGCAGACTAATGATAAGTTACGGAGGACTTCCAGGCGGTGAACTCATCACTCATTCCATTTGCGGGGAAAGGGGGCTTTTTGGAGCAGAAATCCAGAGGAAATTAATGATTCATAAAGATATGCACAGTTAAGTCGAGCATGACATTCGCCAGAGCCTCATCCAAGTGGATGATTCTTTTTTCGTTTTTTTAAATCACCATTAACATGAAAATTAGGTCTCACGCCCAATTGACCTGTCCCCGCTCCCCCCCGCCCCCCAGGTGACGGAGGTCAACCTGAACAACATGCTGTGTCCGGCCGTGTCCGATCCCTTCTACGGGCCGTGGTACCGGGTGTTGGCGACGGGCCACCAGACGGCGCTGACGCTGCTCCACGGGAAGCTCCTGACGTTCCTCTGTCAGCACACCGGCTCCGCCTGCAGATACCTGCTGGACACGTTTCCACTGCGCAGTAAGAAGGTCGACTAAACGTCCGCGCATACGCTTTGTTTTTCTTTTCTTTTTGTCTGCGTTTTCGGGAGTCTTTTACCTCCGTTGAGCCGAGGGGAAGCTTTTCAGGAGCCAATAAACCCACATGTCATTCTTGGTGGCTCAAATACGTACTTGTGTGTACAGTTTCCATGCTGGTTGTTAAGCAGCTGGACATGCGCTCACTGACAGGGTTTCCCCCAGAAAACTTGCCAAGCCCGGTGGGAGGGCCGTCCACCAGCGGCCCGCCGTTTTTTTAGTTTTTTCATTGGCTCCTGTGGCCTTTATTTGATAGTCAATTGACAGGAAAGTTGGTAATGAGAGAAGGGGAAGGACATGCGACAAAGGTCGCCAGTTGGAATCGAACCGACAACGGCCGCGTCAAGGACTAAGGCCTCCATAAATGGGCTGTGCTTAACCCCTGCGCCACCACAGCACAATCCTTCTGTATGTGTGTTAACATTTTTTTTAAAGTTGACAGTAAATTTAGCTGTTTGCTGTTTGAAGGTATTATTGACGATACCTAAGCACACAACTGTAGTCTTAAAAAATACAAACACAAAAATATAATTAATTCAAATTATATAACATTTTTTGTACTAATTTGTCATTACCTAATCAGACGTTGTCTTGGAACAAGTTATGTAATGCTGGTCACACACAGCTCCTAAAGCCCTCTGCCCCCCTCCCCCCCCAGACCAGCAGGAGCCCCCATGTATGCTTAACATAAAAATCCTATAAAATTTGATGCAATTGTTTCAGTAGAGATAAAAGCTTTACATTCTTTGCCATTTAAATTTAAGATTTGAAAAAGCTGGTGAGATTGCATTGTGGAAGTTCTAAAAAAAAAAATGAACTCTTCATATACATAGGGTACAAAATTCAAGTATTTCTTGTATTAAGTTTTCCTTCAGTAATGTATGCTGCTTGGTGCAGTGTTTTGCTAGTTGTGATTGGTTATTATTTATCCAAACGAATGCAGTGTTTGCGAGGAAAGCTGTTTGAAGACGACTAGTTTACCATCGACTGACTAACTTTTTCAAGTTGCAAGTGCAAAGAGTCCAGCGCCTGCCAGAACTCGTATTGACCGAGCTCAGGGGATAATGTAAACACATATGTCGCTCGTTACTCTTTCTTCGCAACGAGAACCTCAAAAAGTGCAACTATATGTGAAATTGTATCGGCGGCTTGCGTTGCGCTTGCGCGAGCCGCCTACCTTGGTACAGCGTTGTCCGAAAATGAGCCGCGACGGTTGTCCTTCCAGGTGGCGCGCGCCATTTGCAAAACTCCTGGAGGCGCGTGACCACCAGACGCCATGACGGTGCGCGATGCCAACACGTCGTCGCGCCCAGCTTAATGAATCAACTATAGATCCGTCTTCGCTGTCGCTGTGACTGGTGTATTAAAAGCTCATCTGAAATAAACAAACTAGCGACGTAGGCGTGGCACGTAAAGCCAAGCTGCCGCCGTGCTTGTAATGGCGGAAGCTGGGGGAAACCTTGTGATACAGTTTTCATCCTGCTGCCTTTTTTTTATTATTATTATTTTTTTAAATAAATGTAACGTGGACGTTGAGTACCTGAATGGTCCCACCTGTCTGTGGCGCAGGTGGGACCATTCAGGTACTCAGCCGGTGGGAGGCGCTGCTTTCAGTTTTCTGAGTTTAGTTGTGCTAACTCTCATTTTACAGTCGTTTTTATTTGTCTCAAGTGCGCTTTGAAGCAGATTTTAAATGTGAATTGTTGTTAAAGTCACCCCTCGTTTAACAGCGCGTGGATGCAAATGTTCTCTTCTGTTTTTTATGAATGAAGAAACAAAAAACATATGATCAGGATAGTAAATAATTTTTGTAAGTGTCTTATCTTTCAGTCTGTTCAATGCATTCCAGTTATGATAATCAGGAAGCGTGAAGGACTTCTTACATGCTGCAGGTTGAAGTGAAGAATAATGAGTGAATGGGTGGGACTTGTTTCCTTTCTCTCCGTGTGTGTGTGTGTTTTTATCGTGTTGTTTGACTATATTCGTCAAGATTTAACCTTGCGAACATTGTTAGGGAAAAAAATTGCCAATGGCAGGCAGATCTGGAACTGAAGGTCTTTGCAAAAGCATTCATATCCCTTGAACCTTTTCCTCGTGTTTCATGCTGCCACCTCCACATTTCGATGACTTTTATTAGGCCGTCATTATGAAAGATGGTAATTTCTGGTTTTGCATCCGTTTGTGTGAAGGTTTCTTTATTCCAGTGCCCAAGATAACAGATTTCAGTTCTTACAGTTTTATGCTAGTCCATTGCCCAAAAGTGGAAAGAATGTGGCACAGCTACACCAAAACAGCCCAAAGTGGACATTATTCAGCAAACCAGTTGGTAGCTTGTAGCAGTCTGTATCACAGCGGCTCAGAAGAAGCCTCTATCTGAAAACTCTGCTGTTTTTTTTTTAACAGTACTGTGAAGAAGATGCTCAGGGTTTTCCGTAATTTTTGTAAAGAATCCTTCTTTCCACGATAATCTCCAAACATTCCAGAGTAATTCCCAAAACAGAACCGTTCTTCTTCATCTCGTTTTTCAGCCTGGTGGACGGTCGTGTCTGGGTGCAGCTGTGCCGTATTTTACAACCTAGATATTATAACCATGTGTCATTGTTCCTTCCGCTTCACAATAATTGTGAATTTAATCTTGATATGCATCACGGTTAGTGAACAAGTGCAATGGGAGTGTGAATACTTTTACCAGGCTCTCTATGTATCAAGACCCTTGAAATAAACTCTTGCTCCTACTGTAACAAATCATGCATAAAAATGTGTACCTTGAAATTTCATGTCGTTAAATCAACACCTATTATAGGAAAATGTCACTCGTATGTATATTTCATTTCAAGTCTGAGGTGGTTTGTGTAACTGTACCATCCTGTCTTTATTTAAGGATCGAAAAGGGAGAGGAGAAACTTTTGTACCTCCAAGTTCAGATGTGTGTTGTGGCAACAATTAAAGGGATTTCCAGTGGCCAAAGTTTTCCTTGTGTACATTTTGTATTTATGTTCTGTATTAGTCTAATTTAAGTCGAATATTTCTCCTACTATATTTTCTACTGAAAACAAAATATCATTAGAAGACATAATATTGGTTTGAATGTGAAAGTTTCATTTAGCAGGAGAATTAAAGGGTTTTCTCATTGTGTGTGTATTTTCTTTCTCATGTGTAGAGTTCTGAGAGTATGAGGTATGCGTTCAGAAAATGCAGGTAAACTGAGAAAAACTGTAATTAGATTGGATATCAGAATGAAATCGCGCTTTGTTCAGCAGATCAAACCGCTAACTTCTTAAAATCAGGTAGAATAACCTGATGCAGGTGTTTGTCACATTCATGGAGTAAAAATCAGTATAAGTACGAGAATTGCACTCAGTCATGAATGTGAAGAAAGTAGGAAACTACTTCCTGGCACATATTCCCAGACAGCTGCTGAAGATTGGGATTTTAATTTCAGTGTCCAAAAAATATATATTTTCAAATTTACAAAATGATTCAGATTTACATTGGGCCACTTCATAAAACAAATGAATTGCATGTTAGCATGCATTAGCTAATGTCAAGAAAGTCAAAGTTTTGCTGGTCTCTTCCCAGTTTCTGTTTTCACCAATCTTTTGATCCCATGTATCCATTTCACATCAAGCCCACCACTTCATTTAAAAGCTTCAAGATTTTTTTTATATGCAATACATTTTGATCAATACATACCTTGCTTGTTAAAATGACTCGGTTGTCATTTTGATAGTAAACTAAAAATAGTTAACTTCCTGCTGTGAAGCTGCTTAAACAGCAACTGGGAAAAGTAACATTTCATCCAGCCCACCTGCCTCATGGGCAGAAGTGCTGCAAAACAAGAGGAACGACACGTTTTTAGCTGATTTGGAGGGGTTTTTTATTGAATAAATGATTTTAAAAGGTAACAATGTTTAAAACTACATTATCTTCACAGCCATTGCTTACAGATAACCCATCAATATATAGTCTTTCAGCCTTCTTCACATTATTTTTTTTTACCTTTTTTTGTGTTATGTAGTTTTTTATTTTCTTTTGGAGTCATACGATCATAAATGCCCGTTTCGGAGTTCCGTCACACTAAACAGCAATTCAGTTGGAAAGGAAGAGGGATTCTAGCTCTACAGGGGATGGAATTAAAAGTTCCCAGTTCATTTTTTTCCCCATCAACAATTTTTCAGATTACTAAAGCAGAGAGAGGGAAAAAAAAGATCCAAAAATTGACAAAGGAAATAAAAGTTGGTATGAGGAGTTACACCAGGTAACCCTCCCAGCCCATCAGGCCACTGCAAAAGAAAGCCATTTTATACAGCGACACGTCTCAGAAGCGTGTCTCAAAAATTTTCAGAACATAGAAAACCACTAAAATAATTTTGAAACTAGATCCAAAATATTCCTTTGAAAAAAATTTATTTTGATGTACAAAAACAGTCATTTTCTTTTTTAATAGTCTTTTTGTTTTTTTTAAACTTTTTTTTTAATAAAAGCTTCAAACACAAGTTTATTGTAGTTCTTATTTGTCATTATCATTATTATTATTGATTCACTTATTCCTCTTTTTTTTCTTTTTTTTTATTCTATCAGTGCGATTGTATACCAGTGCAGCTACTGGGTCGAGTAAAGAAAACAGGCTTTTTCATCTTTAATGGCATAAAAAATAAGGAAAAAAATCCATCTTTTATACAAAGTATAACTGCTGGTCTTTAGGGGGAAAACAAACATTTATAAACCCATAAAGCTAGGAGGCACACCATGGGATTTTCATTTTTGAAAAAAAAAAAAAAATTATAGCAATAATAATACAACAAAACAAGTAACAATTTGCACCCATTTTTTACAGTCTTGACGCCACAAACGGCTTCAGAGACAGAAAGAATGACAATTCATTGAAGAAATGGGTTGCTTAACAAGTCAGAAATCGCACAAAAAAAAAAAAAGATGAAAAGAAAAAACATTTAGTCACGAGCAGGGCTTGTTTTTGGAAGGACAGGAAGCCAGGCCTGAAAAAAAGCAGCATCTGAGCATGGCCGCTGGCATCTTTGGTTCGGTCGAACATACGAAGGTAACAAAGAGCTTGAACTCCAAACCCTGGTATGAGAACCAAAACACGCGATCTGCTACAACAGTCTACCGATGTCGTTCCTTGCGATTCCTTGAGGTATCAGTGATTCAATAATGTCGGATCAGTGCGGACACGCACTGAAAAAAGAAAAGATTTAAAAAAAAGAAATTAAAATCCATCTCTCTGTAGAGGTAAAGTTCAATAGAGAGGCTGAAACGACCTCAACAGGACTTTATGCTAGTTAACGTCTTAAACGTTGCCCTTTTTGGAGGTGGTTAGCCGATTCAGCAGCTAGAAAGCCTCCCAAAAAAAAAAAAGAGAAAAAAAACTAAAAATATAATATAAAATAAAACGGGAACCTCGGATCTTCCCGCCATCTCGCCAGTGAACGACATGCATCACACGTTGACAAACGAGGCCTTGAGGTTGGGCCACAGTGAAGGGAGTAATCAAGGGACAGAAGGTAAAATGTGTGACTTCTTGTCCTTTCAAACCTGCACAGTGTTGACTTGCACTGGGAGGAAAAAAAAACAACATAAATGTAAAAACAAACAAACAAAATACACCTGTTGAACAGATCTGCATATATCAAGGATTGTAAAAAGGTTAACATGTAGGATTTTCTCCTATTATACATCGCTGTTCAATTCCCCTGGTGACCGTTAACAGTACATTCCATAGCGCCTGTGGAGTCTTTCTTCATTACGAGAGAATGTCAGTTTTCCCAGAGTGGAATTGATCCTCCACCCAAAAGGGAAAAAAAAAAAAAAATCACCCAAGTCCACCTTGACAAAAAGCTTCCCGTCCACGTCGGAGAGCGCGGATCCTTCACCACGACTTGGCTCGCACAGCAACGCAACTCCAGAGAAAATCTTACATGTCGCATCGTTAAGTATATATGATATGATCAATGAGTCCGCATGACCAGTCACGAGATGTGACCACCCCAATATGAGGTCCGATAGCACCATATTTGTCTTTTAAATCTCTTAATGGTTAATAAGAGTGTCTAAGCCATAGATCAAGCATATCATGGATAAAACCATAGGTCTCATACTCATACATACATGCAACTAAATACATTGCATGTGTATACAAAGACATATATGTAAAAGAGCATGGTCAATTTGGTTTTGCAGCAGAGAAAAATTCAGGTTGTGCTGTAGTCGACGGACCAGGAGAGCAGGCGCCTGACTGCGGCTTCTTCTGGTGTGGTAGTGTACGGTACTGTTTCCTACGCCCGCAACGCTGACCCCTGGTGGTTGGAACTTTTAACGGTGCCCGACTTTTTAACGTTGATTATGTGAAATTCACGCGTAGGATATGAAGCAAAGCACGCGGTGTCTCCCGGACGATGAGCGCGTCTGTACATCGTTTCAATAGAGGATGCACTCAGAGCGACTTTCTCCTGGTCCATCGTTCTTTGTTGGTTTTTTTCTTTTTCTTTTTATTAAAAAAAAAAACTTAAGGCAACACAACTGGAAATCTGAATCGTTTCGGGTTACTGTGGATGGATTGCCGAAAGCCCTTGACATTTTTGCATAAAGGAAAAAAATGTATGAACAAAGAAAGAACCTGTCAGTTAGAAAAAGGCTGTTACGACAGAAGATGTTGGTCAAGTAACAAGAACCTCTCTCAAAAGAACAATAAAATTCCAGTTTGCAACAGAAACACGCAGACCGACAACTTGGCGATCCTTGACAGATCGAACATTCGTTGAAGTACGCCCAACTAGTAGTGTGTGGATCGAACTCACACCTGGGTAATATTTGGATAAGAACTGGCTTTACAAAGCCGTTTTTTTTATTTTTAAAAAACAAAAAAAAATGACACTTCCTGTAACCTTCTGATTGAAACAGACAGAAACTAGAACATTCCCTGTGCTGCGGACACGCGGATCGACGGGAGCGAGGGGGAACAGCGGCGGCGCCATATCCACGACTACGCACTATGACATGCACTTCTAAATGACACAAACATGTTAATAAGATCACTTCTGTTTGTGTGCGACTGTTTTTTTTTTTCTTCTTAAACATGTCGTACTCTGCGGGACGACGGTTAATAATCGGATAATGCAAGACAAAGTTTTCACGATGACACGAGAAACTAAGTGAAGCGTCGGGTTTCGGGTTGAAGCAATGTCTCAACACCCAACGCCTCTGATAACGGACAAAACTGTGGAAGATAGAGTATGGCTTTAAATCGTTTTAGCATGTCCCTATCGCGCGACTCCCTGTCAGTAAACGCAGAAAAAAAACAACAAAGAAGCACTCACTTTTTGAATTTGACAAAAGCTTCATGTACATCTTTTTGTTCCTCGACCTGCTTAAAGTCTAAATGAACCCTCGGAAATGGGATTAAAACTTTACGTAAAGCCAAAGAAATGCAGCTGAACCTGTAGCTGAAACCCAATTTCTAATTTATTCTACTGGTTTTCCATCTTGTGACAAAGTGGAGCCTATAATCCACACACAGTGACACACACACACACACACAATTGTGACCCAAATCAATAAACCGCATCAGCAAAAGGCGTCACAATCCTATCTACACTTTGGAGTACACGCATCCCGCGTACAAATTCCAACTACGACACGACGAGCGTTTACAAGGCCAGCACGACCTCAGCAGTCAAGTTTTTGAGAGGAATTGAAAGTAGTGAGAACACAGCCTTTTGAAACTGCAGTTTGCCTTTGCTACATGATATTACACGTCTGGATAGTGAAGTAAAAGAAACGACAAGTCAGACGATAAAAATAAAAAAGGTTAGTAAATGTAAAAGTGTAGCAAAGCCTAAATCCATCCTAGGAGACTCGCTTCCATCCACAGAATCAAACACCTGATTAGCTTTGCTGAAAAGACGCAATATTAATGAAAATCTAATATTGGTTAATTTTCCCAAAATAATATGAACGAATGGAGGGGGACGGAGGGAGGGGGTTATAGATATAGGTATACATATGCTGCAAAAGCTCAACCACGGGCAAACAAAAGGAACATGGTTTTCTCGCCATAATCGAACGATGGTTCATTGCCACCCGTTGCCATGTCAACCTCTGTGAGACGGCCAGCACGGCAACGGAAACTATTATCATAAAATGGTACAGTAGTAGAAATAGCTAGACCAGGAGGGGGCGGGCTCTCCTGGGAAAAGGTCCGCGGAGAGGTCCAATGATTGGTCATGCGGCTCGCTGTCAGGAATAATGGTTATACGACAGCACCGGATGCCCGATGCCGTTCTGGTAGTGATGGTGCTGGCGGTGGGCGATGTACTCTGCATAACCCATCGTCATCTTCTCGCTACGGTACCTGAAACAGAAGAAGATGGAAATCCGAGAGTCTGTCCTCACAAGCCGACATAACAGAAGGGGTTTCTGCAGGTTTTCACAGACTCTAGTTTAAGACTTAAGACCACCATGAATGAAATTTAAGACCTGTATCACGACAGAGATGTACAAAAGACAACCGTGTACTTCACATCGTTGTAGTGCCAAGCCTTTTTCTTTTTGCGCAGAATGGATGCAGCCTCGTACGGATTCACGACAGGAGCGAGGCGGCGGCGAAGGAGAAGGTCGTCCAGCAAACTGGCAATGAATTTAAACTTGCAGCTAGTTAGCGGTAGCCTGAACCGCCTCGATAAGTCGGGCGACTCGAAACGATTGCCTGACATAAAAATCCCATAAGAAAAATAAACTATGTAGAATATACAAGATAAACTAGTCAGCACAACATTTAGGACCTATAATTAACATATTTACAGGTGCTGGTCATAAAATTAGAATATCATGAAAAAGTAGATTTATTTCAGTAATTCCATTTAAAAAGTGAAACTTGTAAATATGAGTTTGTATGTAATGTATGAATATAATATACAAGTTTCACTTTTTAAATGGATTTACTGAAATAAATCTACTTTTTCATGATATTCTAATTTTATGACCAGCACCTGTAAAGCCAACTTTTTTACTTGTCCGAATTAGTTTAAGGCATTTTAAGGCCTTAAATTTTAAATACATACATTTAAGACTTTTCAACAACACACAGATGCACCGTTACTCACTACCAGATTCTTTCCTCCCAAACTTCTCAGGGTTTTTAGTGAAATCTTAAGTCATCTCAATCGTAGGAATTAAAAAGTCAATACTGTTTTTCCCCATTTAACGCAAAATAATGTGAATTTGTTGCATACGCTCGACAACAATTTTAATGAAACAAAGTGGCACATTTTTTGTCTTAAAAACAGTTTCCTAATTTTTTGGGTAAATTCTTTACAGTTTATCTGGTCTAGAAGAATTGATGTGGTTGTTTTTTGTTGTTTCTTTAAGCCACTGGATTTTTAAAGTCTTGCTTATTATAATTAAATCATTTAAAAGTAAAAGTGTGATTTTCCATTTTGCTGTGCATCTTTATTTGGCTAAATTTAAGTTTCTACTGTTGGCAAACAGGTATGTAGGTGAAAATGTGTTGCTATGGTAGAGAATGACCCCAACACACTCAAATACTGATGAAACAGAACCAACTATACCTGGTTAACTTAATGGTCTTCCTGAAGTCATTTGTGATGGGAGCTTTGTAACCTCCCTTTCGTAGTAAGGAATCTATGGTTTGAATGTGGTCCCAACCTAGAATCACAAAAAAATAATAATTAACAATGTAACAGTGTAATTCTTTTGACAGACGTTTGTTTGAAGGCAGGAGAGGCTGTTCAGTTGACGGCACAGAAATACTCACCTTGCTCCTTTGCAACCTCGGGCAGGTAGGTGGCGGTGCGCTTTGATCCTTTTTCATTGAAAAACTCTATTCTTATACCATGAACACCCACCTAAAAGCAACGAGAGGAGCCAAACACAAAGAGAACGTTGCGTTACAAAGTCAGAGTTGCTTCACGTCTGCTTTAGGCTTGTAAAATAAATTTCTGAACAACTGAATGGAGGCGGCTTTATGAATGGAAATGAATATAAATGTGTTAGCACCTAAGCCAATTTAAGACGATGATCAACTTCCTTAAATATTCGTACGGTTCCTTTGAACTTCATCACATTACAGCAATAAACCTCAGCGGACGCAACAGAGGTGAAGATGAGTTTGTAAACTTTTTAAAAGAAAAATCTGAAAAGTGTGGCATGCAGCACTTTTTATAGCCACATTTCACTATAATTAAAGCTGCGAGTCTGTTGATATTTCGCCTTTAAATATCCACACAAACAGTCGATTCTTCTTCCCGGCACAGTTCAGCTTCTTGCCACAGCTTTCCAAGTTGATTTATGTCTGGACTTGGACTGGGCCAGCAACACATTGATTTAATTTGATCTAAACCTTCCCAGTGTAACAATCGTTTTCAGCTTTGAAGAAGTTTTCTCAAATTGTCTAATTTGTGTCCGTCCACCTGCCCATAAAACCCTGACCACTAGCTTCTTTAGACTTGCTAAGGAGCATGACAAACACAATGGTAATGCAAATTACTGTGTTTTTTTTTTTTTTGGTATTTCATAAGACTTCCCCGCAGAATAACCTCAAGTAATTAGCAGGCAGCTTCAGGAGAAAAAAAAAAACCTCTCGCAAACGTGACCCGACTGCTTTGTGAAGCGCTCACCTCCCAGTCGAGATAATCACCGACGTCTTCAAAGTTGGTGAGAAGAGACACTGAGCAGAAGAGGCGAGGCAGCTCATCCCTTGTCATAGGGGGGAAGCGGCTGTCTTTAAGGGCACTGCAGACAGGAAGTCACACAGGCGAGCGGCATTAGAGGATCACATGGATGAAAGGTGTTATAATCCGGTGTGTTTGATTGCTACGTGAACGTCAAGACTCCTGCTGATGGGATCAAAACCCGTGAACCAGTGACAGAAAATGCAACATAAACCACTCATATTTGAGAGTTTGACAAAAGAGGTCTTTTTATGTCAGCCTTCTGAAGACAATCCAAGTTAAACTAAATATGCAGCTTTTAAAAATTCGTTTTCCTCTCTAATAAAGCTGCTCGGTTAGAACCTACAGCCGGGTTCGTACATTTTTCCCACAGTAAAACTCAAGATTTTCAAAGTTGTTTCAAAGTTTTTTCCATTGCTGCACTTTGTTCTTTTTTTGTTCATTTGTATTGTTTTTATCTCCAGTTTCAATTTGCTGTTAGGCAACACAATTTGTTACAGTTATTAACACTGTCTTGTGAGCGTATTCTAGATTCTGCAGCAAGGACAAAGTGAACTAAAATATAACAAAATTTTGTTTTGAAATGGATCTCTCACTTATCCTGTTGAGCTGACTGATGAGATCAAAACACTCGTGTAACAAAAAAAAATCCCTCAACTTCAATAAAGTTGTTGAACTATGACCTTTGTTTCAATTACACAGATCAACAAGTCATTGAGCCATTAGGAATAATAAATATTCATTATATTAAAAACCTTAAATCCTAAGGTAAATGACTTTTGCTTAAACACAACATACAAAAAAGTGAAAATATTTGACAAGTTTCTTGACATTTAGCAAACTAATTCTAATTAACTAAAAGAAAAGTTTTGTCTGATTTGACTTCAGTGTGAAATTGTTTCTTTTTATCATGTGAATGAAAATACCTGATTTCAACTGTAAATAACGTTTTCCAAATTTAGACTTTTACATTGCAAAATATTACTAAACTCTGCCATTTGAATATCAAGCACTTAACAGGACTTTAAAGAAAAAAAAATCAAGCACTTTCCCCAACCTTGAAAACATCCAGTTGAAATTCAAGCATTTTCAAGGATTTCAAGCCACCTGAAAACACAGAAAGTCTCCAAACACCTAGTGGCAAATTAACCTTCTTGTAACTATGGTGACCGTATCCTATTTACTGCTATCAAAGAGTAAGATGGTAGGAAGGGAGGATCCTATAGACTCAACTGGGAAGGATTAAAATAACAGAAAAATAATAATAAATAAAAAATAAGAAGCAATTACAGGCCTGCAACTTCAAGCTACTTACCAGGCCACACTTTGCTTTTCTCACCATATTATCAGCATTTTGGCTCGTGGCTGGTGTTAATTTTGGACCCTGCATGAACTACAGCAAGTCTGCAGAAAGACCTACATGGAAGTGACAGGCACTGCATGCAGGCGGCCATGTGCACTACTAATCCAAAGATCACCGAGCTCAACTACATCTGTGGGGAGAACGGGGGGACGCAGATTAATAATCATAAGATCTCGCTGTGAAATTAGACTGAGAATTAAAATCATTTAATGCTGTATGGGCTGCATTAAATTAAAGGCACCAGTGAGGTAATTCGATGTTTATATGACAGAGAGACTTAATCCAGCGGAGATCAGGGCGCGGTGGGGCCCCACGCCATCTGGCTCTGGATCTATGCTACTGAAATTCTCAACTGTATGTTTGGTGCTGCAGAAAGACAATCTAGGGAGATGTCAGCATGCAGGACGGTTTTATTTCCTATTGTCTTCATAACAATAGGAACTTTTTGTTGCCTTTTATCTAGTTCAGGGATCTGCAACATGCAGCCCCAGAGCCACAAGTGGCTTCTTGGACTTTACACAATGCCTCTTGATAACTTTGACTAAAAGTGATCAACTCAATGTTTTTAAATGGAGATATAACAAATTTCAGTTTTAACTTACTTTTTTTTCTGTTTCAAGAACTATTTTCATTAAATTTCCATCATAGCAAATATTTTCTGTCATTTTTTTTTTGTTGCAAACATCCCATACAAGAAAACAACGCCATCTTCTTTTGGTAAAAGTTTAATGTAATACCTTTATCTAAAATTCAAAAATAGCAAAAAAGAGTTTCTTTAAAAAATAAAGAATAGACCTTTCTGAAGTGGACATTTATCAAAAATTATTAATTGTTTTTATTCAACAGATCATGTCAAATTTTTTGGCAAACCACGGCTCTAGTTGAATGAATACGTTTAAATTGCATATTGAACAGTAGAGGGCGCCACACAAATTTACACTAAGAAAGTCTGTTTGTTACCAAGATATTTTACCAGCGTAAAGAAACACAGGCTGAAGCACAAACTCAAGGTTTCCCCCAGAAAACTTGCCAACCCTGGTGTTTGGGCGCTAGGCAGTCATTCATGTTATTGAAAGATTAACACCTGAACACCAGTGATAAAGTCTTAAAATATGCTAACATTTTAAAAAGATTTACTAAATAAGCAATGCTTAGCCTGATGAGGGCACAACTGAAGCCTGGTGACCCACCAGACTTAAAATACACTGAGGGAAACCCTGACAAACTGGATTACTACTACAGGTTGGTTTCTACAACCACAGATATCAATGTAAAACATTAAAAACAGCCCAATTTATAATCAGTCATAAATTTCGACTGTGTTTGCTTACCTGGTAAGGGTGTACTCCCTGAGTCCTGAGTGCAGATTCATGGCAGAAAATGTACCTATACAACCCCTCAACCGTTTGTCTCTGCCTATTTTCCATGTGACAAACAGCGGGCTGAAAGACGGAAAGGGAAAAAAAAGAAGGGAATCAGAGTGATCCATTTAATTTACTGAGTCTAAATGATGTTAACACACACTCCAGTAGTACGTCAGCGCCTGCTGCTTTCTTTATTAAATACGACAGAATCTTTACTCACATGAGATGGAACTAGCTCTAATGTCTTTCATCATGATGGATCATTTTCCATCAAAGTCTTTCCTTCATTGCTTTGGGCCGCCTGCTTAACCAACTCTCTTTGTCTGACTCCAATTTTCACCCCCCGCCCCTCTTTCATGCTGTAACTGAGATTTTTCCAGCTTTTATGATGAGATAACTTCTGATTGAGGAGAACCCAACTGAAGCCCCTGCAGTGGCTCTGCATTTATAGCTAATTAATCACTGTCTGATGTCTAAACAAAGCCATGAATGACAATGAAGAGCCCAATGCGATGCTGCATTAACGCAGCAAAATACTGCTTCTGAGCGGAGAACATCAAGACAACGGTAAAAAGGAAAAAAGTTTCATGTCAGTGGCGTTAGAGGAGGGACTATGCAAAGCACAACATGAGCATGGAACAACGGGAAAAAAAATGATAAAAATTGTATTATGTCACCAGAATACATTTTAGAGTGATTTCTCTTTCTGTGTGATGGCAATTTCAAGAATGAAAAGGCTGCGCACTGCCAGTCAGGCGGCTGAGAGAAAGCTACCAAACATTTTATGCTTTTACAAAAGAGACAAGTTTTGTTTGGGAATATTTCGGTCAATAAAACAAAAACTTAATATCACATTATAATTAAATAAAATTGTGTTAAAACTAGAAAAGTGCACCAAGAACATTTACATAAAAATCCCCCAGTAAATATAAGCTGCATTTCAGCTTCAAGAAAACATTGTTGCAGCTGCTGATGATCTAAATCTCATACCGGTCCAGAAGAGTTCAATTTTGAATATTTTTTTTATTTTAGAATAATAAATCTATCATTCATTTGAAAATTATATAAATAAAAACACAATCAAACCTATTTGCCCCCCAAGTGTGTAGCCCTGATAAGTCATTTACAATTGTGCTTCTTAATATTAAACTGTAAAGAGTTAAAAACAAAATAAAAAAAAAACGGATCTACTTTCTTTTTTAAAATATTCCTAAGCAACAACTAGTTCACATTAAAAACACTGGAAACATTTATCGACACGGAGACATTAACCAGGTACTTTTATATTAGAATTTTATGACACATTTGTTTCCACATTATCTTGGAAAATCTGCTCTGCTTCCCACAAAATGCATGTGACATGCCACTCTGTTACATCACAGAGTGGCATGGATATATACATCCCTACAACTTTATGGAGATATACATCCCTACAACACACATGATGAAGGTCAGCAACTGTTTAACAGCAATGTTTGTCGTTTTCTTAGGGTTTTTTTAGCTCAAAATGTGGACAAATCAATTGAATAATGATTGCATTGTCAATTTCCTTTTTTCATTATTGCTACGCTTTTAAAAAAAAAGCTAAATAAGAAAAATAAACTATTCTAGGGATGTTTCCACGTGACAACTCCAAAACGGGAAATTCTTCTCTGCTTTAATCACTAAAAACACGACAGAACTGCAACGATATGAGACTCTTGTTTTTGTTTTGTTTTTTCTCAAAAACACCAGGGAGGCATTATGCCTATGACCAAAGTTGGAGTTGGTCAGAGCATTTCAATAATTCAGCTCGACAAGCTGCCACCCGCTGCCCCCCGAGTGAAGGACATGTCGAGGACACCGCACAGCGGACTCACGAGTTCCTCCGACCGGATGGAGCTCACACACACACACACACACACACACACACACACACACACACACACAAGGAATTAGCTTGTTATGCATCCGTTGACGGATCTTTTTGGTCCAGGGCGATACTGTGCCGGTTGGGTAACGTGACCGGCTCCAAGTCACCCAACACTGTTCCCCTCCGCGCTCCCACCCCAACCACAAAATGCTCCTAATGCTAAATTACTCCCAAGATTTTATGAGGTTGTGGAAAATTCCTGTTAACACCTCAGATTCAACTTTTTCTGTGTCTCGCGGGGATTATGTTACCCGTCTGGGAGGGTTTTGAGTTCAGCGTGGAGACGGGACGTTTTTCCTTCTGCGGAGAAGGCTGGGTTTCAAGATGTGCTTTCAAAGCTCGTCGAGTCCAAATGGGAGAAAGTCTCTTTAGAGAAAATGATTTGTTTGAAAAGGAAACGGAGAAATTAAAGACCAGACTGAAACCCAAGTTTCTGTTCTTCAACTTAATATTTAAAGCAGCATATCTTAGTAAAACTAAATGTTCTACTAAAAGAGAAAAAGGATACTTTGAAGGTTTGAAGAGATCTGCATGGATGTTGTGTCGCTACACATTTAGAAAGGTGTTTCAAATATGTAATCAAAATGAACTTTTTTTGCATTCTGGTGACTGACATTAGATAAGTTGCAAAAGATTTGTGCATTTGTCAAATATCTCAACATTTTTAAATTACAGAATACTACTATAGTCTCTTTCCAAAGTGTGGAATCTGAAGACTGTGTCGGTTTTCACCCAAGTAAGTGTAGTACATCTCACATTATTACATTAATAAATGAGGTATGCAAAGCACTTCAGGTAAAACAGTCCTTCGCAGAAGAATGTGTCCACCCACATTTGTTTTCCCTTGCAGTCGCCGCACACCGTTACACACTGACATGGTGAATTCTTCAGATATCATGCATGCCACTGTTCAAAAACCAGGAAAGATGAAGAATGTAAAATGTTTTTCATACCAATTTTTTACTCCATACCTTGCTTTATTTGATGACGATTTTAATGGAATCATGTCGGTTTTTGTAAGACTGAATAAAGAATGTCCGGAGCTTTATGAAAGACCTTGCTAAAAGGATTTTTTTTTTTCTTTCTGTCCAAGACTCAAAGTTGTGCGAATTACCACATTTCACTAATTTCACATTTATCATATAGTTAATACAATACAAGCTCTTTTACAGTGACACTGTCCCACTGAGGGACAATAAAGGGAATTTTTATTGTAATCTAGCTTGCTACAAAAATAGAAGAGCATTAAATAATATTTTAAAAAACGTGTTCACTTTGAAATGGTCCTTGTTGAACTTAAACTTTGACAAAAGTGCTAAGAGGTACAAAAAAGTATTGCTCAAAATACATAGTTTATTCTATACATAGTTTAGACTTACACTCAAGCTAATTTTTAATTTCAAGTTTGTTTTGACTCCATCCGCCCTTATTCAAAAAAAACTGTCACTGTTTTATGTCTATATCAACAAACATTAAGATACATTGAGCATGTTCTTTTGAAAAGGTTGCCACATGAATGAACTTTTTCCTACTTATTCTGGAAAAAAGTCAGCTCTGGTTTCGAAATACTTCAAAAAATGTAAGACACCCGTTGAGGTCACATGGTGTCATACACAGTCCAGTCACATTAATGTGACCACCACGTACTTTCCACTTCAGAGTTAAATAACCAATCACAGAAGGCAGGTGGCAGCACAGTGCAGTTGAGCGTATATAAAGGGTGTGTGTGGGCTTCGGAAAACATTTCAATCGTTGGCGTAATGCAGAAACGAAGCGATTTATCCGACGTCCAAAAGGGCATGATCATTGGCTTTCGGGCCAAGGGTGGAAGCATTTCCGAAATGGCTGAGTTTGTGAACTGTTCGCGTGCCGCCGTGGTAAAAGTATACCGTGCATGGCAAAATGGGACTGTCCAAAATCAACGACGTGGCAAATGTGGTGCACCACGGGCCATAGATGACAGAGGCGAACGACGGTTGCGGAGATGCGTTCGGGCAGATAGACGGGCTACCGTTGAGCAACTGACCACTAAAATGAACCAAGGGGCTACCACAAGTGTCTCCCAAACCACTATTCAGCGAACATTGCTGCGTCTGGGCCTCCGAAGCGGACGCCTGGTTCGTGCACCTATGCTGACTGGTGTTCATCGACGACGAAGGCTAGAATTTGCACGCCAGTACAGCAGCTGGACGTCCACTGAGTGGCGACAGGTAGCGTTTTCAGATGAATCGCGTTTTATGCTCCATCGGACAGATGGACGTTGGCGTATAAGGCGTGAAACCTCTGAAAGGAACCACCCTGCAACCATTGCAGGAACGGTCCAAGCTGGAGGCGGGAGCATTATGGTCTGGGGAATGTTTTCCTGGCATTCTCTGGGTTCACTGATTATTGTGGAAGGCACGATGGATCAATACAAGTACGCATCTGTCCTTGCGGACCATGTCCACCCCTACATGCGCATTGTTTTTCCTCAGGATGATGGCATCTTCCAGCAGGACAATGCGAGGTGCCATACAGCTGCCAGTGTACGTGCGTGGTTCGAAGAGCACCAGGATGAGTTTACCATCCTCCCCTGGCCAGCAAACTCACCTGACTTAAACCCAATCGAGCATCTGTGGGACCATCTCGATCGAGTTGTTCGCGCCATGGATCCTCAACCGCGTAATCTAGCGCAGCTGGCCACGGCATTAGAGTCGGCATGGCTCAACATCCCAGAGAAGACCTTCAGGGACCTAAGTGACTCTCTTCCTGCACGTCTCGTAGCAGTTCGCTCTGCGAAAGGTGGTTATTCTGGCTTTTGACAGATGGTCA
The DNA here is from genome assembly GCA_033032245.1 of Poecilia picta. NCBI lineage: Eukaryota > Metazoa > Chordata > Actinopteri > Cyprinodontiformes > Poeciliidae > Poecilia > Poecilia picta. Next base: position 14,247,438 of record CM065366.1, on the reverse strand, counting down.
CATTAATGTGACTGGACTGTGTATTACCATGTTAGATAGGGGACAAAATGTTTCTATAGAGGCCTCAACATGAAACCTACTGAAAAAAAACCCAGATATACATTTACAAATCTTATAATTATTTTTATCATAATAAAATATATTTTGTAGATCCCTCAGAACGTGATATTGAACAAGTTTGTTTTCCTTTGATTATCTACTAATGGCGTTAGTCCGTCTTTAATGCCGGTTCAATTAAGTATAGCTTAGAACTGCTAAGTACTTAGCAAGTAGCATCTTTTCTTTGTTGCTTGAGAAAATCTTATTTCTTCCCTACTTCGACAGGAAACGACTTAACAAAAAGCAAAACCTGTAAAATAAAATATAATAAACTGCCAACCATTAACTTGAGGGAGACCGCAAAAAATAAAATTGCTAATGAGACGCTATCTGCTCATTGGTACTATGCTGGTATGCTAATGTAGCTTAAGGCTAACAAGGCTAAGCTCAGTATATGCCACCAAAAATTTACTTGCGATGAACCACAACTATTTAAGTTAAACATTGGGCTCTTTTAAATACATTTTAGTCAATGTCCGGAAATAAATTAGCCAACCTCAAGTTGCTGAACAGAAAAAAAATTAGCGCTCCATCCTTTTATCTTCTAGATGCTAATAATGTCTTACCGATAAGAGCTAGCGCTAGTAGAGAAGAACACTAGCTACAAGCTTTTGGGTTAAATTAGAAGTACTGTGAAATATTTATACTTGGAAAATACTCATAGAAAGTCTAAAATTGATCTGGTGCTTGAAACAGTCATTAACATTCAATATATTTTATTCAAAAATTCAGCAAAGAGGAGAGGATTTGGCGTGCGGTTTGAGTAGCTAGAAGGCCCGAGCAGCCTGCATCACTAGGCCCTACTTAAAACTTGCTCAGTTGAGACACAATCGGGATGAGCTTTATGAATTAAACTCAACCAAATTTAAACCTCCGCTTTCACGTGACAATTCGAATTCTATATAAAGGACAAAAAAAAATTCCAAACGTGGTCGTAGAAGGTTCTCACAGGCAAGTTCCTATTGTGAGAATTCAGCTGTAAGAGCTGAAATGGAGCAACAAGAAGAAGAGAAAAAAAACAACAAAAGACATAAATACTCACTAGGGATCATTTGTAAACCTGGGTGTTCTCGGAGGTTGGTATCCGTACAGATGGCAATAAAGCACGTCAAAGCAGAAGCAGCACATCTCTGCTGAGACGACCATTTTTCTGCCACCACTTCCCGAACCCGGTCCTGGGCTGAGGTTCGGGGAGAGGCCGGATGTAGAGTAGCCGGCCGGGGCCGGGGATAGAGCGTTTGTGCCGCCGCTGCTACCGCTAACGTTACCTCCGGGTCCCCCCAGGCCGTTGGCTCTGCTCACGTTCGCCGTTGCTGCAACCGTCGCGGAGGAGCCAATCCCCAGCTCCGAGCCACAATGTCCGGTTCCTGCCACCCCGCTTCCCGCCCCCACCCCGCCGGGACCCCCCGACCCGGGAGATCCCGACAGTTTCTGCTTCTTCACCCCGCAGCACCCGGCCGCCATCTTGGAACAATCTGCACCGACACACCGCTTCCGACCCATAACCGTCACCGCGGGAAGGGTGGGGGGGAACGCCGACCAGACGTAGAAATCCCACTGCGTTGAGACGTACGACGGACAATACTCCACTTTCACTCTTTTATTTTTTTTATTTTTTTTTTTTAGTCTGGCAAAGAAATAACCAATGTGGCGAGAAGAGACTGCAATGTCACTCTAGCGTTGCCTTTAAAAATGCGTGACTCGGCTACGCAGGCGTTTATTCCTCGAGTAGTCCGCCAGTCAGGGTTTTGGACTGTGGTGCTCCAGTGTATCACCACCCCAAGTCCGAGCCAAATATACACCCCCAACCCCCTCCTTGCTAATACGACACCGCCCGAAGCGACCTCACTCAGTTTCCCCCCCTTAAAACACACAAGTTCAAGGAGTTACACGGTCCGACAAGGCCGCAGATGACGGCAGTCAGGCGGTCCAGATGTGTAGCCGACAGCCAGCGCGCTGTGGTCCCGCGCTGCGCTCCTCTCCAACCGGAAGCCGGGGGCTCGAGTGCGCAGGACCCATAAAAAGCTTCAGCACAAACTGCGCACCGTTCCTCGGACAGCGTAGCTTCTCATTGCGCCCAAGCTTGTTCGCTACTGTCCTCGTGAACTTGTAATTACACAACAGGCCCAGAATGATGGAAACCCGAACGTGCGGGGAAACGCAGAGTAAAATGGCATCTGACAACGCGGGGTTGGCATGGCGCAACGAATCGCGGCGGCGCCGAACAAGTCATTTCAGCACCGTTAGCCCAACAGTTTGCACCTGCATCATGAACTGCTTTCTCGGACCGGGTTGTAAAAAAAATCTAAATAGCAACCCCTCCGCTCCCCCCCCCCCTCCCTCTCCCTCCCCTCCCCCCCCCCCCCCCCCACCCGGGCGTCAAACAGACAGCTGAAAGTTTTCAGCATATGTTTGTTGGGAGGTTGTCATCCGGACAGAGGAGCCGTCTAGTCCGCGGACCGTGAGAATTCCGCCGGGTTTGGCAAGTCCCCCCTCCGCATCCGCCTGTCAGCTGCTACAGTTCTGTGCTGTTCGGGTATAATGAAGAAAAAAAAAAAAAAAAAAAAAGCCTTGCGATCAGTCAGTGGGCAACGGGCATCGATGTCGTCGGCACGCCGGAACCGGATTCAGAAAAGGATCTGCGCACAGTTGCTACTCGTACTGCGTAGCTTTTTTAGAGGGGAGGGGGTGTAAAGGAGAGGGAAAGGGGGGGGGGGGCAAATTTGCAATTCAGAAGAAATATTCGTTGCTGTGGAAGCATGCGCGATCATGCCGTGCGCGTGCACGAGCAAAAGCAGTTGTAAAAGGCGCAGGAGAGGACTAACAGTGAATTTGATGTTTCCCGTCAAATCTGGGATTATCTCGTCAAAAATGTTGTCGTGACCATCCTGTGTTCAAGCCGTTAACACTCGGGATAGCAGGAGCAGGGGCGGAGCTATAGGGGGGGGCCGGATGGGGGCCCGGGTCAGGAGGAGCCAGGGAGGGAGGAATGGTTTCAAGTGGCTTAAATGTCTGATTATAGACAGAGAAAGTGAGAAAGTGCGCCCTCGCCTGTTGAGAAAAGTGTATTTAATGTTAAAGTCAACAGTTTCGGTCACCCCCCCCCCCAGCCGCCCTCCACAGTTTCCAACAGCTGATGCAGGTAAGGATGTAAGGGGCCCAGTGATTTGTTAGGGGCTGTAACTGGGCTGACTTGTTCCGCTAGTGAGCAGGAGATATAGAAATTAAGATATATATATTTTTTCCTTCTTATTCGTCATATTCATTTAGGAAAAGGCAACCATACCCCAAAGGCTATGACAACATGACCCAATGTCCCAATCGAAATCTTGTAGGAAATCTGACAAAGACTTTATAGTGACGCAAAAGTGGTAGATAACAAAGGATTTGCAGCTTTAACTCCGCGGAAAGATACTTCTGCAAATTACTTATTTACATACGCATCCCATCTTTTTTAGACTTTTGTTTGGAAAAAAACTGCGTCATTTAGCACTACTAGGTTTTAGCATATTGCTTAAAGTCTGAATATATATTGAGGTTTCTGTTTGTGACATAGCTCCACTTGAGTTTAGCTTTGAGTCAGTGTTTACAGGAATAATATGGAAAATTCTTCTTTAATAATAATAATACATAAATAAATAAATAAAATTAGCACAGATGAAGTTTACAGCGTAATTTTGCTTTCTCCTCCTGAATAAACAGTTTCCATCCATCTAAATTTTATTGTGCATTTAGTTTTATCTTTCTTAAGTTCCAAATAACCAAGTAATGTTTATATCTTTAATTCTCATGACATGTGTGGAGCAGCATTTATACAAATGCTGCAAGTCAGAAAGAATTACGCAAGAAATTGCATAATTCTTTCTAAAGTTAACAGATAAAAGAAAGGCCAAAATCCCTTGTTTTCGTTCTTAAACATACATATTGAATTTGAGTTTAACTCATCGTTGCTAATAATAAACTGCATTAACTCAGCATAGCATAAAGTTGGTGTGTACACACAGCTTAGTGCTGCAGAGCAGAGTGTATTCTCTATAAAATCCTCTTCATGCAGCCAGTGGACTGCAGACATGCATGATGTCATGGTAATGCAATCTGCCGCATCCCAATTAGCTCTTGAAGCTACAACAGGAAGAGGGTGAAGCAGGCCGAATTTCCTCCCCTCACATCTGCTGAAGTTCAGCCGCAAGTAACAATTCAAAGATGTGGTTGAGATGAAAGTAACTGTCACTGCCATTGTAGTTTTATTGATGCGATTGATGTAATAATAATGTAGTAAAAAAAAAAAAAAACACTCCTGGAGTGATCAAAGGTTTCCCACCGTCTGATATTCCCAGCATGGGACAATCTGGTGTGTTATTGCTAGGTCTTGCTGCAGCATGCATGATTCATTAGCAAACATTTTTAGATAGTAAGAGGCCAGACTGCAGCGTTCTCATTATTTTCAATCTAGCATTTCATAGAAAATATTGAAGGAATACAAACGTTGTTAGAAGGCTGCAGTAGCTGTGCATTATTTTGTGCTTTTGCTACTTGACTGCAAGGATTCCTGATTCTGCATTTGATTGTTTTTGCTCTTAAAGGAAAAGAGTTTCTAAGCAAAAATTTATTCCCCAAGGTTTAATACTTGTGTCTCTACAGTTGCGAAAGAGTCAGTCAATTAATACAATTTTTGCCTCTGGTTTGTACTTATATTAGTACTTATTTATATTTATCTTCTCACTCATCTTCTTCTATTCCTGTTTTTTATTATTAATACACATTTTTATATATAACTTGTGATTTTGATTTTTGCGATTATTGTAGTTAAAACAATCTTTTGTGACAATATCTGTGAATAGTTCTTTTAAATTACTTAATAATTTTGATTAATATAATTCAAATTCACTTAAAGTGAAGTAAAGCATGGCTGCTGCGATTTGTTTTTGCTATATGCATTGCAGGTGACAGTATTTACAGGAATTTTGGGTGTTTTTTGGGTGTTTTGTTTCTTTGTCTTCTTTTCCTTTTCTTTTTTTTCTTGGAATTGTGATTTTTTTTTGTATATAATGTAAAAACTCTAATAAATATATTAAACACTAAAGCATGGCTGTTGCTTAACCACCTCATCTATAAGCCCCAAATTTGGGGGTAATAGCATTCAAATGCTTGTCAGATCTGAACACCTGTATGGCCCAACAAAATAATGAAGTGGTAGTTGAGTAGAAAAGAAAACATTCTAGCTGGAAAATTGTCCAAACGAAAATTGAGATGTGGCAGCAGGAAGTTAAAGGTAAATGGAAGCATGCAAATTCAAATTAAGATAAGAAAAAACAGAAAAATAAGAATAAGACAATTTAAGGGCAACACAGCAGCTTCACAAATCTGTGGGAGATATTTACTAAGTCACGACAAAAATTCTAGAAAGCATATCAGTTAAATTTCAAAATTTGCATTTTCTAAAACATTCCCAAAATATGTATGTGTCTCTGTGTTGCCCTATGATGGACTATGCATTTTGCCCACTAGCTACTGAAGATAGACACTCCACAAATGTTGGTGTGTTTCACAACATGCTCATTTGTCATGCATATTGTGCACCAATGAAGATGAGATTTGTCTGCACAAATATGTGTTTTCTGTGCAATTGTTAAAATGCCTCTTTTCACAAAAATCGTTACAGATGTAGAAAAATGCAATGTGATTTCATGCAATGACTTCTGCTGATGTCCAGTCCGCCCAGCTTTCTCTCTCTTTCTTTCTGCATACACCTTGTCATCAGCTCAGCTGTTTTACCCTTTGGCTCCGTGACCTTTCTTTTCCACCCAGGACGGGAGTAACTGCTGATTTTCCACCGCAGACGAGGAACCCCTCCCATCATCTGGGCAGTCATAACGCACTCGGTTTTCTTTCTGTCCCTCTTTTTCTGCTTCTTTTTAATATCCTGAGCATTTCATCTTTGAAATGGACAGGGTCTGTCTGGCAGTCACAGAGTCACATGGTGCCTCGTGAGACCTTATCTTTGATGGCCGCCGGCCGCATTCAGGCTTAAACTGCTGCCATTTTCTTGTCAGTCTGCAATAAAGTAACTGGGAGTTTGGGCTGATTTGCAGTATTTTTCATGTCCGGCAGTGAAGAGAAAAATCGGAGCTCCGACTGAGTCTTAAAAAGTCTGGAAGGAAGAAAATGATATTTTATAGTTTTCCAAGTTTGAATAAGTATGGAAATTTTAAAAAGCAATGTAAAAAATTTGCATTTCCAGATTGCATTCTTAATTAACTTAATTGATGTAAAATTTAAATTAATCTAAAAGGTTATTTTTAAAATATTCTTTTATGTTTACATCTTGTTTACCATAATCACATCATGTGGCTATAAAACTATGAACTTTGAACTTTTTCTACTTTTGAGAGAAAATTAATGGCATAATTGAAACCAGATATTTCAACAGTTGAAGCAGAGGATTTTTTAATATATTCTTATTTATTAATTTTTTACTTTTTCTACTTTTGAGAGAAAATTAATTGCATAATTGAAATCAGATATTTCAACAGTTGAAGCAGTGCCAAGATGATTTTGTTATATATACTTATGTATTAATTTTTACTTTAATGACTGACTAAAATGCTTGCGAAACACTTACATAGTCTATTTAAACAGCGTGTAATGATACCATAAATGGTAAAAAAGACCAAAGAAAAGTAAAATTATACAAGCGTAGTGCTGCATTTTTCGTCTTTGCCCTGTAGAGGTCAGTAGCGCTGTTTTCGACTGGTGCGTGTACTTCCTAGTTTGTGCAGAAGAAAAATAAGGAGGCGGAGCTGCGCGTTTGAAAGTGGCGGGCAAGGATTTCTTTATATTTCGGTGAAGGGAGATTATCAGTGTCATCAACGGGGTTTTAAACGGTAGACGGCGACATTATCGTGTCTTATGTGGCAGTAATCCACTGTCAACGTGAGCTACCGAATGCAGCTACCGTCTTAAGTCCTGGGTAAAACTTGAAAAAGGTACGTTAATTTTAACGTCTTGCTAATAACTGCAGCTAGCTGTTTAACTTCAAGCTGGCTGCATATACTTAGGCGGTGAACAGACAGCGCGACCCAGCCTGTTTTATTAATAATTCAGTGCGATAACGTTAATGTAAAAAGAGTTATCCCCTGTAAATGAGTTAATTGTCATTCTCTGCCTCCACACCCCACAGTTTATACACGCTAACTGGTTTTTGTTTTGACGTGTAAAAGTAAAACATGGAGTCGGCTCAGTGACACCTTGCAGTAATGTATTGTGACGGGGGGGTTTTTTTGTACTTGAATCGCATATTAAGACCAAAAAGCTCATTCTGAAGTGGCCAGAGACAGATTTCACTATGTTGTCTTTAAGTGACTGGTTGCAGCTGTTTTTAGCTCTTCATTTTAACCTTATACTCAGTTTTCCACCCTCCTTTATTTCCACATCTGAGAGATTTGGGCGAACAGGATCCTTAAAGCTCAGCAAGAATGTGGGCCTCATTGATGATGGAAAACAAAAAAAGACTAGCGACTTCTAATACCTTGCAACTTTATGGTGAAACATGAGAAACTTGTATCACAAGACTGTGTTGGATAATTTAATGTTTCACTTCCCCTCTACATTTTAATCAAATAAAGGGATTAGATTTCAAACTGCTAGTCGGATTAATTATGATTAATCAATTATTGAAATAATCCTCAATTCATGTAGTAAACAAATAATTAACTGATTGAAAAGAAGCCCAGTTGCTGGAAAAAAACAACATATTCAGAGCAGTAATTAAACCAAAACTGTACAAAATATACATGTACATTTTATATTTAAGATGAGAAATCTTCTTTGTGTGTAAATGCGTTCTACCCAAAACTCCTCAACTGGACTAGTTTTAGCTTCATCTGGTTAATTTTCTGTGTAAAAATAAAAACCTCTTATTAAGCACCTTTTTAATTAAATTATTAATTTAGAAAAGATCAGAAAGTCTGTTTTAGGTGCAGATGCATCCTTTGCTACAATTGATAAATCACTCAAGCAAATGCTGTTATTGCAGTTTATGCAATAACATATTTATTTATTTTTTAAAAAGGAACTGAATGATTTGCCTAGTTGTGTTTCAGCTACTTTCCACTTTGTGAATGTGCAGTAAAACTGTATCAGTTCAAGTTGCTTCCATGTTTTTCAGCATGTTTGCTCTTCAAATGTCTTAAAGCTGCTGAGCGGATTCTTCCACCATGACGAACGAAGGCGCTAAGGTGATCCCGGTGCGCGTCGCCTTGAGATGTCGCCCGCTGGTGCCAAAAGAGATCAACGAGGGATGTCAGTCCTGCCTCACGTTTGTTCCTGACGAGCCACAGGTGCGGTGGATGGGTTGTATTAAACTTGAATAATGGGATCAAGATGAAGTTCTGTTCAGTGTCTTTGTCTTTTCCTCAGGTGATCGTCGGCACGGAGAAAGCATTCACATACGATTACGTGTTCGACCCCGCTGCTGAGCAAGAGGAAGTGTTCAGCACCGCCATCGCACCGTTACTGCGTGGACTTTTCAAAGGTAAGGCTGCGTGGCGATGTGCATTTTTACCATCACTTCATTTTTGGTTGCAGTGTAATATCAGTGCAATAAAATTCTGGTTATGTTGGCAGTTTTTTAGGAAAACAAAGCCAGCTGAGCAAACTTTTTGTTCTGCCAAACATTTTCCCTGTCAGGCTACCATGCCACAGTTTTGGCGTACGGACAGACGGGGTCAGGAAAAACCTACTCGATGGGAGGAACGTACACATCGGCGCAGGAAAACGACCCTTCGGTCGGAGTTATCCCCCGAGTCATTCAGAGGATCTTTGAGGAGAGGGAAAAGAGAGCAGACTCTGAGTTCTGTCTGGCTGTGTCGTATCTGGAGGTTGGCTGTTAATCAAATTCTTAGATTTGAAGATTTCAGTTTTGGAAAATTCTGTGTTTTGTAGATTCTGCTATTTCTTAAAAAAATAATAATAAAAAAAAGATTAAAACCAGATCTGGTATGAAAAAAAAAAGATTACATCTAAGATTATCGCCCCAAGCCTTATTTTGTATTATGTTGATCATCTTGTAAATTTTTTTTTTGCAGATATATAACGAAGAAATATTAGATTTGCTGTGTTCCTCTAAAGATAAACCAGCCATTAGCATTCGGGAGGACCCTAAAGAAGGCATTAAGGTGAGTGTATTTCAGCCAGCGAGACGTCTCAGTAATGCTGTTTTTACTTTTGAAAATGACCCAATTTTTGCCCCCAGATTGTTGGGCTGACTGAGCGGCAGGTGTGTACCGCCCCGCAGATGGTGGGCTGTCTGGAACTCGGGAACTCCGTGCGTACAGTGGGGTCCACGGCCATGAATGCAGCCTCTTCACGTTCCCACGCTATTTTCACGATCACACTGGAGCAGCGCAGAGGATCAGACAAGTCAGCTTTATCTACTTCCCTCTTTTTTTCCATTTAATTTAATGTAATTTAAAAAAATATAGGAATAGCTCCTCAGCAATGTCCACAATTTCTTAATATCCTTGCATTACAACACTGTAGTGGAACAATCTCTGCATTTACGGGTTCTTTAAAGATTCTGATTATTGTCTTTTTCTTTAAATGTATCCAAATTTTAATACTTAGCTTTTCATACATTTTTAGTTACTCAGTGTGGATTTTTTTCTTTAATATTTGCTACTAGTCCTGACTGATATTATATTTTCAGTGTTAAAACGTTCAGCAAAAACGCCACAGTGTCACTCTATTGATAGGAAGTGAAAACACGCCTATAACCCGACAGATTTATTCATTTTAAGCAAGAAATTATAACAAAACATTGATTATTTAAGTTCCAAGTAGTTCTCAAAGTGAATTGTTTTCGGCTGGTCAAACCAGAGGACAACAGAACTAGGACTTTTTCGGATTTATATAAATATGAAAAATGGTAACATAAAAGAGATTTAAAAAAGAAAAAGTTATTTACTGAAACTGCATGACTAGTTGAAACATGCAGCTTAATTATATCTTGCATTTTTTACTCAAAACATACAAAACATCAAATTGATAAAGGAAAATGAGCAGAAAAGGTCAAAACTGAATAGAGCAAAATGTGAATTCTTAAGATTTCAAGATTCTTCTTCATCAGATACGTTTTGGACTTCAGATCAGTTCTCATCAGCATTTCTTTCATTCATTACTACACAAATAATACACTTTATTTATCCGAACATGTCATTAGCTGCAAAAACTTCAACAGGACAAGCACCACCTTTTAAGAAGCATAAATCTTTACTGTTTATTGTGATTCTGACGCGTCAGCCTCCACAAACTATTGTAGGAAACGTATTTAATAATAATTTTCCACCGAGAAAATTATTTTAACAAACATTAGCCCTCTTAAGACAACCTATGCAAACTTCTGTTGCAGAGTGGATTCGATTGTTTCAAAGCTGCACCTTGTCGATCTGGCCGGCTCAGAGAGACAGAAGAAAACCAAAGCAGAGGGAGACCGCTTAAAAGAAGGCAATCACAATACCTTTCTACTCATTTATTTGTTTTTTTATACATCTCTCTCACTTATTTTTGTAAAGATTTTCAGGTAGCTTATGGTTTTATTGGGAAAAATGTTTATTTTATTTTTTTTGCTTGGGAGCAGTTAGAGAAAAAAAACAACATTCTTTTGTTTTTGTTTATTACGCCAAGCAAAGGTTGTAATTCAATATGCGTCTTCCAGTGTTTAAAACTACAGCTTTTCTCGAAGCACTTGTCTTATGACGTTTATGTTTATCCGCAGGAATCAGCATCAACCGCGGCCTCTTGTGTCTGGGTAATGTGATCAGTGCTTTGGGTGATGAAAGCAAGAAAAACACTTTGTTCCCTACAGAGACTCCAAACTCACCCGTCTGCTGCAGGGTAGGCTTTGATTTAAATGTTCAAAAGTCCTGCTAGTCATTACATCAGGCATACATACCGTGTTTTTTGGGGTTTTTTCTCTAACAAAGACTATCGCTCCCCTCAAACTTGTTTTCTAAAAACACTTCATGCGGGTTCTTCTGCGTTTTAATTAATAAAAAATCAAGGCAAAAGCTTGTTCTCCAAAAACGATACAGTTCAGAAATGCGATGCACTCTAATTGCTTTTTCCATTTGAAAATAAATAAATCAGTTCTTGTATGCATCGCTTCTTCCCTTCAGATTCTCTCGGAGGAAACAGCCACACTCTGATGATTGCGTGCGTCAGTCCTGCAGACTCCAACATGGAGGAAACCATCAACACGCTGCGCTACGCCGACAGAGCGCGCAAGATTAAGAATAAACCCATCGTTAACGTCGACCCCAGAGCCGCAGAAATGAACCGACTGAAACAGCAGGTATAAAAAAAAAATCTATATGAAGTTTAATGCTCCATTATGAAATCTATACATGTTATGTTTGAAGAATCGTTTACTAGTTATTCTTATTCAGTTGGAAATCTATTTCTCTGGCAGAATGACTTTCTTTGTAACCATGTTTTTTTGTGTTTTCCAAGATGCAAAACCTGATTCTGGAAGTAGTGAACAAGTGAAAGCATAAAGAACCTTTTCCTTTCCATGTTTGCTCAGGTTCAAGAGCTGCAGGTGATGCTCCTGCACGCGCGAGGCGGAGTCGCCCCTGTGCTCTCCGGGTAAGAAGTGGGGATCAAACCGGGAGGACGAAAACACACCTGACGTGTTGGTCATGGCTCTCTGTTCCAGGCCCAGTTCAGCTGAGGATGTGGGCAAGCTGCTGGAGAAGAACCGCACTCTGCAGGACGAGAACAGAAAGCTGTGCAGAGAGCTGAGCGAGGCGGCGGGACAGACGGCCCTCATGTTTGAGAAGATCATCATGGTAAGTGGGACCAGAATTATCGCCACAAAGACATTTCTGAGGTTTCAAATAGGATCAATAGAGGGGATTATTGGTTTATTCCAAACTAAAGTGGACATTTTAGGTTCTCGGCTTCACTGTCGACTGTTTCTGCTCACGTTTTCAGACGGAACAAACTAATGAGAAACTGCAAAGCAACCTGGAACAGCTTCAGCGCCACGCAGCGTAAGTTTTCAAAATGGAGAAAACCTGCATGGCTTTAGGGGATGGGAGCAAGCGACGGTCTGATCGCAGAAGCATAATTAGTGTCTTTTTAAATGCAACGGTTCTAAACTCTTCGTTTCTTTCAGCTGTGCTGTTGATCTTGAGAAAGTGATGCTGTCACTGGAGGACCAGGAGTTAAAGGAAAATGTGGAGGTGATGAAGAACTTGCAAGAGCTCATCTTGGAGCTCAAGGTAAATGAACTGGCTTCCATCAGAACGAAGCAAATGGCTTTTTCTTTACTGCTTTAATTTACTGCTGCAGTTGGTGTAATAGGTAAAATGTCCATCCATAAATTTGATAAACGCAGTGTGCAAGTATTGTTGCTTTTGGCAGCCATTTTAGTTTTAGTCATAGTTTTTTTTCTCTATCAAAAATGCATCTTGGTTTTAGTCGTTTCTATGTGTGATTGTTTTTAGTCTACAAAATTTTTACTCCCAAAAGAGCCAAAAATATTCTCTTTGCCATTTATTATTATTATTAACATTTTTGTTTAATTTTAGTCATCAAATAGTTTTGCCACATTTTCTTTATCATCATGAAAAAAGGGGCGTCGACGCTAAAATGTTGTCATCGTTAATAAAAAACCGTCGATCAGATTCGTTGTCTCTGTTATAGTGAGGTTCATTGTCTTGGCTAACACTATGGACGTTCATTGTTCCGTTTTTGCTTTGTAAGAACGAGAGCGTCTGCATATCTGCCTCCATCGACGCCATGACTGCGAGAGAGGAAGTTCCTGAGGCGGCAGCGGGCGGCGGCACAAATCCCCCTGAGCAGTCTGCATCAGTACGGTTTCTGTGTAACTACATGACTGTAGATAGTTTCCTGTGAAAGCATGACATTATTTTAAACTATACATATACACTTTCTAACTTTTTTTTTCTCACATCCGCAAAGGATTCCCCAGAAGCTTTCACAGCCAACCATGCGCTGAGACAAGCCCAGCTCTCCAAAGAGCTCATCGAGCTGAACAACGTGTTGAGTTTGAAGGAAGCTTACGTGAGGAAAATGTGCGAGAATGACAGCCAGCTGGAGCCCATGCAGTCAGAGCACCACGTAAGACGAGACGAGCAAAAGAGCTCAGTGTCAGTTTGTCCAGGTCATTTATTCAGATGGACTTGTCCCCCCCCCAGAGAAACGTCCAAACTCTGCAGTCGGCCGTTGATTCTCTGCAAAAGGAAAAAGGGGAACTGGTTTTAGCTCTTCAGTCGGCTAAGAAAGACACCAACCAGGCAAAGTACAACAACTTTATCCTCCCTGTAGCAGCGATCTGATTTCAAATCGTACAAGTACGAAAAAATGTTTCCATTGACTTCTGACATCCATGAACTTCTTCTAGACTCAGCGAGCAGCGGAGGAGGAGACTACAGGAGCTAGAAGCTCAGCTTGTAGATATGAAGAAGAAGCTAGTTGATCAGTCGAAGCTGTTGAAACTCAAGGAATCCTCCGTTCAGAAAGTCAGCAAGCTGATGCAGGAGATACAGGTAATTGTTTAATATATTTTAACTTGACGTGATCGGTAAAACTTAAGCAGCCCATCTTGACTTTTAAACTAAAAACAAGTAGTAGTCGGTTGCCTGGCGACCTGTCCAGGGTGACCCCGCCTCTCGCCCGGAACTTTAGCTGGAGAGGCACCAGCACCTCCTGACCCCAATAAGGGACAAAGGTGTAAGATGGATGGATGGATAGTAGTCAGTTGTAAATATTACTGTTTTTTTCAGTGTTTTCCCCAGTGGATTATAAACCTGGGCTGTCTGACTTCTTCTATTCTTACTGACGCCCACTTGGCTCCATGTCTGCGCTTTAAACGTCACAAAGTTTAAGTGTCGTTTTCATCCAATCGGAGTGTACTTTACAAATTCTCCTTAGGTTTGGATTGGTAGCCAATAACAACCAGGAAACCGAAAGATTGCGCCAAACCGTACGATTTAGCAAAGTATAAGATTATTTAACACAATAAATACCCCAATTTTCAACTCTAAGAATACTTAGTTTAGCTTACAATTACTTATTGTAAATATTTGGTATAATTTCTTCTAATTTATTTGCTTTTAGATGTGAGTTTTAAGGTTCAATGGGTGATTACTTAAGGATTTAATTGAAACTCAAATAATTGATACTTATTTCCTGTCAACTTTTAATGGTGGGCGTTTCAGGTTTTCTGGGGCGAAAGCCAAACGTATTACATCAAAGTCACATGATCACAAATTGAAATAACCTGGTGTTTTCTCTTCTAGGCTATGAAGTCTCAGCGAATACAGCTGATGAAGCAGATGAGAGAAGATGCTGATAAATACAGGCAGTGGAAGAGCAAGAAGGACAAGGAGGTCCTGCAGCTGAAGGAGAAGGTCTGGAACAAATGACAATCATTTCGAGAAGCTGGAGAGAAGAGGCCATCCTCATCATGTCTGCTCTTTATTCCCCAATCGTGTTACAGGATCGTAAACGGCAGTACGAGCTGCTTAAACTGGAGCAAAATTTCCAGAAACAAGCCAACGTCCTGCGGCGCAAAACCGAGGAGGTTGGTTCCTTCTGTTGCTGTGCTGCTTACTTTTGTTGTGCTGCTCCCCACAGCACATTAACCCACTTGTCGTTTCGTCACAGGCAGCAGCTGCTAACAAACGACTGAAAGACGCCTTGCTGAAGAGAAGCGAATCTGCAGAGAAACGCAAAGATGGCCACAACCGAGGCATGGAGGGAGCTGCTGCGAGAGTCAAGGTAGCTGACCAGGTTTCTGTTTCACTAAACACTCATTCCCAAAAGAGTTTGACTAAACGTTGCGGCGCTGCCTGCGTCAGACGTGGCTGCTGAACGAGGTGGAGGTGATGGTGAGCACGGAGGAGGCGCGCCGCCACCTCAATGACCTGCTGGACGACAGGAAGGTCCTGGCTCAGGAGATCAACAACCTCAAACAGCAGATGGAGGCCGGGGAGAGACCTGCTCCCAAAATCAGAGTGGGTGGAGACATTTGCACCTGCAGTGCCTAAAAATGTAAAAGAAATCCAGGAAAAAAGGAAAGATCTTGACTCGTGTGTTTCGTGGGATATTTTGACGCAGCGTCGGACTCTGATCATCTCTGAGTTGGAGACCCAGGGGGCGCTGGAGACCCCGCTGTCCAAGCAGGTGGAGAACCTGCAGACAGAAATGGGCCTGAGGTGAGTCAAACCGTCCACTTACAGCCAGTATGCAGTAATACTTAAATCACTTCAGACTCGACTCACTATTTTAAAACTCATGAACATGACTTTATTTTTAATGCTTTGTTTCTAAACTCTTATCTGTCTACTCGCCTGCCTGCTTCGGGTTATTCATTTCTCTCTACTTAGCGCTAATAATACTACATGCTAACTATCACAGACATGGCAGCGCCACCGTTCAAAGTTAAGTTTGTAAAAACGCCTAGAGGTTCCACAGCATTAAGAAACAAAAAGTTGTTACTTTAGAGATTTGTATGTCAGAATTGTTGTTAAATTGAAATTGCCTTTAGATTTGATTTAGTTTTTATTCATGTATCACTTGCAAAGCCAGGGTTTTTATTTTTACTTCACAGCCCTCATTTTCATTTTTTGAGTAAAAGATAGCAGACGTTTACTGCTGTATCCACTAATAAGTGGATTTTGTAAGAAAATGGCGTGTAGAAAAATACAGATTAAAATTTTATCAAGAAAGAAATGTGAGAAATTGTTAAACTGTATTTTTTCTTTTAAAAGTTGAAGCTAATAGTCATTTCTCCTGCATCACAATGCAGCGTTGTATGCAAACCACAAAACAGCAGAAACATGCAACTCAGGACTTGACTTGGACTTGCAAGAAATGACTTGTGAACATCTGATATTGGCAGCAAAACCATGTCAACGATAAGATGTGCTAATTGGTTTGATTCCTCACCAGAAACGCTCAGATCGCCGACCTCCAGCAGAAAGTCCTCGTCGCCGACGGCGAGGGCCGTTTAAAGCAGCGAGTCGACAGCCTCACCAGCATCGTGGACGCAAAGAGTGCAGTTCGGGTCCTAATGGCCGAGGTAACGACTAAGAATAAAGCCAGTAACATTGCATTTCACTACATGAACTTCACCGACGGCTTGCATTTCACTCCCAGCTGGTGTCGGCTAAAGCGGCCTACTTAAAGCTGGAGAGCGAGCTGAATCAGGAGAAGGGAAACGCCCAGGATTTAAGAAAGATGCTGGCTGATGAGAGGAACGTGATGTCCACCATGGACATGGAGCACCAGCAGCAGCTGGTGGAAATGGAGCAGACACACCAGAAGAAGGTGAGTCTGTGTCGGGGGGGGGGGGGGGGGGGAGGAAGGAAGGAGGAAGGACAAAAAAAAGAAACCTCCTCAGATGGGAGCGTTCTGTCCGTCGAACCCTTTCTGTTTGTTTTCTCTGCAGGTTCTGTATCTCCTCAACCAGCTGCAGAACAAACAGGAAGAGGAGACGAGCTCGAAGGACGGAGAGCTTCTCCAGCGCCTCAAAGTCCAGGTCTGTTTATTCCACACTTGATGCCTTTTTTTCTTCTTTTTACATTTTTAAATGTTTTGCAAGTCTCTTCTGATAAAGTACTTCAATTTGTATTGTTGTTTTTAGGAGGAAGAGCTTGAAAAGTTACAAACATTAAGCGAACAGAACCAGAACCTGTTGGAGCAGAATGAGCAGTACAAACTGGTAACATCCCTAATCTTCTTTTTTTCTTAAGTTTATGGAGTAGATTGATGTTATATTAAAATAATTTGATTACTTTCATACTCTGATTACTCAAGAGAAAATCAGTCAAAGTGGATCAAAGGCCTGGATTATTTTCTTCTCGTTGATAGGTTTTCTATCTGAACAAGAGATCTATCTGTTTCTTTACCTACCACACTTTTTCCTTCCACTCAACTTTTCATGAATGTGGTGCAACTTTCACAATATTTAAGCATTTTGAGACATTTTATTATCTCTAAGCCATAATAATCAGAATAACAAGAAATAAATGCTTGAAATACTTAAGCATTTATTATGTGTAATGAATGTCTATAATATGAATTTCACTTTCTGTAGTAAACAGCATTGAGTTTTTTCATGATATTCTAAACTAATCTTGGCTGATATCTGATCAATCTGAGATTTTGACACATTTATTAAAGGTGGAAACAAATCAAATGAAATAATGATTTTGTTTTAAAATATCAATCTAATTTATATTTGACACTTTTTTACTAACTTAAAAACAAATTAGACACAGAGTAAAGAACTACCTCTATTGATTATTCATTAAGGCCATTTCTGAAATGATAAATTAACTTTCAAAATATATATTATAGCCTGTTGCACATTCTTGAAAAGCCTTAAATTAATGTATTTAATTTAAGGCCTTAAAAAAAGTCTTGAAATTGTTGGAAAGAAGGAAATCTGCTTTAAAATATTAATCGCAAGTCTTGAGTTTTGTGGTGGTAAAACAGTTTTGTCCCTTGTATTCTACATAGTTTATTTCTCTGTCACACGCAGACATCTTCATTACGCTCTGACTCCAGGCGCTTGAGGCTACCGCTAACTAGCTGCTAACATACTCTTGCTAGCTAGCTAGCCTTTTTGCATCTGTCATGGGGGGATCTTGGGTAACCGTAGAAAGCCTGAACTTGTTCACTTTCACTTTGGAAATGTTTGTTGATGGGCTTTAGATTTTTACTGTTTGGGGAAAAATAAAACTTTAATGTGTTTCGACGGTGAGGGATTTTAAAATGATATATAGAAATCATCTGGTTGGATTAGAAACCCTCCTGGCTACATCTGAAATGTCAGTGAAGATGTTTTAATGTTGAAATATAATAGAGTGAACGGTAAAAGATGGTGAAAACTCACATCTGTCCACACAAGTTGATAATTGCAGATGTTTAATGTGTTCTTGCATTTACAGTTTTGCATTTCTGGACAAATCTAAATTATATTGAGGAAATGTAAACGGTAAAATAATCAATTAAAAAGAAACACATTTCGCTTTATTACTTTGTTACCTGAGGTGAAATGGATTTTATGACGGCGTGACAGGCAGCGAGCCGAACGGGGATGAAATCCCAGCGGCAGCTACCAGCAGTTGTTACCCATTAATGTAATCGGGCTTTAAAAACTTTTTTTTCCCACCTCAGAAACTCTCATTGCTCCACTTGGCAAGTGAGAAGAAAGTTCTTAAACCTGCCATCAAGAATGAAATGAGCCCAGACGACTCATTCGAGTACGTTCCTCCAAAAGTAAGTTGTTTTTTGTTGTTTTTGGAGATGATTGTGAAGTTTTCCCAGCCTACCAGAGTTCCCAGTTATTCCAGCGCCTTGCCTCATGACTGGAGCTGCTTGTCGTCTGGCTCGGTGTGTAGACTCAGAACTCGTAATCACAATTTGATTCTGTTTACTTTGCGTTCCCCCGAAAGCCCAAACAGAAGAGGCCCACCACCGCTAAGGCAGCTCTGAACACAACCATCAGCGTGACGGAGCTGATGTCCCCCAGCGAGGACGAGGCCGTGGACGAGGACGAGACCGAGGACGAAGCGGACGAGTGGCGTCCCAAGAAGGGCCAGGGGGCCTCCAAGAAACCCAAACTAACCGGGGTAAGACCAACCTGAGTTCTCCACAACGGAGACGGGATTCACGACGCAGGGAACGCTAAATTAAAATGAAAACAAAGATACTTTTTTAATTATTTATTTATTCATTTTTTTATTTTTCATCAGCTTCTCAAAATTCTGCTAAATACAAAAAAAAGTGTCAGTAGCAGTGTGTTCATATCTGGATAAATATGTTAAAATTGTTAGAATTTAGCTTTCTGTTGGCTTATTTCTTTTTTTATTGTAACTATTTTAGTTACTGCATCAGAACTTGATTTGCTCCCATCCACCAAATGTTTTGATGAGTTTACTTCCCATTTTAATATAAAATCCCCCACTTTTCTTGAAATGTCTTGAGTTTAGGATACCAAACGTTAGTTCTGCTCCTGGCTTTTTGCCGTTCCTTTCATTATCTGATTTCACGTAATTATTAACTGTGTTGGCTATTAAGTTAGCAAAGTCATTTTTATGATTTGCTCAGGTCCTAAATAGAAGCCTTTTACATTTTTTTACATTGAACTCAATGTAAAAAATCCTCGATTTATGATGTCATTTCTTAATATGATGCGACTTTTCTGTGGACTGCAACTCAGGCCTGCAACCTTCATTAATAAACCAGACAAAAAGCCCACCAGCTCTCGCCTCGCATTGCTTTAATCCAGTAAACCAGTCCGGTAGTTGCTAAAGTTGAGCTCAGGAAAGCACTAACGCGAAGCCGTGTGTCTTTGTTCAGTGTGCGTGCAAAGGTCGCTGCAGCAACAGGTGTTGCAGGTGTCGCAAAGGGAAGACGACGTGCGGCGAGAACTGCCAGTGCGATCACGAGAAGTGTCGGAACCTGGACAGCAAGGCGGCGGCCACGGTGAGTTCCTGCCACTCCAGACTCCAACTGGGACCTCGAGTTGTAATGAAAACGTTTGCGCTGCAAATTTTTTTTTGTTTGTTTGTGCCATAATCGTTTTAAAGATGCTACCAAATGTTTTCACACGTCTTCTGAGGTCGACCAGCCAGTCCATGTTAACACAAATAAATAAAAAACAATCAACTGTGCTAAGTTTTTCCTGGTTTGTGTTTCAAAAATGTTCATTTGTGCCGCCACAGCTTTTAACATTTAAAACCAAAGATTTTCCAGAGTTCAACCTGCAGTTCCACATTCACACAATCAAACAAATTATTTATTTATTTTTTCGTCCTGCATGTTTGTGCAGCCAAAGACTTTATGGCCCAGTCAATGTGTTTGATTTTGTAAATATGGTTGATTTTTCACCTGTGGAAACATTTATCATTATTCTCTTTAAAATGACTGCGACACATAATTAAAAAAAAAAAATTTTTATTGCACAAACGTTTGACACAAGTTTCATTTGATTTGAAGAAGGTGCTCTTCATTTATGTTTCATCCCAAAAACCAAGCATACAGGAAAGATTTCACAGGGAATGTTTTGAAACGCATCTGTGATGTGCAACAGTTCTAATAATGGGAGAAGTGACGATGCTGTACTACAGAAGCGCATTGCTGTCACGCAGGTAAAAAAAAATCGAGCCCTATCTCGTTATAACGAGATGCGTATCTCGTTTTAACGACTTTCGTATCTCGTTATAACGACATAGATATGTCGTTATAACGAGATAGCGCTCGATTTTTTTTTTTTTTTTTTTTTTTTTTTGTTTTTTTTTTTGTTTTTCCTGTGTGACAGCAATGCGCTTCCGTACTGTACAGATTTTTACTGCTGAACCATTTCATTTTGATTAGTCCCAAAAAAAAACTAAAAACCAAATACCTTTTTAAGATTTGGTGTGGTGAAAAATGACGACCTCTGACCTCCGTTTGCGCATTTCAGGACGGAAGAATCGCAGACGACGCTTCTAGAGACTCTACGTCCTGCGACAACCCTGAGAATGCCACCTTCTTCAAGCCTCCATCTTGCACCCCAACCAAAAAGGTAACGATGGACACGCACACAGCATTTTCCCCCCAAGTCGCAAACAGAAACTCTAGTGTGTTTTATTGGGTTCATACATGTGCTGGAAATCCTTCAAAATGTTTAAACTTCAATAAGGTGCTTTCAAGATTTGGACGGAGCTCGATTCGGCCTAAAGTGCTCGATATTTTTTTCGGCAGAATGTCAAATGATAACTTATATTGTGTTTAAGCATTTAATTTGTGTAGGAAGGTTATTTTACTTAACACAAACCAACCTGTTCAATGCTGTGAATATTTTTTTATCCCTAATGAACTTTATATAAAAAAACAAAACACTTTAATGTTTGTAGGTGCTGAAGGAAATCGAAGACCTGGGCCAAAGCACCGCTAAGCTGAAGTTGCTAAGGAGACCCGCCTGGACGGAGGAGGAGGAAGGCGAGGAAGAGGATAACGAGGACAGAATGACGGTCAGCTTCCTCAAGAAGAAGAAGCGGCCCCTGACCAGCTTCCGGAACAGTTTCTTCTCCGGCTGCACTCCCATTAGAGAGGAATCCTAATCCTAATAACTTCTGTTGTTGTTGTTTTCTTCCTGTAGTTGTCAGTGTGTGTTTTTGTCTCATCTTTTGTCTATTTTTATGTCATCTACTGTATGTGGAAGTCGTTGTAGATGTTAACTCTTCTGTTCATAGAGAGAAACTAATGAATGTTTTGAAACTTCGACTGGGATCAGTGATGATCAAGAACGCGTGTACAGAACTTTAATTCATCTTTTCTTTCACTAATGTTGAAATAATCCGCTGCCACTCATCGCCTTGGCTAGCACTCTGTAACCTTTGTATGTGTTTTTAGTATCTAAGCGGAATAAAGTCTTGAAATCACATCTAGATTTGAACAAAGACAACTTTTCTTTCTCTTAACATTTAATTACTAAGCATTGATGGAAGAATATTTTTATTTATCCAAATTGTAATTTCATGTCCTGTTTATCTGCTGTTCCAGAGACGTTATGTATTTGAATCCGTTTTCAAAATCACCATTTCTTACGGTTAACTACATTAATTAATCCCGTTTCTTCCAAATTAAGCTTGCATACAATTAACATGCATTTTGTTTCGTTATTAGGCAAGTTTATTCATCCGCCACTTTAGATTTTTAGATCCTTGATGCTGTTGTCTAACATTTTTATGTCCCATTTTTCAAGACGTTTTGTGTTTTAATTGGCTGAACGTCACATTGGTCTTTTCTTTGACCTCGTCTCCTGGGGGAACTAGAAGCTCAGCGTTGCTATTGAAACCATTAATCTCATCACCTGTCGGTGGGTTAATATCAATTTAGAATGAATAAAATTGTAATATTTTACAAACCTGTTGTGGTTTCTTCCTTCATACTTGGTACCTGATTCAGTTGCACGATGGTGAATTCCCTCGCCTCTTAAAATCATTAGCTACAAGTTGCTAGCGCTGTGAGGTTCCTCAACATTCAAATGTTTCCTGTTTTAAACTCAACAGGAAACATTTGGGACGAGTTGGAGGGGAGAGTGCTAGCCAGGGTTTCTCAGCCAACATCAGTGTCTGACCTTACAAATGTTCTATTGGAGGAAAATTCTCATAAACACATTCCCACTTCACATTTTGCTTTAGAGATATTTGCTGCCAATTCACACAAAGCATGCTTAATAATGCAGTAATTTACTTGAATAATTATGTAGACATTTTGACCAATGAGTTTGGTGTTGGGTAAATATTTAAATGTTTTATTTATCTTCCACTATTGACAATTGTCTCAGAATGCACATGTAAAGCTGCACATCTATGACCATGTCGAGTTCATTTTTCTACTGATGCTCGATCTGGAAATGTGTTGTGAAACAATATTTTGTCTACTTTTGAAAGCGTAACGGTAACAACAAGCAGGTCATGTACTCCTGCCTCTGTCTGCAATGTCTGCTGCCACCAGCAGAGGGTGAGAGAGGTCACGGTAACCTTTACTGACACTTCACAAAGATCTTACACCTTTTTGTCTTTTTGCCATAAATTAGCAACTCTGTTGGCGACAGAATTTGAGACCATCATGTGCACCTACTTCAAATCAATAATTTCTGTCTGATGCCGATGTTTAATAATGATTTGCTGTTAGACAAAGATGAGTCAAGTGAAGTTTTAACTTTAGCATCCCAAGGTCTTGTCAGACAAAATTACAAAAATGTGGGTCACTCGTAATACAGACTTCTGAATCCAAAAATGCTACATTGGGTGACAAACTTTACACTAAAAAAACACAAGTATTTCAGAAGGGCAAGTTTTTGTTCAGATATAAAAAAGGACAGTTGATCTATCAAGAGCTGATGTCTTTCTGGGCGTTAGCATAAAAGCTACTGAACACAGATGCATAACCACACTTCAGATTTATTTACTTTTGCGGAACATTTGAATTTGGAAACCATGTGTCGTCCCGTCACTTTGCAGTTTTAAACTCTGAATAAAATCCACTAAGGTTTCCTCTGCGAACACAGTGGAAATGGTGGGCAGATCCCACTTCCCTGCTTCAATCAGTTGTTTCACACAAACTCTTTTGTCTCGAGCCTCTCCTGTCCTCCAAACTGCAGTTCATGATCAATTTCAGGTCAGAAAAATCTTCAAAGAGCTGAGATGGCAATCGCCATAAGGAACAAGACCTGGCTGCAGATAAAGAAAGGAGCCACGGGCTGCTCTAAACTTGAATTAGTCATTGGACTCATGGAAAATACAACCCTAAAAAGTCAATCATTTCTGAACTACAGGCGGAGCTGGAGGGGGGCGCGAGGGGCCCGTGTGTGACAAACGTGCTCTGGGTTCTGGCAGCTATCTGATCTAAATTGCTTTCGAAGTTATCACGACCTTCGTCACTGTCGATTCAAAGCCGTGAAGAGAGGCTTTATCTGCTCGGCAAGAACTGCTGTGTGGATATTCTCTCTCCTGAGGACACTGGACTCTGCTCTAAGGTGTACCGATCCCTCAGATAAGATTGCTCAGGTGTATGAATATATATAAAAACATGTAAAATGTCAGGTAAAAGAAAAAAAAGGAAGCATTCATGCTTCTTTTTTAAGCTAAAGCATTGCACTATAAAAAATGTAGACACTGAGGAGGATTAGGATTAGGACAAAAGAAGGATTAGTATAAGAAGGTGACAGAAAAACATGAGATTTATCTTTCTTTTATGGTTTTAGTGTAGTTTCATTGTGACTCAGGTCAGAACAAACAGACCTTTGGCCATTTGATTAAGAAGAAATGCAGGTTATAATTCATGAAACATTTTCATGATGCTGATACAAAACAACATATTTAAGTATTTCATAATCAGCCATTCTTTTCTGCAAGTATGTATTGTTCGACGTCTGTATTATTATTTTTTTATAACTGTCGTACAGTTTGAACTTTTCAACATTACAGCTGCTAACCTTTCATGAAAAGAGATCATAATAACCTCCCTAATTCTGATACCCCTAAATGAAATTCACCTCAGTACGGCGTAATGTCTGTGAACGCTGCAAAAAGATCTTCCCTTGGTTTAGTTTCAAATATGTTTGTGCACTTGAAATAGGACAAAAGCAACTTTGCGGCAAGATATAGCAGCTAGTCTCTGGATGAGCTGCAACAATCCACAGATCATGTAGGATCATGTAGGACAGCAATTAGCTCAACTGATGAGGGAAAAACAATAGAAAACTTGCTATTTTGCTCTGATCAGATGAATTGTCACTTTTTGGGCCAGAGTGCAGACCTGGTATGTGTGAAGGAAAAGGGCCTGAACATTAATAGGACAGCATTTCTTCTGTTGGAACTGGGAAGTCTGTCAGAATTGACGGAAAGACGGGACATGCCGTCATAGACGTTTTTCAGCTAACTCGAAATTCATCCGCCCACCTGTAAAAGGGGACGAGACGGAAACAACAGGTCACCCCAATTCTGGATCCCCTCCGATGGCTGCCGTCGCTTTTAGTGCTTAAACGTGTTAACGGTCTCTGTCTCTTTGTCTTTCTAAGCTTTTACATCCACACATCCGCGCAGTGGAAAATCTCAAGAACAAAAACTTCTAAGTCAGGGGTAATTTTCATTTTGGGCCATATCAAAAATCTGAATGTTCTTAAAGAACCGGTTGTGAATGAATGAATGAATAACCAAACACAAGGTGATTACTGGGGTAAAGACCACCAGACATACTCTAAACTTGGGTGCTAGGACCTAGAAATCCTGACTTAGTTTGAGCTCATTTGTACAAATAAAAAATAGGCAAATATTTTTGTGCAACCATCAGAGCAACAAACGGTGTTTCCCTAAATCATTAAATTGACAAATTAACATTTCATACATCCATCATTTTAATTTGAAAGCCACATGTTGTCGTTCTTTCACTTGACATTTAAGCGTTACTTTGTGTCACTCTATCGCATGAAATCTCAATAAAGCACAGTTTGCGGTAATAACGTGATAAAACGCGATTAAAGTCCATGAAGTGAGTACTTTTTTGCAACCCGCTCACACCAAAGATGCCTCCACCAATCTTTAACGTAGCCTTTAACCTTTTATTGTATTGTATTGTCGTCTAATCGGGCTCCATAGAGATTTTTTTTTTTGCTTCCTCATGTGAGATTGCTTCATACTTTTGAGTTTGGCTTCTGATCAAGCATTATTCATTCCAGCCAAAGTCAAGTCCTCTGTATTCTCTAAATGTCTATGAAGTAAAGGTTTCACCAATCCCAGTTGAAGGTATCCGTTTTTGTAGATTTTGATTCCAGAGGGCTACATGTGGTGCTGAATACATATTTTCTGCATAAGGGACAAAAGAGATGCATTCGAGGGCCCGGCCCCACCCTCGGTGCCACTCAGAGTGGAATCAGGATGTTGGGTTGAGGGGCAGGGCGCTCGGCCTGTTAAATATTGACGGCGGATGTAATAATTAACCCTCCAGCGACTCCCGATGACTTAAACTGGCCGCCGTGCCTCGCTGCCATTGCCATCGCCGTCCTTCCTGCCGCTCGCATCGAAGCGCCGACTCCCCCTCCCCGCTTTCTCTCTCCCCGACTTTCTCTGCCTCGTTCCGGCTGATGGCCGTTTTCAACGCTCGCACCTGACCCGGTCCAGGCAGGATGGGCGCCGGGCCCCTTTTCCAAGCCTCCACGTCTGCCTGTGGGTCACGACACCCCTGCTGCTCTTCGAACCTTTGGCCTCTGCTGTGAAATCCGCCGGGCCATGTTGGATCTGAAGGTGAGTAGAAGAGAGAGAAACAAAACTACCAAAAATGATTTTCTGAAAGGTAAAATCCATCTTCATCTTCTTTGGTGTCTATTCCTCTTTTAGTACTTTATTGATTGATTATTGTGACTTCTTCTTCTTCTTCTTTTTTTTTTGCTACTTTCCAAATTAGAATAGAAACTAGAAATATTCTGTCTCAACCTAAAAAGCAGATTAGTTATGTAGAGCTTATGAAGACAAATGTCAGAGTGAGCAGGAAACGCGGGGCCTGCAGGTACACAGGTCAGACACACCCTTATACTGGCCTTCATGTTGACAGCTGCCATAAAATCTGTGTTATCTACACAGGCCTTGGCCCTTTGGCCGTGCTGTCGGAGGAGTGCGAGCATTGATGCTGTTTATACTTGAGGCTATAAAAGCTGGGAGGAGGAAATTGTCAGGTCAAAGTCGCCTGGGAGCGGAGCCACGTCGGCCGGCTACTAAATCCAGATCCTCGCTTGAGCTCTTAGCTGTCCTTTCTGTGTGGATATCTCTCTCTTTTTGCAGGAAGGCGGACGTGTGAGGTGATCTTCATCATCCGTGTCATCGACGATCCCAGTGGTTGTCGCTGGATGTAACAGCAACTCCATGTGGAAGTTGCTGTCGGTTCCAGTGGAGGTGCTGTTACCTGCAGAGACCGACCGATTACCAAAGGGTTGCCGTTGCCGACTGGAGAAAGTTTGTGGGTTTTTTGGGGGGTTTTTTAAAGCGATGGGCCACAAGGTGATGACCTATGAATTGACAGCCAGTGACTTCAACCGTCTGCCTGTCAGTTCTGTAGGCCACTGCTGCGTTTGTTCCTCTGAGCCTTCACAGATTTGAAACCAGTGACTTATTTTATTTTTGTCTTTTTGTTTTTGTGAACTTACAATAAATAGAAATATACATTTATTTGTCCACGGGTCTTTTGTTTGTATGTTTCCCTTTTCTTCATGCACTGTTTTAATGGTGACTGATTATTAGCCTGTTCCACTAATATCACCTGATATTAGTGGTGATATTAGTTGCCCATATCTCACCAGATATGGGCAAACCTCACAGGGCGTCATGTCCCACTGGGGGCGTCACAAGCAAAAGGTTGGTTGCGACTTGAAATAGTTTCCTATTTCCTATGTGAATGTCCCTTAATATTAAAGCTACTTAATGATGCTGTGCTACAGCTACAGATTCGAGGCTACATTAAAGGCTATTTCACTATTTTTAAGTAATCTTGACCATATTTAGTTCCTCTTGTACTTGGTTATTGTACACTAAACTTTAATTGTTTCCAATACTGTTTGTTAAGATAATTAATTTAGCAAGTTAATTTTAGTTTATTTAACTAAAAACATATATATTTTTAGCTTTGTCCGAGATAAGACAAAGAGGAGATAAGCGGACAGGGGGGCTGCCCGGGGCACCGCTCATGTAAGAACCGCCACTGGATCTTCCCAGATAGTACATTTCTTCAGTTCCACCTAGAAAAATCTCTCAAATGTTAACATCGAGGATAACAGGGTTTTTTTTGTTTACTACAATTGCTATTGCTATTGTTAAGATAAATGTTGTGAGAACCGATTCAAAAGTTACTATTAAAAAGCAGCAAGACAAGCGTGGAAATAAAACCCAATTCCATATAAATTTTATTTAATTGTTCTCATAATATATGATGTGGTAAAATTCAGCTAATGTACTCTTTCTTTTCAGCCTGCAAACAAACCTGTTATCACCTTCATGAAGCAGAGATGATTTATGCAAACCTCCGAGTTGCTGCTTTTGCCCTTGGCATTTTAGAGAAAAAGTAGCCACTTTAAAACTGTCACAACTTTATTGGACTGCTCATTCACACTCTGGATTATTAATAAACTGTGGGCCTGTTGTGCTCTCTGCAATTACTGTCACCCCCTAAGCCTTAATTAAAATCCTGTTGTTGCAGTAGGAATGTCTCACACTCTCATGCTGGGGATTTTACAAAAATACAACCTTTAATTTGAGTCTGTTTGATCAAACGGGGAGGTGTCTCACTTCAAGAACGAACTGATTTGTCAAAGTTTCTGCCATATTTAACAATTTCCATAACAAACTGTCTTGGGGAAAAAATAAGGGCTTTCTACCCTGTGTGATTTTTAGACATATATGCATATTTAATATAAATTTTAACAACTGTGAACACGGACGATCTAAACAAACACAAAGACATATGTCTTATGGTTTTTGGACAAATCAGTCTAAATTGGAGTTATTTGTACATCAGAAGAGATGTCATGTCTGGTATAAACCCAACACAGCAATACAGGAAAATAAAACTCATACCTGTGAAGCACAGAGGTGGAAATGTAATGGTATGAACTCTAACACGTATCAGAAGCCGCCCAAGGAAAACATGACCCTGAAACATGTGTTGGACTACAAGGTCTTGCGAAGTGACTTGAAACAAGACGTCTATGGTGAGCCGTGTTTATCTGTCAGAAGTGGTCTGAAGAGGTTTCCAAACCCCTTCCTGCATGAGCAGTCAGTGATGGGTAGAGTGTGTGTTTAGCTCCTACCAACCAGGAAACCTCAAGAAATTCCACTTTCACAAACGTTGGCCATTTTTCTGGATGTAGCCAGTGAAAACACAGTTGTGACAGAGTTGTACAGGTGAGTATGGAGTGTGAAGGGAGGAGTACATTGACCCCAGTTGAGCCACTTCCGCCCTGCATCTGGACGAGTCTAACCTGCGCAAAATCATCAACCCGTGTTTTATTTTGGCGGGTCAGACTATTAAGTTCCCGGTCAGAGGTGAACTCGGATCTCCTGCCGCTGTGGCTAGTAACTTGTGCTTGGCGTTTTCCCAAATAGTTGAGGAATACTGCTGGTTGGAGCCAAATTAACACAGCCGAAGGATTATATTGTGTGTTTTCTGACAACCACTCGACTGTGAGTCATTAATTTTACGTAATTTGTGTTTCTTACCAATAGAAATGTGGTAGCGACACACCTACTCAAAATCTGTGTATTGGCGATTTAAAAATTGTCTTATAGATTAAAAATCATTATCTTTTTCTTCATTTTGTAGCCGAATAGAAGATATATCCTCAAAGTATTAAATAAGCCCTTTGATTTTTGTAAATGTATCCTTTTTAGGATACTTTTAGTTACTGTTCATTGATTTTGCGGACGGCCTATAGAAATCTGGAATTGGTTCATTTATTTGGAGATGTGCAACAAAACAAATACTTAAGTCAATTAAGTTTAAATTACTTTAATGTCAGTTCAACTTGAAAATGCATTTTGTTTTGATCGGTAACTTAAAATTCATTTGTACTATTCCTGAGAAATGCTTTATGGAATATAGCTATTAAATTTTTTTATGAATGTTTACCTATTTTGGATAGCAATAAAGCTATTTAAATGTGAATGCTAATTTTTATTATTATTTATGACCTTGCTTAGGTCAGTTTTTTTCTTCTTTTTTTTCCACCCCTTGTTTCAACCTTTTTGGCTACTGGATCACAGCAGCTTTGCAGTAGAACTTTATTGAACCAAACTACTTTTCTTTTCCGGACCTGTTGCCTTGGATCATTGACTAAAAACATTCTGATTATTGATTGATGGACCATTAATCACCCTGCATACAAAAGAACGGACTTGAATAAAAGAAAAAAAAAAACTCTTGGGTGTCATCAGGGTTTATTTTTGTTTTTCCTGCTGTGTTTGTTTATACTTATAGGAAATATTAATGTTATTATTGAATACTTTACTAAATATATGCAAATATATGAATTTGAGTACAATATTTAAAACTTACTAACTGTCTAATGGTGTTTTATACACACACACACACATGCGGCTCCTCATCTGACCCTTTCTGACCGCCTTTTACCATATTTGGCCGTAGTCAGGTGCCTAGCCTTAACTAGCGTTACATGAGCTTTTATTTAATTATTTCTTAATGTTTTAAGTTCTCCCCCCAAAAAATTATTAGCATGTTGTGCTCAAAGCTGTAGGTAAGCTAAGATAAGCCCTAAATAGTTCATCTGTATATCATATGGCCTGTATATCAGTCAAAGGCTGGTAATTAAAACCCTAAAGTGGACATTTACCCTTATGGCCATTTTAAAGTCATTAAACCCAAATCAGGAGGTTTCTGTTCCTGCTGGTTAGTGGCTACCACACCACTTGTCAGGGAAAGTGTTGTATGACTAATGTGAACTCAAAGACCACGTTTGTCCAGAATAGTTATAAATAACCCAGGTTACTTTTTATACACCACAATGCTACTAAACTCATCAGTCTAAAATTACTAAAGCAACATATTTTACTCTTTAACAGAAAATGTAATGTATATAACGTATATATAACTCTATATAGAGAAAATAAGGATTCATATGTAAAATTCATATGTGCCAATACTGCACTGCTGCATGCAAAATCACAAAGCAGCTGCAGTGGCCAGAGTGTTGATTAAGTCAAATGGGTTGAGCTGAATGCAAGAAGAAGATTATTCTGTTATCATGCACCCTAAATGTCAAAGAGAGAGAGTCCACAAAGCTGGGAATAAGATGGTTTGGAGTGGCCTAGTCGAAGTCAGACCTAAGATGTTGTGGCATGACTTTTAAGGTTGTTCATGTTCAACAACCCTTTAATGGGACTGATGTAAAACAATCACTGAAAATGGAAATTTGGACTAAAATTGCTTCACTGTGATGTAAAATACATGTTAAAACACTTATAGCACCATTTCTCAATCATAAGTTGTTAAAACTCGATCAGAAAATATATAACCGTGAGGAACTACTGTTTATAAGTTTGTAAGTCCAAATTATGAGTCTTATGACCAGGTTGGTTCTTTGATATTTTGTGTTTTATTTTTCATTAGTAGGTCAGACTGTATTATGTCATTACATACATCACAGTTAGAAGGTCATCTATGGATGACCACCAAATGGTGACTGTGTAAAACCAAACCATCATTGTACAGAAGGTCAAGACAAGACTACGTGCTGTCATTCCTTTGAATTGGGAAGTGATTCGTGAATTATCCTGGATCATGTGGGATGTACACACAAGTGACTGGTTACTGCTCCTCATATAGGACTTCGTCTATGAAGACGTCACTGGAGTCCACAGGAACCTTTTCACAGAGCTGCTCTTTGAAAGCCAGGGCGATGGTGTAAGGCTTCCCTTTAGGGTGTTCGCCGCAGCGTCTCAAATAGGTGTCGTAGAAGCCCTTTCCTCGTCCAAGACGTCCTCCACTGAGGTCAAAGCCCAGGCCTGGCATCAACATGAGATCCAGCCCTCCTGAGGACAAAGCCTCCTCCCTGCTTCTGCAGTCATCCGACGGCTGCCGGATATTCCAGGATGTCAGGGGCAACTTCTCCAAGTCCTGCAGACTGTTGATCTCCAGCATGTCCATATGCGAGCTGTGGCTCAGATATCTGGGTATGAAGCAGCTTTTGCCCCGTTTGAACATGTCTCTGATTATTTCCTCAGTGCTCACTTCATCGTCCATGCTGAGAAACACTGCAATTCGCTGTGAGGAGACATACTTGGGATGTTTCAACAGCTTGCGTGAAAGCACCAGGGACTGTCGCCGCTTCTCCTCGGCGCTGAGCGCAGCAAGCCGACGCTTCAGCTCTTTCCTCAGGGCTTGTTTGGACGCTCTCAGCACAGCCATGGTCTCTGTCTCTCTGTCTACCAGGGAAATCCTCTGTCTTTATGTGCTTATGTGTCCTTAGAGATCTGCAGCTTGGTGTACAATTCAGTAAGTTAAGCATTAACAAGCACATGGACATCTAATAGGACAAGAGACTTTTGTCAAGAGTTCGACGACATGTGACGTTTTTGCCGAAGCAAAACAACCGGAAGTTGTGCAAACTGCGTCATATAACGTCACATACCTTTTCATTGCCCTACTCGCGATATTTTAATAAGCTGACAATCTGCTAAAG
Source organism: Poecilia picta (assembly GCA_033032245.1). Lineage (NCBI taxonomy): Eukaryota > Metazoa > Chordata > Actinopteri > Cyprinodontiformes > Poeciliidae > Poecilia > Poecilia picta. Next base: position 14,215,571 of record CM065366.1, on the reverse strand, counting down.
CTTAATAAAATAGATTTATTTTATACTTCCAAAGTCATTCACAGCCACTAGATAAAGATATCGAAAGAGTAAACTAAAAACGTCCAGTAATAATAATTTTTTTACCCATAGCAATAAGTGAATTGAAGGAAACAGCGCAACCCAGCGGCGCGGCGCGACAGGACTTCCCGTGAAGCGGAGGGGGAAACGCGGTAAAGCGAGGAGCGAGGGCAGCATGGCATCCGACGACAGCACGACGGCCAACATCAACGGCAAGGAGGCCGCGTCCCTGAACGGGGAGCCGGTGGTGAAGCGGCCGAGGGAGAACGTCCCGCAGGACGTGTCGCTCCGCGCCCCCCGGGAGCCCCAGAACAAAGTGACCGTGGTGCTCGGAGCGCAGTGGGGCGACGAGGGGAAGGGAAAAGTTGTGGACTTGCTCGCTATGGATGCGGACATTGTATGCAGGTGCCAGGTACCAAACTACACCACCGTGTTGGCGCAACGGTTTTTACTTAACGGCGTCTGCGCGTTTTTTTTTTTTTTTTATGTTTGAGCTGTCGGTTATATTTCCACTCGTGGAGTGGAAGTCGGTCTGTTTGTGTGTGTGTGCGCGCGCGTCTGTGCCTCTTTTACATATTCATGACCGACGTTGACGTCATCGCCGCCTCTGAGCTCCCGGATGTGGAAGGGCTAGTTTCATGTTAGCAGTAATTTTTTAAACTCTGCTCATTTCTTCTTTTTCTTCTTCTTCTTCTTTTTTTAGTCATAGTCACGAGAACGACACGGTTAGAGAGAGAAGCTCGTGACCTCCACACCGATAAACCTCTGAATAATCAGTTATGTAAGGCATCGACCTTGCAGGAAGCAGCTGTCCCTGTTGCTCTTCACACTCCCAGCTTCAGAGATTATTACCCCAAACGCAATGGCCCCCTGCAGAGCTGCCACGGCCTTTTGAGGCTTAATCACAAAATGATATTACAGCTTGCTAACCTGATTTTGCAGGACTGTCTTGACAGAGGGGCTGCATGTTGTGTGCTGTTTTGCAGGGAGGAAACAATGCAGGTCACACCGTGGTGGTGGATTCAGTGGAATACGACTTCCACCTGCTGCCCAGCGGCGTGCTCAACAAGAAGGCCCTCTCATTCATCGGTAGGCTTTCATTTGCTTTCGGGCCAGAAGATGGCGGGATGGTAACGGCATCATTAACAAGGACAGCATCTGAACTCCAGCGGGTCTCCTTTATCTGTTCCTCAGTCGCGCCTGAGGAAGAGATAAGAAAGCCCCATAGTAAACGGAGGACACCGAGCCATAGAGACGGTACTGCTTGGCAGAAAGCTGAACTGAGTGACGACCCAGTTTACTCTGGATAGAACTGATAAAAATGTTTCCCCGCCTCCCTGAGCTTTGTTTTGGGCCTGCGAGGGACTTATTTATTTTTTTAAGCCTGGATACTCATTCTCAGTAGGATTGAGGTCCGGACTTTGAAAGTGCCATTGTAGTCCTGTCTGTGTTTTTTTTAGGGTCATTGTCTTTCTAGATCCTCTCACAGCCTCCAAAAAAGTTTTCTTCCCTTGTTTACCTTTGTCTAGTTCCATTTAGCTTCTCATTGGCATCAGCATGATGCTGCCACCACCGAACCAAACACCCCTTCCTCTGGTTCCAACATGTGGGCAGTGTTTAAAAATGTATAATTACGTTAGTAATCCCAAAGTTGTTATATTTCATATTCTTTAAACGGTTGTTGTTGTGGGCAGGAAGGCTCTGACGTAGCAGTCTGTATTACAGAGGGTGTGAGGAAGCCTCTGACTGAAGACATGAAGAGGATGTTCAGGCCAAAAAGCTCAATTTTGTTCTTATCCGACCAGAGTAGGACTGTAACTAGTGATTATTATCATTATTAGTGAAAAAAGCAATGTCTTTAGTCAGAGGTTTCTTCAAACTCGCTGTAATACAGACTGCTACGAGAGATCTTTCATGCCCACAGAGTCACAATCTGCAATAACTCCTTGAAAAATTTTGAATTAAATGAGTTATAACAGCATTCAGTTTCTCTTTGAGATCGGTAAAGAATTTTTGAATTTGAATTTTAGTGATTGATTAATTGCATTTTTTAAAAAAGTGGCAAATTCTGCAGATATTTCATTTAACCACTTAAACATTTCATACGCAATATAAGAAATACACTAAAACATGCAAATGAATAATTCACCTCCTTTTCAAAATAAGAAAACTAAACATTTTATTGCCTGAAGTAAGTTTTAAGTATTAATTTTAGATGTATTAAATAATTCCTCCTCCTCGTTTGTAAACAGGCAATGGAGTGGTGATTCACCTGCCAGGTCTGTTTGAAGAGGCTGACAAAAATCTGCGGAAGGGGAAAGGTAAAAACTTTTTCTCCAGTCAGATCAGACAGATTTGTGTAAAAACACATGAGTTGAAGTTTTCTGTGCTTCCTGCAGGACTACAGGGATGGGAGGAGAGGTTAAAGATCTCCGATCGGGCCCACATCGGTGAGTTTGCTTGCTTCTCTCGTTCTCTTTCATGAATTTGAACTGGAAACATAATTTTTGTCCTCATGGTTTCCTCTAGTGTTCAACTTCCACCAAGCTGTTGATGGGATCCAGGAGCAGCAGCGGCAGCAGCAAGAAGGGAAAAAGTGCGTCTGTTAAGTTACCTGAACAAGATGCGAATGTGCTTCTCTGCAAATCGTCTCAAAGTGCAAATTATTTCGGTGGTTTTTCTTTCGTCTGCTTGCTCTCCAGTTTGGGGACCACTAAGAAAGGCATTGGACCAGCCTACTCATCCAAAGCCGCTCGCAACGGTCTGAGGGTCTGTGACCTCGTCTCAGATTTCAAGGTTTTTGAAGAGAAGTGAGTGACAACTGTGTCCAAGTTCCAACCATCCAGCTCAACCTTTTCCATTCAAGGAGACCATTTTTTTATTCCTCTCGCTGCTGCAACATAAAACCCAGCCAGAGTAAAATGTTTTACTGATAAAGCATACAAACTCAAACCGGAATGCATTTCTATTTTCAGATTTTAGAACAATATGAATCCTATATTGCAAAAAAGTAGAATAAGGTGGAACATTAAAGAGGACAGGGAATTTACTTTACTATTAAAAGAAGATTTTACATTTAAATTTACAGGGAAATCTCCTAAAATGACTATTTCTTGTTGCCTCCATATAGTGGTGGACGTTTGTCGTGTAGTTAACCCGATAAATTTCAGTTAATGTTTTTTAAAAAACTGCCATCTGAAATGTTATTTTTTCTACTCTCTCCTTTGTTCCACAAAACCATCAGCAAATATTAGTAAATTTGAAAATAATATTAAATCCATTTTTGATTTTTGCAGCTTAGTATTGTAGATCATACTTCTTTAAGAAATGAAGTTGTTTTCAAAAGCAGTTTTTGTGTTTCTGGTGCCATGAATGCTGTTCCAAGTAGCTAAAAATAATTAGTAGATACTTTTTATCATGTTTTAATCTTTATCACAAAATATTGTGGTAAAATTTTAAATTCATATCATCCACTATTTATTTAAGAGCACTACTTTATAAAATATCTTTTCATACTGAAAAAGTAGACAGGAAAGTCAACTTTTCAAGCAACACCAGTTTTATGAATACAACTAAAGGCTGTGCATTCTTTGACCAGCAGATGGCAGCACCTCTCTAAAGTCTAGATCCTAAAAGAACCTTGTCATCTCTCTGCTCTCATCTCTTTCCTGTTGTAAATTGAGTCTTTTCCTTTTTTTAAGATCTGCTCTGGTTGCTTCTGCAGGTTTCGGATGTTGGCCGATCACTTCCTGGCCATGTATCCAAACCTCAACGTCGACATCAAAGGGGAGCTGAAGCAGCTCAAAGTAAATTATTATGTTTTTTCCCTTTTTTACACTTCTATTTAAATTTAACACAAACAAAATCATTTGAAATGACGCTCAGGTGAATTTCTGAGTGTAACTGCAGCGCTATTGGTCTGTAGGAGTACGCAGAGAAACTGCGCCCACTGGTGACTGACGGCGTGTATTTCATGCACAAAGCCCTCACTGGTCCCAGCAAGAAAATCCTGGTGGAAGGAGCCAACGCTGCTCTACTGGACATCGACTTTGGTGAGCGACAGAGACTCCGCTCCAACACACGAGGAAGAAACAGCTTTTCTCTTTGTCCCTGTTAAACAGACGTGTCTCTGTTTAGGGACGTACCCTTTTGTCACGTCTTCTAACTGCACCGTCGGCGGCGTCTGCACCGGCCTCGGCGTGCCTCCCTCGTACGTCGGCCGGGTCTACGGCGTCGTTAAAGCCTACACGACCCGGGTGGGAGTTGGTGCTTTTCCAACTGAGCAGGATAACGTGAGTGAGAAACTGTGACCCGAGTTCAGTCGCTGACAGATTTGTGGAGCAGTGCTTCCCGTAAAAGCTGTAGAAGTCGCTGAGATGCTCTGCAAAAATAAGTCTGACGCCTCCTGATCCTCAGCTGGCATGAATATTCATTTGAGGCTTTTGATTATACAGTATTTTTGAGTAGTTCTTTCTAAATACTAGAATGAATATACACCAGATAGTTTGGATGATATAATGAAAATAAGATAAGTTTGAATTTATTGTAGACTTGCTGTCTGCACTCCCACTAGTATTTGAACTAGAGCTGCAACTAACGATTATTTAAGTAATTGATTATTCTATCAATGAGATAAAAACAGGCCCATTCTGCAGATTTTTAATTTAACTACTAAAGGCTTTTTAAACAAAGTCAGAAATGCATTACAACATGCAAAAACACAAGTAATTCACTTGCTTTTTGGAGTAAGAAAATAAAAATTGTCAGTATTCCTTTAGTGAATGCTTGATCGTTTGTAACAAAGGAGGCATCTGCACCAAAAAAAGCAAAAACAAAACAAACGGTGCCAACATCAACATATGAAGCTGAAGGATTTATCTGTTAATCTTTGGAATAATTGATTAATAATTGGACAGCAATTGGACAGTGTGTTTTTGAGTCTTATACTTCAGTTAATGATTAATCATACTAAATTAGTTGACAATTATTTCAGTGATTGATTAGGCCGATTAATTGTTTCAGTTCTAATCAGGATAAATGTTTGTTGGCAAGAAGAAAACCCCACTGGCATATTCCAGGCTGAATATTTGACCACTCTTCTTGGCACAATTGGAGTTTATTTTATAGTTGGTTTTCTGGCGAAAACTGGACTTTCATCCATTTTTGATGGGGGTAGAGGTCAGGGGTCCAGATACTTTACTGTGAGACAGTTTTACTCTTTCCAAAAGCAGCTTATCGTCCAGCCAGGTGTGTTTCAGCTGTTAAGTTTGACTTACTTAACCTCTCCTAGCAATTCAAGGACCAAATTATCTCATTTTGTTCTCCAAACCCTGAATGTGGAGCTCTCAACGCATCGTCTGGGTAGAACTTTTTTTAAAGTGGCTTCTGACCACAGCTGCTGTGTGATTGGTCAAACATTTCAAGTGGGAGGAGCCTAAAAGGACTCTCTTGAACTGTGTTTAATAATTAATCAGACCCAATCCAGGAAACTAGTCCGTTTAAAAAGATCCATGCTGTTTAGTCAAAAATCCAAAGTCTTTAGTCGTAGATGAACTTCCAGCTTCACTAGTTTAACTTCCTGTTGGTTTTGCAGGACATCGGCGATCTGCTGCAGAGCAGAGGGCGAGAGTTCGGCGTGACGACGGGCCGGAGGAGGCGCTGCGGCTGGCTGGACCTGATTCTGGTCCGATACGCCCACATGGTCAACGGCTTCTCGGCGTAAGAAACCGTTTTGCGGCGTCTTCTCTCCGTCTCCTCTCTGCAGAGAGCTCAACACAGCCATGTTTCGTTTGTGCAGAATCGCTCTGACAAAGCTGGACATTTTGGACACCTTGCCAGAGATTAAAGTGGGCGTGGCTTACAAGGTCAACGGCGAACCCCTGCCGAGCTTCCCAGGTGAGCACTTCCTGCTGCTCGAAGGTCTTCCTGGATTTAGATTTCTTTTTTTTTTCTTTTTTCTTTTTTGTCAGGATTTTGTATCAGCTGCTTTGAAATTCTTGAATTTCAAATAGATGTGAAATTCAAGGTTTGGAAAGTGCTTGATTTAAATTTGGGAAAAATGTTGTTTACAGTTGAAGCCAGATATTTAAAGAATGTCTGAAGCTAAATCAGCCGATCCTTTTCTTGCTTTAGAATGAACAAAATCATTTCTATTTGAAATTTGGCAGAAACCCTGGCGAGAACTTTTTTATTTTTGTAACTTTCTCAGACCAATCAGGTGTCTTGACATAACATTTTACATTGTTTTAGTTTACTTGTCCCTAATGTATATAATGTAGAGAATACTATATTATTAATAACAGTAAGAAATAATATCATATAACAGCTTTAATTGAAACTGTCTTTTTTTAGTTTATATTAATGTCTTTAAATTGTGGTATCTATTGCGTATAGATTCTGGGCCCTGGTTTTGTTTGGATCAGCTCCTCCAGGCAGAAACCGCTTCATCTTTGTTTTTCCAAATCCATTTTGCAGCAAATTAAAACTTTGTCTTCCTAAACACTCGGTTTGTTTCTCAGAGTGCAACAAATGGGACATTTGAAGCCTTTTCCCCAGACGGGTGATGAAATCCAATCCATTTTCTGCCGCTAAACTCCTAAAAAAGCATTTTGTTTTTGTTTTCCTCCAACTTTTCGCTGTGGCATCGTCTCTCGCGCCGCAGCGAACATGGACGTGTTGACGCGGGTGTCGGTGGACTACGAGACGTTGCCCGGCTGGCGCTGCAGCACCGAGACGGCCCAGAGCTTCGAGGAGCTGCCTCCTCAGGCGCAGAACTACATTCGCTTCATCGAGAACTTCCTGCAAGTGCCGGGTTTGTAAAGAGATCTCCTCGGCTAATGGAGAAACCCGAGCCGCTCACGTCCTCAAACAACGCCGTCGTTTCTCGTTTCAGTGAAGTGGGTCGGCGTGGGGAAGTCTAGAGAAAGCATGGTCAAACTCTTCTGATCCCCAGCAGCAGGAAGAGGAGGAGCTTCACATCCGCAACCATCATTTCACACAAAGTGGAGGTCAGAGGTCAGGGGGTAGAAACCAGCAATGCTGCTTGTGTGCCACAATAACAAAACGTCTTCAGCTCTAATTTATGCATTCCACATGCTGACCTCTCTCTCTCTACATATATATATATGTAGGGTGTTAATTTTTAAAAGTTGAATAATGATATGAATGATTTTGCAGCTCTTCCCCGAATCAGTCTAGTTAAGCACAGCTTGTTTTAGCCTTTGAACGTTAATGAGCAGAACTGACATCTGTTTAATACGCAGGTCTATTTTTACATTTTAAGATGAGCAACTTCCAAAATATAAAAAAAGAGATTATATTTGTTACATGACGGGGAGTGGAAAAAACTCGCTAATCCTTGGGACTTTTTTCTTTCCAGTTTAGCACATTTTAGAGCAGAAATGCATCTCAATTCTTATCTTGTAGATTATCTGTGATGTGTAGGGGAACAAAATAAAAAATCCTGACGATTGAAGGCAGCACTAAGCTGTCTGAATCAAGAACTGCTTTTCACATTTTCAGAGTCGAGCATTTGAAGTTTGTGTAAATGTCCGGACGGTGGGTGGTGATGTACGGAGTGCAGCCCAATGTGGTGAATGTAAGACTATTCCAGAGCTTGCTATTCATTAAAAGAAACCCATCACATGTAGTTTTCGTTCTGTTTTTATTTACTTTAGATCATCTTGTCTATGAACCGTTTTCGTGAGAAGGTAAATTGTCCTCCCTCTGGGTCGACGGGTGATTTATTGTCCCCAACAGGAAATTTATTTGGAGTCTCTACTCGTCAAACAGGAAAAGAAAAACCGGATAGTCAAAGTCTGATCAGTCAGCATCAGTGTAAAAATACAGACAATAATTCTTAGTTTCATGTTATTTAAGCCTCAGGAATGAAGTTAAAAATCTATAAAGAGAGGCTGGCCTGAACATAACATGACAGATGTAGGCGTCTCCAGCACATGCCTGTCGTAAAACCCGACACACCGGATTTGAGTCCTCCCTTAAATCTTTCACAGAAGTAGCTGCAAAATGTTTATGGGATTTTGTGAGATTAACTGGGAATGTCATAAAAACCTGCAACACGCAATCAGATCTTTTTTTTTGTTCCAGAGAGAGATCTCATAAGTTTTATTGTATTTATTAATTTACAGTTTGAAATAAATATATCACATGTTGATGTACACGAAGGTTTTGAATGAAAAGAAGTAGCTGGAAGAAAGAAATCTCATTAGTCAAAATGCATCCAAAGTGTTTCATTTGTTGTTTGATCAGTACCACTTGCTTCCATAATGCATATTAAGTATCATTCATAATCATTTCAAGGAACAGCTCAAATTTACATGCTTATGAAACAAAATTCAGACTTAATCCTAGTTTAAGAGTCGTAATAAAAAATACTCATAAAAGCACTTATTAGATGAAGCTCAAATTAGCTTGCTAAATGCTAAAAAAAACAACCTTTTCTAACCTTTAAATTGAAATGAGAGTAGAAACAAGTTTTAATTGTGTGTCATTACTCAACATTTTTTTATTTATTCATTAGAGAAGATGGAAGATACTTTTGGAGTCTTTAGTTGAACATTATGAAGAGAAATATCTTTTTCAGGAAATAAATAATGTGTGTGGAGTCGTGATTATGAATAAAATCCAGAATAGTATTTATAAAATGCGTAGAAATATGTTCTGGGCAAATGAAACCAAGAGTAAATCTGAATCAGAGTCATGACGACCGAAGGAATCTAAAGCGTCTCATTGAAGCGGCTGTCGTTCCACACCTTTACTCGCCTTACTGTAGCTCCTTCCCTCGTCGTCCCGATTCCTTCTCGGTGTCTGAAAGCTTTCTCCAGGCATTGGATTAAAGTGTAAAGCAGATTCCTGGGCAGATCAATAAGAGGTGCAACAGGACGTGTCAAATGCACACAGCTTCGAAGGTCTGGCTTTACTGTGCAGCTGCTGTGTCGGATGATGAGTAGAAATGGGGAAATGAGGTCACACTCATGTCATTTCAGTTAGTAGTAACGTATACTGTGGAAGATACGTTTGTTTTAGCACATTAGCTCACCTGTCTGCTCTTCCTAGCATTTTAATAATATAAATGAATGAATTTGCTTCAAAATATTGAAATGTGATTTTAATCCAAGCTGGCTAACGTTTCAGACAACATAGTTGGAGGTTCGGTGTCATCATTATCGTAAAGATAAGTCCAACATGAACGGGAATTAAAGGTGTGGAGTGTTTAGCTAGGAGGTCTGCAAACTAAACAGCCATTTTTTCCCCTCAGTCCAGGAAAAAAACATCCAATATTGTATGATTTTTATTTATTTATTTTAAAAAAATAACTTTTTTCTTTTCTATAAATATCTACTATAGAAAATTTGTTGTAATTTTTAAAAAATATGTTTTTAAACATTTTTTTCATTGGGATTTTGACATTTTGAGGAAAAGTGCAAAAAAACTTTCAAACATAATAACCTGAAAACTTAATTTAAGACATTACTGATACTTTTAATGTCATTCTTTTGTGGAAATTCAATGTAATTATTCCATAAAACAAACTAAAACTTGGATTTGTTATTAAATCTGCATTTAAAGACATAATTTCATTGATTACCATTTCATCCAAAGTTATTCACATCCATTGCAGAAGGTCCTGGTCTAATTAGTCAAAATCATTTCATTATTCATGAATAATGAATTATTCATGAATAATGAAATGATTAATAATGAAATAATATTATTTCATTATTCATGTATATAAAGACGTTACTGAACAAAAACAAAAACCTGTCGTTTGCTCAGTGAAAAGGTTTTCTGCTGCGTTTCTGGATCCCTCCCAGTGCTGTGAAATTAAATATGTATGTGATGAATAAGCAGATAATTAAAAGATATTGATGTTTTCCTTTTTTGGGTCAATTTCAGAGGAAAACAAGTAGCCTGTTCTAGCTAGTGGAAGAAAAATGAGATATTTCCGTCTTCACAATGAGGTTTTATTGAGAAAAAGAGAAAAGATTCAGGCCTACAGCTGCTGCTGTTTGGCATAAAGACATGATCACATTTATCTCTTTACCCTGTAAAACTTTTCACGTGTTAAATACTTCGATGTCAGGATTCCCCCAGAAAACTTGCTAAACTCGGCCTGTCAAAAATTTTTTAAAGTTGACTGGAAATATCACTTGATCATTATGTGTTATTGGAAGATTTGAAAATTAAAACCTGGACATCAACTAGAAAGTCTTAAAATAATAATAAAATAAGTATTGCTTAGCCTGGTGGGGCACAAGTATAGCCTGGTGGCCCTCCAGGCTTATAATGCACTGAGAGCAACTCTGCAGGTATAAGGGATGTCGCCCAGGGCACCATTCAACCACAGGGCGCCACTGACTGAGAATTTATTGAATAATTTATTAAATAAGTATTGGACTTTTATTTATTTTTTATATTCTACACGATTAAAAGTATAAACATGTATAAAATAAAGTGTATACATTTTCCAGTTGTAATTTCATCTTCTTTTTCTGTCCTTTCTTTCATTTTATCGTGTCCGATAGCGCGTCTTCTCTCAAATGACCAAAGTTGCCGACGTTTGCTAACCACGCAATTTCCAGTCGGGAGAAAGTCCCCGCATCATCAAATCTGTCAGAAAGTGTAGCTCGCTGTGGAGGCACGAGGGCTTAATTGAAAATAAAGTGCTCATAATAGCGGCGTAGCTCTCCTCCTCTCCTCTGTCTGCTTCGTTTTTTTTATTGCCGTCCTTTTCATGTCTACGGTAATTATGAGCTCGTCTGTCGTCAGGTCAATCAGTCTGAGCAAACTTTTGCTCCGGTGTGGGTCTTGCAGATGTTTTATTGGATCTGTCTCCACTGCTGGACGGACGCATTTATCTGGCTGCAAGGAACAAAACAAAGCACTTAATTGGACGAACATCTGGAGGTGCAGTCACTGGTCCACGAGAAGTAAGAGGAATTTCAGTTCCTTTGTTTAACTCTTTTACTGTTTGTGTGACTTGACATGAATGATGGCAAAAAAGTTACTTTTTTTTTTAGGTATTTTTTTTGTTTTAGCAGAATAAAATGCAGCTCTTCTCTAAGGTTTTGCCAAACATCAAACTTTTTTCCTCTCTCTCTCTCTCTCATGAAGTAATTCCTGCATTCAAAGCAACGGCACACCTCTTTCACTGCAGTTGGACAGAGTTCAGTTTTGCCGAGATTGGACAGACGGAAGCTCTCACGCAGATTGAATTGAAGAGGCTAAATGTATTTAACAGTTTATTAGGTGCAGTGCATAAAATAAATCCAATTCTGCCTCTCAGCAAGTCCAGACCCCAGCGGAGGTTTCCCGGGTTTGCAGGAAAAGATGGAAGACGTTGAAGTCGGGTCCGTCTCAGCTCGTTTTACTCGATCGTTTTACTCAGTCGTAGAAACTCAAAGTTTAGCGCTTTTTGGCGCTGCAGCAGCCGTGTACACTTGGATTTGAACGTTGCGTTTCAAACTCGGTGACCCCGGCGCTGAGCTGTGATTCATGACGCAGCGCTTTTACAAGGACTGTTGTGGAAACGTTATTAATCAGCAAAATGAACAACCAATTAATTTAATACAGAATTTATAGAGGTGTGTGGTTAAAATGTACATTTTGACAGCCTTCAATGTGTTTTGATTTATTTTTCATCTAAGGAAACACAACATAGGCCGGTCACTCTAACCAGTTTTGATGGATGGATAAATTGTCCCAGAAATTATTGCAATCAACGATAACATTGTCGTTTTGACAACATTTTCAGCTAATGTAATAACAAAGGCACGATGATGAAAGGACCTGCTCTCAGAGATCAATAAACTTTCCAAAGAACATTTAACCCTGGAACTGGAAGACATTTCAAATATCCAAAATAAAGTAAACAATAAATAAAATATGAAGTCTCAACATAGAAAAATCACTTTTCAAATTATATTTATCATTTGGCTTCAGACAGAGAAAAACAGCAAAACTCCCTGTAGTAAAAAAGAAAAAGCAAACTAAGCATCATACTGTGTGTCAAATGCTTGCTGAACTTTTTCAAAATGGCGTTTTCTCATAAACAATAAATAGCAGCACTTGCTTTAAAGATTAGGCAAACAAGCATGCAAATGGAAATGACCAATTAACTGATTTAATGCATATTGTGACGGGTTGAACACAAAGTACTAGACGGTTTCACATGATTTTTAAACTGATGAGAACGTCAAAAGTTCATTTATATTCTCTCTCTCCGACTCGGCTCTTTATACAACCACCTCTCACTGCAGTTTCGGTCACGACTTGTAGATTTCATCTAAAATATTTACACATTCTCGGACACTCGGTCAGATTCAACCGAGAGCGTCGGTGAAGTGCCGCCGGGGGCAGAAACGAGAGGAACTGGCGAGAGCGAAGGAGTGAATGAGACTGACTGACGCACAACAGCTGAAGATGTGTTGGTAGCATGGTCACCGGTATTTAGGGTGATAATCACTCTCTGATTACGGGGAACATGTTATCTGATGCGACAGCCACAAAGCTCGCACTGAAAACAATTGTCATAGAGACCAAGTACACAGACGCATATGTTCTTATTTTTAAAGTCATTGTGGCACCATCTGATCAGATCACGCACCATAAGGGAACCATCTGTCACAACTGGGAGGTGGAGGGGAGGTTATGAATGCAGACAGACATTCAGGAGCCAGACAGAAAAAGATGGATTTAACTTGAGGGAGGCTAATACTGTAGTTCACCAAGCGCTAAAATCTGAGTGATTTTAAACCAAACACTAATTTTAAAACAAACACTAAACAAATGCGCGCTCGCGTTTGTAATACCTTGTGGGAACTAATTTCTTGTCACTACGTTGTGGGGACCAATTGCTCCTTGTGGGGACCGAAGCCTGATCCCCACAAGGGGAAACGCTGTTTATGGTTCAGGGGTCAGAATTCGCACTAAGGGTGTGAATCGAGTTAGGTTAGGTATGTAATGGGTACAGTTAGGGTAACGTTTAGGCTGTAGAAATGAATGGCAAAGGAAAGTTCCCACAAAGATAGCCACAGAAACGTGTGTGTGTGTGTATTTTCAACAATATGCCTCACTCTTACAATATGTTGCCAAATTTATGTTATGGGTATTCCCAAAAATGTGTTGTTTTTTTTTGTTTGTTTTTTTTGTAAAAGTCACTGTGTGTGTTTGTGGCCCCCTTTTGATAATAAATTAAATGGAAAGCAAAAACTTGGAGGAATTTTGTTTTTAAAATTTTACTTTGTGTCTTTGAAAAGACAAAGCATCGCTTGAAATCACACCCTCTGATGTTTTTATGTGTATCTGGATCTGACCATTAAATCAAATGTAGGCCATTTCCATCCATTATCAAACATGTCACCAGTCCGTCACAGAACTTAAGCTACATGTGAATTGTAAATAAGTTTCCACCCAAAATTGTTTTGAATCCCCAGACCCCCATTTTGGACACTCCTGGTACATGGAGAAAAGAAAAAAGTTGGTTTCCTATGCGCACAAGATTCTCTTGGTAGCCAAAAAATGTCCACAAACTGAAACTATTACAGAAAATGCTTGCAGAAGATTATATATCCAACTCCCTGAGAGCACATATATCTGACAATGTCATCCAAAACTCCGAGGAGGAGAGTACCTCATGTGAAAAGCAGGAGTAAATTTACATAAAAATTTTTTTGATTAATCCCAGAGATTTTCTGGAAAAAATCCATGGAAATTTCTGAGTTTCAAAAGTCAAAAATGTTCAATTGCGGCCTCCACTTTCAGAAACAATGTTCTAGATCAAAATATACTCATCAGTGTGAGTGACCCAGTCCTGAATCAGAGAAGTTTTTCATCAACTCTTACTGAGCCTGAGCTACTTTGCGAAGAAGAACATGCAAAAAAACTAAAAATCATTCTCTAGATAACAACAACTGGTAGGAAAATACCTGAGGTTTGCAGCCCAAAGAAGAAAAAAAACAACACCTAAACATACAACCAGATAGAGATTTAAAGAGTAGCAGCAAAAGCAAACGAGGGGGATTAGCAGTGCTACTGCTCACAGCAACTTTTTGGAGTCTTTGAAAAATAATCTAATGATATGAGTTACAACATTTCATTTCCCTTTGGGCATAAATAAATTATTACTGAATTGAACTGAACCGTTTCCTTCAACTGCTCAACCTCATGATGGTGTGTTGCATTAATACTCAATAAAACACATATTTTCTGGATTTATTGTGGGAAACAGACTAAAAGGTCAATGGGTTTGAAGACTTTCCTGTTTGTTTGACTCCAGTTACCTCTGCGTGTGGTGCAGCACCGGCTATCAGGGTGGAGAATGAAATTGAAGACCAATGAATGAAACTCTAGGTTGATGCAGATTAGCCAGAAATAGTACGAATGTAAGCATGTGTATGTTGGCCAGGTCTCACTGGACTCAAGCACAGGAACTCAAAAAATCCCTGGTATTAGACCTATGGCTTACACATAGATAAATAAATAAGTAGAGACTAAATAGGATTTAAGTGAGCTAATAAATAAAATGTGGCACTGATAGACCAACTTGCTACAGTACAACTCAATTCACTCCTGCTGGGGGTTTTTCTAGTAGTTTTGTTTGCTTTTTGCAAAGTAAAACAAGAATTGCACAATAATGAAGTAAATAATTCAGTAAATCTTTCCTAAAATACAAATAAAAACCAAAAACTGCCTGACTTACACTGCCAAACCTCCATCCCAGCTCTCTCTTTAACTCCCTCTCTCGCGCTGTGCGTAAAGTCCGTTTGATTGAGCACCTTTTTCCCTCTGGTGTGCTCAGCACAACCCGACTGTGCTCCTTTTCTCACACACACTTGTCTGCATGCGGCTGCTTGAACTCCACGGGACGCCCTCCCTGCCGCCGCGCCTCTCGTTGGATTCCTGAGGATCCTTCGGGTCTGAGGTAAGCGCACAAGCCTCAAAGCGTCCGCAGCATCTGTCAGGCTGAAACTTATGGATTCAGATGGACTCCCGAGTGGCAATAAAAGTGGATCGTTATGCAGGGCTGTGTTTGCGCTGCAGCAGCAGCAGCAGCCCTGTTGGCACTTAACGCAGTGCATATTACACTTTCCTTCTGTCAAGTGTCTCTCAGCGTGCTTAGCATTCTGAGGTGTTTATTCGCTTGGCAATTTTGCGTCGATTGGTCGCAGAGGAGCTCAGTTAAGCGTGTAAAAGTTTCAATTTTGACTCCAAATGTGTGCCAGTGTTATCATAAAAAAAAAAAAGTGACTACAAACGATCATCATGTTGTGTTCTTATATGTGTATATATGACTGAGATGTGCTCATATTTGCAAGCGGGCAGTTCCTCTGTGCCTTCCCAGCAGCTGTAAAACTGGTTAGAGTGCACGTCTGTTTGGCTGTCACTGTGTGGCAGTTTACTGCTCTAAGTTTTGGATGCAGACCAGAACAGATCTGCTGACTAAAGAGCTACAATCTCTGAACTTCAGGGAATTGTAGTGCTCCTTTATGCTGCCTCCCCTCCCAACCCCCTGCAACCTAAACTGCCTTTAGGATCGCAAGTGGTAACCCAAGCCTTTCAGGATGATAACCAAGTTAGAGCATCTCAAACTTTACTCAGCGTCTGAGCTTCTGATGACATGTAGCTGCTGCAGTTTAACTACGGTGGACTTGTGCAGAGTCACACATCCTCTTGTTTTGGGGTTTAATAATGTAGAGTGCTGTCTTGATCTGAGCCAACAGCAATCAGCGTCATCCCACCCAACCTGTTTCTTTCACATCTCTCTCCTCCGGCTGATGATAAAGAGCCAGAACCCCCCCACCCCCCCACCCCACACACACTCCTCAGAAAGCTCCACCTTGCTTCACTTTGCCACTAGTTGTAGGGATGGGGGAAAGTCTGGTTTGATTGGTGACACCAAGGTCTGAAGTGCGTCTTTCCCCGTGCAGTGTCCCCTTCTTTGGAGTGCGAGGGTGACGGGTTCCCCATCGACTACGGGTCCAGGGACACCATCATAAGAGCCGATGCGAAACAGGAGCGAAGGCGCGGGCAGATAAAGAGGGCCGACAGGTGAGTTCGATCCATCTGTTGCGTTCACGACACGCATCGTGGACGTCTAATAGACAGACACACAATGTTCAGCGTGTCACCAGGCAGGCCAGATGACAGGTTGTCCCCTCCACCCCCATCTTCTTGTGTGTCAGCGGTACAGTAAAGCCTGAGTTGATTTAATGCCTGTGCAGCTGATGTAACTGGACTGCCTGCTGCAGGCATGTGTGCAGTCAGGAGCCACTTTCAGACGCTGTGTGGTCAGAATAAAACCCACGCGCTTCTGTGGTTGCTGATGTTTCAGCTGCAGCAGCTGGGACCGAGGCCCCGTCAGAGCTCAGGGCGGCAGAGAGAGGCACCAGGCTGAGTTCGGACTGAGCGGCGGCGCAGCCATGCGCTGCTCCACCCTGCTGTTGATCTTCACCGGGGTCCTCCTTTACTTGGTGATGGGAGCGCTGGTGTTCCGCTCCCTGGAGGCTCCGCTGGAGGAAAAGCAGCACGCGGTGCTGATGGACCAAACCCGGGATTTCCTGTTCAACAACTCCTGCGTTGACCTGTACGCCCTCAACGACTACGTGCAGGTAAAGCTGGACCCGGCGAGGCGGGAGCCACTTGTTCTGTCACTTTTAGATAACTTTGAGTTTTTTTAATTTCTTTTTCTACAAATCGCGGGACGTCGTGTCCTTGTCTGTTTTGAACTGTACGTTGCAAGACTGCTTCTGTTTAAGTCTTGTTTCATTGTTTTTTTTCAGTAGCAGTATTTAGCTTTGTTATCATTTCAACTCAATTTTAGGACGTGTTGGATTGTATAAAAATATTTTTTTATATCTTAAGAAAAATTATGATCATAATATTCTCTTATTTTAAATTTAAAGAAATACATTTTTATGGTGCTGTTAAACATTTAGCTGTATCTTGTACTCGCTTAAATCATCCAACTTAAATACAGATTCATGTGAAATTAATTTGGAATATTTCAATGCAAAAATGAATCATGCAAACTGGCAAATATTTTGATGGGAAGAAAAAAAATAACATTAAAAAACTGCAGTAGTATTTTGTTGAAACCTTGCTGATTCATTCAAGTTGAAGTGTTTTTAAATGAATTATTATTAAATAAAGGTGTCAGTCAGGAGCAGGATACAAAAGGTTCCACAGTGTTGCATATAGAGAGTGTGTTTGTGTGTGTGTGTGTGTGTGTGTGTGTGTGTGTGTGTGTGTGTGTGTGTGTGTGTGTGTGTGTGTGTGTGTGTGTGTGTGGTGTGTGTGTACAGTCGTCTGCCCTGTGTTGACCCATGACTGGCAAACTGTATCTGCCTTTCCCACTGGTGACATTAGTGGCAGGTGTAACCATATTATTATTATTAATAGGAAAACATTTTTTCTCACTGGCTGATTACTTCATTTATAACTAGCACTTTTTCATCAATATTAAAGCATTATTGGCTTACTTAGTACCTTACAAGTTAAGATGTTGTGTTTTTGCAGAGTGGAAAACTGAAGATGAAGATGCATAGTTTTTAGCATCACATTGAGTCTAAAAATAGATTCAAATCAACAAATAAATTGACCTCACAAGTGGAAATTAAAAATTTTTGGGATGGCCGACTAACAATAGCACCTACATTTGATGGTCACCTGAACAGGACTGTAGGCAAAATATGCTGTAAAAGTTCAATAGATTAAAAATGTTTGAATATTTTACCTATTTGCAGATGTTGTTTACTCACTGGAGCTCTCTATTTTGCGGCTCTATAGAGACCCAGTTCTGTGTAGCAGTGCAGCGTTCCTACGTAGCTCCACTAGATAACAGGTGGGATCTGAGCAGCTATGTGACGTTGGATTTGCTGCAGGGTGCGTCTAAGTACAGGAAAGTTGATCCACACATAGGCTGAGAATTTACACTGCTGGTTTGGCCACCAGGTTGTCATCCAAAGATGCCTGTCCTCGCTTCAGAAAGAACA
Organism: Poecilia picta; assembly: GCA_033032245.1. Classification (NCBI taxonomy): domain Eukaryota; kingdom Metazoa; phylum Chordata; class Actinopteri; order Cyprinodontiformes; family Poeciliidae; genus Poecilia; species Poecilia picta. The sequence goes on along the minus strand of CM065366.1, from coordinate 14,197,521 downwards.
TCGTAAACGACTGTTTTAGCTTGCTATGCTGTCTACATGTGCGATGGCTGACATTTGCGAAAAGGTTAACGCGACCGAAGGACGGAAGAGAAGTAACAAGTTTGTAAAGTATTTTAGAGAGAGATCAAATGAATGAAGAAGTATGAAGTCTAACATTAGAAGATGTCCATGTCTAGAGGGAAACTGAGATATGGCTGATCCAGTCGTAGTAGGATGACCTTTGTAAACCAGTAGGAAACATTGCTCTTATGTTGTTTCTATGATAATTCATGGTTTCATATCAGCAGACTGAATTTCCTTTCCATTTCTGCTCTAAACTGCTCTGCTGTTCATAAAGGCTGTGGAGACGTTGGGTGATCTTAAAAGTTTTTGAGTCTTAAAAATGAAGCAAGAGTAGAGTAAGTACTGTATATCAACATAGTAAGGAGGGGACAGGTCACAGCATCTTGTTCAGCTACGACGCTGAGTAAAGTTTGAGATTCTCTAACTTGGTTATCATCCTGAAAGGCTTGGGTTACCACTTGCGATCCTTCATGCAGTCCACTGCAGGGGAGGCAGCATAAAGGAGCACTACAATTCCCTGAAGTTCAGAGATTGTAGCTCTTTAGTCAACAGATCTGTTCTGGTCCGCATCCAAAACGTAGAGCAATAAACTGCCACACAGTGACAGCCAAACCTCTTTAACAAAACATTTTCATCAAATGTCTCTTAGACAAGCCAAAGACCAATTAGCCTGTCTGGCTAATTATAAATCAGAACTCAAGCCAGTAATATTCACTCTTGCAAATAAAACCAGAGAAGTGAAGTGGACCTCAGTAGGTTCAACGTAAATGTCCACATGGGATGTGACGGGTCCCATTCCCAAAGATTAATCACAATGGGAGTGTGCAACACCTTCCTGGAGGTGTGTGACACATTCGACCTGTCCTGTGCGTGTTGATGGTAAGAAGTATGCCTGATGTACCACACCACAGTGGTTCATCATTTGGTTTCTGTCTCCAATCCGCCAACCATCTGTGATCAATACATTACACCCTTGAACCATTACATAGCTTTTGCCTTGTTTAGCAGTTTAGATATGTAGCAGCAGCAGGTTGACTACAACATGTTTCTACACACAGACAGGGCCAGAAGGTATCCCAAATTTGTGACCGAAACATATGTACACACCCGACATGTCCTTTAGCGCCTACAGTAAACATTAGATGTGTGTTCTTCAAGTATGCCGAGATAAAACAGGCCTATCCGACTTCATCTGTGATTAGTTGCATCATGCGTTGCACAATCTTGGGAAAAGTCTAGAATTGTCCTCCCCTCAGAGAAATCATAAAATAAACCTTTGCATTTAAACAATATCAATACGAAAAGGCAACGGAAACAAAGAACGAAATAAATCTGCCATACATTTAAGAAAAAAAAATGAAATTTTAGTTCCTCCCCCCCCACACCATTGTTGGAATAATGGTTCGGTCCAAAGTGTGGGAGGATCAACAGCAGCGCCGCTAACCGTACAGGCTCGGTTAGAGCCGCTAAAATGAGGAGCTAGTTGTTAGCTGTTAGCTGTTAGCTGTGGCTCTGCAGCGCTAACAAAAACCCTCCAGTAAGTAAACGGCATGACAGACAGGCAAAATTCCTAACTCCAAAATCAATGGAGAAAAACCAAAATCAGTTTCAGAGTTGAAAACAGCATAGCAAACGTTATTAAAACATTCCTATTTAAAAGCTGCAGCAAGTAAAATTTCTTTACAAAATAATTGATTAATTGAGCTCTCCCCTGGTGTGAATGTGTATGTGTGCGTAAGCATAAGCGTGTTAGATTATGGATGGATGAATTTGTTAAGTGTCTGACAGTAGAATATGAAACAGAATCTGAAAATTCATCTGACTGCTACATTGTTGCAAAAAATAACTTATTCTTCAGGGAGAGAAAAAAGGAAGAATAGAAAAAAAGCCAAGGTAAAGGCATGTTTGTATGTGGCTTGATAGAAGAGAATTGGCTAAAAGAAAATTAGCTTGATAGCAACCTTGAACGGTCCAATTCAACAGGCAAACATTTATGCTATTTTAGTAGAAATCACCCTACCTAATTTTTCAACATTTTTACAGTGCTTTTATCATTACATTTACTGACATGATCAAATAGTATACAAAGAAGTGTGACAAAATAGGATTGTTTTATTATCACCATGCATTCACGGACCACACGAAGAAATCTAGAATAGTTACTCAATAGGACTACGCAGGTAATGACAGCTTACGTAAGAACTGCGGTCCTCTTATTTAAGGTTGTGTTGGCAGCCCTTGCAGGTATTCCTCAGAAGTCGACCCCTGCCCCAAGTTGGTATTGTGTGTCAGGTTTCATTGAGCCACATGTTGGATGCTAAACAACTCTTTGGTTTAGTCAAAGTTTTGCTCTAGTATGTTCTGGGCCTAAAGCCACAAAGTTATAAGTGGAAAATCTTGGAACTGTGAGTGGATATTAAAGGGGTTGTTTGTGTGTCTGGTGAGGGGAAAGATATTTTTGAACACATCTGCTGCTGTGACTGCAATCAAGTGAACAAATCATGAACTGTTTTTAGTGTTGTGTTTTCAACCAGCAATGCCTCATTAATGTGAACTCTTACGAATAGATGGAAGCGATAGTCTTCTTGGTGAGCCATTATAGTTCTAGTTCTAGTTCACAGACCTTTTTACCAACATTGCATTTTTCAAAGCACATTTACCTTTCTAATCTCTTGTTCTTTGTCCCTTCTCAGAAAGTGCTTGAGGCTGTAGGTGCGGGAGTGGACGCTGAAAATGCTATACTCAATAAAACCTTTGCCACAAACTGGGATATAGCCAGTGCGCTTTTCTTCTCGGGGACAATAATGACTACCATTGGTAGGTGTCTGCTAAAACATTCAACGTGTCGTATATATAACTGCGTTGACTTCAATAAGCTGCTTCCTCACCTCTGACTTAATATGTACAGGTTATGGAAACATCTCTCCCAAGTCAGATGGAGGGAAGCTCTTTTGCATTTGTTTCGCCCTCGTGGGAATCCCAATGTTCGGCATCCTGCTTGCTGGGGTTGGTGACCATCTCGGTACCGGGCTGAGGAACACTGTTGCCAAAATAGAGAAGCTCTTCCTGGTCAGAAGCTTCCATAGTATTTAAAACACTTCCTTTCCTTTTAAGTGTTTCTTTGTCTTATACCACGTTATCTCGCTTTGTTGACAGAAGTGGCGCGTCAGTCCAACTGTTGTGCGTGTGATCTCAGCAGTCCTGTCCATCCTGCTGGGTTGCTTGCTTTTTCTTGCTGTGCCCACTTTGGTTTTTCAAGAGGTGGAAAACTGGTCCCTTCTGGAATCTTCCTATTTTGTGGTTATCACACTGACCACAGTGGGCTTTGGTGACTATGTTGCAGGTAAACAAACAGTTCTGACTTGCCTGTCATTCCTTAATAACATATTCTTAATTAGTGGGAAACTGGACTTATTCTATTGTTTGTTTTGTTAATTTGTTTGCTGATGTTTCACTTCTCTTTCAACATGCTTCTGTAGTTGCCTGCTACTTAAGTAATTAGGACTGTCATGTCTTGGATGACTGAGTAGCTTCCCTAGTGCATTTTCTTCTAAAGCGGCACTTTTCCCCAAAAGAGACTCCAATATGCTTTGATATACATCTTTAAATTTGGCCATTGGACCATTTTTGCAGAAATATTAAAGCAACATCACAAGACATGAGCCAGGAAGCTAAAGCATTTCCTCCAGTTGGAGAATGTTCCCATACATACTGACAGTTTTGTTTCAAATTTGCTAAAGTACAACAAAGTCAGTTTTTGTAAAGGCCATCACAAACCTCTGATCTCAACCCAATTGAAAATTCATAGATAAAGCTGAAAAAGTATTTGCGAGCAAGGCAGTCACAATCTTGACTCTTATACCAGTTCTGTCAAGAGGAATCGGCCAAGATTACAACAAACTACTGTGAAAAGCTTGTAGGATACCCAAAATCTCAGAGTCAGTTTGAAGACCTTTTATCCAAATGCTAAGGAGACTTATGTAAACTTCTGAATTTTAAGAGAGTTTAAAAATATTCCAAAAAACAACAAAAAAAAATCTCTAGTTCATTATTCTGGTATTTGGCAATAAGAAAAGTTCATCCTAACTGTCCTAAAATCGCTCACACTCTCTTTGATTTAATGTCAGACTGCAAAGGAGCTCAAGTGAACCCAATAGACCATTTGACAATTTTTTGGTATGTTTTTGATGAAATTATTAATCTGTAGACAAGTAGCAATGTGACTTAATTAGTCATCCATAAATACATGTCAGTTACAATGCATTAAGTTCTCTAATGCACAGACAGCATCATTAATTATTCAAATATTTTGTACGAGGGATGAATTATTGATTACTTTGTCTCGGATGGATGGATGGATGGGTTGATTGGTTGATTGGTTGATTTATTTTGTTAACATTTTCCTTTGTATACTTTGTATTTGTATCAAAGGGGAAGGTGAATTTATGACCCGCATAGGAGAGAACCTTTTGCCAGAGTACTGGTACAAGCCTTTGGTGTGGTTCTGGATCCTCCTGGGTCTTGCATACTTTGCTTCTGTCCTAACAATGATCGGTAACTGGCTTCGGGTTCTATCAAAGAAGACCAGGGCTGAGGTACTTCCTTTCTCTGTATTTGTCCTGCTGTCTGCACATCATCGTTTGTTTTAACGAGGGAAAGGTACTATGGTAGATGATGGTGAATGGTTTCAAGTGTTTCTTGGGTCTCTTTCCACCTACTATGTGGACTATCATGAGCTACATCAGCTCCAGTGTCTTGAGTTACCATTACCAATAACATTACAAGAGTGTTATGGCTTTGAAGAGACTGGTCTGCATGAAAGCATGAAATAACTAAAACATAAGGAGTATTTCATTTCAAAAGTAGAGTTTAAAAATGTTGAGACATTCCGTACAGATCTTAAAATTTTGTGTTTCTATTTCAGATGGAGGAACTGAGAGCCCATGCCACAGACTGGACCCAGAACATCCAGAACATGTCCGTGGACTTTCGTATTCCAGGAAATTTAGAGGACCCTTTCAAGCGTCGCCGGCGAAAACACCGCCATCGCAGCCATGGTCATAGTCATAGTCACGGTCACGGTCACAGCCACTCGGCCAATGGGGCCCCAGGAGAAAAACAAGAGCAAAACCAGAGTCAGACCGAATCTGGATCATACTCTTCTTCCTATTCCTCTTCTGAATCAGAATCCGGATCAGAATCAGAAACGGACTCTCAGGCCACGCAGACCGACCGGGTTCCAGGAACGGAGGCTCCTCCGGACCCTGTCCAGCCGCAGCCTCTGGACTACTTGGCGGAGAACCTTGCCTTCATTGACGAGTCCTCAGACGCTCAGAGTGGCAAAGTGCAACTAGAACCAGTACAAGAATCAAACCAACCCAAGTCTCGTCAGGCAAAGAGGAGACGCCACAGGCGACCAACTAATAGGAGAAGCTCTAAAACCAACTACTCCAACAATAACAAAAGGCAACCCAATGGAACCACAACACCTGTCCCAGATCTTCCAAAAAAGCCCCTGGACTGAGAGTACTAACACCTTATGAGACCCTGCCCACTGCTGACGGAGGAGGTCTCAGTCCAGCAGTTCCTTTCTGTGTAAATGCTGCCTATATACTGTCAGTTAAAACGAAGACACAATGCTGATGCCTTATAAACCTTTGTGTGGTTTGCCATATAACTTTTCTCTTTGCATGTGAGTGCATATGCAGCAAATGAAAAGATTGCCGTAGGTTCTACAACTTTGTGAGGAGCTACTGCTCTCTACTGGCCTAAAATGGTATTGCACCACTGTCAAAATGAACCACTTTTTTTTAATAATCCAGGTACTGCAACCAGATTTGTGTTGTCAGAAACATGCTACGTCAGTGTGAAACTCAATTAAGAGAAATGTTGTTGTTACCGGAGTCCATTGTCCTTGAATCCTGCCAACAATCAAACAGGTTTACTTTTTGGTACCTAACGAGTTTGTAAAAATAATATGCATAGCCATCCATTTGCATTTTTGATGGTCAGATTCATCAGTGCTACTATACTGCATAAGTGCATTAAAAAAATTTTCAAAAATAAATCGTTAAATACTGTTCTGTTTCTCAGACTTCCACCAAAAACCTCATACATGCTGCTTGATAAAAAAACAATGGCAATTTTTTCCAAAAGAACAGAGCCTTGCATAAGAATTGATGCACCTTTACATTTTTTGTCATCTATCCATTGTTTACACTTGCTGGTGCTTATTTCCAGTGGTCCCTGGACTGGTCTTCTGACTGGACTCTGTGAGCGCATTAATATCGAGGTGCAATTCATTGTTTGTGCACATCTTTGCCAACTCACATCAGGCCAAATGCTGCTGAAAAACAATGGCTTTAAAGAACAAACAGGAGGAAATGTCTGTTGAATATTTAAAAGGCCACGTAATCCAAAGTTTGAGAAAGCACAACAAGAAAACCCTCATCTCCACTAAGGTTCTACCTAGTTTTTGTGGCAACTGAAAGCAAATGAGATGAGCTCTAGTCTGGGTACAAATTAAGCAGAGCAGATTTGTTTGTTAAATTTAAAATCTGAGTCCATACTCCCGAATGTGATACATGCAATTTGATGTACTCAAGCCAGCCAAAATTAATAACCGAGTTATACTATTAAATCCTACTTAATTTCCTGTGAGACCTGAAATCACTGTTTACAGAAGCTTTCCTAAAGCCAGTCTCGTTAGCAAATTAAGTTTCTTAACCTTGAGACAGTCGTTGCCACTGAACAACACATTTTATATTTGGTTAAGGAAAACATTCAGAATTCTCATTAACAAGTTTGACTTTAGCATTAGCACTGTTGCAAACAAACTGAAGTTCATGGCTGAGTTATTGCTAAATAACTCATTGCACTTCTAGATTCTGGAAGTCTAGAAGTACAAAGTTGTTACAGACATATCCTTAAAACCTTGCAGCTGTAATTTCAGCAACCATATATTACATGACTTCCATTTTATTAAAATATATGGTACATTGTCCCTGTCCATTGTAAATTCCCATAAAATGATGTTGGGAGTTTGTCCAGCTTGCAATCCAGTCCAACCTTTTAAAAGCACTTTAAAACATAATACAGGTCCAAATGCCATACATAATAAAATGAACTAAAATATATTAAAAGTATAAAAAGGAGGGGGATCCAGTAGAAAACAGATAACGGCATATCATGTTTCTACAAATTAAAATATATTTTTTGTCAATTTTGATAGGGTTGGTCAGACTGTATCATGATCTCTACGGTTTCTGAAATGGGTTGGAATATTTTAAACACTGCAAAACGTTTTAAAATTTCAAATCAGGAACATGGTGCCAAATTTCAAAGAGGACATTCTATCTGGTGGAGGTACAGTGTGATACGCCTGCAGTCGTCGGCTCGGCCATTTTAACCTGCATTGATGCTTTTCAGGTGATCCCCGTAAGTGATACTCTGCTGGAAACTCTAGCTCTAGTTGGTCTGAAACCGGCACCAAGGGGGAAAAGATGCTGCTGTGGCTGCAGACCTCGTATCTAAAAGTTATTTTCAATTAGGAAAACAGCTAGATGCCTATAAAAAACAGTTTTACACAATTGCTTGTTAAAGATAAAAACTGCTGACTTTAATGTTAAAGTAACCAGCAGATGGCAGGCAAGATGCAGCAACACATTTAACGCCTTTGTGGCGCTGGAGTGAAATTTTAATCTACCTCCTGATTGTGGATTTGCATCAATCTTAATTATACGGCATGAGGCTATTTTTAATTATCCTATCTTTCCATCCAGTCTCAGGTTGGCCAAATAAAAACATAAAGGCGAAGAACCAAATAATAACGTGTCCCTTGGAAATCTGAGACCGCTCTGAAGGACGTTGCTAAAAGAAAAGGAAACGTTTGGGGACTGCAACCAAGGAATTCAGGAAGCAGAGATGATGCACAAAGGCAGTGGGTGACCTTTTACTGGAGGACACACTCTCAGCTGCTATAACGTCATCCACCGCAGCCTCCATCTGCTGCCACTAGAGGACGAATGGTGGGCAGCGTCTGAAGTGCCGAGGCACACTCCTGACCTGAATTCAATGGGAAAATCCGTACCCAATTTAGATCCAAATATGGTGCTGCGGACAAAACAAGATAGGAACCACAGCCTTTTTGACAGAATCAGATAAATCCGGGGTTCTCATTGTCAGGACTTCTTTTTTTTTTTATTTAGTAATGATACAATACAAATCTAAATACAGAATCAACGAGACATCTGTGTTACAAAGAAGTTAGCTATTTTGCCAACACAGCATTCCCTGGACTTCAGACCATGTTCTCTGATACTGGTTCAGAAAAACAATGGTGAACCTTGACCTTATGGGTAATTATTACAACTTAACCTATGCAATCTAAATACAGTAAGTTAAATTTCCTTTAAGAAGCATGTTTGTCTTGCACTACATTCTTGGTGACCTAGGTTTGATCTAGCTTCTCATTTCTGGCCATCAGTCAAGACCAGCTTTCTTTAGCTGGTGAACTGATCAAACAAACTGTTAAAACCTAATCAATGAGACTAGTTTAAAAATGTGTGTAGATTTTATTTTGGTAGATTTGACCCAATACTTCTGCGAAGACATCATGTGAGTTTAAAAGTTAAACCAACCAATTTCTAAAACCAACTTAATTACCGGGATCATTTGGCACATTTGGCTCATCAAAGGCAAACATCAATGATGGCTTTGGATGAAGACATACAATTTTACTAAATTACTGCTAAACGTTTCAAATATAAGGTGAACCGTCAACATTCACAGCTAAAATTTGCTTCTCAGTCACAATGTTAATCTTAGGTTTTAGTATGTTTGGGTTTTAGCTGGATGTAAACTTAAATTCTCTCCCTAACACAGAAACGTGCTCGATGACAAGTTTTGTGACGGGTTCTTAATTTTATTGACTTGATAATACCCTAAAAACCTCGTACAAAACAACCAAAACATATTCAGGCGACAACAGGGACATTTTGTACCAACCATATATAACTTTTTTAAACCAGCTTCGATGACTGCAGACTTGGTTAGGTTTAGTTTTCTGTAAACAATTGTGATTTCCTGACTCTAATAAGTAATAACAGCCTCCAACTGGAATGTGCTTAGTTACTTTAGTTTCAACAGGAAGTCATAATCCGTCATGTGTCATAGGGGAACTTCAATAAGAGGGAAGAAGGCAAAGGAAATATCAGGAAAAAATTTGTCATTTTATTAAAATACTTGTAGGTTTGAAGGCATTTATGTGTTCACTAGACATTTCCTACTTGTCTAGTTAACACGTGGTTCCTTTCTGCCTGTGTAAATCTTCACATTTAGCACAGTACTTTACGACATAACTTTACATTTGAAAGCTAATTTAAATGAACGATTTGAAATATCATTATTGTTATCATTTATTATTCTTCATTTTTTGCTATATTAATTCATACCATGTGATATGGGAAGCATATGCACGACACACATTTCTGATTGTTGTTTGGGCTAAGCGTCTAATGAAACAAGACACATTATGACCTCAGATCTGATAGTAGATATAAACCTTTGGAGTCATATAACCAAATTTCCGAGTTCATAGATAGTTGAAGTGAAAACACGGCCGACGTCTTAAAAAAAAGCAAGATATGAAATGATCAAAGCTATAAACATACATGATGAACCACATTGAATGGCAACATGAAGGTACAAACGGGATATGAATGGAAGGGCAAATTGACTTCAAGTCAAATGTCACCATTTCTGAGCATTACACATTTAGACAGTGCATTATCAAAATTTATGTCTATTCGCCTATATTTAATATCCTTCACATTTTTTTATAGTGTACTGATTTGAATAAGTAGGTTGTCTGGTGTACAGGTGAACACTGTTTTGTGTAATCTATGACTCACTGATACTTACTTGCTTGTGCACTACAGGCACAATGGCTCCTTGGTATTTTTAAACCATGTGAGCCTACACCTGTCTGAGGTCATGACCCGCACTAAGGAGCCCCCTTGGGACCCCAGCTGGCATCCATCAAGCCTTCCTTACGCCCCAGACCATAAAGTCCTTCTCCACCATAGGACACACGCCGCACTGACTTGTTAGCACATTTCACGAAGCAGTAAATCATTCAAAACAAAACCTGCTTAAAACACGCGTGAATTCTCCAGCGTGACGGCTTTCTCATCCGGGACAATGCCGACTCTGCAGCAGAAGGCTGTGATGCGGCCCCGCAGAGTTGCAGCGTCTGCAGCGCCGAGCGGGTGACCTTGTTCAAGGTCGCGCTGACAGCACCGGTGGAGTTTTTCCCTCTAGTGAGTCGCGAGCCCGACCCGGTCCGGCCCGCCACGCGCATGTGACCACATGGAGGATCCAACAGCTCGGACGCCGCGCGCGCTGCGAGCGTGACCGCGTCGGTTCCGACCGCACAGGCGAACAGGGACCGGGCTATATTTAGAAGCAGATAATGGTGGAGGGGCGCACACACGGTACCCGACTCCCAGTTTGAACAATATTACATGTATTTCCTGCCGTAATTTAAGAGCGCGAGTCACCGGTGAAGGTTAAACTCCCTCTTCTGGGGGGGAACTTTACTCTTCTTCAGTCAGCCTGGAGTCCAGCTGTACTGGGATGTCCACGAAGTTTGAACAGGAAGAAAAAAAAAAAAAACTAAATCACGGTGCAAAAGAGCAGCCTTGTTGGTGTTTTCCAGTGTTCCCCCTAGCTTAACCTAATTTCAGTGAACTTGTGAACCATTCTTCCCCGAACTCTATCCAATCTGTGCTACGGTGGACCGAGCCCGGTCGGTGCCATAAGACCAGCAGCATGACAACATTTTCCATAGTGGTGTCCCGCAAGAGGTGCAGCTCAATCTCTCTTTATTATTTTAACTCAAAACAACCCAAGAAAGCATCTGCAAGTAGTCATATACCTACACAAAACATAAAAATATATGTAAATCCGTAATCCTAACTTGAGTGAGAGTTTTAATGAGGTGACACTGGTAAGCCGGCAGTACAGACTCGGAATTAGTTGCCGGGGCGACGTCACGAGGAAAGCTGAACTGATTGAATTTGTTTTATTTTGGGGTTGCGGACCCTTATTTTAACGCGGGCGATGACGGCGGTGGGGGTGTTGACGGACGTAACGGAGAGAAACAGCGGACGGACGCAAACTGAGGCAGAGGGAGGAGAGAGGAGCACGAGACGGAGGCTGCGTCATCAGCCCGTCAAGCGAGCGCGAGGAGAAGCGGAAGTTCGGCAGCTGAGCTCGAGAAAATAAAGCGACGTTTTCTGATTTATTTAGTCAGACACAGACCGTTTTAGGTTTTTGGAAACATTCTGATATACTGACGTGGAGCTAAACGTCTTGTAACGTTACTCGTAGCCTAAAGGCGTCAACTGCTCTGAGAGACGTTGCTGGAAAAATACAATAGTTTTATTGTTACTAATTGTTCCCGGAAGTCCTCCGTTTCCCCTCCATGTCTTGACGTTAACGTTAAAACACAGCCCGGTTGTAGAAGCCTAAACGGGAATTGATAGCGCCAGTGCCCAGGAGCCAACAGCCCGGTGGAGCTTTTTGGTGGAGTTGTTGTTGGTTATCGCCATATTACGCGGAGAAAAACGGCTTAAAGGCGACGCGATGTGAATAAAAGAAGCCCGGGCGCCATTAGAGCAGTCCAGCCGACTTTTCCTGCGTTAAAGACTCGATTTGAGACTGAATAGGATCAACGCGATGCTTCTCCATCTACCAGTAAGTATTACCATGTCCAGCTCCAGCGCTGTGGCTTTGAGGCGTTATTGATGGGTTGTTGCTGTGTTGTTTTTTTTTTTTTTCTGGACATGCACGACGCGCCTGGCAGAGCTGCAAGTTGGCCTGACCGTGTTATTGGGGCCAAGGGGCACAACTCGCTCAATAAGTAGTTGTTGTACAAATTGTGTAATAATTTGCGGCACGCGCTTCCTGTCTGTCTTGCACGTCCTCTCATGTGATCACCTCTGTGCTAATTCACGCGTTTGTCCCGTCAGGCTGTCTAATGGTTAATCCCACCACCAGCTCCCATCAAACACTTTCACGAATGTGCGAAATGATCGTATGATTGAGCGCGCGCGCGCGCCACACACACACACACACACACACACACACACACACACACACACACACACACACACACACACACACACAGCAAGCGAAAAATGCAGAGATTTGTCTTTGGGTTTTGTGCAGTGGTTATTTCTGTCCTTCTGTTTCCACTGCAGCTCTTCACTTAATGACACAAATCGTGAATATTCATAACGCCCAGCAGTTTCCAGAGCTGTATATACTTACCCTGTGGTGGTGTGTGTGTGTGTGTGTGTGTGTGTGTGTGTGTGTGTGTGTGTGTGTGTATCGAGTTATTCATCTCGATTGCAGTGCATATGGAGCTATGTAAGTCACCTGTGCCTGCTGGACCAAGATTGGGATCAGTGATCTGAAGGCATAATCCACTTTGGCAATTAACCTTTCACCGGTCCAAGATCAGTAGGCAAGGTCACCACTGGGGTGTCGCTCCGGCTCCTCAGAGCGCCGCATTTGAAAGCCTCAAACTGAGCTTAATGTGCAGCCTGGGTGATGCACTGACAGGGACACTGTCTGTAACCTAACAAAAAACGCTATGTAACACTTTGCAAGTGTCTCATATCAACGAAAGCACTGTTTGATTTAGTTCAGGGTGAAAAACTAAATCTATCTTGCCCTACTTGTTTTATGAAAGTGATCGTGTTACTTTTTAAAATGAACAAGAATGGATTCTCTCCTTCTCCCCCCACACCCCCCAGGCTAAAATTCGCCCTATCTAAGCTAAATTTCGGTAAAGATTTACTGAGAGTTGCAACCAAACTTCTGTCTACACGACTTCAGATGAATGAGGGACAAGGTGTTGGCTTTACTCTGTCTGTCCTTCAAGCATTCCTGTGACTGTGACCTTTGGAGTGTGTCATGCAGCATTCAAGGGGGAGGGTAGAGTGAAGATTTCTGCATAGACACACTGGGTGTATTTATATTTGAAAAGAAAGTTTTGTTGCTAGTATACGCAAGTTTTTGGATTGAGAAACCAAGACCATTAATAGAAGGTATGGACTAAGATAAGAAAATTATTGCAATACGACAGTTTTGAATAATCAGACCACGTTTGTTTGTGTTTTTTTAACCATGTTATTCTGGCAAACATGGTGCAGCTGATTTATTTGATGCCAAAAAGCAGTGATGATTTCACTGAAAATATTTCCAAATAGTCAAATTTCTCTTTCTGACTAGTTTTGTTGGGCTTTTTTTCAGCCAGCTGACCAGCAGTGTACAAAACAAGTTTGGAAGGAGTGACATTATACTGCTGTAAACGGTCGATTTAAACCTCAAAAACTCCAACAAATCCAACTTAAGTAGTTTTAAAACTAGGGTAACGTTTTAAAATCTTGGTATATTTTGTGACTAGAAACTTTCAGTGATCAATATTAACTTGGTGTACATCACACGAGTGTAATTGGTAAGCCTTTTGAAAGTTGTGAAAAAAGAAAGAAGTTAATTTAATGTTTTTAAAAAGTGGCCATCGTCTTGCTTAGTGTGAAACTCAAACGCTCTTTGCTTACTTTGCAGATGTCCTGATAACTACAGGCCTGCAGCAAGAACAAGCCAGCAATCTGCCAACCAGTTTATAGGTTTCCAGCTCCAGTTCACAAAACAGGTAAGCTGCCCCCACATTACCTTTTTATGTCGATGAGATATGTGTCCACAAAACTATGCTTCAGTAAGGATTATAGATGTCCGGGTGAGTCACCGCTCCTCGACCCGGCGGTGGACCTTCGGCTGACATTGTTGGCGTCTTTTTCAAAAAAGGCTGAAGACAGAAGAAAAATGAGCAAAGTATGAAGAGTAGAAGAAGTTAGGTTTGAATTTCAAATAAAAAAAAAAAACACTTTAATCAGGTTGAATACTTAGTGGAATATTGCATCACTGTCAAGCACTTCCACTCTCTTTAAAGCCACGACGTAGGTCTATCTTTTAGGCTTTTGCTTCAAAGTTTATGATATAAACTGTATTGCTTGAAAAAGTTGTTTGCAAGTAATAATGTTTGCGTAATAATACGGTTGAATCGTGGTCATTTCACCCTGGTGCAAAATGAAGGAATCTTTTCCTTTTTACCTGCTTCAATAGCCTCAGATTTAAAATATTTTCAGATCATGTAATGGTAGTCTACTGTACGGAAAAGCGGTTATGGTACTTTAATAATTAATATCTGTCAGCAGGAGGCCGTTCAGAATAATTTTGTTTACCTCAATAATCACAATCTTTTATAATTTCATAACTAAGGGATCAAAATTTGGTGGAACTAGGATTTAATATAAATCTTCAGAAAATAATCTTCAGCTAAGTTAAATTATGTAATGGGTTTTATACTATTTATTTTTATAATTCATGAAAAAGAGAAATAAACTGTATGCAATGGGAATACTGGACATTTAGTCTTTTCTGTACTTGATAAATTAGTCGTTTTGGTCATTTTGTGCCTGACTTTTTTTGTATGTGAAGACAAGCTCTTCCTTTACATGGTTATAACAAACAATGGATCAAGTCATCTCAGCTTTTGGGATGTTTAGTGATTTTTTTTTTTCTTTTTAAAGAAGTTGATAAGGTGGCATTACTCCAGTTAATAACTTCATCCTTGTTATTTCGGTTCGACCAGGGATCATAATCCATCATGTGAAATCAAAACTAGTCAGCTGAAATAGAGAACACAGTAAAATGCTAAAAGTAGAGAAAAAAATCTGAATATTCATGAATGAATATTAATTAAGAAACTATTTATCAAATTCTTTTATTAGTAATTTATAACTGTAACAAACACATATTGCTTTGAGAAACGTTCTCATTTGTAATATTTACTTGGGACACCAGTCACATAAAGAGTGTGATTTTTATCACAGAAACTGCTCCAGCAACTTCATTTAAACGTATAGGAACATTTTAATACATGGAATAAAGAAAGACTAAATGATTGTATACGAAGACAAAGACAGAACCTGTTATTTCATCCCTTGAATCAATAAACTTACAACCCGAACTAGAATATTTCTGCACTATCATAACTTTTGTTTTAGTCCCCAACATCAGAAGAGAGTCCTCAACTAGAGTTAACTCCAAGTCTCCCTTCTTGTTTTGTTTTTTAAAATGAGTCTAGCTGCTTTAAAAAGACGTAAAACCGGTTTCTTGTCATCTGAAGATGTTTAGCGCCAGCAGCTCCATCCTGATCACAGCAGCTGCTGCAGAAAGCCGATGCTGGCCCGGCCCATGTGAACACGCAGCCGACACAAGCTAGCAGAGGCTTGGCTCTCAGGCTCTCCTGTCCCACCCTGTGCCATGAGACCAACACCGTGGACACAGCTGACCTTTTAGCACTGTAGTGGTCGCGGCTGTACGGTAAGACGCCGACTTGTCCCGGGCAGAGCGACGAAAATAAAGCGCAGTGGGAGAGAAGGAAGCCGGCCAGTCGGGATTAACACCAGCTAGCCAGCTTAGTTAGCTAAGGTTAGCTAACCTACAGCTGTCATCTCAGTGTTGACGGTAGCTAATGCTAACGCTACACCTGAAGTGCTGGCAGGGGTTTACGTCACAGCAACACACGTTTTCTATGTCGGGTGAAGTTAATAAGACAATATTTATATCCGTGGTTAGCTTGGCACGAGTTTAATTGTGTTTTCATTAATGTATGCATTTCATTTTCTTCCATGTTTTCTGCCAAAGCATATGTCGAGGTGGCCAGCAGCCATTTACTTAATCTCAATGCTGATCATCTAGATTTTTTTTTTGCACAAGGTATGCTGGCGTTAAGTAAGGGATTCACTATAACTCAGTCCAACTAAGCTAAACTTTAAACCGGCTGGGTTTGCTGTGACCCCCTTACTGCTTGCCAAACAGTCCTATCATAACCCGTAACCTGGGAGGGCAAACTCCAAGAAACGTGTGCCAGCACCTGTGTGTTTGTAATATCCACTTTATCAAAGCAAGCTTGCTTTGAGATGACTGTTTTAGCACCAACTGAAATCCTCTGTTATATTATTCAGTCCAAGTATTCATGAAATTTTGCCTAGAGATTGACTCAGTTTTCCTAATATCTTTGTGTCACTGGCAGCTCCTCTAATTTTTCCTTCCTTAGTCAAGTTTTCAAGTTCACACGTCTGATATTGAGCAGCTCTGATCACCTTCGCGACAACAGATTATGCCTGGGGAATAAATGGAAAAAAATGTATTCAGCAGATTAGGAGCAGCAGTGTGTTATCAGGGCCGTGTTTGTGCAAAGGAGTGCAGAACACCGGGGTCACGCTAAATAAATGCATGGAGAGATGTGAGTCATATCAGGCTCTAAACGTTGTCAGGAGATGCCGGTGCGTGATGGACGTCTTTTGCAAGCAGTTGGGGCAGTTTAAACATGATAACAGAGAAAAGGGCTTAAAGCAATGCGATTACAAACTAGACTTATCTATGAATCCATTATTATTTTAGTTTAGTTTAGATTTTATCATTGCAGTTTTCTACACAAACTGTTGTTGTTTTTTCTTCTTCTTGCCCTGAAACATGGAGTCCAGCTAAATGAATTTGGAGATTTGCAACTCTTCATAAATTTGTCGGCTGAAATGTGCTTATCTGGAAATAACTGGTGTTTGAGGAGGGGAGAGAGGGAGAGAGAGAAATGGTTGCTGAAGTCGACCGCCACTGTAAACACACAGGCCAGGCTCAAAAGTCACATTCAAGTCTTAACTGGATGGAAGTTATTTAGGCTGCATAGATGCCGTCGTGCTCCACTCACGCGTTGGGAACCACAGCGTCGCCAGTCATCGTCGGCGATGATCTGAAACCTCGAGGCAGAGGAGGTACAGATTGCAGTCCGATGAATTGGTGCGTGTGTGTTTAACCTGGCTTGTGTTTTTGTTTATTTAAAATGTCTATTTCAAGGAGATTGGACTTCTTTTAGGCTTATTTGCAAAAGACTTCAGGACT
Source organism: Poecilia picta (assembly GCA_033032245.1). Taxonomy (NCBI): domain Eukaryota; kingdom Metazoa; phylum Chordata; class Actinopteri; order Cyprinodontiformes; family Poeciliidae; genus Poecilia; species Poecilia picta. Next base: position 14,180,424 of record CM065366.1, on the reverse strand, counting down.
AAGTTACTGGAAGCTGAATTACATTTTAAAAGCACCAGTTCACGTTGGGTTTCCATTTTGGCAGAAATATCTGGGTTTTATACGCCATCTTAGATCCTCCCTAGCACACATTTTCACCATTTTGAATGAATTGGTTAGAAATGAAACGAGGCTGTGTAAAGCATTTGACTTTTTGGATACTTAGAGGTGCGCTTTGTGGTCTTTCCTCTGAATTTCCTGTTTTAAATTTGGGGTTTGCACACAGCCCTGGTCCCACTCGCAGGTTACTGCAGTACCCTTACCGCATTACTCCAACATAAGTCATATCTGTGGATCTGAAGGAGGAGTGGCCGGTGTTTATGAGCACAGTGACCTTCATTCTGTCACCTTGGCCGTTTTAATGACTAGAGAACACGGCCGACGCAGTTCACACCGCGAGGATCATCCAAGGACTCTAGAGTTTCATCTTAAAAGTGTGAAACGCTTCGTTTTGATCGGCAGGTAAAAAATAATAAGCAAGGAAGAAAGAGCACCAAGAAGGTGTCATGTTAGATTTGGGCAGGTTGAGCACCACAGTTTGTGTCGAGAGGTTTTTTTTTTCTGCTGTCCCTTTTCTTTACCATTACGGTGTTTACAGTCAACTCATGCGGCTTCTGTGATTCGAGTTCAAACCTTAAACCCGGCTGATGTAAACGCTGGACTACATGGAGTTGAGGTTGGCTGTAATCGACTGAGCTCTGTAGCTGAGGTTAAGTTTTCAGTCAGTTTGTTTAGCTTTCTCAGCAAGGAGAAGGTGGATTGTTTGTTGTTGCGTTTGCTGTGGTTTATTCGATTTTGGATATGGCGTTGCTTTTACGTTAGAAGTAAAAAAAACCCCACTGTATTTAACAGTTGTATTAATAATTGAGTTTTTCAGTGTCATGTTAAAAAATGACGCTCTAGGAGAACATTTCAAAATGTTAACACGTTAGGTACGGCCCAGTTTGAGAGTCTTGAAGGAAAAATCAGCATTTTTATTCTCACTAATTCACTCCTTGGATTCCCATGGTTCAGAGCCAAGATCTGCAACCTTTTTTGATAAGAACACACAGATATTTTCTGTCATTTATTCCTTTATTTTTATGGAACAGGAGGGAAAATGTTTTTAAAATCAGAAATTGAATTTGGTGTTAAAAATTCTGAGATTTTTTATTTTTCTTAAAACATATTTCCTAACCCTACTGGCTTCATAGTATGTACACAAAGAGAAAAAGAAAAAAAAGTGAATGACGTGAGCCTTTATCTAACAAAATAATAATTTTTAATTAATTTATTTACTATACATCACAGTACAAGAGCATAGCAGCGGTACATTAGTGAAAAAGAAAACAAAAGTACTACAGGTTATTGAGTGAATATTATGACCATGTATTAAATTAACAAAATAATGTAATTCATGTAAGGTTACCTAAGTATTTGTTATCTTTGTGTGTTTGTTTCGGCTACTAAATATCTTCCAGTTCTAGTATGAATTGTTCTTTACAAAAGTAAAGCTTCTCGGTCTCTGAGAGGAGGACGAAGTTCCTCTATAAATTATTGGAAAACGGTCTCAAAACAACAATGTCATCAGTTTATCGCAATCATTTCTGGGACAGTTTATCGTGACAGGCCTAGATCTTGGTTCCTCTGGAAAGAAGGATTTTAAACCACAGCAAGCGATGGTTGGTTGTTTAAATGGCGTCCACACCTGGAGCTCATCTGTTAGGCATTTAAATAGCTGAAAATTGTTTGTGTGGTAAAAGTGAAACGTCCTACTTCAGTCCACTCAGCTCTAACGCTGCGGTTTAACTCGCTGTCCGTTCTCTGCGCCTGTATTTACGCTGACGTTTCTCTGTCTTTGCTCCGTCAGGCATCATGTCTTCCCGGGAGCGCCGCTCTGAGGTCTACATAAAGGCGGAGCCGAGCAGCCCGGAGGGCGGCGGCGGAGGCCGGACCAGCCCCGGCGGCGTCTCCTCGGACTCGTCTCAGAGCGGCGGCGGGGGCACCAGAGGAGACGGCGCCAAGCGCTACTCGCCGCCGCTCTACACGCCGGCCCTGCGCTGCCACTTTAAAGACGAGCCCGGCGACGGGGCGGAGGAGGGCTCCACCGGAAACGGAGCGGGGCGCTGCAAGTACGCCCTGAGCACGCTGCCCAAGAGGCTGTGTCTGGTGTGCGGGGACGTGGCTTCGGGTTATCATTACGGCGTGGCGTCATGCGAGGCCTGCAAGGCCTTCTTCAAGAGAACCATTCAAGGTGTGTGTGTGTTGTGGTGAATAATTTCGTATTGGCATAAACACACCGACCATGTAATGTGTCACTGTCGCCTCTAAATGCGTTTATTATGCCTTAATGAGAGAATGATGATCACGTTTAGTGGCTGATGCCGATCTAAATAAAGGATCAGTGATGAAGATGACATCTATTTTACTTTAAGATGACATCTATTTTACTTTAAGATGACATCTATTTTACTTTAAGATGACATCTATTTTACTTTAAACTTCTTTTTTCTCTCGTTAAGGTAACATTGAATACAGCTGCCCTGCATCAAATGAGTGCGAAATCACCAAAAGGCGAAGGAAAGCCTGCCAGGCGTGCCGCTTTACCAAGTGCCTCAAAGTAGGCATGCTGAAAGAGGGTAAGTGTTTGACGTGGCATGCTGACTCGTTTTCGGCTTTTTGGGCTTTGCGCCGTTACGTTAATTGCTGATTGATTGGCTTCGCTATGAGCTATTTTAAGTATTTCTTTCTGTTTTTAGGAGTTCGTCTTGACAGAGTCAGAGGTGGACGGCAAAAGTACAAAAGACGCCCGGAGGTGGAGAACGCAACATATCAGAGCGCCCCGCTATCTCTGACGAAAGAGAGCGAAAAAGGTGAAATTTATCCTCCATCTATTTTTTATTGGGGGTTTTTTCCACCTCTTGAGTTAAGACTTTTTCTTGATATTTAGACTTTTTCATTTGGACCTGACACTTCTTTTTTTGAAAGAAACATTAAGATGGCCATAATCCAATCCATTATTATAAGAAACATTTAAGGGGCTCTACAATTTGCTCAGATAATTCATCTTCACCTTTTTGTCTTATTTGCCAGCAATTGCTTCTAAAATTTTTAAAAATGTTTAAAATCTAAATTGTTTAAAAATGGAAGCCACACACAGAGGCACATATTAGCAGAGCATTTGCAGTGGAATTGCTAAAATGTTTTCCTTTTACCCACTTTGTGTTTGTGAATTGATTAAAACATTCACTTGGTCTATAAACGGCGCCCCCTACTGCTAACAAAGCCTCATTGTACTCCTTACAGTTCATAGGAGCTTCATTAAAATTTGATGAACCTTTCAGCTTTTGCTGCTGCATTATTAGAGGAACAAATCTGGGTATAAATTAGTTATATTTCTGCAGTTTTCGAGGTCTAACAGGCTTAATTAACTGTTTGCTTTGTGTCTTCATGCAGGTTCCTCCAACATCATCGTGTCCCACCTTCTAGTGGCAGAGCCCGAAAAGTTATTTGCCATGCCGGACCCTCTGCAGCCTGACACGGCCCAGCGGACCCTCACCACCCTCTGTGACCTCGCCGACCGCGAGCTGGTTGTGATCATCGGCTGGGCCAAACACATTCCTGGTAAGAGTCGGAGAAAAGAAGTGGAGCTGAAATCATTTATTGCACAGTAACAATGTAGGAGATTAAGAAGATCTGCTCCTGCCGTGTAGTAACAAGGTATCGTGAGGTGATTAGGTCATGTGGCTTCAGTATCCATTAAAGGAGTTATGACTGTGGCTCACCTTTGAGCAGGAACAGCGGCTCGCGCTGAAACACTTCCTTGTCACTTAAAAGGATTACGTGGTTATTTTTATTACCTGCCAGTGTGGATTTACAAATACTGATTTTTCTTTTCCTCCACCAACTGAACTTGTTGTGCCACCTTCAGAAAGCTATTTCAGCACAACTCTGCCAAGAGGGCATTACTTCCTGTGAGCGTTTTGTATTATTATCTCTGGACCATGGATGAAATGAGACTCTGGAGGCATCAATGAGTACAAATCTTTTGATTTCCTGCTTTTTGTTTTCTTATTGAAAAAGTTACTTCTCAATAAGAATCTTTTTAATCACTCTGAGATTCATATGGTATATTAGGCCCAGTAGGATGTTCCTAAGTCATCTATGACAAACTTTACATGTGCACTTGCTTTTATTGTTTTCTCTTCTTTTCCCTCCAGTTAAGCAACACCAATAATTGATAGTGACATCCAAAAGTATTCACACCTCATTTGGGTTTTTATTTGCTCTGTTATGCGTTTCTTCTTCTTCTTCTTCTTTCTTTTTGCTGCAATAGAACAGTTTGAGCTAAACCAATCGGGCAGCCGTTTGTTAAGATGTCATTTGTTTGTCATGTCAGATGAGCAGCTCCCTACACCAATAATGTACGAACCTACCAGGTTCTTCTCATACAAACCTCGTCTCTTTGTGTCTCCTGCAGGCTTCCTGTCTCTGTCTCTAGCAGACCAGATGTCCGTGCTGCAGTCGGTGTGGCTGGAGGTGCTGGTTCTGGGCGTAGCGTACCGCTCCATCGGCTGCGAGGACGAGGTGGTCTTCGCCGAGGACTTTGTCCTCGACGAGGAGATGTCGCGCGTCGCCGGACTGACGGAGCTAAACGCGGCCATCAGCCAGCTGGCACGCCGTTTCCGTGCGCTGAATGTGGACCGAGAGGAGTTCGTCATGCTAAAAGCCATCGCTCTCACAAACTCGGGTACTTGACTTTTGACGCACTGATCTCATTCATGATCTGTTGATTAACACCTCTGCTCGTTTACTTTTAAGTCTTCTCACAGATTGACTGAATGGCTAACATGTACATAATAAACTACACAGTCCAGTCACATTAATGTGACCATCTGTCAAAAGCCAGAATAACCACCTTTCGCAGAGCGAACTGCTACGAGACGTGCAGGAAGAGAGTCACTTAGGTCCCTGAAGGTCTTCTCTGGGATGTTGAGCCATGCCGACTCTAATGCCGTGGCCAGCTGCGCTAGATTACGCGGTTGAGGATCCATGGCGCGAACAACTCGATCGAGATGGTCCCACAGATGCTCGATTGGGTTTAAGTCAGGTGAGTTTGCTGGCCAGGGGAGGACGGTAAACTCATCCTGGTGCTCTTCGAACCACGCACGTACACTGGCAGCTGTATGGCACCTCGCATTGTCCTGCTGGAAGATGCCATCATCCTGAGGAAAAACAATACGCATGTAGGGGTGGACATGGTCCGCAAGGACAGATGCGTACTTGTATTGATCCATCGTGCCTTCCACAATAATCAGTGAACCCAGAGAATGCCAGGAAAACATTCCCCAGACCACAATGCTCCCGCCTCCAGCTTGGACCGTTCCTGCAATGGTTGCAGGGTGGTTCCTTTCAGAGGTTTCACGCCTTATACGCCAACGTCCATCTGTCCGATGGAGCATAAAACGCGATTCATCTGAAAACGCTACCTGTCGCCACTCAGTGGACGTCCAGCTGCTGTACTGGCGTGCAAATTCTAGCCTTCGTCGTCGATGAACACCAGTCAGCATAGGTGCACGAACCAGGCGTCCGCTTCGGAGGCCCAGACGCAGCAATGTTCGCTGAATAGTGGTTTGGGAGACACTTGTGGTAGCCCCTTGGTTCATTTTAGTGGTCAGTTGCTCAACGGTAGCCCGTCTATCTGCCCGAACGCATCTCCGCAACCGTCGTTCGCCTCTGTCATCTATGGCCCGTGGTGCACCACATTTGCCACGTCGTTGATTTTGGACAGTCCCATTTTGCCATGCACGGTACACTTTTACCACGGTGGCACGCGAACAGTTCACAAACTCAGCCGTTTCGGAAATGCTTCCACCCTTGGCCCGAAAGCCAATGATCATGCCCTTTTGGACGTCGGATAAATCGCTTCGTTTCTGCATTACGCCAACGATTGAAATGTTTTCCGAAGCCCACACACACCCTTTATATACGCTCAACTGCACTGTGCTGCCACCTGCCTTCTGTGATTGGTTATTTAACTCTGAAGTGGAAAGTACGTGGTGGTCACATTAATGTGACTGGACTGTGTATAAAGGTGCATTAGGTGTTCTATTAAGGTGAACTAATGTAGAGCAATAAAACGTGGTGGCTGTTATCGGTGTTTCAAAAACAGCTGATTCAGCGATGTCCTTTTATGCTACGGCTGAGGGTTAACAAAAGATAAACTATTAGGAGGGCTTGTCATATCTCATCCGCACCGATGCAGTTTCTTCTGCAACAAATCGTTTGCATTGTACCTACAAACCAAGTGTTGGTTGATGATAATCGTCTAGAAAGAAAATCAAATTTCAAACGGCCGTGTTCTTCACCATTCGCTGAGTTTTACAGAATGATTTTGCAGCCGACAGGGAGAGAGCTTCCTAGTAGCTGCAGGTGTGCTCTGGCAACACTGGCTGAATGAATTACGCAGCTCACATTCAATGCTATTTATACTTTAGAGAGAAGGGGGGGGGGAGGAACATCCAAGGACAACGTAGCAACGGTGGGAGAAGTTGTAGGAAAGTCTGCAGTCGGAGCCGCTGCTTAAAAATGCAGATGTAAAGACTCAGCCATGTTTCATTCGACACAAAAAGATTCACCCGGAACGAAAAGCTAAACTAATCTCCGTTGTTTCTGTCAGACTCTGTTTACATCGAGGACATGGAGGCCGTGCAGAAGCTCCGGGACCTCCTCCACCAGGCCCTGCTGGAGCTGGAGTGTCAGCGGCGCCCGGACGACCCCCAGCGGGCCGGACGCCTCCTTTTAACATTGCCGCTCCTCCGACAGACTGCCGGCCGCGCGCTCACCACCTTCTACAGCATCAAGACCCGTGGCGGCGTTCCCATGCACAAACTATTTCTGGAGATGCTGGAAGCCATGATGGACTCTCCTTAGAGTGTGGAGCGCAGAAAGGAACGGGGGGGGGGGGGGGGAGAGACCACCAACAACAGAGCTGGTCAGCAAGACTGGACAAGTGGCTTTTTTTTTTAAAAGAAAAAAAGAACAAAAAGGAAAGTTTTTATTAGAGGACTATTGAGGGATTTATGCTTCTCATTTTAAGCAAGGAAAGTATAAGAAAATAAACTGTATTCATTTTTTTAGAGGGATTTTGCTTTTTACACCACGCGGTACCTGCCAAGCTCCAGTTTAAAAACGACAAACAAAAAAAAAACTGCAAGTGTGACAGCGTAATAATTGAACTACATCATGGAATGCTTTTTGTTTTTTAATGGCATCAAGCTACGAATACTTCTCCACTTCACTTTTAGGTACACGACAGACTGCAATCTGTGTAGCTTTTGAACTTTTTAACATTATCTGCACATAAAAGCCATATTGAGACATCTAGTTTAAGGCTTGAGGGTCCATTGATGTGGGGGAGCAGGAGCTGTAGGCAAACCCATAGGAGCTACTTGCAATATTTCTTTTTGTTTTTTTTTTTTAAAGGTTTTATTGGGTCTGGTGGCCTTTATTTGAGGGCGGTCAGACAGGAACGTGGGTATTGAGAGAGGGGGAAGACGCGCAGGAATCGGCCGCGTCGAGGACTGAGGCCTCCTGACGTGGGTTGTGCTCTACCCCAGCGCCGCCGCAGCTCCCCCTACTTGCAATATCTTAAAAGCAATATCATCCATGACTTTCAAAATACAAAAATAAGATGGTTGTGAGTATTTGTATCAGTTGTTCTGCATACTTTGGACCCAAGTGCTTATTATTATTTTTTAATTCTACTCTCGTATTCTAGGAATACAGGATGTATGTGTGGAAAACAGGAAAGACTAAAACTTTTTTTTTTTAATAAGAGGGTTATTTAACATTAAGCCACTGAGAAATTCCAGATGGATTCTAAACGTTTGGCGGTACGTCGGAGGATCGCGCATATCCATAAAGTTCTGTCCTAGCAGCAAAAACCAACCTGGCTTCCAGCTTCACGCCCGTCTGGGCGCGCGCAGCGGAAAACAAATGAGATCAGGGAAGAACACAAACTTTATTTATTTCATAAATTTTTTTTTTGACATTAAAGTTTTGGTGGCAGTGACGGCGGCTGGATCAGCAATGGATCCGCCTCATTTTTTTTTTTTATATAACTCCCTCCATCGTACCCTCTCACCTTCATCCTCCACTACAACCACACTTTGACCTCTCCAGCTGTGTGTCTAAAAAAAGAAATAAAGGAAAAACACTTCTTTCATACTTGGGCTGCGATATGTAACACTAACCTACGTGACTGCTTATGTGCGCGGTGAGATTTCGCTGCATTTTTAAAAAAAATTTTTTTTTTGCAGTGACGACAAACATTGCATAAAAGATCTCGAACGGTTTCGGTTTGAGATCCTTCGTCCTCCTCCTCCTTCCTGTGGATGCACATGGTGAACTTGAACCCGCGCCCTGGATCGGTGCTCAGGGCTACAAGACTTTCAGCTTATGCAACATCTTTCCTTCAGATGTTGAAACCTTGTCTGGTTAATGTGTCGAAGGTCCTACTCTTTATTAGAATTATTTGTATAGTCGCAGTGTAAATGATCATTTAGGTAAGCAAAAAAGAAATCTGATGTTTAAGAAGAAAAAAAAAGAAAGATAACCAGATCCCTGTAACTAGAGACCAAGACGGTCAATACTCTTTTAGCTATGTACATTTCCATTTAAATAAACAAACATGCAATTTGTAGTGGAAGCTAAATAATTAAAAAAAAAGAAAGCCAGCAGATGTAAAACTAATTCCCCCCATTACAATATTTGTGCAGCTTACTGTGTGCTGATGTTTGTAAAAACTTAGTTTTCACATAGTTTCCCTCTTAGGATATAAGGGTACTTACATTGTGACTGTTGTGGGTTTGAAATTAAGCTTTTCATGCGGGCTGTAATCAATGTTTTTTATTTAATTTTTTTTTTTTTGGGGGGGGGTTGAGGGCAGGGGTTGTTAGTTTAGGGATCAATTTCAAATGGCACTATAAATGCAGTGGCTTAGTAAGGCTACAGAAGGCTACCTCAGGAGGCAGCATCAGCCACATGGCCAACTAACTGTGGAGAAAAAGATCAACTTGCATATTGGATTTAGACGAATTCGCCGAGTCCGAGTTTGTTTCATTTTTGGTTTTTAAGACGCATCTGACTCAGTAATCCTGCTTGAAAAGTTGGTGCAGCTGCAAAATTACACTAGCAACATCAGCTATCTGGCAGAATGTGACCCAGATTAGCTGTTTTTATTTTTTATTTTATCTGATTTCTTTACCGCGCAGTTCTGTACTGCAAAGATGGAGGTGTTCTGTTTATCTGTGTGTTTTCGATGCCATGTGTTTCGGGGGGCGGGGTTTCAGATCGATCGCTTGTGGTCTCGCTGTTCAAATTATACCGTCATTTATAGGTTCTATTACTAATGTGCACATTAATATAAATGAGCAATACAACAAATTACCAAACCTCACATTTCCTTGTATAGCCATCGTGTACATTTAACATTGCCAGTTATAATTATTAAATAAATAAAAAAGAAAAACAAGTTAATGTTATCTTATTTAGAAAATTCAAATCAATGTTTGTATTTTGAAAGAGTATTTAAATGATTAAATTCTATTTTTTACTCAATTTTCTGTCGTTTGTTGACACTGCTTTAATTTTGTGTGCGATACCAGCTGTAAATTTCTGTGTGTAGGCATTTTTTTTTTTTTTTTGTTAGGTAAACAGTTTGATGTCCTTGTCTAAACATGTTCACATTAAATTCACTGTGAAAAAAAAGAAGACAAAAAAAAAGAAAAACAGATCTTCCACTGTCTGGCGCAGCAGGCAGTGGATTATTGTAGGTGCTTTGTGTTGTGTAATAAATGGACACACCACCACCACACATCATTGGACTCATCTCTGTGGATGTCTTATCTATGCGTGTTGTGTTTTCTACCATTCCCATGCAGACGTCCTGACTGCTCACACAGCTAGCGAGCAGCTAATCCTTTTAAAGTAAATCTGCCCATTCATTTAAATCAATTTGGCTTTGGTTGGGGCCCATCTGTTTTTCCTCTCACCTATAAGCAGAGATAGTGGTGGAGCCCTGTTCCCCAGGTTCTAAATGTTTCCTTTTTGTTAGCTTAGCATAATTAATCTGTGTGCTATGGCTTGTATTTTGAGAAGATCTGAAAAATGAATCATACAGTGACTTATGCAGTCAGACCCTTTGAACGTTTTCACGTTTTGCCATAGCTGATGATCTTTGCAAAGCTCGACAAGATTGGACGCAGAGTGTTTTGACCTTCAAGTCTCGCCACAGACTCTCAATTGGATTTAGGTTTGAACTTTGAGCCACTTGCTGTTCCACTGTCGCTCAGGCTGAATGCTGGGAAGGTGAACCTCTGCTCCAGCCTCCAGGATGCTTTCTGTCATAACGCCCCTGTTTTCAGCCGCATCCATCTTACCATCACCTCTGACCACTTTTCCTGTCTCTAAGTAAAACCTCCACATAACATGATGCTACCACCACCATGTTTCACAGCAATGATTCTCTGTTTAGGATGATGGTTAAATCTTGGTCTCATCTGACCAGAGCACATTCCAACTTGATTGCTATGCCCCCTGCTGTGATTGTAGGAAACTGCAGTACTTCGCTTTCCTTTTGCCCAAACCTGAGCTGACTGGGACAGCTGTGGACACCAGAGCCACGTCCCCTTTAGCAGAGACTGCAGCTAAGGGATAATTAGCTCTACAAAACAAACCTGTATTAGCATCGCTATTAAGCACCGAGGCTTATGGCTGCTACTAGCAGATGGCGCCGTGACACAGATTCAGCAGGCCTGAACCTGAAAGATAGGTTAAGTACTCAGACAAACTCTGGTTGGACACGCACACACGGGCATTTACTGTGTCTGTAAATAACACAGAGTGGCAGCAGAGTCAGCCCGACGTGCCTCTGAACGCACCGTTTGCATAATCCTCCAGTCGTGACGCAGTCCTCAACGCTAGCCCCGGTTAGCTGCGCAGCTACAGCGGAGCCATTATGGTTTTCATCACGGTTCTCTTCTTAAAGCCCCCGATTGGTCCGGCGCGTCAGACTGCTGCACTGTTCTCCAGTCACCAAGATGCCGATTAAGGTAACAATTAGCGTTAGCTTTGATTAACGCCCTTTGACCTTTAGCGAACGGGATAACAAGTATTGCCCTGTAAAAAAACAAACAAACAAAGAAACGTGTATTTACGTTGTTTTTGGGGTGTAGCTGTAGCTCGCGCAGCTGCCACACTGTCGCCATGACAGCCGAGCAGCGGTTACTGCCCCGTTTGCTGTCATTCAGCAGCGAGTTGTGCTCGACGTGAAACTATCGACTGAAACCTAACATTTGGTAATAAAGGGCCTCTTTAGTTAACACTACTTCTTTGTGACTATTTTGGAAATCATTTTACTCGTTTAAAGATATTCCTGGTGCAGAACAGAAGGGATTTATCCACATATAAGTCTTTTCGCTCCTCATTTCCCTTCCTCGTTGTGCTCGTGCTCGTATGGAGGTGAAATAATTATATGTGGATGAGTCAACGTGTTTTTATAACTTTAAACGTTTACGTTCGCTGCACACTTTGAAAATGTCAAGAAAATTAATAAATTAATATATAATTTGTATGTATGGTGATTTGTCTCCATCTCGTGGCCTTTAATCGGTATTTACGTATTTTGGAATAACCAAAATTTCTGTCAGTAAAATATTTATCTCACCAATAAAATCGGGTATAAAAGACAAACAGCTCCTTATTATTCCATGTGGTTTATTTATATAGTCTAGGTCATACAGGTTTAACATAGTTTCCATTATACATTTGTACATTTGGGTCCAAATTGAGTTAACTTCATTCTAATACTATGAAATAGTCAAATGCAGATCCATCTTCGTGTTCAGATGTGCTCCATAAGTAGAGTTATTTGAAAGCTGAGAAATGACCAGATGTTTCTTTTTAACAAATCAAAAATGAAAAATTTGCATAAATTGCAAAATAAATGCTACTAGCTGTTATGGAAAAAAAAAATAAAGCGAACATTTAAATAAAAAAGAAACAAACAAAAAAAAACCAAACACCGTTGCTCTAGGACAATTTTTAATCGTCTTTCTTGTCCTGATCTCTGTCAGGTTGGTGAAGCTCTTCCTGCAGTGGAGGTCCAGGAGGGTGAACCAGGAAACAAAGTGTCCATGGATCAGCTGTTTAAGGGGAAAAAAGGAGTCCTCTTCGCCGTACCCGGAGCCTTCACCCCCGGCTGCTCTAAGGTGAGGCCCCCCAGCCCCCCGCCGGTGACTCCGCTTGCCCTCTCCTCCACACGCCGACCTTTTCACCAGCTGCCCTCATTCTTTCTCTGCTGCCTGCAGACTCACCTTCCAGGCTTCGTGCAGCAAGCCCAGGAGTTGAGGAGTAAAGGTATACAGGAGGTGGCGTGCATCTCTGTCAACGATGCATTCGTCATGGCTGCATGGGGAAAGGAGCATGGAGCGGATGGAAAGGTATACATCGGACAAAAATATGCAAAATGCATGCTTCGAGTGTGGAGAAGGGTTTATTTAATTGGTTTCTTTCTTTCTCTGTAGGTTCGGATGCTGGCTGATCCCACTGGTGCATTTGCAAAGGTAAAAAATAAATGTCCCCTATGTGCCAGTTTAGCTCACAGTCTTTGTACTCATCAGCTCTTCCTGTTTGTGCTCATTAGGCGGTCGGCCTGCTGCTTGACAACGATACGATTGTGCAGGTACTGGGCAACAAACGCTCCAAGAGGTGAGCATTGTTATACCTATGATGTCATTCTAATGTCACAATTACAGTTTAATTTAGTTCTGAATGTTTCTGAACTTAAGGTTTCTGTATATTGTCTCAATAAGGTTGCATGCTGTTGTTAAAGATAGGTTTTTTTTCACATTTTCTAATAAATAGTAATCCAATGAAGTTGTTAAATTAGACCTAAAATGACAAAACAAATCAATAAAACCTCAGTTTTATTTAAGGAAGGTCAACAAAGTGTGGTTTAAAAAAAATCCGATGTATCTTAGACTGAGTGTAAGATACTCCTTACTTGACAAGTACAAGATGTATAAAGTTATAAATACAGCTAACCGCAAAACACTTAAAATGTTTGTATTTTTAAATGTACTGAAATAAATCTGGAAATTTCATTGGCTTCAAAAATCTAAAGTTTCTTAAGCCGTAATTGTGGTTGTTTGCATAGATGGCTACTTACTCGCGTCCGATTCCGATCTAAATCCCTCGTATTCTGATTAATCCGTTTCAGATACGCGATGTTGGTGGAAGACGGAGTGGTGAAGAAGATCAACGTGGAGCCGGACGGCACTGGGCTGACCTGCAGCCTCTCCTCCAACGTTCTGGCCGAGCTGTAGGCCGCTGCTGTAGCTTTTTAAGTCCAGCTCCTCTGAAACAGACGAAGTTCGCCTCCTGCCGACTCGACCTCGGCTGTCTTCCCACAGACGGTTGCAAACGCTGGTGATTAATGCGCACAATATAGACACGAACAGCAATTCCTTGCACAACCTATTAGCCTTTGTATACTGCTACTTAAATCTTAATAAACATCATTATTTTCCTCAATGTGTGCTTTACTTATTTGTTTTCCATTAAGAGAAATAATTTTGCTTGTTAACTTTAGATTTAAAACTCTACGTCTGGTTCGAACATTTCACTTTCAGTTCCAGAGAGCTTTCAGGCATTTCTTCACATCCAGAAGAAATTCATGCTGGTTTGTTTGCAAACTCTAAACAGGTGTAGGTTAGTCTGTGATAAAAACTGAGCCTCTTGAAATGGTCGCTTTAGAATTTTGCAGAGTTAATGGTGAGAGAAAATATTCGTCTTTCATCTTAGACTGCTTAGCTTTCCAGTTAACTATGTGACTTTGTTTTTTAATCTCCTCTATAAATTATAAATTGTCTGGTGAACAATTTCTTCTACAAAAGGTGGAACTGCTTTAGTTTTTTCTTTGCTTACAGGATGTGGGTTCTACAGCTAACATTTTCTCATGGCCATTTTCTACTTCTTTTCAAGAAGCTTTTCTTTTAAAATTGAAATCACTGGGTACTTTTTGGATTGTCCACATCAGGTGTCTGCAACTTTTACACACCAGAGACATATTTACCCTCAGTCCACCTGAATATACTCTCCTAGAGCTGCAACCATTACCTGACCTTTCGGGAAAAGGCACCTTATAACTGTTGTTAAATGTCTACTGTGAGAAATGTCTTATGGAACCATCATTTTATTTCTGTGTTTAGGTTTTAAAATAAAGAAAAAAGATGAAACCTTTGAAAAAGGAGCATTGATCCATTTTCTGCTATGTGGAATAAAATTTTTGCAGATTTATGTAACAAAAAAAAACACAATTTCTAATTTAATGATGAGAAAAATAGATCTGGTACTTTTGGTGTCAAATTAAATGCAGTTATTCCATGAAAAAGCTAAAACCTGCTTTTGGCATTATATAATTTAGAATAAATTTTTAACCAGTTAGTAAAAGCCATTGTGGAAGATCCAAAAGCCAGTTGTGGTTCTAGAGTGCAATTAATGTCGAAGCAAATTATTTCTACATGATTTAAATTTACTGACTAATATAAATCAAAGGACTGAATCCTTTAAAAGACATTCATAGACACAAAGGAGGTCCATTTGTTACCAACATGGCAACAAAAAAAGATATTCTACAAAGAAATAGTTAAATATGACATGAGTAATGGTAATGTCGTAGAAAGATGTATGAAACTTAAAACATAACACGAGGTAGAGATACACAGCTCTATAAGGTCCTGTCTTTCCGGTCTCTCCAAGAATGCTGCAGTAAAGGGGAAAACAAAAAAAATCCTAAAGCAATTATTTTAGGCAATTACACAACTAACTCTTATTTTTCACATTCTTTTGATTTGTCTGTAATTTTCAAAAAGCAATTCATAATATATCTGTAAGCTCAACATCAACAATGCATGCCTGTGTTAATAATGGCCCTCTGTCGAAATCACGTCAAAAGCCTTTACATTTTAACATATTGCGCCTGCCAGGTCACGCGCAGGGCAAACAGTTCCCCTCAAAGTAATGACGTGCTGGCGCGGGCGCAATGCATTGTGGGCGCCGGTGGAAACAGAAACCAAATAGCTGCTCAGTTACGGGTTCATTTATTTTGAACTGGACGCTGAAAGGTACGTTTTCCACGCTGCCATATTCTGTAGCTGTACATTTACTGTAAGTATTACAGAGCGGTAGATTATAGTGAGCAACAAAGAGAAGGAAAACCAGCTGAGAAGCGCTGCTGCTGTTGTTTTAGTCTTAAGGCGCCTTCAATTTGAGCTACATCATGTCTGAGTAGCGCTAATTTCAAACCTGGAGCCTCGGAGATGTTGTAATGCTCAATGTTTGGAAGCGGCTCTCGCCCTCTGGCGTTGCAGGATTTCTGGGTCAGAGGTTGTTTTTTTTTGTTTTTGTTTTTTTAATGGAATGTGCAGCTGGCAGTGAAAGTCCGGTCACTGTGACAAATGTTGGCGTTGCGCGCCCATTTCACGGCACGTCTCTGGAGCGCGAGCTGTCCAACAAACACGACATATTTCCCACAGTGAGGAGACTAGACTCCTTATTATGGGTCAGGGACCAGCATAACTAGCAGTACGCGAAGCCAGCTGTAAACTTTGCTCTTCCTTTGATGCACAACGCTCAAGTGTTTGTATAAACCTGATTAGAAAGGACAATCGAATCAATCTTGATATCGATTGAGCTCCGATTACAGTTTAGTTACTTATTTCCTATATTATTTACTCGACTCAACACGTGTTGGGAAGTATTTCTTTTAGATGGAGTTGAATACATTTGTGTTATATAGCTGAAATACCTCGTCATACCAGCAAAATATTGTTGACCAAAAAAGTAGTAAAATAGATAGCAATATGTTTTTTTTTTTTCATAAATAAATAAATTAAAGTTGTGTCATTTGCTGTTGCCTGAATTATTTTGTGATGCTTGTTGTGCAGCTCAGCCCTCGGATCTTTGACACAGCCATGTCTTCAACATCCCAGAAGCATAAAGAGTTCGTGGCTGAGCCCATGGGTGAGAAACCTGTGATGGCTCTGGCCGGCATCGGAGAAGTCCTGGGAGGGAAGCTGGAGGAAAAGGGGTTCGATAAGGTGCGTCTTTTGTTTCTTTGTACATTTGGAAGAAAATACGCTTATTTCATATAAAAGTTTGTGAAGTGAACATGTGTACACTTGTAGCATAGGTACACATATGCATGTTGGGTGAATTGATAAAGGGTCAGAGATCAGAGACTTGTTTTAATAATGAATAATTTACTGTTAGTCCTATATTATAAAATAAAAGAATTTTTGCAAGTTTTGATTGAAAAGTAAGGAATAATTTTTTATATATAAAGCATATGACCTTAAGCTTTATTTGGTTTTTGACAAAAAGTTAAAAAAAATAAAGTAAAACAAACCAAGTCGTGCTCCGACACAGAAAAGATCATTAAGAGCTCCAGATTTTTTTGGGGGGTAGAGCTGCTGCCTTGCAGCAAGAAGGTTCTGGGTTCGATTCCCGGTCTTTTTGCATGGAGTTTGCATGTTCTCCCTGTGCATGGTGGGTTTTCTCTGGGTACTCCGGTTTCCTCCCACAGTCCAAAAACATGACTGTCAGGTTAATTGGTCTGTCTAAATTGTCCCTAGGTGTGTGTGTGTGAGTGAGTGTGTGCGCATGGTTGTGTGTCTCTGTGTTCCCCTGCGACAGACTGGAGACCTGTCCAGGGTGACCCCGCCTCTCGCCCGGAACGTTAGCTGGAGAGGAACCAGCATCTCCTGGTGCATCCATGGCATATTTGCCATGGATGCAAATATGCAGAACTTCATTACAGTTTCTGTCGTATTGGTTTCGATATATTTTATTGAATTTCCTGGTTAGTGACAAACTAGTTTAGATGTGAAAGAGACTTCTCTTTCATTTTCTGTTTGATACAAAGTTGGATAAATGCCAGCTAGCTTTGCCTTTCCGCTGCCACATTGAACAATCTGTTAACACTTCTCTCTTTTTTCAAAATCTCTTTCTCTTTTTCTGTTTACTCAATGCTGTTTTTTAATTATGTAAAGCACTTTGAAATGCCTTGCTGCTGAAATGTGCTATACAAATAAAGATTGATTGAATGACTGCAGCAGAGGCAAGGAGCAATGGTAGCCAGATCAACCTTTCGAAGTTCAGTGGCGTAACATGTTTCTCTGTATGTTGAAAGGTGACTGCAGTTCTGATGATCAATAATGTCCTATCCTTCCACTTCTTCCTCTTCTTCTTCTAGGCCTACGTTGTCCTTGGACAGTTCCTGGTTCTGAAGAAAGATGAGGAGCTTTTCCGGGACTGGCTCAAAGATACATGTGGAGCAAACGCCAAGCAGCAGCGCGACTGCTATGGCTGTCTTAAGGAATGGTGCGACGCCTTCCTATAAGCCCCGGTTGCCAATCATGTCGTTTTTCTAACTTGTGAAGTCTGAAATGTACGTTACCTCTTCAGCAGTCAATTCAGTCACAGTCACAAGTATTCAGTAGTTTTCACAAAATAAGTAAAGTGACATGTGCTCTTTTACATGCCATTCATTCAGATTAGAGCTCCTTCTTTTATTACTTTTCTCACTAAGCTTGTAAGCTATACAATAATGGCAGCTTGCAATGTCTACTCACTGGTCATTTCCTTATTATGCAAAACTAATGGATAAAATTTCAGCTGGAAACGGTAGAACACCGACTTTTTCTCCTTTTGCTTGTGGGCTACTGATGAGTCACGTTGCATTTGTGCTAGTTATGGTCTAGCTAGGGCCTTTTAAATGTCATCACAACTGTGTTTTATAATTATCTGAATAAAAGATCTGTTTATGAATGTCGACCTTTAGCCTGATCACTTGGCTCGGATGTCCCCAAATGTAAATTCAACTGATGATCTGCTGTTTTACACTTTGTATTCTCACATTTAAAAGCAAAATTAAAAAAGGCTTTGCTTTACTAGTTCAGTAAAGGTTTAGGGTTCATTCTGGATGTCATTTACTGTTCAGAAAACTATTATCTCTAGAGCATGTAGCATTTTACTGGGAATAAAACTGATTCTTCTTATTGTAGTGATATAGAAAATATGTGTATAAGCTGCTGTTCCTTTAACAACATCACAATTAGACCACAGCAGATCTGATTTAAGGTGTCTGGAGCTGAAGATGTACATGAGTAAAGACGCCGATGCAACAAACCTAGATACTGTTGAGATGTAAGCTACATTACCAGACTTCTAAATAAAGTGTGTTGCTGTGCTTTTAAGTGATTATTCACTTCCACTTTTACATTTCACCTGTATATAAAGTCATCAGATGCCTTAAAGCATGCTGTTGCATTTAAATCTGATAACGCCCTCTAATCTGTATCATGAACAGCTTTGACTGGAGACACTGCAGCTCCTTTGTTAAAAAAAAAAAAACACTGGCCCACATGTTTTCATCCGATCTGTGAAAACTTCTGCTTTTCTAATGTGTTTATTATAAAACAATAAACTGCATGTGTCACATTCAAACACATCTGTGGTCTTATGTTAACTTAAAAATAAAAAACCACAAGAGAGTTAATCTTTGACAGGAAGTTTTATTATTTCAGTGCTTCATTTTCCAGGGTAAGATTTTCTGCCACTTTTTATTTTATTTTATTTTATTTCCAGATTTGATGTTTTGCAAAGTACTGACAATGCAAGGGATGGTCACAAAATTCCAGATGGCAGAGATATTTTAAATTTTTATTTTTTTAAAACGCAGGGATTTTAAACACAAGTAGCCTGTTACATGAACACCATTAAAAACACTTTGGAAGCGGCGGGCTCTCTGCACAGGAACATCTCATCTAGATGGCCACACACACCCGTCTGCAAAAGTACGTAACTGCTGCAGCTGTTTTGTGCTCTAAAGAAATAGAAAATTATTGATACATGACAGAGTTAATGTAATAGCTGATGTTTGCTTCTTTGAGTACACGTCAAATGTCCTTAAATAATCGCTGGAGTGAGCTGCAATGGGGTCGGTGTGCTATCGAACTATAAAATCTCCAATTTACAGGGCTCAATACTTGTAGCTTTCACAGTAGCACCTAGCCTTACACACAGACATACGCTTCAACATCCACGCCACAGCGATACTATAAGTGAGCGTAACGTTAAATCTCGACAAAACTGATAAATTTGTCTTTAACCGGTACAAGTAACTGCCAAAATACCAAAACGTATAGCTTGATCTTCTGGTAGAAAAAGCTCAATATCATCAGCATACATGAGAAACCACCAAAGTAAAACATATTTTTAGAGGGTAAATGTCAAACTTCACCTGTAATTTCTGAACATATACCACCACTGAAAGCTATAAACTGAATTATGACATGTTTCAACAATATATTGGATGAATATTTTGTCCATTTTAGCAGTTACTTGTAGCTTCTTCGAGCACGAGATGTACGTGTTTGAAATCAGATGACAGCTTTTTCGCTTAGGATTTTATAGCATCTTCATTATCTTTATTATGTTCACATTTTTTGACTCAAATCCTTTTTTTTCTCTCCCTTTGTACAAATTCCCGAGATTCAAGAAATTTAGACCAAGACATTTTGTAGATGACTCTTAACTGTACATTGGCAGCTTTTTTTAATGCGAGGCTAGTATAGTACACCGACGTCTTGTTTGAGTTGGAAGTACACATACATGTACGTACTGTACAGTTGTACTTCGAATCAACAACAATCCCTGATTTGACTCAAAGCAGAGCACAGAAGAACTTCTTCTCCCTGAAAGGGTTTTCTGAGGTGGGCACCGG
This sequence comes from Poecilia picta, assembly GCA_033032245.1. Lineage (NCBI taxonomy): Eukaryota > Metazoa > Chordata > Actinopteri > Cyprinodontiformes > Poeciliidae > Poecilia > Poecilia picta. The sequence continues at coordinate 14,160,578 of CM065366.1, read as the reverse complement.
GGTGATCAGGGGGTCATCGCAGGCGTGCGCGTCGCAGTACGCCATCAGGTCGGCCGCAGCCTTCGATACCTGCAGACAAAGACGATTGGAACATCCTTAGAAATGGTTTCTTTGTCCTTGTAAGAAAAAAAAAGTCACTTGTTGGCTAAAAGATGAGCAGGAATGGGTGTGGCATCGTCAGAAGTGATTTCCGTCTACAGTTGGAATGTGCTTGTGGACCGACGAGATTTAAAGGAGGTGACTCGTATTTCAATCAGCGGCATGAAGGAGTGAAGACGTGGAAACAAGGTTATCAGGCTAAAAGGAAGAGATTCCCAACCCTATAGATGAGCCACTGAAGTGCCACAAGTAAAACAGGTAAAAATGACACAACTTAAGGTTGTTGTGTATGAGAAAAACAACAATCCATAACGGGTCTGAAGTCAGTCAGTTATTCTCATGGCAGCACAGACTGCGCATGGGACTCGGTCATTTTGTTGGAACAGTCTCCTGAAGCAAAGACTAAAGATAAGGACAAATAAATTACACTATAAATATACAATACATTAAGTATACAATAAATTACAATTATCTAAGGCTAGCTAGCAGGACAAATAAAAAAAAGACTTCACTTCTCCACATGACCTTTACCCTTTAACCATTTTATTCCTCAGTTTGATTTTTCTTCTTTTTTTAATGTCCCACTGAGCTTCTTCCAGAACCCATTTGTCTGGTTTACCTTCCTGGATAACGGGAATGTTGGGAGCTGTGAAGAATTCCCACCATACCTTTCGCAATCCATGAGCTACTTGTACATTTTTGCTATACTACAACCAGAGATGTGACAGGCCAACCCAAGGTTCTGGGTAACTGGTCAAGTTTCAGGGAAAGGATAGTCACATTTTTTTCTTTTTACAAATAAAAATCTGTGCGACGACGCATATTTGTATCCTGAACTCAGACGGCTCAAGCACGGTCAGATTGTTTGTAAAATTGGCTTTCAATTCTTTTCACGCATTCTCCAACACAGACACGTGGATTGAACCGTCTGTAACTCTGGCTTCCTGTTTAACCCTAGACTCAAGTCCACAGCTGACTCCAACTGGTTTGACTAACCAGATTTGCGGCTCATTCTCGAGTAAAGCTTCAGGGGATGAGGAGGAGAAGTTCGTTTTCTGTCACGTTTTGCACATATAGGCAAAAAAGATCACTTCAGTTTCATCTCACCTTCTTCAGCATGCCTCCAACAAGTGGGGGGGTTTCTATTAACAATTACATTCTTCCCAATCTCAGTAATAATAATAATAATAATAATAATAATAATAATAATAATAAAAAATCATCTTCAAGAAGTTTGAACATTTCTGCAGAGCTCTGCTGAGATAAGATCGGTTGTCCCAGAGCTTCAGCAGAGACGGTCCTCCGTCTGATTCCCTCGGTTTCTGTCCCTGAGCTCTGCTCTCTGTCTTTGTGAACCATCTTGCGGTCGCCTACTGTTTGAGGAAAATGTACTCATCTGTCCGTCTCCAGCCGAGGTTCACCACGCGTCATTACACACACTGTGTGTATGGCCCTAATAATAACTCGGAATAATGAAAAGCATCAAGTCCGGAGCCCCGTTCTGTCGGCATCCTCGGCTTTTCATGCTGGATTTTTTTTTCTTTTCTCCTCGCATTACGTGGCACAAATTTCGCTCAGGAAAGGCAGCGCTTACTTTAACCCACGCTGCACTTGTACACAGTCATTCAATGATGTGTGCATAGTTGAATGACTGTGACTAAGTGGGAAGGACTGTAAGGGGAAAAAAAACCCACAATTATTTCTGCATTTCCTTCTTAAAACCTCCATTTTTCCAGTGAATCTTTTATTAGTAGGATATTAACATCGATGTTAAAATGTGGCTCTATTCTCTAAGTTGAAGCTCTGTGTAAGAATAAGCTGTGGTTTTTTAAAACATAACAGAAGGTTGGTGAAATCATTGCATTTATTTTGGATTTATCCGTCGATCTTATAGTTCTGCACTTATGGTTTGTTTTAGAGTTTTAAAACGTCTTTTTGAGCCAAAACCATTGAAAAACATTCCAGTGGGCTGCTGTGTCTGTCTTCATCTAATTAGCTCATAACTTTTTACACTGACATGAGTTGAAAAAAATAATAATTTCCCCTTTCAGATCTCTACAGTTTTTTCACATTTTAATGTTTATTAAAACATTTTGTGATCTTGATCTAATAACAAAAAGCTTTCCAAATCAATCTGACCCGATGCCGAAAATATAACTGCCTCCTGAACCGATTAACATGTTGGGTTGCGTCAACCTTAGATCTGCCAACACGGCTTTGTGGTTACTGGTAGTGAGGCTTGAGGATTTGACTTTGACTAGGCCACTTTTCTTTCCTGTTTCTGTAATGCATGAAAACAAAAACACACTTTCGTAATTCTACTGAATGTTTTCCCGAAAGGTCTTGGAGATTGTCAAGATGTTTTGTGGTAAATGCTTTTTACTGTTTGTTCAGAATTGGTTTTGACCTTGAAACTCGCCCAGTTTTTTTTTTTAAATGAATCATGAAGTGCCTCAGATGTTCTTCTGGGTTCCTTTGTGAGCCTCCGCCTGTACCGCCTATAGAGTTCTGCTGTAATCACGGATTGACCTGCCACTCCTTCCCAACATTCATATTCACTGATAATGGCTCTCACTGTGGTTGACTGGAATCACAACGCCTCAGAAATGGATTTGTAATGATGTCAGTAAGTTAGTTTTCTCATCTGCTCATGAATTTCTGTAGATCTGGGCCTATTTCATGTTGTCAGGGAGACTAGGGGATTTCTCGACTGTACAGTGTGTAGCTAGCTAGTAGGGTTACTTTTTAAAAAAATCACATTCGTTACTGAGCAAGTTGAATTTTAGCATAGGACCAGATTGACTGTTTGTAGTTTCTATTCACTCGCTCTGTATCCATTCATTAACTGAAGTGTGACAACAAGAAAAAAAACAGCAAACATAGAAGAAATCTGTACAAGGCAGCCAATATATGTGCATATATTTACAACACTGCATATGTGTGGGTAGCAGATAATTTTACCTTTATCCTGCAGAAACTAGCCTCGATCTTCAGCTGCTCCACCAGCTTCCTGGCCTGGCCGACACTCATGGTGCTGTTCACTGGGGTGTCTCCTTTCATCCTGGCCACAGAAACAGCAACATTTGTGGTTTGGCTCCATACATTAGTCTCATTAGTGCCCTGCTACTCGCTTCCGAGCCGAATACACAGCGATGTACGACTATGTAGCTGCCTATAAGATCTTACCGAAGAGACAATGGAGCTAAATGGCTCTGGTTGCAAAGCGAGCTTCAACCCTGACTGTCACTTATCCAGAAGTATGAGTATCTGTCAGTATTGTGTCACAAACTCATCACGGCTGATTTGTTATGTTATTTGTTGGTGACAAAAGGCAGCGTCTTTCTTTGATAAGGCAAAAGGAGCATAAAGTGGGCCAAGTGGGCAAGTCTATTCGACATGGCCCACTATTTCTCCCTCCCAGTCTGTGCAGCAAAAGCCATAGAGAGACGAAATGCTAGGAGCAGATGACTGAAGCCGTGAAGACAAGTACGAGACGAGGACTTTGCACAAAATAAGAAAAAATAGAGATCAAGACAGATGGGTTATGAATAAAAGCCGAGCAGAAAAAAGAGTGAAGGTCTTTTATTCTGGACCTTTCCTCATTGTCTTCTCCCCTCTCCTTCCAACCATCCCCCCTTTTTCCCTCCTTACCCGTATGATATTCCTCTTCAGGTGCAATCTTCCCCCCTCTTCTCTCTCTCTCTCTCTCTCTCTCTCTCTTTATGTTTGCCTGTCTTTTTCCGCCTCTCCGTGTTCTTCCTCTGTGAGCTTCTGTTCTTTCAGTGTAGCTGAACCCCACCCCTCACAGACTACCAGCCTTGGATGGCACCCTACTCTGTACAGTCCAGTGCGCTGCAATTCTGCCACAGTGAGCACTAGATTTGTGGCGGATGGATGGATGGGATCACCCCCCCCCCTCTCCCTCTCCACCCCTCAGCCGTGAATGGTAGCTACCAGACGGAGGGAGGTGTGGGTGAGGGGGCGAGGGGTGTATGCCACCGGTGGTGCTTCTCCTATGTGGACTGCACCATATCTGTGTGCTGGATTCTCTCAGATTATAATATTCAAATAAATATCAGAGGTGGTTATATATTTTATTTATGTGTTTTTTTTTAATTGTTTGGTTTTTTTACAAAATAAATTGTTGCATGAAATTACCCGCCCCGCCCCCCCTCCACAGACCTGATTGGTATTGTGTTCCTGAGAGATTTTGTGATGCCCATCCTCTCCTCCGTTGCCATGGGGACTGCTGCAGTCTGGTTGAGTGGCTTGCAATCATGTGAAAGATTCGTAGGTTTTCAGCGTTCTTTAAATTAGCCCCATCTGGGAATAAAATAATATCATTTTGTTTCCCTTTTGCCACATGAGGGCGATGGACGAAGAATAAATAAAACGGCAGAGCAGGTGTTTGTTTTCAGGACGCTCTCAGACCAAACACCCTGTAGAGCCAAGATGTCCACAGGCCACACGTCGATACGTTTCGCTTCTTTGTCGATGTTAAATAAATGTATTTGACTGCGTCTGGACTAGAATGTTCGATAAATAATTCGCTATAAATTTAACACAACAGCAAAGCCGACAGGAAAAGCTTGGGGGACGAAACATTTTCCTTCCGTAAAATGTTCAACGCCATCTTTAATTCCTCTTCTTTAATGGCGTAGTGATCCCGACCCGCACTCCGGTGTTCCGGCGGAGGGATATCTTCTCCTTTTTTATCGTCTCTGTGTTCCGTTTGCTATTGATGCCTGCCGTAAATTGTCAGTGGCGTAAAGGGGAAATGTAGAGACAACACAGAATAGCTCAAAAATAAGTGGAAGGAAGTCGATACGGGGTTTTCAAACTGTTTACAAATCAGAAATATTTCATTTAAATTTTGTATTCAACCAGTTTTACTTTGACAGCATGAAAGAAATCTGGTGTAATAAGTCATTAAAAGAGAAAATATGATTATACAGCAGCTCTTGTTATGATATTGTTTTAGGAAAACAACCAACAATATTAAAAGAATATCTTTAAAAATCTTCTAAAACAGCAAGGCATTGTGTAAACATCTGCCAATTAGTATTTTGCTGCTAATGAAACATACAAATTGCAATTCCGACTTTTAAAGTCATAAATAGTCAGGCCAAATCAATTTCTTTATCAACATTGAAAGCTCTCTGGCCAACCAGCCAGTTTCCCCTTGATGTTCCAATAACGATCAATCCTAAAACATAAAGACGATTGAGCGTTTGCTGTTAAAATATATTCACATATCTCAGAAATATTCCTGTTTGTCTTTAGGTTTAGATTTAACTTAAGGTTACACACGGATGATTTTATTTGAATAATTAGAGCACTTCTCTCATTTCTCTCCTTGTTGCTGGTTAACTTAAGCAGAACAGAGCAGTGGATGTGAATGGCTGCAGTTGCAGGACTCCATCTGCTGGCAGTTAAAGACTCCTGAGCATAATCCCCAGAAACAAGCTCTATAAATCGACCCATCATCTGAGGTGACACATTTTGGCTAAGGTGACAATCAAATACAGTTCTGGTTATGTTTTTTTATTTATTTTTTATTCTGTTGTTATTAGGAGTAGCAGATGAAGGAAAAGCATAAATAAAAAACCTTGAAGTGAATTAAGGTGAGTTCCAGTTCTTTCTGAAGTGGTTATTTCCTAGGCTTTACGGTGGAATACAGACATTTCTTCAGGCATGTAAACGTTACCAACATACCACACTCGGCTGTACTTCTTACTCTGTGCATTTATCCGAGCCACCTAATGTGCCATGTGAGAATTAAACACTTAATTAACATATCCTAATTAAGTTACACTTAATTACTGTAGCAGCACATAGGGACCTTTGAGTCTGGAGACACGACTGAAAAATCTGGACTTACTGAACATTGATTTCATGCACTTTACTCAGAAAATCAACTACAGCCTGTGGAACAAACAGAATGAGGTCTCCTGCTATATCTAGAAAAATAACGCCCTGGGAGGTTGCCCATATTGCCCCTGTCCAGTGTTGTATAGTAACGAAGTAAAAATACTTAACTACTTTAATTAAGTATATTTTGGAGTACTTCATACTTTCCTCGAGTATGAAAATTTTTGATAATCTTTCACTTTTACTTCACTATATTTCCGAATTTAATTTCATACTTTTACTCCGATACATTTTCAATGTGTGGTTTAGTTACCCGATACAAAAAAGCAAGAAAGAGAAACGCTGGAGTTTTGACCCCACCTACTGATTGACTGCTACAAAGTCGGTAGCCTAGTTACCTGGGCTTGTTCATCACCACCAATAGGAAACACCCATAGACATAATATAATATAAGAGCAGACCCCGCATTGGCTGCTCCAGGAAATACGGCGGCCATCTTGGAGCGGTAGTCCCTCCTACTTTGCTTAATTAAAACAACAGAAGATGCATCAGCACTGAGGGATATTGTTGTTTGGATCTATGGATTATTGATGTGAGGCTCCACAGACAACATTTCACAAGTAAGATGGACATATTATTGTGTATATATTGTGATTATAATATTACTTTTTTGATTGCTGATTTTATGTTTTTACATGCACCATGTAGCACTTTGAGATTTTTATTAATGAAAAGTGCATTATAAATTAAATTGATTATTATTATTACTTTACTGTATTTATGTCCACCGGCGAGATACCAGCTAATATTATCTACAGGGCTTTGGTGTAATACGGGGTTCAGCCCCGATATGAAGGATAACTGAAATTCCGTAAATCTAAAAAAATTAATTATTCTCTAACATTGATTTAAATTCTCTGACACAAGAGTCTATATTAGAAATGAAACAATATAACATATATTATAAAACTTATTTTATGTGTTATAACATTGACCAGCAAAGTTTACACAGGTGGTAAAGACTATTATTATGGAATTCTTTCACTAGTAAGATACATCCCAAATCTTCCGTTTTTTTGTTGAAAGTTTCATAAAGGCATGATGTGAGGAAGAAGAGGGAGAATCTATTAAGAGAGACGGATTCACTGCAGCACAGATGAATCTCACAACGGATTTTGGACTGAATCTATATACACTGCTTAAAAAAATAAAGAGAACACTTAAACAAGGATGTGCTATTTGAGTGTTCCTTTTATTTTTTGAGCAGTATATATATATATATATATATATATATATATAGTATATATATATATATATTCAGTATTAATCATTATTTATTTGTATTTGTATAGTAATTTAAATATGTATTATTATAATAAATTATACACACATCCGTTCACAATAAATTATCCATGGCTGTGTGCTTTGTAATATGCTCATCATACATCGATATCAGAATATTCCATTCCTATTCTATTGATAGCCACTAAGCATACACAGTAAAAATGCCGGTGTTGAATTAACATCCAAAAGTGTCTATATGTGTCCAAGTCAGCTGGTGTTAAATTCAACAATACAGTGTGTCACATTAACATTTACAACAGTGTTAGTGTTAAAATATATTAAAAGTAACACCAGTGTAGTGTTGATCACTAAACATAATCTGGTGTTAAAAAAGTAACTTGACCCACAAGGTGTCAATATCAATCAAATCCAGTGGAAAATATTCAAAACAATACACAGAAATGGAAAGTCTAACTTTTCTTAAACCCAGTTCAGTATTATAGACCAAAGTTAATTTAACAAAAAAATGGGTGTCAATCTTTTAACACTTTCAAAAGTGTTACTTTAACACCAGCTGACTTGGACATATATAGACACTTTTGGGTGTTAATTCAACACTGGTATTTTTACTGCGCATTTAAATATGCTGAACTATGTATTAAAACATACTTAAATAATACAAGTGTTTATAAATGTAGTTTGATAGATGTTTGAATATAGTTCCAGTAACAAAAAAAGCATGTTATGATCGATTAAATGCGCCGATATGTCATTTTGCCTGCTAAACACATAATGCTGAGTGGAGTGGTCTACCGCTCCAAGATGGCCGCCCTAAATCTCGTTAGCGACAATAGGCGAGAGCGGAGCATGAGGCATCTATCCTTATATTATGTCTATGGATACACTTGTTTTGCTTCTCCTATTAAACACAAATCAAGTTTCACGATGAGCAGCAGCCACATGTCTCTAATGCCACATAATGACCAGTTGTTGCACCAATAGTTTGTGAAGTAGAGGAATCGTAACGGCTTTTTTTGTTCATGTTGGCCACATTTTCTGTACTGACTATTTTTCTCATTTTCAGCTCTGACCTTACTTGAAGGGAAAACTTAAGGCTTATTTTTGTATTTTCTGTCCTGGAGGGGAAACTAAGAATCTGGTTCAGTTGTAAAGCAGGTTAAGTTAACCTAGTAGGTAAAGCACCTAATTCTCTTAACTAAATGACACCTGCAGGTTTATCTATTAGCAGGTTTAATTTTGCCTGCACTTGGTTGTGTACATTACTTTAACTGTATTTGACAAGTTTACCAAAATATAAAAAATGTAATTCAAACTGCATTTGCCTTATTTTACTTTTTATTTGTACTTTTCATTGCATTACTTGAGTACATCAATTTTTACAGTACTTTCCATACTTAAGTACAAGAAAATTCAGATACTTTAAAACTTTAACTTGGACTTTTACCAAAGTCATATTTTGGAGAGGTACCTATACTTTTACTTGACTCTGAGATTTCAGTACTTTATACAACACTGAGCAGTAGTTGGAAAGAACATGGGTCCATTTCATATGGGTCCAACAACATGTCTGTGTGAAGTGAGCTTCTCAAGCCTGGCTACTATAAAAACTAAAACCAGAGTCTTTCTCTCTGTCTTTCTTCAGTTTCTGCCAGGAAATCAGCTCTTTTCATCCAAACATGCATAGGTTTCACACTAGATGGGTAAAATATACAGATATTGACATTTTGTACATGCAACTCTTCATATTGTAACAGTGAATATCAAAGTGAAATGTTTCCTAAATATTATTGCTTCTTTCAGAATAAGAATTATTTTCTGTATTCCAGCTATAACAATGCTTGTGGATTAGTTTGTAAAACACTTTGAAGTTTTCTACAACTTCTTTAAATTTAACACCAGTGTTGTGGTTCTGTTCAGGTGTATTGTTAAGTGCAATTTGAAATAAGAAATGTAAAATGTGATAAAAAAAATACATTTTGGTGTTTATTTGATTCCTGTTCAAGATACTTTGATAAGAATGACTAAATATGTAATTTAGGCGGCTACAGAGTATCTTTCTTTACAGTTTTGGTTGGTGGTGTGCCTCGAGATTTTTTCAATTAAAATAATGTACCATTGCTCAAAAAAGGTTGAAAAATACTGGATTAGATAGACATCTTCTCCCGCTCAGAGGAAACCACTGCGCATGTGTGGAGCTCCGCGTGCGAGTAAAGGTGGAGCCGATGGGTGACAACACACACCAAGTCACGTTATTGCTTGGATCTTACGGCGCCACCTTAAGACCCCGAACCTCACATTTTAACGGACAAAAAGCTCAAAGTGACTTGGATGTAACGAGTAACGCGACAGTTTTGTAGAAATGTAGTGAAGTAGAAAGTACAGATACTTACTGTAAAATGTTGTGGAGTAAAAGTAGAAAGTACACATCGATAATAAAACCTGCAGAATGTGCTTCTGAGAAGTCTGAAGTTTTGATTTTTAATTTACGGAACCGCTGTCTTCACCTCGTCATTCACGTCGACTGCCATGACGGCAAACGGTTTTCGTCTGAACCCATTTGGGGAGTCGATTCTGTAACTGGACTCATTCAGACACCTCAAGGCTGAACGTGTTTCAAGATGAACAGTAATTGTAATTGTGAAGATTGGTGAATTATCAATGTCAAAGTAAATTACACATTATGAGACTGGATATTGGTGCATCGTCCAACATGACCTGGTAGACACAGTCACACAGTAACTGAGTCATGCCCCAATGACTGATGAGCTCCCATTAATACTTACAGTTGCTTTTTGATCTTTATGTCAGATATATCTAACAATACCTAGCTAAAAGTCCTTAAAAATGATTTGCGAAAGCTGTAAAAATAAATATTTTAAGTATTAAGTTAGATTCCCCACACCACCAGGGGGCCCCCAAGAGCACCAAGCTCGCTCTAAGAAAAATGTTCCATCAGCATTTGATAACTTTTTGAAGAATTTGAATGAATATGACTTACACCAACATTTAATTCACTTTGGGATCAATAAAGATTTTTTATTATTATTTGAACTGAATCGACATGTTCATAGAGATGTGACATATCACTTTCCCTCCACTCAGTGTTCAACACAAAGACCACACAATCCATGTTGGTCTCAGTGCAGAGCACCTTTCTCCATCTGGCCCCTACATGTCTTGCAGCAAACTGCAAACAGATCTGTTTGTGAATTTCTATGAAATATGGCTTTTGTCGGAATGCTGCTTCTGAGAATTTTACATGGTCACAAAGAAAATGTCACATAAAATCCTAATAAAGTAGTGAAGCTCGTGGTTGTAATGTGACATAATGTGAAAAGGTTTTGTGCTTCTGGATACTTTCACAAGGCTCAGTAAGTGTGCACTCAATGCAAAAACAATGGCATACTTAAAGGATCGTCTTGATTTTATTATTATTTGGTTAATTCCTAATTTTCACTCATTCTTAGGGTGGTTGTTTCATCCTCTTGATCCTCTCCACCGTCACTCTGTGCTTGTTCAGTATTCAGATTGCGAAGATTCAGCGTTATCACAGATTAAAAAAAAAATCCAAATAAGTGGAGTGCAATTTTTTGACATCATACTAAGCAGTACAATGTGTCATTATTCCACCCTGGGTCAAAAGCATCAAAGCCTAAAACAAGTAAGTCATTAACGTGTATTTTAAATTACACTCTCGTTCTCACAGAGTCGGTGCAGTAGAGCTTGTTTGAGGAAGTTACATCAGTCGGATGCTGGGTTTGTTTCAACCTCTCTGATCGATCTGCCCTGCGGCTGCGGCAACACGCTGCCGTCAGTCGCAAACCGTTCTGACGTAACGATGATAAGCGAAGCAGATGATCATTCGAATCATCGGTCGCAATCGTCCATTTGCATCGACAGAAACGTAAAGAATCGATACTTTCCAAATAGACACTACTGGCTTCATTCATAGAGTGCTGGTGATCTGCTGATAGTGCCAGCCTGCATGTTTTCGCTCAGAGGAGCTTTTAACAGACTTCAGTAGATCAGAACCTTTATTTTAAGCCGTATTGGGCATTTTATGTAAATGAGCCATCAGTAGTGCATTAAGCAGAAGGAATCTGAAAGTTGTGCTTTACTTTTATGTTTAGCGTACTTCAACGTGATATCTCTAAATTAAATCAGACAGAACTAAACATAACCCTTAAGTGTAAATCATATTTGACTGAAAGGTGTTTAAAGTCCACTTGGATTAAAAAAGTTTCATTTTGGAACAGGGGAAAAAAAAATCATTGAATCAGATTTTTTTTGTTCAAAACTACTTTTTTTTTATTGTGTTAGAAAATTTTGTTTTAGTTTCAAAACAATCTTTTAGCACACTTATGGGCTAATTTATGTCCACAATTTTTATGTGTAAATTTGTTTTTAGTTTATAATTATTCTCATTGATTTTGTTGCTGTTTTTTCTCTACAACACTGTAGTGCAGCTCTTGTTTTTAAAACTGACACCGACATTAATGGAACTTATTCCTTCCATCAACATCAGTGTTTTCGACTCTCTCTCATGCCAAGTTAGAAAGGAATTCTTCCATCTGAGACCAATTCGTGTCAAGTGTATCTAAAACGTGGAAGCCCATGTCTGACAACCAAACAAATCGATAAGCGTTAAATCAATGAACAGATGGGACGCCATGACACACACACACACACATCTGCATCTTTATTATCCTTTGCAACATGTCATACAAATCTTCTCAAAATCTCAGCATCCGCATGAATGGCTCAACAATATTTGAATGCCAATATATTAAAACAAAATGAATTGTATTAAAAATCTAAATAATTGTACCGCATGTTGGGCTTAGCGAGGAGATTCAGTCATAAATCCATCACTGGTTAGAGAGAATATTGGCCAGAATCACTAGTGCTGCAGAAAAGAAAGCAACACAGCAAAGAAACTTTGCTTTCTTTCCTATAATACTCGCAGAGGAAGACCACCGTGGACAGCTACAGATCCTGCGTTTGTGCATTTCAAGCTGGAAAACTTTAGCGGCAGCACATGGATTCCGATTGAAACAAATTGAGCAGTGGCTCCCCATCACCAGCCCATCTGCTTAAACGTGACCAACATACTCAGTCTTTTGATATAGCAGCATCGCGTTTGTCACAGTGCACCTCAGAAGGATTATGAAGAGTATAGTCGGTACATGGAGGTAAAAAAACCGCCTAAATACAAGCCAGATGCTACAATATGAAAAATTACAATTGGTTAAAGAGGAACAATCCATTAAGAAAAAAAGGGGCAGAGGGGGAAGGAGGAGGCAGCGCTAGAGGGAAGTTTACATGAGTTTCTGGGTCTCTGGTTGGAGACGGGATGGAAAAACAGCACAGTGTTACTATGACGACGTCGTACCTGAAGAAGAGTTCTTGGCCCCCCATCAGGATGGAGGAAGGGTGGTGCTCTACTTTGATTTCTCTTCGTCAGCTGAACCATTAATAACCTAAAATTCTGAATTTGGTACAGAAAATTATTCCATAAAGTTTGAAAGTAAGCTTTCAAAACAGGAATAACTAGAGTTCCCCGAAGTAAGCGAAGGTATACAACTTACCCAGATGACCAGCAAGAAATAACCCAGTTTTTTTGTGTGTCCAAGAGAAGCAGACAAACAGAAAATCTGAACACACACCACACACACACACACTCACAAAAAGAGGCCCTTCAGTTCCCATAAATTAAAGAATTTCCTCCAGAGAGTCTCTCTCGAGGTCAGCAACGACCCTGCTGTGCAGCAAATTCACACAGTGTGACATTAAAGTAATCCGCTTCGGCAGCCATTTTGCATATAGAGTTCATACAAAAAAATCTGGTAGCAACAGCAAGCGAGCGAGTGAGCCAACTTTCTCTCTCTCTCTTTTTCTCTTTTCAAGGTGAGCTGAGCTGCAGAGACGGGAGGAGGAGTGGTCGGGCTGACGTTTCTCCAGCCGAAAGAGGGCGAGACGTTAAAAGAAAAAAAAAGAAATCACCAAAACCCCAGAGCGCCATGTTGACCCTCGTTCACCAACATCCAAACTGTCATGGCAGAGTTTGAGGGAGTCATTCTGTCCATGTAGACTTTCGTGTTTAAAAAAGAAAATAAATGCATGTAATACAACAACAAAAAAAGAAAAAGAAAGAAAAGAAGTATGGCTGTAGAAAAATATAAGAACAATAACAAAGTCGATCAATCAGAAAATAAATCCACCAAGTAAAATTCGGGATTTGTTCACCCAGTTTCCACAGCAGCTGTGTACCAGTTTACACAAACTAAAGGCATTTTGGTTTTTTTCAGACAACTGGAGCCAGACCTGACGTTAATCACAGCTCGAGAAAGAAAAGGGTTCACTGCAGTCGGAGTCGAATACTTGAGAAAAGCAGAGGATTCTGGTGTACTGCGGCTCTTTGATCTGTCGCATACACACACTTTGCTACTGTTTGGACCTTCAAGTCACTTGTGAAGAAATACGTCCAAAATCTGCATACTTTGTACTTTGCCCTCCGCCGCCGTCAACAAAAACAGAAGCTGCTGCTTTTAAGTTTGTCAGGAGGAGAATCAATAACCGAGTTCACTTCAGTTAAAGTTTGGGCCAAATTACAATGCCTTGCAAGTATTCATACCGTACATTTGCTCACATATCCATAAACCTCAATTGGGTTTTTATTGGATGGATTAAGAAAAGAATAAATAAAAAATTCTGAATAGTTCGTCCTATAAATGTGTTTAGCCCCCTCGACTCTGATGCCTCTAAATTAAAAAACAGTGGAGCCACACTGGTGAGTTTAATAAAAATCTTCCAGGAAACATTAGAATCTCGAATTAAATGAATACTTTTGCAAGGCAATATTCTGTATGCACTGCTGTTAAAAATATAAATATGATCTTATGTTAGAAAAATCCGCTCCACCAAATTAAAAGACATTACATCCAGTTAAATACAATGTTTTAAGTTCTGTTAGAACTACAGCACTTCAATTCATCTACTGTCGAATAACCATTTTTTAAATTTTATTGAGTTATAATGAGCTAATTAAATTGAATGTTATCCTCCTGTAACAGATTATATTCTCTCTCGCTTTCTCGGAGTCTGAACCACTCTAATAGTTCACAGTGAATCAAGAAACATTTTCAGACCAAACCAAACAGCTTGTTATCAAGATAATGCATAGTAATGGAGAAGGTCCCATGAGTCGAGCTCAGGAATAATAATAATAATAATAGGACTGATGATGATTAATGGTGTGAAAGTAATTCAAAGATGTTTGGCTTGAAGGCTGCAAATAACTTAAAATGCATTGGCATCCACATCTACTGCCATGTAAAAAAAAAAAAGCCCAAAACATTCAGCTTTTATTACAGTAGCAATTTCTGACAATAAAGAAAATATGTATGAAACATTGTGAATATATTAGTTCCAAGTATTCCATGTTAAGGAATACTTGGTTAACATGGATACTTGGAATACTTGGTTTCAAAGCAGTTATTAGTACCTCTAAAAAACAGGTTTAGCATAAAAGTGACATGAAGCCTTTTGTAAGTAGTTCTTTCATTTTTAGGAGATTTTTTTTTCAGATCGCCTGATTAGAAATCAGCAATGATTTCATCATCATCATCATCTGGATGCAAACAGGCTGTTTGGGACAGGTACTGGCAAAAACACTAAACAGTTGGGATTGCTAAGCTTTACTTGAGCTTTATCGGGCACAACAGAAGTGCCACATCACCTCAATCAGACATGTTTAAGAAAAAGAAAATAGTAATCGGCACCAGTTGTACTGACAGCGGGAGAGCCATTAACTCTGAAAGAGTTTATGTTAGTCTCCTAAACCTTTTCCCCCCATTAAAATAAATGTTTTCAAATTGAAGGTTGGGCTTTTCTACATGTTTCAGTGTGAAACTATGCTACTGCAATAAAAACAAATGGATTTGAAGGCTTTTAAATAACACTGTGCTTCTTCAAATGGGTTCCGTTTAGTGAATAACAAACTGCAGAGGGGCAGATTATTATTATTATTATTATTTTTAAATGCAGAAACAATTTTATGACCTAAAAAGCTTTGCAGGACCTTAAATGTCACCCATGTGCTCTGTTGATTTCTAGAAATCAACTGCAGGTCTGTTTCATGCTACATATTAAACTATGTTTTGTTAAGCAGCAAACACAGAAATACAACTTAACACAGAAAGGGGAAAAAAAAATCAGTTTTCACACTTTGAGATTTAAAAGCACACTGCAACAGCAGGAACCAACCATCTGCTGAACTGTTTGCTAGGAAATGCTCATGTAGTGGAATAAATGCATTTATACAATTGTAAAACCTGCATTTCTAATTTTTCGCATTGACATTGCATGTTAATGCACCATTTAAACAAGTCTGCAAGATTTAATCATCGAAATGGCAAAAAACAAACAAGAAAACTTTACTTTCTAGGTCCACACCTCACTGTTCCACAGTTCAAGCTGAAAGAAACAATGAAACTGATTAAATGAAAGCAAAGTTCATGATTTAAAAACAGTAACTGAGGTCCTACCTCATCTCTCTGATAACAAATTAATGGGCAGTAAAGTGCATTGCGCTGCTACATGTGGTGAAAAGTAGTAAAGAGCTGTTGTAGATGAATAACAATGAACCCTTTCCATGGTGCATTCAGGTTCTGCATGCATTTATGATCTCGGGCAAGAAAGTCGCTCCTCCTGCATGAACGTTGACTGTAAACAGGAACAAAAAGGAAGAGGTATTAGATCTTAAAAAAAGATATCTGAATTATGTCGGAGCTGTACAAAATATTGGCACATTATCTTATGAACAGTATGCTGGATGGGGATCAAATTGTCTAACAATAAAACAAATGAACCGCCAGTCCTCTGTCTCGTGTTTCACAGTATTGAAAGTGCACTATTTGCCAAATCCGCCAAGATTCTCTCTCGACCTGTCGCTCTAAAAAATGTGCTGCACTCTTCTTCTTTTTAATGTCCCTTCAATGCTACACAGTCCTGACCGTCGGCCCCCTTCCCCCTTCAAACCTGCGTCTCCACACCATTTAGTTTAGGCATCAAGATCCGAGGAGTCACCCCGGAGTTGAGGTCCCTCTCAAATTCCAAGAGCTGACCCATGAAGTTCAGGTTGGGCGACACCACGGGCCGACGGCTCCGCACGTACTTGTAGGCGTCCGTCATGGTCATGAGGGTGTGCTTCATAAGGTAGGCGATGACGATGGTTGCAGAACGGGACACACCTGCCTGGCAGTGAACCAACACGCCCTGTCCACTCTGATATGCCTCCTCTGGGGATGAGAACAACAACTTGATCAATGTTTACCTTAGTATGTGAAACATGACTTTTTTCACTGTAATTTTGACATTAAAGTAGAAATATACCAAGAATACAGAGCGTCTCTTTGCTTATAAGTGGTGCATTTTGGTGTATGAAACCACAAACGCACACAGCTCTTTGTCTGGGCACCTCCAGGATTTGTAAAGACAGATCAGCTGGACCTTACAGCAGCCTTTGCTCTGTCCTCGTCACGCCTGCATCACCATTTTGGTATCCATGTTTTGAAGGGGCTTACTGCTTACCCGATTTAGAAAATCTTTTCCATCATGCTCATTCGTTATCCCTCTTTATCTTCTTCTCTTTTGTGTGGGGTGCCACAAGGTTCGATGTTAGAACCTCTGCTTTTTTTCCTTACACATGTTGACACTTGTATCAATAGTAACGCAGCAAGACGTTACATTTCATTGTTATGCAGATGATTTACAGATTTATTTACCATTAAGACCAGAATTAAATAATCCACAACATTCTCAAACAAAAAACAAAGCTGATTTTATTTGGTGACAAAACTGCCACTGACTGCTAAATTAATTTACTGCTTTCTTTTATCTACCTTGATTTTAAGCTGCTTTTCATTAAGCACTTTAATCATGATAATGACATCACAACATTTCATTAGAGCCAGGTATTGTTCTGGGGACTGTGTTAATATTCATCAGAGAGACAACCTGGAGAAACAAACAATCTCTGTGTGTTTTTCCAAACAGTGCTCTCTAGCGATGGCTTGAAGGTAAAAGTCTTAACAGTTTGTGTCCAGCATGTGTGGGATCACCAGAGATGTTCCCTGCTAATTCTTGAAAACAGGACTATAATGTAAATGTAGAAACAATTATTATAGAAAAAGAAAAAGCTCTGAAAACAGAAATGGTCATTTCTTTAACCCTAACCAACTACAATGAGAGTCAAAATTTCCTAGTTCCTAGTTTTCTTTTACTGGATGCTGGAAACTGATAGCAAACCTTCACCTAAATGCTAGCTGATCTGTAAGTGAGCTAATTCCCCAATCCAAAACACAATGCTTACACCACATACACACAGACGGGCACAACAAAACATTCGGTTATAAAAGTTGAATTCTCACCAATAAACTCAAAAACCTCCTCGAAGTACTGGCGAAGGTTTTGCTTGCTGTTGTCAGTGGCTGGGAGCCTTTTGTAGCGGAGCCCTGCGTTGGTGTGGTAGAGGGGCAGGTGTGTGGTCACATTTACCACATAGCCAATGTTGAGGCGCAGCAGCAGGTCCAGGTCCAGGGCGTCTCGTTCGTTCCCCAGGAACAGGAAGGGCAGGATTGGGCTGATGACGGCGTTCTCCGCATCGGGAGTCATCACAGTCTCATCGGACAGGGAGGCAGGCAGCGATGAGGAGAGTGGCAACGACAGCCTCACTGGTGAACAACAAGGAAAGTGTGGACGTGCATTGGCATTTTGAGAGTGGCTACAAGACTCAAATTCAAGCAAAAGGATATCGACTTCTGGTCACTGCTAAAAAAAAGAACGCCATGCTGGACATTCATTGTTGGGTGTGATCTCATGCTAGCACCACAAACATTATGTAGCTACTTTGAAATTTGATTGAATGCTCTCAAATGTAACTGCCAGTACATTATTTACAGTTTCAATTATTATAAAAAAATATCCTCAATGTAGGGTTAGCTTATTGGTGTTTAGACTTCAGGCTACCAGATTTTTGAACTTTCAGTATTAATAAAGAGACATGACCTGCTGTACCCAGATGGACTGTAAGTTATCTTACTTCGGTTGTTCTCCTCATCTTGCTCTCTGTTAAGGGAGTTCAGGGCCAGGTGAAGGGACTGAGCCGATGGCAGAGAGTGTCCTCCCTCCCTTTCTCTCTGCCAGGGTTTGGGTTTGATCAGTGTGCTGGGGGCCGAAGGGGGTGGGGAAAAGGACACGGTGATGGCGGAGACACGGAGCGGGGAGAGGGCGAACGCGGATACACTTGGCCATGCTCAGGACTGTCGCTCATTCCAACATCTTCTGCTTTATTCAAGAGCCTCTTCAAAGAGTTGCGGCCATCATCGTAGTTTGATCCCAACCTGCTGCCTACAAAACCAAGGGCAGCCATTTTGCCTTGCTGAAGTCGTCGTCGGCCAGCATGGTCAGTGAAATTAGTCTGAGCATATTCCTGAAGATTCTGACAGTCCAAGAGGGCAAGGCCGGGTCCGTTACTGCCATTCTGGGTCTGGCTAGAACAGCTTTTCCCAACACCCATCCCAGCGCAGTTGTTCTTTTGGGCTTTGGAATGGGTCATTTTCTTGGCCAGTTCCTCAGGCCAGATGGTGCGCACGCTGTAGTCGTCATCGTCAGCTTGTAGCATAGCCATTGGGTGAGTCGGTCCTAAGCCTCTTCCAGGAGGCTTTCCCCGGCGAGGGTTGAACGTCACCACTATCGGGTCGCTGCTGCAGTAGCTGCAGGAAGAACTGCCAGTCTGAGATGCCTTGTTGTTGCAACCAGACACACAGCTTTGGATCGCCCGCAAAGGGGTTGAAGACGACAGAGAAGTACAGGGAAGGCATCCTCCTACTAGCTTCTTCCGAAGGATAGCAGGACTCTCAAAGTTTCCAGCCTCTCCTGCCGCAGGAGGCACAAGGTAGAGGTTTGAACAGAGCTGCTCGACAATTGGAAGCAGTGCTGTTAGACGAGGAAGTGTTTGATGTGGAAGCGGTGGAGAGGCAGCCACCCAGATTCTTCAGGCCCATGTCTTTACTTCTTCTCTTCACTGCGCCAACATTGTGGCCACAGGAAAATGAGGTAGAAGTGCTTCCTCCACCTCCTTGGTAACTGGAAGAGTCTCCTTTACATCCCGTGCATCTTACCAACCTCCAGCACCCACAGTTGAATGGGTGCGCACAGTCAATGGTACAAGTGTGGTCTGGACTAGGGAACCCTCCGACACGGGAGGAGCAAGGGGAGAGAGGAAGACCATGAAGAATGTGAGGGCGGTGATCCCTTGAGCGAGGAGGGTGAGGTTGGTTAAGCTGCTGAAAGGAGACTGGGGCATGAGTGGTTTGGGATGGGGGAGATGAAGGATAGGTGGAGTTTAGGATGGCAGCATGGGGAACAGGAACAGAGTGGTGGTGGTAGGGCAGACTGTGGCTATTATGGCTTTGATGAACAGTTCCCAGCTTGGAACTTTTCCTGTGACCCAAAGAGGGAAATTTCTGGTCACCTCTGTAATGAAAACTGGAGTTTTCTTTCTCCTTTTCCCCCTTGAATGTATGCTGATTTGCCTGAGCAGGGACAAACTGGAGGATCCCTCCAGGGGACGACGACAGCTGACGGACTTGTTGTGGCTTATGCTCGAATCCACAGGGCCTCCCAAAGCTTCCGGTTTTTCTCTCGCATTGTCCTTGATCAAACTGGGAAGAGACGCATTTCCCTCTGCCGCCTTTTAACTTCCAGTGCGCCCTAATGAGTTACTTAATCCTCCCCGTCTCCCTTTGTCCACCGATACCTTGATATCAATAGTATGTGTGTGGGAGGGAAGCCGTGGGCAAGCGTTACTGTGCCATTGCTATGGCAGTGGCTCGGGTTGTGGAGGACATCTGCTGGGATGGCAGGCTGGTCGCCCTTGAATCTCTGCACACGGGATGACCTGCGCTTGCATTCCACACTCACTGATTTACATGCGGGTGAGTAAAAGTGGGAATGAGAGGCGTGGAGATGCGAAGGCTGGGAAACCCGTCCATTGGTAGAGGCTGATATCTGAGAGGAATGCTGTGGGATGGTTTGTGGGGAAGCCTCACACACGTTTTTGGGGCGCTGAATGACCACTATGCGCTCGTCAAGAGGGAGGGGAGGCATCTGGGTTTATGCAAAGCTGACCAAAGAGAGAAGAAAGACAAAATCAAATCAGTCAGGGGAATATTATTGCAAAAGCACTTTACATTTCACTAGTTGTAGCAAAGCCCTTAAAACTGCCGTCATACTTTTATATATCTTAAAATAGGGAGTTATTTATTAAAATGAATAATATATTTGACTTCGAAATCTAACGTACAAGATTGATACCGTTAAAATCTTCTAAAATTGTAAAATGCTACAACCACAAACATTATATTTTAGATGGATGTTATGGAAAAGACCAACACAAACGTGTAAACATTTTTTGAAGTGGAGGAAAAGTAATACTGCAAATGTAGAAACCAAGGTTCCCCCCCACCCATTTGACTTTTCATTGCTTGTGAACAGAAAGAAGTTTTTCCACACATTCTAGGCCATTACAAGGAATTAATATGATTTGATCAAAACCATAGTCATATCATTAATTAAATGACACAAGCTGAACATTTGGAGTATCAAAGTAGATGGTGGAAAATAAAAATTATGACCACAATATTCAGATTTTTAATGAAGACGTTAAAAAAAAATCATTTTTGTTCCACTTCATAATTATGCACCACACTGCGTTGGCCTGTGACATCAAGTACAATACATATTGTTTGAGGTTATAAAGTGATAAAATGTGAAAAACCTTAAGGACATTGATACTTTTAAAAGGCACCGTTAACTCTTAAAAGCGGTGACACATACTCACAGTAAATTCATACGTTTTGCACTTGAAAGACACTTGCAGTTTTTTTTTTGCATAACTGTTAAAATAAAGAACCTCTGATGTTAAACATTATTTTCAACCTTGCAGAAATTTACATTTGCATCAACAAAAGGAGAAACCTCCCAACAAAAACCAGGTTCATTTCAAGTGCATGTTTGACTGGGATGGATATTACAGTTCATATATCCATTCAAACATGCAGCTCCCAGCTGGTCCTGGTTATACCATGGACAATGATTCTTGTCTGTAATTACAGTTTAAATTGTTCCCCTTGTTATATCTGAAGGTGCTAACCTGTTTGCTGTTGGCAATGCATAATCCCAGCTAATCCTGATGGCACTGAGGGTTCTTAACAGCTAAATCCCAAAAGCTGTGATAAATGAGCTGCAACAACCTTCATCCCCTCTGAGGGGCCCAATTCTTAACAAGATGCATTAATTTGAAATAATAAACCAAGTCATGGAAAAAACCGCTAAAGCACTACAATGCAGTGGCTTTCAAAAATGTTAAAAAACCAGGTTTTACTAGATCCAACTCAACCAACTGAACCAGAGAGCGGCTTCACAGGAGAATGGTTCAATGAAATTTGACTAAATATGTGGGGGTCGCCTGAAAAAAGCTGTGAGTCAGGGTGTTGTGATTTCCTCACAATCTGATTCTGATCCTAATCTGATTTGGAGAACCTTTATGAGGCAGAGTTGGCAAATATTGCGCAGTCCAGATATGGGGTGATTGGAAAAACCCATTTTGACTAAAATTAAATCAAGAGGTGCATCAACAAAGCTTTTGTTTAAGGTTGTGCACATTTCTTATTTTATAATGCCATTTTATTTCATAATTCAAGAAAATGTCACAGTTCTTCAGTTAATTTGTAAAGAAAAAAATTTTCTTTTATGCATCATTTATTACAATTTTATTTTTTGACGAAACAAAATCCTGGTGATGCAAGCAATATTGAGAACCACTGCATCGGTGAACCTTTCATGTTAAATCTGAAGAATATGCCAAAATGCCTGCTTTGAGATGTTTAACCACAATTTTTGCAATGGATAGAATAATTACAAAATGAGGATAAGCTTTAGCCTGTCAGCGTGTGTACCTTGAAGCAAATAAAAACTAAAATCAATCTGCATTTGTTGTTTCTGGTCTGCATTGTGAAAGGAAAACAAGAAAGTGACTCATGTCTAATAGCTTGGAGCATTTCTTTTCTTCAGAGGCTGCTTGAGTGCTGGAGAGTCTTGTGATCATCTGAAATGAAACACTTCCAGCCTCTATTTATGGTATTGGTTCATCCTGCCTTTGGTGCAAACAGAACAAACCAGCTAATTTATTTGGGCCTGCCAGAAACAAGCATTTGTCCATGCCGCGGTATCAACAGGGAGCCCACATACACAACAACACAGTGTAGCTAAGGAGTAATTTTTCATTTCATTTTATTGCAAGAAAAGATTATCCGAGTGTTTCTCTTATGCAAGCAGTTGTGCAAAATAAACACGATAGCAGCTTAAATTGCTTCTGTGATTAATGCTACCTACAGAGTTGCTATACTTGTTACATTAATTTAATATTAACGTTTTTTGCAGTGCAGTCATAAGGCTGCTGTGAGACATTAGGATGAAATATTACTGCCATTAAAATGAAAATCCACCCTCTTGATACATACACAGGTAATTATAATGAGCCTCCATCTTTGCTTGATGAAGTGCCTCTATTTCCTCCAGCAAGACGGCTCTGTGGGTGGCAGCACTGGTCAGCGAGGATGATGTTAGCATGCTAAACTTAGCATCAAGTTCAAGTCTATATTGGCTGAAAAGGATCAGAGGTTTTCTCAATGAACACAAACTCAACTATTACATTTAAGGATTCCTCCATTGTGTCAAAGTGTTCAGTCTTTATTGCTTGATGCCAGTAGAGTAATGGAGATACAAGCACATTCTGCTTCACCTGTATTTCCAGCTTTGCTAGTGAGCCACATGTGTAATACTAATCTTTTCCCCCCATGAATAGAAACTACTTGTATGGTTAGTTTGACACTTAGAAATGGGAGGAACACATTTAGTAGCATGTTGACAGTCTAAAGTTGTCTGATTCGGGCTCTATCCACACGGGAACATTTCTTTCTTAAAACTTGTTGCCAGTTGCCAGTTTTAAAGACACTCATGTTTACATGGAGTCTTTTCCAGAAATGTTTTCATCCACACAGAAACCCTAAAAACAGTCCAAAACGCAGTTTTTAAGTGGTGCTAAACATGGAAAAATTGGACGTGCACATAAAGCCTCCACATGAGATTAGTGGTAAACATAACAAGAAAACTACAACGTCGGAACAACAAAGAACAAGTGGAGTCATTTGTGTTAAGTGACGACAAAGTCCCTTTGAATTATTTACCTAAAAAAACTGCCAGAGGAATTCAGAGGAATTATTAAAACTTACTGATTATATATTGAACATGTAATCAATCCCTCAGTGTTGCTATTATGCATGACGTATTTGGAGTTATAGTTCAGGAGTTAATCGCGTTTTCACAAAAGAGGCATTTTTGCTGTCCACATGAATAAACAAGGGGAGTAATTTGTTTAGTTGATAGGTCACTCTCAGTCAACTAGGATGGACGTAAGCAAACTTTACCCAACCTACATTCCCTCCATCCCATAGGGCGGATTTTCATTTCAACACAACAATAATTTAAAAAAATCAAAGACTCTTTTGGGGAATGGAAGACCATTGGGAAGACCTGGAAGTACACGACCCCGGCAGACAACAACAGAAGTGGGCAAAGATAAATCTACAGAGGGACAGATCAGACAGAGGCACCATAAACCACAGACTACAGGGAGAGGAAGGAACATGTCAGAACAATTGTGGGGATGGGAGTTCAACCCCAACATAACACAGTTACCAACCCATCGGGAAAGCAAAGCGCGTTCCGGTGTCTCCATGTTTAAGTCCTCGCGGAGTCTGGTGACGGCATCCTCATCTCTTTTCCACCCCTCTCTTTCAGCCTTGCCTGCAGTGGAGGGGGGTTGGGGTTACATTGACCCAGTTTTATCATGGTGGAAGTCACTATCACTCTGATCACTTTCCCCTCACAAGCAGAGTGTGTGACAGAAAGAGCGGGCTGGCCACTGGCATTTTTACTCAACTACAGTTGCAGCTTGGGCCAAACAGAAGTTAAAAATACTGGGTGGTAGTGTCGCTGGCTGACAGTGTTTTACTGGGAGAAACACGGCAGAATGAGCAAAAGCAAGAGCAAAAGCCAGAGCCAGGGGCAGCAGCACAAGCGCCGGCGATTACAGAGATCTGATTTGCCATTTCGTCTGACAGCGTGATTAGGTCAAGCATTCTGCCTGATTTGCTTAATCGGTCTAATCTCGAATAGGACCCTCTAAAATAAGACACGTAGCGTAAAAAGTCAGACTTTTCAATCAGTTTTAAATTCTTTGAGTGCTAAAAATTTACAGTGGAAAAAAATATTTAGTTGAATATATGGATTATTGAGAAATCTCAATGTATAGATTCACTTATATGAACAGATAAAGATCAGTGTTGGAAGGTGTTATTGCAACAAGACACAAAAATTTATATCAATACTTTTATTAACCATCTATCCAGGATGTCAATACTTCTGCAGGGCATTGGCAGAACTTTGGCTGGTGTCCATATCAGGATCATCTCAACCTGATTTGATATCAGAAATCAGTCCAATCAATCAAAAAAAGAGAACCAGATTGTATTGAAATGCATCTACAATCTCTGATATAATTATGTTGATAGAACCTCCTTCCACGTTACATTGGGTCAGTTTTTTATTGTTCACTATTCTCTTTTTTGAGCAACATCACTTCATCGAGTCTTTTCTATCATTCCACTCTAACAAATAGGTAATAAAAGTATTTATGATTTTTGCTGATATCATATCGGGTCGTTATCGGAATCACTCGATACGCAACACTGCAATATTGAGTATCGGAGTGAAAATACAATACATACACCTGGTTTTATTCCAGATCGTCCTGAATGTGTTAGCGTCTGAATTCGGAGGAATTATTAAAACTTACTGATTTGGTGAGTTTACACACAGCGTGTGTCTTATTTAAAGTACAAAATCAACAGTTACCAGAAAAAAAAATGTTGTTAAAAGAAG
The DNA here is from genome assembly GCA_033032245.1 of Poecilia picta. Taxonomy (NCBI): domain Eukaryota; kingdom Metazoa; phylum Chordata; class Actinopteri; order Cyprinodontiformes; family Poeciliidae; genus Poecilia; species Poecilia picta. The sequence goes on along the minus strand of CM065366.1, from coordinate 14,135,237 downwards.
AAGGATTTTATAATTTCTGAGGGAAAGACAAATTGAAAGTTTGTAAGATCAGAACCACAAGGAGGAATTTTTATGTTCCAGTCTGTGGTGTGAAACTATGGAAATAAAACAATGTCCAAACATTAACCAATTCAAATTTATAAGGAAATGGTTTACACTAAATATGGGAAACTGTCTTGACGTATTATTATGTTGTTGTTGATGCAAAGCACTGTTAGCCTCAACATTATGATGTTTTTGTTGTTATTAGAATTATTATTACTAAATTATTTAATGTATTGCATTAAGCAAGAACCTGAGCGTAGAATGAAGGTATTCTGATACTTACAAATAGGATGAGATTTTGTGATGTTGCTGGAGAAGGGTTGGGCTTTAATAGGTTTACACTTCTACCCACTCCTTTGAATGTTTATTCTTTGCATTGCTGTCATTTTAATTGCAACTTGACGCGTTCAATAAAATACAAGCAAAAAAAGATAAATGCATTATTTAGCGTTACAGACATTCTTCTACCGGTGGCCGTGTTTTCGGGGTTTTTCACTTCCAAACTGATGCAAAAATCTTCCAATCTGAGCTAGAACAGCATCTGATATCCTGTCACGTCTCTGCCATGTTTTCTTTTGCCCCAAAGGCAAAATGCTTCGGGATCAAAATGATCTAAAACGGTCTCTTAAGGAGGTTAATCAAAACTGTGTTTAATTAACCTGGTTCATGTGAAACAGCACTTCTGTTGGTTGATCCCAATTAGCCACTGAAGCTGATAAGTTACCAAGTCATATTGCTCTGTGCACTTAATTCCCTCCTGAAGCTGCTTCACTTAAAATCTGCAGCCAAACAGTACAAAGAGTTTAGGGGCCTGTCTGAGAAAAAAAACACTGTTGAGTGTTCAAATCAAAGAACTGACTTGTTTTTTTCTCTTGACAGTTTTTTCATTGTGGTCCACTTGTTAGCTGTTTAAACTGCCAAATAGCAGATTGCCTCGGAGGTGACAGCCAAGCAAGAGAAAGAGAGAGAGAGAGAAAAAATAACGGGAATCACACAACGTCGAGCAGAGTGTTCCTGCACAGTGCAGGAGCGCAGTCACAATCTGGCTCGGTGCTGACTCCAAGAACGCTGAAAAAGAAACTCTTCCATCAATTTAATGGCTCAAATCGAATCGTTCCTGACTCAGGGCCATCAGACAGTGTGTAATGGCAATCCTCCATAGTAAGTAGTGGCAGGAAAAAATCTGTAACATGCGGTGAAGAGGCATTATATGTCTTCCAAAGATATCACAGGAAGCATAAAGCTGTACCTGTGGATCACAACAAAGGCCACGATCAGATCTTCTTAAAAGATGTCACAGGACGATATTTACGGCAAAACTGCTGCAGAATGCGTCCATTCAGGTCTGCAAAAGCTTAAGGAGGCTACGCTATAAAATCCCTTCAGCTCCGTCTGAAGTGGAGCACATGAAAGAGGAGTGATTTGGAATTCAAACTCACCAAGATAAAAAGACACGTGTTGAAAAAAGAGATGGGAAGCAGGCCTACAAAGCAAGAGCTTTAAACGTCTGCAGGGGGAGTTCATGATGGCCTCCCTCGGCTCACAACACACCAGCAGAGGGAAGATAACAGACAGCCAACCGCCAGGAGGAGGACGGAGCACATGTCGATGTTTTGTCAAGAGATTCCCCTAACACAAACACTCAACACTGCTGTGCACATAAATTCAGTATTTAGACGGATAAAGCTTTGCAGAAGTATTGATTTTACTTTATTGAGGCCATTAGATCAACACAAAGTACTGCAAAATTGTGAAGTGAAAGTGGTTTAAATTTTTCCATCCTTAGTTACCATCAGGTTAATCAATAAATACATGTGTGTAACTTAGTCTCAGCATAAATCCAGCTTTTCCATGAAAAACTCAGAAGTTTTTTTTTCCCTCTCTAGGACATTAAGGTAAGGTAATTTTATTTATATAGCACATTTTCAGCAACAAGGCAATTCAAAGTGCTTTTACATTTGACCTTAGTGAACAAACAGACAGCTCGGGGAGAAAGTTGTAGAAAAGTATAAAACCAGGTAAGATTCTAAAACTTTAATCATCTCACGGAGACGACTGGTCAAGGACAGAGAGCATTAATCAGAGAAGCAGCTCCATCAAACCAGCTAGATTGGAGCAAAGGTAAGAAGAAAGAAAAAGTCATTAAAAGTCTTGTTTGCAGTTTGTTGTGGAAAGCAGCGGCCAGGCTGATAAAAAGCCTGGCAGCTGCTACAAACAAACTAGTGAAAAACAAATCATTTCACTTCACAATTATACATCACATTTTGTTGATCTATCACCTAATTTTATTTTTTTTATATACATTTTGCGGTTGTAACGTGAGAGTGTGAACACTAATGCAAGGTATTGTAGCTCTTAACTGAAATCAGATGACAAAGAAACATATTTCTTCATCATCTGATAAAGACAGCGCCTGGTATTTGCAAAGTGAGATCACAGAGGCCTCTCCTTCTCCTGCAGGTTCCACAGTCTTCATCAGCTGGCCTGTTAGGGATGCGCGGTTCTGCTCCAAATGGAGAGGCGATGCATTTGGTACCTTCAAGATGGTTCATTGAATGCACAAGATTGATGAAGAGTTCTCCGTTCCCACTCTACACCCCACTTTTATGCAGCTACTTCATCAAAACGCACATGACAGAGCCAAACGCCCACACAGTGGAGAGGTTAACATCGGAGCAACAAGGTGAAAATGATCTGCATCGGACTTCCAAATTCATTCAGTATTTGTAAACTATTGCTGATAAAATTGTTCTTACCCGTGATAGACGACATAAAGTTAGCTAGCTAGCGAGGGTATAACAGCCAGCGGTGGCAGGGGGTCATCCTGCCTCAACTGAAGGAGTTTAAGTATCTGGGGATCCTGTTCACGAATGAGGGAAGAAGGGAGCGGGAGATCGACAGGCGGATTGGGGCGGCGTCTGCCGTGAAGCGGCGCTGTACCGGTCCGTCGTGGTGAAGAGAAGCTGAGTCAAAAGGCGAAGCTCTCGATTTACCGGTCGAGCTACGTTCCCACCCTCATCTATGGTCATGAGCTTTGGGTCATGACCGAAAGAACGAGATCACGGATACAAGCGGCCGAAATGGGTTTCCTCCGCAGGGTGGCCGGGCTCTCCCTTAGAGATAGGGTGAGAAGCTCGGTCATCCGGGAGGGACTCAAAGTAGAGCCGCTGCTCCTCCACGTCGAGAGGAGCCAGTTGAGGCTCGGGCATCTGGTCAGGATGCCTCCTGGACGCCTCCCTGGTGAGGAGTTCAGGTCCCACCGGGAGGAGGGGAAGACCCAGGACACGCTGGAGGGACTATGTCTCTCGGCTGGCCTGGGAACGCCTTGGGGTTCCCCCGGAGGAGATAGAAGACGTGGCTGGGGAGAGGGAAGTCTGGGCCTCCCTTCTGAAGCTTCTGCCCCCGCGACCCGATCCCGGATAAGCGGAAGAAAATGAATGGATGGATGGATGGATGGATGGATGGCCTCGACTGCATCGACTTACAAAACGCAACGACGACATCTGCGCACAATTCAAACTTCTGCCAAACAGAAAAGTACCACGAGAAAGGCAAAAGAAAAACAAAATTTGAGACTTGTGATTAAAGCCAACTTTCTTTTTTAAAAAATAATTTAAGACATATTGAGTCCTGAATTTTAGATTCTTTCATTTAAAATCTTTTAAGGATGCGCAGACACTGTCGCAGCAGGTGGAGAGTTCTCATCTGTTTACGGCGACAGGAGGACGACCACTCTGTTTGTTTTCGTGTAGCTGTTGAGGTGTGGACTCGGTTTACAGCAGAGCTGCTGCTGTGACAGGAAATATTGCATCCTAAAATGTAAAGCGACTGCTGTCCACATCGTTAGAAACCTGATAGTTGCCGACTGAGGCTGCAAATCTCAAAATAGGGACATCACATAGTGGCTCTGCTTACATTTGATTCACAACCTAAAACTCAGAACAACAGTCCGGCTGTTGACTCGAAAGGAATATGTAAATTGTGCCAGTTATCCGTCAGCTCAAAAGAATAGTATTAATGCCAAATAATCTATACAAGTACAAGCATTTTGCACCATCTGTTTTAATAAAACAAAAATGGAAAACGGTTCAAACTAAGCTACAGAACGGACAAAGATATTTTCTCTAGTTGAAATCCTTTGCCGTTACAATTTCCTGCTAAAACATTCAAACTTCTGGGTCATAGCAGAACCAGCTGATGCTCCATTAACTCTGGCCTGTAGCAGCTATCGGCTGTCCCCAGTGAGCAGCAGTATTTAAAGCTTTAGACAAAATGAATAATACATCCAGTAAGTTCATTATTTATTGCGTTCATGTATTTCCTATCTGGGTAACATTAGTGTCACAACCGTACGTCTTCTACACTCCAGTCCTGTATTATTTACAAGCATCACTGCTATTATCCTTCAGTTTCCTTTCTTTCGTTCTCATGAAAGGAAACTCAAACTGAAAAACTCTCTTCATCTCATCATGCGCCTCCTTCCCAGATCATCGGCGCCAGTCTTCTCCTCCAAACACCAGGCGTCACCATCATCAATATTTCTGGCGTCCTCTCTATACCAGATTCAACTCAACTCCACCTTCAGCTCTTGAAACCTTCAGCATCCTCTCCACCACCAATGGGGAGGGAAACGTCTTTAATCTTCTTAGTCGGCAGGTACAAGCGCCACCTCTTCTACCGGGCTCCGAGCGCCAAAGATTATTATTTGTCCAACTTTCTAATAAGATACTTTCTTTCTGTATGGGTCTGTTCTGGACAAAGCCACAAATCGATATACTGCTGCCAAAGAAGGTTGTGCATTTCTTCTCTTTTATTTTCTGATAGAAAGTACATCAGAAGCCATCCTTCAGTGTTTAGAAAAAAAACAACACCTGATCTGTTCTTACATGTTGAGCTAAGTCTCTTTTATGGATAAATAAAAAAAGGCTCTTACTCTTTGCTTTTTTCTCCCCCATAGAAAGTTGTCATGACTTTGTCATTTTCTCTACCTGGATGAAGCTCCCCGTAAAAGCCATTAATGGAGAAATTGCTGCCATTAACTTTGTGTATACTCAGGAATATTCATCTTGAAAGTAACCCAGTTCCTTCAGTGTGTGGCTCGGACTCTTTCTAGCATAAAAACATTGGTGGAGTCATTACTGCATAGTTAACTCCTTGGTTTTTCACCCTTTGTTTCCTTGCCTGAAGCAGCCAGTCACAGCAGATAAACACTTTTTACTGAAACTTGTCTGTCAAAAGTGGATCATTCTTCTCCACATGCCTGCTCAGAAGGTGGAACTGCTGCAGATTTCCTCAGACAACCTTTTTTAAGCAACTAGGATAATAAGATTAACCGAGTTTAGAATCTGACACACTAGATTCAGATTCTAGTGGATCTGAATCCGACTAAGCGCACTGCATTAACTGAACTGAATAGGATTCTGGATTTGGACCTGCTTATTTTGAGATTCGCTGTGAGCTGGCTCTACATAAATAAGCCGAACAGAACTGAGTTGCTCTCCTAATCCTTACAGGAGAAAAAGGACATCGAACCGTTTCAGCCGCTCAGTTAACCACAGGGAGCTAATCAAGGAAATACATGCAAGCTGCTCCATTTGTTTTGATGCAGCAGTAACATTTTCAGGAGTGTGCAGAGACGTCGGGTCCATTGGACAGATTAAATGCCGAGACGTGCAGCACAGTTTGCTCAATTAGTCCACATAACAGGACCAAAGAAGACATCCGCAACGAGAAAATGTTTGCTTCAAGAACAAGAGAAATGGTGCTAGTTGTTCACATCTGGAGAAGGAAGTAGGAGAAAATAGATTCACTCATGTTCAAGCTAAACGGAAGAAAAGAAAATGCACTTGGGTAAGCATCAGAGGCGATCATTAAATATACAAATAAGTCTGGAGCCAAGCCTATTTGTTAAAAACAAAGAGGAAACAGTCAGCAGGGGATCAGAGGGAGCCTTGATGCTGATGTCACATCCCTCCGGCGGCCCAGTGGGGCGTAGCTCTGAGGAGGCGCACACTACGACCCAGGGAATGAAAACGACAACATTAGCCGGGTCCGTCGTTATCAGTAATGAAGGAGTAAATAGCTGGTTGTTTATAGAGTGTAGCTAAAAACAAAAAAAAAAACAGATAAGAAGTTAGATCAACACACAAATCAAATCAAATCAAATGCCTGATGAATTGTTCAACCAAGTGCAGTGAATGAAAAGAAAAAGAAAAACCACAAGATGACTCAAACTCTATTCAGGCTTTCGTTACAAATCTAATGATGGCACACGAAATAAACAAAGCGACTCGGTTCGGCGCGCTGCCCGCTGTGACTCAGCCGTCCAAATTAAAGCGCCGCGTTAACGCTGGCATTATAATTCACCCCGATAATGATCGGTGCCGTTTGATTTAGATCCGTTTGGATGAACTGGGGGGGTGTCATGTAAAAAAAAAATTACTTTAACAAGAGTCTGGATGAGAAGAAATAAGAAATATTAAAACCTTACAAGGTGAAAGGAGTCCGTCAAGTCTGCTCTGACCTTTTACAGGAGAAGAGAGACTTGATTGGACAATAGGTGTGAATTCCTGATTGTTATGTACCAAAAGTTCTGTGGAGCCCAACACAGATGGTCTGGACATCTAGCTGTTGTTAAGGGAAGGAAGTACGAAAGAGGACAGATAACTTCTACGTTGGGGGAGCAACACTTAGACAGTCTCCAGGATCAAGAAACTCCTGCTGTTATACGGCACTGTAGAGGTTTGTAGGAGAGCAGCTTGACCAATCTCATGATGAGATCATGCAGACACAATCTGAAGCACAAGAGGGGTGAGGGGCACATGGCCACGTTTTCCATTACAGGGGGGGAAAGCAGACGCAACTGATGCAGTTAAAAGGCCCTTTCCAGATATGTGCTAAATTCGCTCGTCCGTCTCGTCAGACCTCGCATCACGTCAGGCGAGAAGGGGGCAAGTCAAAATAATTACATCACTTAACTTCCGCAGTCAGCAGACAGAGTGATTGAAGCTGCAGAGCGGAGAAGAAAACCAGCGAACGGCGTGATGGAAAACATGCAGCAGTTTCTTCTTCTCTTCTCAGCCTGACGGATTTACCATGCGGACAAACCTGAGTGGACATCTAGTGTCAGAATCCCCGTCTGAGATAAAAAAAAAAGTACAATAAAAAAGGGTTTTTACTTTTATTATTTGAGAGAAAGTTATGATTACTTTTTAAGGAAATATGTTAAACTAAGCCAGCTACAGGCCACTGAACTGCTCAAGAAAAATGCATTAAAACACGCAATCGGGATCCTTCAGAAAGTTGGAACAAAGAGCCTCCAAAAATAGAAGTCTCTGAAGAGGGTTCGCCTGAAAAGAAGGTTTTGTCGTTGGCTGAGATTTGAGCCCTCTGACAGGTGAAGATAAAACCAACCGTAATCTGCTTTGAATATATTTTAAATAATCTTCTCAAAATACAGACGGACTTAGCAAGAACTGAAACCTTAATGGACCTCAGATGGAAAATGTTCTGGCTTGCATAGAGCCTCACAGAAGCATTAACCCCTCTTGCACTTTATGTTAAAGATGAGAGAACTCCATCATGTTTTATGTGACAGGGTGACACAAGGTAGAAGTACCAAAAAGGAGGCAAACAAAAAAGCATGTTCCACGTTTAAATTGACTCAGAAACTCCTAATAATAGTAATAATAATAATAATAATAATAGGAAACAATACATTTGTGAGGCACGTTATGGTATGCATGAGAGTAATTAGGTAGATATTTAAATATAGCCTCTATATTATTTAGGTACACAATAACCTTTGGAGCAAAGAGAATCCCCCAAACCATTTAGTGTTCAGGTCCGCCTCAGAAAAATAACCCAAATAATATGTGAGATGATTCCTTTTGGCAGGAGTCTGCTTGGCTTGAACATAAAAAGCCAACAGTGACATCTATGAGCTGAAGTGGATAAAAACAGACTTTTTCTTTTCCCCCCTTTGAAATCGGCGCCAGACGGTCTTCCAAGGAAAATCAACGAAAACAACAACGGTGGAAAACTCACACAACCTCAGAGCCTCACAGCACACACAAAAAAGTTACTTTTATCACCAAACTTGGGTTAAGTGACTCTCAGGGATATACGTTTTGGAGAACGGTGTGACCCCCAGAGAACCAAAGTTTAGATGCATAATAAACTTCCTGGAATCGATCAGTCAGGATTTTATCTTGCAGGTTATGTTAAGTGATAATTCGTTGAGTTTTGTTTGGGTTCGCTATTTCATCATAACATTAGTAAGATAACACAAAAGAAAAACCCACATGAGTTTTTGTAGGGGTATACAAAGGTCACAATAATAAAATGTGACAATACATCTTGATTTACAGACGCTGCTGTCCAGTTGCTGTCATTTCTGGCTGTCGTCTGGATAAAATAGGTTTACTCTTTTATAATCCGCTGATATTAGGGTGAGAGCTTTAAACGTGGCGTCCTCTATCTCTGCTAACACTCACGTATAAATCAGTTCTCTCTCCCAGGCCTGCATGAACAAAATGACATCCCTCAGTACTTTCATCTCTGGTTTTGGACATCTTGCATTTATTTCAGGGCAGAAATATTTACTTGCAGGGTGTCGGACAATTTAGAAGCTACATTTCCTGAGATTTCTTCAGGAATAATCCCATTTCACATTGGGTCCATGTGTAATGCACCCAAATAAGCCACATAATAAGCGCTGACTAATCATAAGTACAGAGGTGATACTCCATGTCAAATTACTTAAGAAGACTCAAGAGAATAAACGTTGCTAAACTGTGGCTTCGTTCACATTAGACTGCTGTTTGGGAACTTTCCATATTTTCAGAAGTTAATTGGGGAAATGGGTTTAGATGACACATCTTGAATCCAGTGTTGACTTTAAGACATAGGTTGAGATTTATGAAATGTTGGGACAACAAAAAATGTTTGTGAACCAAAATGTTGTGCCTTCTCATTAAGCATTTAGCTCCCCTAAAAACTTAAGACTAAATCATACATGAAGTTCAGGTAAAAAAAAAAAGATGTCAATCAGAAAAATGACAAAAACCACCCCGTTAATATTGTAAAATGATCCATTTATATTTAGATCTGACGCGCTGAGGCGTTCAGAACGAGCCTACCTGGGCCGTCCCTCCCCCCATGCCAATTATTCATGTGTTCACACCAACCACGGCCAAACGCATTGTGTTCTCAAGTTGTCCTTCCATGTTTCGCCTCGTTCCGCCTCCGTGAACATATTATCCCTCAAACACCCCAAAGGGGACTTTTGGTTTTGCTGCAGGTCTTTCACTTCGGCTGCAGGATGGAACGATTCCTTTAGGTGTTAAAGGTCAAAGCCTCTAAGACCTCGTTAAGTGATCTACGCTTCACTGCGACGCCACGGCGGTCTGCGTGGAGACTTTGCGGCTGTTAGCACTTAGCATCAGACCTCACATTTGGTCAGGTGAGATAGTTACAGTTTGAAGGGTTATTATCATTAAAAAATCAATAAAATACATATAACTTTGGATCTACTTCTGGTTCACAATGCTGACAAAAGTATTTGAGCGTATATCCTACTTACAGTACATAGAACTGCACAACAGAGATAAATAGTGATTGATTTTTTCACATAGCGATGTGGAACAGTGGACTATCCATGCACACAGCAAATAGTGAAATGGCTCCATCTAAGCACACAGTTCAGAACTATAGAGCCGGTCAATTAGAAATAAGTGCTAACTGCTCACAGAGAAAAAGCTGCACCTGTCTTACTGTGAATGATCATCCTCCAGCCAGAGAGGCATCTTTCTTTTTTGATTTTTTGTTTCATTTTAATCCCCACAAGCATCAAAAACTTTAGATTTCATGAGCAAAGCACATTAGCGGAACATTTCTCTGTCACCAACAAGGGTTCCTGTGGTTTTATATAAGCAATGAGTCAAGCCTATGGTGTGTGACAGCAGCATGAAGCTGTGCTGCTGAGTGATGACTCTCTGTGGGGTGATCAATAGGCATGACCCTGTCACAATAAAGACTCGTGCTGGCATCTAAAATACATACAGTGCAATAAACGCCTCACGGGAATTTATGTTGTTTTTTTGTTTGTTTGTTTTTGCTTAACTTGGCTTTTGCACCTCACTGGTTCTTGCGTGTTTTATACACATTTTCTGCAGACTAGTTTCTATCTAAGCAGTTCTTCAACAGAAAACAGAACGAGTTAGCTCCGATCTAAAGAGGATTCATCTTAAAACCATTAATCCTCCACCGATGCCGCTTGCACCAACAACAAAAGGCTCAAACGATGGTGAGTAAATCAGCTCTCAAATCTTGGCTGTTCCTCCTCCACCTTGTTGTTTTCAGGGCCACTCTGCAGGTCAGTGATGGGGAAAAAAAAACACACTCACTCCTGTTCGGCAGCTAGGTGGCGCACTGCCCCCCTCCCCCCCCCCACCCCCTCCCACTCTATGTTTTATCACATTTTTGCGGTCTTGCCAACCTTTACCATGATGAGAAACAAAACTGATGTGGGCCCGAGCCAGCAGGCCTGTCCCTTCACCTCTTCTCCCTGCCTAAAACTGCACCGTTTACCCAAACAGAGCCAATAATCATCCTGCATAAGCCACATTCTCGTGGGTTTTAAGCAAAAAAAAAAAACAACAAAAAAAAAAAAAACAACGAAGGGGCACGCGCTGCGTGTTGTGGGCAGAAGTGAACGACACGTTGCTATTGTAGTGGAAGTCATCGGGCCACGCAGGTGGAGGTTGTTCTGCGGCTCTTTGTTGGAACCTGCTGCTGCTGCTGCTGCTGCTTAAGGCCGACAGTCACCAACATCACCGACATTTAAAACATGACTTACATCAAGAGTCCCCGCTGTGTGTTGTTCCTCACTCACGCGCAGCCGAGTCACAAATCCCCGCGCCTCACGCCGTGGACCCCGAGCGGAGCGAGCCGGTGGGGGTGAGTGTGCTGATCCAGATGTGTGACACTTTCCTCTGCGTGGAGGCGTAACGAGAGAAGAGGAGCCCCGCTCTGAGTGGCGGATGCTCGGTCGGGCTCCGGACTGAACCGAAAACGGCAGCGAATGTCATTCGGAGGCGCTTGGCTCACTCCGCTGGCGTCACGTCCGAGCGTGTGTCACGCCGAGCCGCGGTCGCGCGCGTGGCGAGGAGACACTGACGGACCGGGGGGGTTGGACTCTATTGTCTCCGCCGTGGATGACATCATCCAACTCCAATGGCGACGCGCACGAGACGAGCGGAGCAGGGGCGAGCACGCAGCGCACGTGCGGGCTGGTGGTGGGGGGGGGGGATTAAGTGGGCAAATGGAGTAAACACAATAAAAATAAGAGGAATATATCAAATGCTATGTAATTTAAGCTAATTAACCATTATTTTGTATGACAAGCAGTTTTACAGGGGACACAATGTTAATTTAATAATAATAGTGTTGAATTTTATGGGGGGGGTTATATTGTTTTGAAATACTTTTACTTAAATGCTCTCTTACTTTCTATCAGTGTTGTCTACATTTCCAAATTTTTCTCCCCCTTTAATTATACTCTTACTAACACAAAGTAGCTTATACTTGTGATGTGAAAATTATGCTTGTTGCTTTTACACGTTTTATTATTTACAATGAAAGAAAAACACCCTTTCAGAACAGCTTTGAATAACTGCTGTCCTGTTTTATGTATTTATATTTTTTACATGTGTTAAAGTGTTCTCCTTTTATGATTTTGTTTTTATGTACATTGTTCGTAATTTCACATGAATGTCTTTGAGTGTTTAGAAAAGCGCTGTACAAAAAAATATTATAAGGCTTCCTTTGCAACTTAACACAAACTCAGATCAGATGGAGTCTGTGTACATCAGATTTCAAACCCTGCAGCAAATTCTCGAATGGATTTAAGTCATGACTTTTGTCAGATCATTCTAACTAAATAGGTTTAGATCTTCATCATTGCAATAAAGATTTTTTTTTTTTTTTTTTTTTGGAGGGGTGGGAAATCCCTGTTTTTTGGTGGACCACCAACACGGTCTGAGATCCCTGCAAGAAAACCTAACAGATTTTCTTCCGGTAAGAAAAGTGATGAATTAGTTTTCCATATTGTTTGGCATGTAGCTCAAAAAGTTCCTCCACATTTGTTATTTGTTACTGCAGGCACTAGCTTGTTGCAAACTGCAAACAAAATTATTTCCTTCAGCTTTAGGTTTCTTCTTGCCAGCTAGCAGTGATGTGAGTGTTTGTAGGAATATTTCTGTTTTGTCCCTGTACCTTTTAAAGCACCGCTGTGCAATTATATTTTTGGAACTATGTTGTTTGATTTTAGAGTGAATTTTACTTAAATGAAATAAGCTGAAGACCTTATAATAAAAAAATGAAATTAGTTATTTTTGTTTCTAATGACCTGCTCTGTGGTATAGTTAGCATTTTCCAAGCATAAATAGACAAACAGGTTTCTTCTCAATAATCCATCTAAAATAATAATCATTTCACCCAGTTTTGAGTTTTATTTTAATCACGTTTTTATTATTAAAACAATAGAAATTAATTAATGAAATGATTATTAATTCACAAATACTTACTTTCATATAAATTTCTGATAATTTATTTGTATTTTTTAACTTCAGCATAGAAAGTACCGTTGGATGGCCAGCATCAATTGAAACGTCCGTTTAAATTGAAAGTGCCTTGAGACAATGTGTGTTGTGAATTGGTGCTGCGTAAATAAAACTGACTTGAACAGAACCAAATTATTCCTCATTCGGTTATTTTAAAGATGTGCAGTCAACTCTTTTGCCGTCTCTGTAATGGTTTCCTTTGAGGCTTTGTTATCTTTAGCAGGACCATGTCCTATTTTGTTCGTCACAAGAAAAGGAGATGATTGGCAGGGATGTCACGCTGACCAGGAAATCGTTTCCTCACTGTGTGAAAAATCACATAAAAGACTGGAGCCACGAGTTATCATCTAATTTTAGCCGTCAGAGCAGCTTTAGCTGTACCCAGCTGCTAAAAATGGCTGACAGTAGAGACACGATGCGTCTATAATGGAAGGTCATATTTTATCTTTACCCTAAAAACTGCACAGTGTTTGACATTTTAGTATAAATCCTAGCTTCGTTTAGCGGCTGTACAGCAGCATATCGTTACCATCATCCATTCAGAGCCACACTGCATTTTATATTAGCATTTTTTTCTCCTGTATCTCCTAAAACACATGTTGCACAGTTCCCCCAAAGAGAAAAGCAATCTCAATTATGCCTCCGTGATAAATCCCCTGCCAACGCCGGAATCACTCCATCTCAGCAGCCCCCAGTCACAGCTGCGACTTTAATGAGTGAAGTCTTTCACATTTGCAATTTAGCAGCATGAGCCAGACAATAGTTCACATCCCTTTTGTGAGGGACTTGGCACCTGCTGCTCATGATAAAATAATGATGTGCGAATCTGCTAATTGAAGGGATTACAACATTTGACACCTGCACTTTATGCGAGTCTACGACTAAAGCTCAGAAAAATTTGGTCCCTATTTTCGTCCCTCATGTCAGAAAGTGAAAATTATCAAATATATAATTTTTTTAAAATAAATATTTCAAAGCTTTAATTGCTCGCAAATTTAAAGATAACTTCTTACAGATGATTGAAAAAACAAAATTCGGTGTCTCAGAAAAGTTGACTATCATGTGAAATCACTAAAAAACAGGACATTTTCAACAGAAACATAAGGATTTGTTACTTCAGCCTCAGCTCTCTCCTTGTGAAACTTCCTCAAATCACTGAAAAGATATTGCTTGACAATCGTCTCAAGCCACATTTTTTCCTTCCACTCCAACTTTTAAGGGATGTCCACTCATGGTTATCTAAGTCCAGTCCTCCTGTAAGTTTTAGATGCACGCTTCTTGAATGGGTTTTTCACTTTACTGTAATGTTGTGGGCCACTGAATGCTGGGTCTCCATCATCTGTAGACATTAGGTTGTTATGTTTCACTTTTCACCCTCAACGAGAGATTTTAGAAAGACGTGGAGAACATAGGCCTTCAATTTTGAGCCATAATCTGAGACTTACATGAGTTTAGTAGAGAACTTAGAGGAGGAGTGTCCAAAGTGTGGCCCAGGGGCCATTTGTAGCTCTTGAAATGATTTTACTTTGCTCCTGAACAAAAGTCCAGGATGATAAGAATTTGGCCAACCACATAGAAAAACCCCCCAAAATTTGGAAAATGTCTGTTTTTTCTCTTAATAAGGCAACATTAAACCCCCAAGTTTAACCCTTTGTATTGCCTTGTTGCCGAAAATGTGCAATATAAATAAAACTACCTTTACCTTTACAGTCTGAAGCCTTCGAATCTTTAATGATAGATTTCATAAAAAAATGTTGAGCAGAAAAAACTGAAATAAATTATGTATTTTATTTGATTTTGAATATTCGTAAGTCTTTGTCTGTTTACTCCCCCTGAAGGGTTAAGGAACCTGCAGCACCACGAATCGTAAAGTTTGGGCATTTCACATTCAAATGTTAGCATTTCAGCTAATTAGCCCTTTTACAAAAAACATTTTTGTACATAAAGGAACGATTTACATATAAAAACTGAGGTAATTTTCATAAATAATACTGAATATTTTGTTTGAATTCAAGTATTGTTGCATGACTGCCATATATATAAAAAAACCTTTTCGGGACAAGAACGCCCTCAGATGATCCCAATTAAAACATCCTTCAGTTTCCAGACCTTCATCTGGTTCAGCAAGCACGACAAGTTAAAAGGGATTTTTTCATGTCTATAAATGGAGAGTGGGGTAAAAAAACACAAACATTTTTGAGTTATAGAGCAGAGAACAAGATAATTCGACTATGAACAGAAAATTGCATGCGCCCACAAGTAATAATAATCTTTTTTGTCACACCAGGAGGTTTGCTTGCAAGTTAATGTGTTTGCAATTAAGGGATGTTTTTGCCTGCCATAAAAAGACAGTTATTAAGACACAGCGCTGCAGTCGGAGGATTATTTCACATCCTTTTTACTCCCTTTCACATCATTCCCTGTATTTTTGCTGCTGCTGCTGCTGCTGCTGCTCCTGGGGAGTATAAAGGTGATGTCAACGTCACCGAACCTTTTTTTACATACAAAAGTAATACAAACACTGCAAATCTTTCTGGGACCATAAATCATCAACATTTATTTCCACCTTTTATACATCAAACGTGCATATAAATAAAAGTAAAATAGATCATAGAAATAACTCTACAGCAATACAGCAACAATAAATATGGCTATACACACTCTAGGTCAAATAAATAATAATAATAGTAATAAAAAAGACGGTAGCACTCTCAAGTAATACTGTACACACATCCTGTTTATAACACATTTTTCAAGTCAAAACATGAACTCTGTTGGTGCTGTCTAGTTGTGCCGATCGCTTCACTCGTTGCTTCCTGCTGTGCTTTTGTTGTACCAGTGTTAGCAAGACGGAGGTTAAAAGAAGAGTTTTTCAAATCTACACACAAACTATCACTTTTCTTGTTTTTTTTTCTTTTAAATGTGAACAATACCCATGTCCCATCTGTGAAGTCTATTCTTTAAACAATATTATCCCAGAGAAAGGCTCACCTGTACACACACACACACACACACACACACACGCACGCACACACACGCACACACGTATATGTAAACTTCATAAATCTATCTAAAAGCAAACACTTTGCTTCAACTTCACAACTGTTGTAAAAAAAACAAAACAAAAAAGAAAAAAACGGGTCATTTCTTGGAAAAACTTGGCTGTCTGAAACCTATGGAGGAGGTTATGTGAGGAAAGGGCACCAGGCAGTGGAAAGAGCATGAAACAGCTGGGATTCACATGTACAGAAAAAAAAATACACCAACACTTCAACAGCCAGGTCCAAAAAAATCACACACAGCACTTCATAAAATAGATTACCAAGAAGAAACCATAAATTTGAGTACGTGCAAAAGTAAACACACAGAGTTTTCACAAAACTCTCACGCACAATGTTCATCCTTTACATGATATACAATGAATAGTTAATGTTAATATTGATTACACAAGCATGTCTTGTCCTTCTCGAGTCCTTCATATTGCACCGAAGCTCTACGTAACGTCACCCCATGCACCAAGTTAATTTTTCATCCTCCACCGAGGAATCTCGAATGTCCGAGTCAGGATTGAGCGAACTGAATTGGTAGGTTACACAAAAAGACCAAATAATGCTGCAGATGTCAAGCAAAAGAGCAGCTTGGTGGAACCAAAGCTGATTATATACAGTGAAAAAGTGTTGCGCACCTCACAGATTTCTTCGTCGTTTTGTTTTTTTCTTACACTTGTTTCAGATCCTCAAACACTTTTAAGAGACTTTCTATTGCCTCAGTAAAGGTCAGTGGTTATGATTTACCACTAAAGCTGTAGTAACGCTGTTTGTTTCCTGTCTTGTTACAATTTGAAGATATCTGGTAAGTGGGTTCAAACATGAAGCATTCGTTTAAACAATCAGGTTTAAGTCTGTGTGGACGCTTTTGATGCGAAATCTCCATGCATGCTACAGATTAATTGGGCAATATGTCTGTCGGTGTTACTTTTCTGTGACGTCCCCATCTTGTTTTATTTGTTTTTTTCAATATAAAAACAGACCAACCATCAGGGAACGAAACATCAGCGCTCTATTAGGAACTCTAAGTGGTCAAGTAATAAAAAGCCAAATAAATCAGTAGGTGGTAGCTCACATTTCACTTTTGGTTTCCTACTCCAGGTAGCACAGGTGTACAAACCGTCTGTATGGCCCAGTGTGAGGCTAAGTGAGATTAATGCGGAGCGACTGCTGTGACATCTGAGTCACGGCTGCATTGTTTCTGCAGCGGGGAGTGAACATGTGCTGTACACATGGCGTGGGAGAGCTGCACCCGTTCACATGGTGGAGTTCTTCTACAAATTCAAAAATCCATTGCAGGGAGGTTAATATGGCAATCAAATTGTTTATGCTTTGAGTTGAATGTGTAAAAAGATGAAGTGGAAGCGTCTTTTTAGTTGCGGCATCATGTTTTTAGATGCCTATGAACCAAAAGGCTCACACACAGCGGTGCAACAAGGTTTTAAGAAAGAGACTGTCATCAAAATGGAGTTCAAAATGCCTCCCATTTACCAAAGAAAAGGCATTTGGGAGGATATTCTGTGCACTGATAAGACAGAAAAAAGAAAACTTTAAATGGATGGATGTCCCGTTGTATCTGCTCTAAAACTAATGCAGCATTTCAGAACCCCAGCTGTGGGAATTTGCTGCTTTAGGACCAGGACGAGTTATCCTGATGCTCTACAGAGCAGCTATGAAGCAGCTATGAAGCAGAGCAGGAAGAACACCTATGAATGGTTAAAAAATACCAAAAATAAAGGTCTTGGAATGGCCTAGTTAAAGGCTGGACCTAAGTCTGATTGAGAGCCTGTAGCATGACCCAAATTAGGTTCTTAATGCCCATCAACCCTCAAATGTTCCTGATATTGTAAGAAATTCTGGAAAGGAGAGTAGGCTAAGATTTGCTGCCAAGGATGGCTAAGTTATAACATTATGGTGCCAATTATTTTACTCCTGTTATCATGGTTGATATTAAAAATTATTTGAAGATCTAAAACACGTACATGTGACCAAAAAAAAGGAAAAGCAGAAGAAATCTGTCGGGGGGAAGTACATTTTCACAGCTCTGTAAACATCATATGAGATAAGTATTTTAGCGTAGGAAAAGAAAGTTGAGCTTCAGAGGTTAAAGCTAGCTTTCACAGCGTCATCAACAGTAACAAAGTCCTTAAGTGCATCATTTTCTAGATTTTGTGCTATATCAATAATAAGTGATGATACAAATAGTTAGAAATCTTGTGAAAATAGACAAAAACAGTGAGAAAACTGTAAAAACAAGAAGAGGAGTCATGTCTGTACTCTTTCACTTTTTGGGCCTTGCGTTTAGAAGCCAGGCACGTGGCAGTACGCCTCCAGGGAGGCCAACAGGATGTAGATGAACCAGAGGGACAGGAAGAGGAAGAAGGTGAGGAGCTTGGCTGTCCGTGGGCCCCCGAGCTCGCCGCCCGAAATGCTGGGGCGCCTGCGGTAGAGCAGCACCAGCACGCCCACCAGCGCCATGATGGTGAAGAGGGTGACAGAGAAGGCCAGCGAGCCCGGGTTCACCTTGAATGTCTCACCTTTGGTGTTCCAGAAAACAGCGGCGATGGTCCACGCCACCCCGATGCCCAGGAAAACGTTCACCGCGTTGCTGCCCGTCACGTTCCCAATGGAGGCGTCGGCGTACTGGTCCTGGATGGCGGCCACTTTACTCGCGAATGTGTCTGTAGAAGAGAGGACGAGAGAAACGGGGTTTGTCTTTAAACCTACGCAACCGGCTGATGGCAAATCACAGGGAATGTCAGAGGAGAAAGTCCCAGAGTCACCTTGCACAACTGGAGCAGCTCCAGTTTTCCTGGTATCGATTTTTTTCTAATCACACTTATCAAAGCCGTCTGTGAACTGCGATGGCCTATCGATGGGCGCATTGTCATTCTTGGGGAGACTTTTCTCATCAGGATAGAAATCTGTCATTGTGGGATAGCGGTAATTGCTTATA
Source organism: Poecilia picta (assembly GCA_033032245.1). Classification (NCBI taxonomy): domain Eukaryota; kingdom Metazoa; phylum Chordata; class Actinopteri; order Cyprinodontiformes; family Poeciliidae; genus Poecilia; species Poecilia picta. The sequence goes on along the minus strand of CM065366.1, from coordinate 14,116,566 downwards.
GCAATTCACTCTAGATCTGCAGTGACCCGTCTACCTGCAGGAATGAGGTGGTTCAATATGTCTGTATGCCGGTCGGTCACAGAGTGAATATTGGCTGCCAAACTGGCAGCTCTTTAATCAGAGTATGATTAAAAAGCTAATGTCTCAGCAAGATCTAGAAAAAGTCATCCATGCATTTATCTTTAGTTGCTTTGGTTACTGCAGTAGTCTCTTCACTATTTGCCTAAAACAAATTCAGACCCGGATCGCTGCTGCTCAAGTTCTTGCTAAAACCAGGAAGACAGAAAGCATCACTGCTGTAGCTCAACACAGTAAAACAGCCAAAACACTGAATTCCTATAATCCAAAGCCAAAACCTTCACCTATTTAGAGCTGCCTTTGAATCATAATAACTGGAACATTGATCGATAAATATGATTCATTGATGACATTTGACACTTTTTTTCTATGGATGCTAATTGTGGTATATAAATAAACTTGACTTGAAAGTTGATTTGAGGACAATAGTTTTTATAAACCCAATTAGATATGAACACTAACACAAAGAGCACACCAATTTGGCTCTCACCTCAGATACAAAAGCTTTGCAGAAACACTTTTGCCGTAGCGTTCAGAAAAGCGACACGCTGACAGACTGTCAGGGAAGATATAAGCGATGCAAATTTCATTAAACGAACTGTGGCAGGCGGAGTGGGTGAAGCAACGCACGAGCTGCCGGGGTTAGGAAACAAATTCTGGAGCGGCGCCTCGTTTGTAACAAGGGCGGTTCTTCTTTGTCTCGATTTCGAGAAATTATGAGATGCAAAACTCGTCTAAATGGGAAACTTTGTCATTTTTTTTGCTAGATTTATGTCTAGTTAAAAGCAAAACGTGTTCCCGTTCAAACCAGAAAAGACGTAGCAGTGAAACGGCAACGTCCTGTGGGATGTTTGAGTGTCGTGTAATAGAAGCAGGACGGAGAATCAGAGCGAGCCTCTTTACGTTTTTCTGAGAAGTCACAATTCCTGATTTGAAGGACGTGTTAAAATGAGAAAGTTGCTCATTTTATTAATTCAGGAGATGTGTCAGGGGATTTTATTAATGCACATTTTAAACATGACTACCAAAACCTCTGAATAAACTTGTTGTGCATCCCTAAACAAAGCTATCAACTGTCTTCCATTTTGCATGCTTGTGTTCTGCACTCAAACCTGTCAGGCTAATAGATGCTCTTGTTGTCCCTCGAAGACACACAAAAAAAAATAGATTGAGGAAACGGCGAGGTGGTAATACAAGCCGATCGTACAAGTGAGAACTGTGTTTTCCTTTGTTTACGTCTTGTTAAGGTGCTAAGTGAGAGCTTTGGAGATAATTCCTCTGACAGCTCAGGAGAACAAGAGGTTACGTAAGTCTCCCCCGAGCAGCTGCCTCTGCGCCACAGGCGAAAAGCCCAGAGGGATTACAGAGCAGTCGATTCCTCGGCGCGGACGCCCACCTGGAACAGAGGTGCCGAGGGCAACAAACACCACGGCGGTGACCGAGTCCTTCAGGCCGACGGTGCATCCAAAGTGCGAGGCCAAGTCGCCTGTCACGGCCGTCAGGACGCCGATGAGGGAAATGGAGACGAAGAAGCAGGCCCAGCCGTTCCAGTATTCGGTCGGGGGGACGAAGGCGAAGAGGACTTTCCAGAAAACCGTCAGGAAGTGCATGATGTAGTCAAAGCAGGACGGCAGCCGCTCCTCCCCGCTCTCCTCTTCGTCGTCGTCACCTAGCGAGAGCACATGAACGAAAAGCAAAAGCAGAGGGAATCAGCAACTGCCCGAAAGAATATCTGACGATTAGCGCGTCTTTCTCCTGCTGTTGCCACTGGGCTTTGTGGGGTTTTGTTCATCACCAAGGAACCCGCTCTGCGTAAAGCATCTGTCTGCTGCACTTAACGTTATCAAGATGTCATCGTTGCGCTAACGAGGATTCAGGCCCGACTTGACCCATGAGTCACCAATATGCTCCAGGGGGAGGCTACTGATAGGGGGACATCAGTCAAGGCAATTATACCGATTGATGGTTCACACACACAAGCAGGATCTGTGTTGTTGTTTTTAAAAAAAGTAAAGTTCACAATAATTACCCTTGGATCAGCTACAGCCTCCCTTTCTGTTTGTTAGTAGATGTTTTACAGACATATGGAGCAAGTTGTTGCACTATTAAATTAATAATATCATAAAACTACAGAGTTAGAACAAAGTCTTGTACCAATAAATATCAAGAACACATTACCTATTATCACAAAGCGTATATGCAAAATGATGAGTTTCTCTGATTTTACTCTTTATAGGTTTATGTTTGAGTAAAATGAACTTCGTTTGTTTATTCAATGAACTACTGATGTCATGTCTCTGAAATTCAAAGCAAAAATTTTGTATTTATTTGCAGAAAATAAGAAATGGTCAAAATAAAAAAAAACCTTTAGGTCTTATACAGAAAGAATATCAGAGGTCATCTGAAAGAAAACAAACTGGTAGAGAAGTTCTGATACTTTGTGAAAGAGGTTGTGTTTTGACAGGTCTGTGTCCAAACCTCCAGAGCTACTGTGAACATCAACATGCACTGAATCTGAGTCTAATACATCACCGCAGCAGTAAAGACGTGTTTGCTGACCTGCAATGTGAAAGAACATCTTTGAAAGAATGATTTTCAGGAACTGGAACGGAGAAAAAACCTGGATTCAGACCGTCCTGTCTTCAAGCAAACAGCATGAGACAACCCTCCACCAGAGAGCTTTCCCTATATAGTAACAATAATAATAATAATAAGAATAGTTCAGTTTTAAAATAGAGCATGGCCCCATGAAAAATATTTTGTTAGGTCTACGTTTTTTTTAATCGTTATATCAAACACTAAAAGCAGCTTAGTGTTAAAAATATCCTCCTGATTGCAGACGGTTAGGCTACAGCAGGTTTTGTTATTCACTCAGTACAGAAAAACTTGAACAAGCTGACCTGATCTGATTGTTATTTTAAAAACATAAATTCACTCACGAATCGATGTCTTTACCACTGAGATCGAAACAACGACTGAAGGCAGAGGACAAGCAGCATATATCGCTTTAAAATAATGTATATGCAGCTGCAAACAGAATTGCATGAGAAAGATTTGAGACATCTTCCAAAGCTAGACAAGAACCTCATTTTCAAGAAGGTTAAAGAGTAATCTAACTATTTGTAATAATCGTCTCCCAGACAGAATAATGCCTCAGAGTAATTACACAACACATTCAGCTAGGTTTCGACTTCGTTCTGCTTTAAAGACACCAGCATAGTTTCATTGTAAAGTTCTTATGGTTTGTTGCCCACCTCCTCTAAGAATGTCGTGTATTTGTATCGTTTAAGTTCCCTCCATGATCACATTTAAATGGAACCATGTCTCGCATCTTTTAGAAAAAATATTGACCAAATTTATGTAAAACTGATCTTGAACTGTCACATCTCTTCTTTTCTCTGTTAAAATACTTTTTTGCTCTGAGTTACAGACTTTTAGACTAATTTAAATATGCAGTAAAAGTACCAGAACTACACAGAACCAATGTTGAAAGTTAGCTGAACCATTGCTTTCTGTTTTATGGGATGGCTGCCCTGGAAATACTTACTTTGTTTTTGATGATTTTCCAAAAGGAAATGAGTCGAGAGTGAATAGATTTGTTGTCCCACTAAGTTCACGTGCATATTGACCACCTGAATTTAGTTACAGTAAACACATCTTGCCACAAATTATTGATGTTTTATTGCCAAACAGACTCCAAGTTAAGATTTGTATCCATTTAGTAGTGGGTACTGTTGTGACGTCTAACATTTTTTACACGCACATCAGCTTACATGTGCTGTTGCTATGGTTACAGCTTGTCAAGAGGACAGTGATGTCCCTGACATTAATGACTCTGGAAGTGATGACTGTGAGAGCAACTAGAGACCAACCCGTTGGCTGCTGTACTTCTGATTTCAGTCTCTCTTTTAAGGAAAGCTTTACTGTAACTTCCTAAAGTTTGAACTGTAACCAGATAAAGTTTTCATTGCTATTAAAATTAGTTTGAGGTCAAACTTGTATATTTTATGTATGTGTTGCTACAATAATCTGTTTAATCTGTTTGGTCAATTGTTAGGAATTCTCAAGTTCCGACTACAAATTGAACAATTTATGATTATTATAGATCATTTTTAAAATTTTAGCAGCATAAGGCAGTGCTTTGATTAGATTTTTTGAATTGATAAAATTAAAGCTCTGTAAAACAAGGTGAAAATAAAAAAAATATTCTTTTTGGAAGTTGCTGAGTCATGCCGAAATGTGTGTTCTTGACATCAATGAGGTAAATTCTCAGCAGGAACAGACTTCCATACGTTTTCACTAATTTACATGTTTTCAAACAAACGTTGCTGACTTTAAGCTGAAACAAACAAAACGAAAACTTCTGGATCGTGAAAGTCGATTTACTGATTTTGTGTGAGAGAATCTGAAAGTTTCGCAAAACAAATGACTTTTTGTGAAAGAGCAGAGCGCCGAGAGTCACATAAACTGTCCAGAGCCGCTTTTACGGCGGGCCTCATCAGGAATTCAGCACGTAATGCATTTTTAATCAGCTGTCAGCTTCAAACAGATGCAGCAAATAAACGCTGAATCGCCGAAGGGTGATAGAACTTTAAACCGAGACGCTCGTCTTTGGGGCTTTAACGGGAACGAAGCAGGACAGGCGGCTGGCGGGACCTGATCCGGACCGCGCGGGTCCGCCTTCGCCGGGAGGAGCAGATGTTAAGAGTTCAGGTGCGCGTGGCTCACCTGCGCTGACAGTGACGGCGCTGACAAACTGCTCCCTCCAGCTGCTGCTGCCCACCACCAGCGCCAGGTTGGTCTTCTTGATCAGTTTGTCCACGGTGCTCTAGAGACGAACGCGGAGACAGAGACAAGCAGGCGTGAGACACGCGTTTTCGGTGCAGGCTTAGCAAGAAGTGACACGGGAGACACTGATGAGGTGACTGAGGGTACAATTACCGGCGTCTCTCATGTCTCATCCCACTGCGGTGCACAGTGAGTCACAGAACCAGATTTGGAGGGAGGTGGGGTTGGACTGAGCTTCATGCCCACAGGAAACAGAGCCAGTGTGGGGAGCCGGGAGTCTCAGATCTGTATCATGTAGCAGCTTAAATGCTCTTAAATAGTCTTAAAGGAACACAACGGCCAGTTTCACACCCAGGCATCAGTTTACTCTGCGAACACAGTGAGTCCCGTGGCAGGAGCGGGAGAAATAATAAGGCTGATGTCATGGTGATGTAATCAGGGGGTCTCAGTTCGGATTAACAGAACAAACCAGAGGCCAAACAGGAGTCTTCTTCTCAGGTCTGAACCTGCAGAAAAGGCATTTTTCCTACAGCAGATTTTATTTGTTTTTGTTGTAAAATCACATCCGTTCTCTACCAATAATAACTCCTATTAAAATTGCGTGTGCCGCGTTGAGACGTTAGTTTGCAACACGAACACGCTTCATAATCCAACACAGATCTTTGGCTGAGTTTAGATAGTCACTGTAAAAGATGAAATTATGTAATTTGATGAACATTGCTAAAACATTTGGAGATTACTCTTGGTCTCCAGTTTTTGTCTCTTAAAAGTTATTTAACATGCAGAGCTTTTATGCTCTCTACCCTCATAACTTGAAATTTAAAGACTGTGGTATTTTTACATTTTTTTTACTTTATTTTCTCACCTTCAAGTCAAATCAGAGCCTCAAAATGTCTCTGCTTTCCATCAAGAACTTTGACAAGCTTATCCAGAAAACTGAAACAGAAATAAAGATTCCTCTACTTGCTGATGTGATTGATAGATCGTGTTGATTCAAAATAAAGAAAGGACTTGCAAACACACATCCAGAGCCAAACTGTTTGCATTCTAACTTTCTCAGTGCAAAGCCAAAAAATTATGTGACGTAATTCATAGCAGCTTCATGTTTCAAATGAATTACAGTCAGGTAAAAACAGTGTCAGCTACGCTGTTTAAAGATGTGAACAAGAGATCTTGTTTTAGGAGGCGAGTGGCTCAGAACTGCTGGTTTTTAAGTTACCTTGAACTCGTAGGATTCCTCAATGACCACCTCCAGCTTGGTATGCTCTCCCAGGACGGGGCAGCCCATCTTTGACACGTCCTCTGGACCCACCGCCGTTTTGTTGTCATTGGTGTCGCCTGGGCAGATCGGCAGAAGCAAAAACTTTGACTATACCGATAACTAGAGTCAGGCATCCTGGGACGTTTCAGAGGTTTAGGAGAGAACATCAGTGATCAAGCAGCATCATGAAGCACCACAAGGCCCTATGAGAACTCTGGAGGAGCTGGAGATATCCGAAGCTCAGGTGGAAGAATTTGGCTCACAAATCTAACTTTTATGGAGGGATAGCAGAGAACAGCAACAGCTGTGCTTCCAGCAACCTTAAATTAATTAAACACAGCAATATATATATATATATATATATAAACTTCGTTTTTCAATATAAAGTCTTTGTGCTAGGATGAAACTGCGATGGAAACATTTCCGCCACATCACACGGGTCATGCGTTCAACAACTGGACTTGATGAAGAAGATGACAGGAAGTGGTAGGAAAAGGATGGTGCGCCATGTTTCTTAATGATGTCGCGTGAACAAAAATGCTGACATGTGATTTTAGACGCATTTCTTCTTTTAATGGAAACATAGCAGCTGCGAAATGGTATTGGAACATCACCGAAGTTACGCGCAAACAGCTAGTGTTGAGAGAAAGCATGAAGAATACCCAGCTCTGTCACAAACCATGACAGAGACACAGCTAGTAGCACTAGCAGAACAAGTCAGCGTGGGGCCAGAGGGCGGGGCCAATTACCAGGCCCCTAACGAATCACGGGCCCCCTACGTACATCGACCGCTCCCTTGGGGAAGGGGGGGGGGGGGGTAGAGCCGCGCCTATCTTGATTTTTACCCAGGAAACATTTCGGATAAACCATGAGTGAAACAGCCATAAGGGCTGACTAGCATATATTTCATTGGGAAGGTAACTTTTAACATTAAATACACCTTTCTCAACGGGTGAGGGCGCACTTTCTCCCTCTATAATCGGACATTTAAGCGACCTGAAAACCCTCCTCCCTGGCCCCATCCGACACGGCCAGAGGGAGCAGCGACCCCCCAGCAGCCACAGCCCCGCGCCCGGCCAGCAGCCCCGCGGGAAAGGCCCGGCCACATGAGCGCCAAATGTCACCTCCTGGCTCTCCAAAACACCCGGCAGAGAACCGAGTTCACCCTCTTTTCCGTCATTAAACACTCCTGACTGAAGAGACTCACCGTGCCTCTGTCCCACCTCCAGCAGCACAGGCTCCTCCAACACAATGGTGAACGTCTTATTCTTCTCATATTCCTCGTCATCGATTATCTTCACATTCAGCAGCTTCCTGGAGACACACAGGAAACAAACAAACAAATAAAACAACGCACCGATGACATTTAAACGTTTTAATCAGCTTCTTTATAAGCATCAGAGTCAGGAAATCTTTTTTTTTTAAAGTAGCACACCAAACACTTGATGATTATGTCCACGATTTATTGCAGAGATTCGGGTAAAACAAATGTTTCAGCCCACACAATGAATCATGAAACTGTTAGGTAAGAGGGTGGAAGCTGAAGTGCTCCACAAAATATCCTGTAACGCCGAGCAAAATGGGATTTCCCCCCCCCCCCACCTCTCTCTCTCTTTCCTCCAGCACTCCACAAGAGGGCGGACTCCTTCTACATCAGTAAGTCCATTAAAGTACGAGGCCCCCACACCCCTCCCACACACTTCACATCCTAATTCAGATTACCAGAGAAGTTCGCTGTGGAAATTATAAGCGCCAATTTGCAGGGAGGTTTGGGGGGAATGGGGGGGAACCCATCGAACTCCTAAAACCTCACCCAGAAACGCATTTCTTCCATCTGAATGCAGCACGAAAACACGAGGTGTCGAGCTGTGACCACCATATTTTCTTTTTCTTCAGCCCCGCTTCACAATCCTACACTGTCACAGCCCCTCTCTCTCTCTCTCTCTCTCTCTCTCTCACTGCATCTCCCTAATGATATGTGGGTGGTTGTCTATTTCTGTCTACACACATACACTCAGGGTCTGACAAGGCGCAGGGAGAACGTTCACTCGCAGAACACAAGAAGATATTTTATTTTAAACACCAATGATCACGTCATCCCGCTGTTTAATGTCAGGGAGAGTCATGCCAGTGGGAGCACAGTGATTCGCTGCAAAGCCTCGGGTCCTCACAGAGAAACAGAGAAAAAGAAGAGTTTATGTACATGCTGGTAGTTTACTTTGAAGCTTCCTGTTTGGGTCTTAAAATAAAAAATAGAAAAATGTGAATTTTCAAGAGGCAGTGTTTGCCCGCTAACATGAGCTGAAGATGTTTCTGTTACAAATGTTATCATTTAGCCATTTTATTAGAGTACAGCTTACATTTTGGACCCCGGTCTTGTCCGAAAACTAGCTTAATCCTAAATCAAGGTTTTCCTCAAAGATATTCACGTGACACCATCATGCATTAACTTCAGATTTGTTGGTTGTACAGTCAGGACAGGATTCTCATGTAAACTGGGCCATCACTTCATTCACACAAATAAATAAATTGGTACAAATTCATATAGAAAACTATTAGCAAAACCCCTCCATCAATATTCTCAACAATACTTTCATTTCATTTCAGTTCCAAGAGTTTGTTCATGATTAGGTCAAACCAATGTTTGGAAACTCTTGGAAAAACACTAAAGCGTTGACGTTTACCAAATCGATAAAAAACAAGAAGCATGACTAATGTACCTGCTTTTAAAACACTATCATTATTCTTATGTTTAGTCAGTTTGAGTATGGTTGCATTTCTAATTTTTCTCTGCTTTATGATATTCTTCTGTTTTGTGCTGTGTGATGTCCTGATGTTTTCTGAACGTTTTGGTTGAAAACAGGTTAAATAAAGGTTATGTAGACACAAAATAAACTCACAGCATCTCCAAAGCGCTCTATTAGAAACCAGTTAGGGCTAATGGCAGCCTTACCCTCACTGGAGAGGACTCTTGAGTAAACTCCATTACACATATGAGTGGCACATTACTGCCATCCTGAAACATTTTCCGACCTGCCAAACAAATGCGTGACAACCTGTCCTCGCTGGTGATCAAATCGTGTATTCTGCAGTGTCAGAGGCAAAAAGGAAATGCTGGAGTGTTGTTTATTTAAAGCTGTGGCTCTTCGTTTACCATGGAAACGCAGGCAGTGTGACAGAGCATTTAGGTTTCAGAAAAGTTTTATGTAACAAGGCCTAATGAGTGATGGCTGCTGAGCAAAAATAGGCAAACTCATTTGTGAAAACACGAAAAAGAAAAGTTTTTGTTCACTCTGGAATAATCTAGTCAAGTTTCAGTGATTCACTGGATGTAAATAATTTTTTTTTATCTACTCCTTTTTTTTACAAACAGAAAAACGATTTTGTAAACCACTACATGACATTTTAAACATAGTTATCAGTGAATAGTAAACTAATTAAGCTTTACCTGAAATGTTATTGATTTTAATCATCCATTTGAGTCAAATATGTAGCTCAAAATTCAGGTTTTATGAGTCATTTTAATTTACTGTATGTATTTATCTGATCACGCTGAGGCTCAGATTTGAGAAACTTATGAATCGGTTCTGAGAACAGAAGTCGTTCCCAGATAGAGCTGTGCTAGATAAAATAGCTGACTAATTGGAAAAGTATTGACAGGTTAAATATCGATCGCATTCATTTACCGAGAAGCAGAGGGTATTTCTTTGAGAGAGAGCTTGGAATAACTTAAACACCAAAATCAACCAACCTAACAAAGTCTGACTGGCTGATTTTATCCCATTTTTTATATATTGGCTCAGAAGCTACTGCTTTGGACAGTTTTGGGTTTTAATTAAAGTATTGGTTTGGTTTTTATTCACGCTGTGACTCGCTAAGGTCGATGTTCGAGTCGATTTCCATACAAAATCCATCCCATCATATCTCCTGTGGGTCTTAAAGTCGGTGCTATTGGAAGTTGTGGAGCATTCCCTGCATTAAAGTTTAATGTGAGGTGTTTTGTTTCTGCATCTCCAGCCTGGTTGGATCCAGAAGGCCATGCCCTTAGGCTGACCCTCAACATGCCTGAATGAATATAAATGGCAAAACAAAAAAAAAAAGCTGCTTTGTTTAATATGCAGAAAAACATTGGAAGCATCTTTTGGATTTATTTTATTCCACCTATTTGGCACCAAGGGCAGCATATTTCTCATTTTCTTTTTTTCCATTCATTCATGGGAATCTTATGACTTTTTCACTATGCAGAAATGAAGGCATTTATCATTTTAAAGATTTCACAGACCTTGGGGAACTGAGGAGCATAACATCTCAAGGTTTATAGAAATACTTACTCTTGTGGTCAATTTCTTCTCCTCCTCCTCATTGTGTAATGGTTTCATAGTTTTCCCATGGGGGAATGTTCTGAACAACAATCTCCTCATCCATTTCCTGTTTCAGGCCATTTGTTTTTATTTTTGTGTTGCCGTCCATTTCCTGTTTTCACACCACACTGCCTCCTGTTCTCTATCCTAACACTATGGCATGAAACCCAGGACCTTACAAGAGTGATGCCACAAAGAGTTTTTCTGGCATGACAGCATCAAAACGTAATGCGGTCAACTTTTTAATTTTAGAAATAAAATAGCAGCAGTGGTTACCACAAGCAAGGGGTGTCAGACTCATTTTCGTTTTGGGCCAAATCAATATTAAATATTAACAAATCTTTGCAGTTTAAGTAGTTCCTAAAATTAAACATCTTTTCACATCGTTCAGGCCTCCAGGATTTAGTAATTTTTTTGGGGAATGGAGCAATAAAATCACAAATTTTGTGGGGCTAGTTTAGAAATATTTTCAAGGAGTTTTAAAATATTTACATTTATGTGTGATGTTAAATGCGACATTCCTAACTGTCACATCGATCACAGACTAATAACTTCACAAACTAATAACTTGACATCAAATAAACCTGAGGCAGCAGGTCGTAAAAGTACAAAATACTGCCACCTACAGGTGGGAGTTAGTGGTCAGATAAACACAAAGTTTCTCAGAATTTTCTGGATAATTTTCAGTTATGTATTAGCGAGAAGAAATGCGGGAATCTGTTGATTTTTACGGAAATTTTCACAATCACAGGAAACTTGGAGGACTGGTTGATGTAATTTGGCACCTGGAGTTTTGAGAGCCACACAAGAAGCTACGGTGGGCCAGATTTGGCCTTGAGTTTGACACATGTGCTATAAGAAAGTAATGATTAGAATATCTTACACTGATTTTTGTAAGAAACAGAAACCTGAGGTCAAACATTGATAGTTAGAGTTTATGTAGATTACAGTCCGGGATTTTTAAAAATGTTTTTCCAACCCTAAGCATTTTTGAAGCAGCCGACTTGTCTTTTCCTCCAACCAGACTGGCAGAAACGGGTGGAGGAGGGGTAGTGTAACTGAATATAGTATACCAAGATACAGATGGTTTTACTGAAGGCTTTAAAAACTTCATGCCTGTTTGCTCCAACTTTGACAGGAAGCTAACAGCTAGTCAGACTATACCGTTTGTCCAGCATGACTGTTTATATGGACTCAAAGATTTTCCTTTTTCCAGGTTTTGTAGTTATATTGAAAATCATTCCTACGAAGATCATAACCAGGAAGCAATAACCTGCACAAGCACATGAGAGGTTTTTGCACTTCAATATGTATTTTACCTAACAGTGATTAGCATAATTAGCTACCCGACTATTCAACATTTCACATTATCTCTCTGTCTATTTTACAGTAGTAATTGATCTGAGAACCCATTTTCGAGTTGTTATTAATAATAGATTAATTTCGGCAACATACATTCAGAGAAGCTGTTTGGGATTAAAAAGAGTAATTTTGATTTAATGAACGGAGCCATTAAGACGAGGATCTCTCAGCAGAGCCGGAGCTCCCATCAATTTCTCCTGGAAAGGTCCAGCACCGACTCACGTTTCCTGTTTTCAAGCCTCTTGTGTTTTCCTAATTCCTGTGTTTGTGGGAAGCTGCTCTCACTGTGGATGTGCCTCGCTTTGCAAGCAGAGGGATAGATGTCAGAAAGTTTGCTTCTCCTCTGTTCTTTAATTTCTTTAAATCAGGGCATGGTGCATGGTTGCTTTTTGAGATCTTCTAGCCTACTTTGTGTTGTCATATGTTTACTCAGGTTAGGATTTATTTAAACCTTTTACTTTTACGGTACCGTACAGACAGTCATATTTGACGAATTTGAATATTTTTGAAAAGTTTATTTTATTAACTCAGATGACTGAGACACATAATGTAAACAATTTACACTTAAGGTGTTTTGAAGCATTTATTTGTTTCAATTACAATTATTTTTTCGCTCACAGGTAATGAAAGCGCGACGTTTAAGATTAGAAATTACACCAGACTGATGAAGGAAACATTTAAGACACATAAATGTGGGCTTTCTGAAAAGCATGTTTAAAGATACTTTTAATCTGACAAACGAGCTTCATTAGAACACCTCTAATTTATGAATGACACAGCTAAATAATGATTTTAATCCGTCATTAAAGATAGATCTATTAATCTGAAGAAGCCAGATTTTTGTCAAGTGAAAAACATTCATTTTTCTTTTCACATTTTTGTGAATTTGCAGGGTAAAAATGTCCAGCATGCTGCCGAAAACCCTGCATTTCATTTATCTGATTCGTAGGAGCTGCAGCCTCGGTCTTTTCAAGCCGTCGTTAAAGCTACAGAACATTTCCATCAAGACTTCACAGCTCTCACTTAAAGCATATCACATTTCCTTGTGCCCTCTTCATCTCTGCCTGCCAGTCTCCTGAAGCGCTGGGGTAGTTTCTGAGAAATCTGCATTATATAGTCCTGAGCTGTTGCATCATGTCGCATGCACAAACTGTCCTGTCTGAGCTCTGAGGCCTCGTACACTGCAGCCTGGCTGGCTCCATGTGGAAGCAGGAGTAAAACCACCCAGGGTTCCTCACATTGCATAAGAGTCTGATAACATTAGTTAGAAAAAAAAAGAGAGGGTACGCCTTATTTTTACATTATTTCACTGGAATAACAGAAGGAAAAGAGAGATTCAGCAAAGAAGTATCATTTTAAAGCTCTTTTCAGTAATTCAGAAAACATGCTTCCTTAACCCTGAGGTGAATCTCTGTATTTTAGGCTGTTGTAAGGCTGAGAACAGCAGAAGAACAGAATGGAGGAGATTATGAATAAAATAAATAATGTACTGAGTATGAAATGTACTGAGTGAGTATGAAAGGGCGAAGATTGGACAGGGATTCTAGTCCTGTAGTAATCATCAGCACTCATTGTTTTATCACATCTGAACTATGAGTGATTGAAATAATTACCAGTTTATAGCGACATTCAACATCTTCCACTGCATTCAAGTGCAATAAAATCTCTTAGTTTTATGCTGATTCACAAAGTTTGCAGAGTGAAATGATCAAAGCTTTTAATTCTAATCAATTAAATTCTTTTCAACAGTACGATGGCAAAAAAAAAAAAAATGGCCAAATATATATATTTTTAATTTAAATGTTTTTTTTTGTTTTGTGTTTTTGGTTGGTCTCTTGCTTTTATTATATTTAAAAATCATGTATGAGCCGACTTTTATCTGCATACAGTCTATTTTCTGACTATCTTCAGTCTTTTCAATGCGTAAAAGAAGAGCATTATGTGACTTTGGGGCTCAGCAGTGCCCCCTATCGGCCATAGTTTTCACTTTACGCTGCACATTTTTACTGCACATTTATGACCAATTACACTAAAGATGCCACACACATTTTTGGGGGTTCATTGTCAAACTTTCCATACACAAGACAAATAAGAAAAAAACACAAGACGAAACCAGCACAGAAACAGATAAATCATATCTTAGTGGAGGATACAAGCTTATTATACGTTCACTTTGTCATATCAATTTCCAGCTAAGTCTGACAGACTCGTAAAATAAAAACATAATCAAACTGTATTCATTAAATTATAATTACCCTAGAAAGACTGTGGCACATCAACACATATAGTATATGTGTAATCAAACATGTCAGGTCAATCTCAGGTCATTCTGATTCAGCGTAATGGAAGTTATTAGAAAGAGATCTGTTGCCAAGCAGCTAAAGAGTCATTTATAGTAAATATAAGTCTTTTTTATCCTACATTATATTCTCCTTAAAGCCCTTTGGAGGCACTGAGACGGCTGTAATTGATTGCTATCGAAAATTAGTTACTGGATAACTAACTTGCCATATGAGGCCCAATCAGTCTTCTAGCTTCAGTCTTTTAAATATATGAGTTTTATTACCTTTACATCACCTCATGACTTCATTTATGATCCTTTGAGCCAATGATTTTGCAGAAGGATGGTGTTGTGCCTCAGTAACCTGGCACTGTGACATAATGTGAAATAATCATGTCTCCAAACACTAAAGCACCTCTATCCCTGCTGACGGTCTGTTAGCTTGCAGGCAACGCATAGGGGCGCTGCACTAAAGGGGGCGCAAAAACAATGTGGGGATTTTTTTTTTCTAGTCAGGATTTTACAGCTGTTTGAGTATGAAATGATCAATAACAGAGGAACACCACTGATTAGGCGCCGTTGCTCTGCGATACGTAACAGCATCCGCCATATTGAATGTGGAATATGTGCCAGTAAGGTAATGCAAGTGAATGGACCGAACTTTATAAAGTGACGTTCTACAAAGTATTTTAAGTTAATACCTGCTGTTGACACATTTTTTCATACAAATTAATATATTTGGCAATCAAAGAAATTACTAAAGATAGCGTTTCTAACTTTTGATATGATTATTTTGATATGATTATATGATTATTTTGGGGCATTTCTGAATAAATAGCACAATGTTTTATTTGATAGAAATTATTCTGATCATTTTTATATTGAAATTAATGAACAGACACACTTTTACAGTGTTTTATTAAAGAATATATTTATGTAATTCCATAATTTCATGTACATTTAACATTTCAAGACAAGAAACAAATAATTTTCCTGTATTTATTTTTTATACGTTATTGAGAAATGACTTTTGATTTATAAATCAATCATTGTCAAACATTAAACTACCCATTTTTCTTACTTTTTTCCAGAGAATATTCATTACAGTATGTCAACTCTGCTATTGACAGCAAAGAGTGAAAATAATTCTAACAGAGTAAATTATTTTTATCTCATTACATAAGCTGTATTAATACACTAATACTTCAGATTGAGATATTTAAAAATACACAAAAAGTGAAAGAATGAAACATTTATTTATTATATTGGGAACACTGGTCACAGGCAGGGCTTCAGTCTGCTGGTCACACTGGGAGACTTCTGAGACGTCCTGGTTCACAGGTTAAAGCCAAGGATAAAATAGAAATTATCCAAAAGTGTGCCGTTCGGGCCGTAATAGAAAAAACTTGCTAACAAAATACTTCAGACCTGCAGTCCATCGGCGGTTCTAGACACAGGCTAACAGAAGTTAGAGCGGACAGCGCTTTATTATTTTTGATTCTTTAATTAAAGATGAGTTGCACAAGTTTATGTTATTGGGGGTGGGGGTATAGAGGGCGGGGGCACCGATGACATGTAGTTGCGCCCTTGGCCATGATGTTAGCTAAACTGAGATCACGGAAAATGAATGTTTTTGGACAAACTTTCAACTGTCTTTGTAGTTTTGCTGTGAAGATTCACAAAAAGAAGAATTCAGAAGGAATTTGACCTTGACCCAGTGTTGAATTTCTACCTTGACTTTGTGTTGGTCTGACAGAACGAAGGAGCTTTTTCCCACGACTTTATTCCATTTCTCTGGGACTAGCGCTTAAAAGATTCACAGAAAAAGAACCTCTGAAGTCTGACTTCAGCTAGAAGGCTTTTTAATAAATCAGCAGTCATTTCTGTGTATATTTCCCACTTTTCCTTCCATTGGTCTACACGTCAAAGAGCCGCAACCTTGTTTTCACGTCATCGTTTTTGAATTAGTGAGAGGAAATGAACATGCGTTGTGACAGGCAGTGAAAAGCCTGAACTGACTGAACCTCACACAGCTGATGACCCAGTTAAAGGGACAGTTCAGGTTTTTGGGAGCAGGCTTTTTGTTGAGAGGTTATGAAATGTAACTTAGCAAGTTTGCTGTGTGGGAAACACAGATTGGTTATTTTATTAATCAAACAAATCAGTGTTTTCCTCAGGCATTTATTACTATTTACAGTGAAGTTTAAAAAGAGGCAGTAGGTCTCTGAAATACCAGCCAGTTAATAGTTACGCTTGAAAGTTTTATATCCATGTTTAGTTTATGAAGCAGAAGTTATCCTGTGATTTGTTAGCACTGTATAACTGGAAACGCCCTAACATGTCACAAAACACAGTTTCAACAAGTCATATCAAAATAAAGTTAAATATATCATCTCAAAAAGAATGTGCATAAAGCTGAAGCAAATAACTAGCATAGTAAACAAAAAAAAAATAGTCTTAAGAGTTGGGCATAAATCATTAAAGGACTTTTCTGGATTTTTTTTGTCCTGATCCAGAAGATATTTTTGTGTAAAAAATATGAAAAGAGAGTTAAAAATGATGGAATCGCTGAGGTGAATCCAGAGATGAATGAAAAGACTAAATTTGATGGTTAGAGTCACTGTCAGACGTTTGCCGACAGGAACAAAAGCTGCAAACTCTTAAAGACAACTCTTCTGGGAACAGGGAGCATCTTTGTCACTAATATTTCACTGCATGAATAAAAACAAACTTTTCTCCTTCTGGTGATAATAGACGAAATGTCAGGGGATCGTGAATGCTAGCAGCAAACACACAAATGTGCTGAATACTTATTAAGATGTTTCAGTTTGGATTAACTGTGAATTATATCTGTGCAAAGCTGTGCCACAAAGCTAAATAAATAAATAAATAAATAAATAAATAAATAAAATAAGTGTAGCGTAATTACCTGGAGAGTTAAAATTAGATTGCTCGGTGCACAAGCTAGAAGAATGGCGGACTCACATTAGTGCTGCTTAAATGAAGCAGAGCTTTCCTTCTCCTTAATGAGACTGGAAGGAAGATGATTTGTGAGCTGCGGTAGTGGCTGCTGTGAACCTGTTAGTCAACGTTTACCGTACCGCTTCCATCTTATCCAGGCTGTCCGCGCATCCTTCAAAAGTCTTAAATCCAGGAATCTAAAATTAAAATGTCTTAAACTGAATTAAAAATGTGATTTAGCCATCAATATGTTAATTGCAGGACTTGAATTTATCTATTTAATCTTGTTTGTGCAGTTTTTCTAATGGGTCTGTCCAGTTTGGCAAAAGTTTGAGTTTGTGGCGTTCTGTGACTCGAGGCGAATGAGGCTACCGCTAGCTAGCTGCTAATATGCCCTTAATAACTAGCTGGTTAGGTATCCTGTTAGCATTTATCAGCAGTTGTACGTTGTTTGTTTTCACCACTGACTCACTTCTGTTGAAAATCCATGCTAGGCTAGGTTCTTGGTTGGCTTGGTTGCATAGAACAGGATCGCCCAATCATCCACAACATTTAGAGTTTTTTCTATTTTAGATTTCATTCAAGGTGGCATTACAAAAGCTCTTAAAAAGTCTTAAATTTGACCTGTAGATCCCCTGTCATCTGTGTGCATCCAAAAGCGTTACTGATCATGACTACGTCAGATGTGAGCAACAAAGAGCATCGTACCAGGGCATTGGTTTCCCCCTTTTGAGAAGAGAGACAGCCTCAACTCTTTCATCTTTGGTTATGTAATTGCTCCGATTACCCACTTCAACCCTGACAGGAGTGAACGGGTTGCACATGGTGAGGCGGCAAACAAAACCAGATGCAAGCTTATCCTCGATACGGATCTTCCTGTAATCCGCAAGCGCGGAATCAAAAAACGCTTTTCCATGTCCGCTTGTTTATTTCAGTTCGGAGGTTTGTGTCTGTACACGATAATCTAGTTACCACAGGGATGCATTTAGATGGCAAATATGATTCAACAGCATGCAGAGATTTTAAGCCATTCCTCCTGGCTCTGTGTCAAAAGCTTAAAAACTTGGCTCCCTCCCCGTTTTTCTCTCCTGTGTGCTCAAACGTCGACTTGCACACAGAAAGGAGCGAGCGGAAAGCCTGAGACGCTGTAGCCGGGCCCTGGAGGCCCGTTGCAGAGTGTCAGCTCTTTGTCCTGGTCGCTCAGGGAAATATTGGGTAAGAAAAGCCAGCTCTGTTTGAAACATGAACTCTGGCAGCCCGCAGAGCAGCAAGCACCACAGACTCACTGCAGAGAAAGTGGCAAGTCTCTGTTGATAGTGAAACACCTGGACAAATTAGTGGCAAAACAGAAATTCAACTGCAACTTGCATCCTAGTTACAGCTTATTTTTCACTCCAACAGGCAAAACTGAACCGTGTGACTGGTTGGAAACAATTCATGCAGGAATTCAAGCAAAAATGACATTTATTTTAATAAAATCCTCTGTACTACAGAACGAGCCCTTTGAAAACCTTTGCACGTCCACACACTTAACATTAATTAGTTTTTGATTCCCTGCTTGCTATTTTCTGAAGTGAAAACGAACACCATGTGGACTCTGACTTAAGCTCTTGCCTAATCACAATCCTGCACCCTGACGTTCAGTATGAAGGAGGCATAAACAGCCTCAGGTGGCGCGCAGAGATGAAGGCTTTTCATAGAAATGGGATTTGAAAATTAACTCAGCGTAAGTTGGTGGGGTGTGGGGGGACTTTACTCGATTTGCCTCTTGAGATCGGGGATCTTTAATCAAAGATTTCCACTCATGATCAAAGAGCCCTTGCCTTTGTGCTTCCCTTCCTTCACGTCGCCCTTTTAATCCGAGGAGCGCGGGAAAAGCTCAGTGTCGCCTCGGCATTTTTTCCCCCCTGCATCTACAACTTGTATTCTTCTCATGAACTTCTTGTGGCAAACTGTCCTCCCCTGCCAGATCTCGCTCTCCATCGTCATCTGAAAGAAGCTTCACTCCTGCCATAAATGGACCTTACCAAGCTCCGCCCAGAAACGCCCCTTGAAAGTCCCATGTGACTACATGTCTCACATTAACGGCTTAGGTCCTATGGCATTTTTCGTTGGAGTGAGTCTCTGCAGAGTATTTCTGAGTCGATTAGTGTAGCATTTCTGCCAGATTTTCAGAAAATGTCAGCCATGACAAGGGAACCAACAAGTTCATGTCATCTTTTTTGGACGACATTAAGGTGTTTGAGCCATGCGATGCCTCCAACATTGTGCGCATCACAGCTAAATGCTATCGGTCGATGAGAAAAACAGCAGATCCTCACACCCTCAGCATAAATATAGTTGTGGACAAGATCACTGACGCCTATTGTTCTTGCAAGGTTGGGTAAGTCAGACATTCATGGTTTTGAGGGTTCGAATGTGCCTAGGCCTGATACACGGTACTCGGTGGCTAACACGATTAGCATGGCTAACACGATTACAGTTAAGTAAAAAGCCTTTTTAGGTAAAATAAAATCTTTAATGTATGTCAGATACGGTACACATTGCATATTAATCTGTTGAGCTAACGCAAGACTGTAACAGACAGGCTTCAAGGTGTAGAAGTTGTATCTGTACTACCATTATGCTGTACTTGGCTAAAAGGTTTTCATAATGGATGTGTTTATTATTGACTTTATTTTTTTCATTCACTAAACACAAAGAAAGCAAAGCAATAATATTTAAGCCAGTAGACACTCCTTTGTTCTTATTGATCCTATGACGATTGAGCTGCAAATACAGTGGTGCACAAACTTTGATCCAAGCAAGACATTCCGTTTCAGATTTTAGAAATCTGTGAATTTTATTTCCACAAATACGATCAGGATACCTGACATCGCCTGTACAGATTCCCCACTGACAGTGGAGAACCATTCTTTTTTGAGTCCTGACGCAAAAACTTTCTGTCGGTCTGGTAGTCCACAATTTATATTAGCGTGAGTTTGTGAGACTGTAACCCACGTGGTAGCTGCGCTGTGACGTAAAATGGGCATTAGCCAGTGAAAAGCGCCGCTGTGATAAGGTCCATTAGGCAGGACTCGAGTCTCTGCAGCAGCCCGATGATCTTGGTTCGGTAGTTCAGGATTTTATCCACAGCTCAGCTTCCTGTTTGATTGCAGACACACGCTGCCCGACTCTAATCTCTCATTGTTGTTCGCTCCTGACTCATTATGTTCAGCCCGTCAGCAACGTGCTCAGAACTCGCGGGACTCTCTCGACCCCTCGTCAGCCGCTTTAATTGCCTCGGACGCTAAAGACGTTCCCTTTAATTCGCCTTCGGAGTGGCGATTTTGTTTGATGTTCGAGGTTTAAAGAAGTGGAATCAGCGCGCGCGCGCACACACACACACACACACACACACACACACACACACACACACACACACACACACACACACACACACACACAAGCGCGCGGCCTTGATTGCAAATGAGAAAACAGAAGCAAACAGCCAAACACACAAAAGCGATTTGTTCGCATCTCACCTCCACCACTGCGAGGCAAAGTAGAGAAACTAGGTGAGCTCTCGCTTCCCTCTGACACCGTGTATTCACCTGCCTTCCCTCCCACTCGAGTCGGCCCACACCATCCGCCTACACGCGGCCCCTGAAACTCTGCTGGCGCAGACGCGCTCCGTTCTTTCCTTTTGTCCTCCAGTGGAGCCGTTTCTCGTTCTGTGATGAGCTTGACATGACGAGGGTTTTGTTTGTCTTTAAAATTAGGGGAGAAAAATAACCAGAGAGAGAGAGAGTCCTCGGTTTATGAAGTCATAAAGCAAATACAAACCACAGTAAAAAGTGCTGGGTTAAAACTAACCCAATTCGTAAACCAGCGCTGGGTCATATATGGACCGACCCAATGCTGGGTTGTTGTAACCCAACTGGGTTGGGTTGATGGTTTGACCCAGGACATTGGGTCATGGCAACTAACCAAACGTTGGGTTAAATTGACCCAAAATTGGGTTGAAACTCACTGGAGTCACATTCACCCATTTGCACTCACAAATTTGTACACTCATATGCAGCTCAGTGGGCAATTTGGGGTTAAGGGCCTTGCCCAGGGGCACATCAACATGTGGCAGGAGGAAGCTGAAATTGAACCTACAACCTTCCGATCGCAGGACCACTACGCTACCCACAGAGCCACAGTCACCACATATTCCAACACTAAAACTAATTATAAGAATTATTATACCACTATAGTTGGGTAAAAATATGTATTTACCTACTGAATAACCATAAAAATAAATATGAAACGTGTTCAAAATACATTTATGAAATCCTATTCACGTTAAAACTTTATCTTCTTTTTACTTACCATGTCTTATTTCAAAGTAGAGGAGAAGCCCAACATGCAGTCATGTTGAAAATGGAGGCTTGTGAAGAGGGGCGTGGCTTCTTCCAAGTTTCGTCTTTAACCCAACCGTTTGGGTAAATGTACCCAACCTCTGACCCAACAGAAGAGTTCAAGCTGTAGACGTCCGGTAAATTTCTGACCCAACTCTTGAGTTATGAATTTTGGTCAAACTAACCCAACCTATGACCCAACAGCTTCAACCCAGAAATTGGGTTATGAAAATAACCCAGCATTTTTTACTGTGTATTAACATCAGATACATACAGCAGACAAAGAGTACCTATGGAGTACACTAATGGCATGAAATGATTTTCATTTCAAAATCAGAATAATTAAAGATTTTTTTGCTTTTACTTTCTTGAAATCGTGAATTTCACAAACATTAAGGCTGCTTTCACACTGAAGGTTTTCCTTTTTTTGTTGCTGAAATCCATTTTGTGTGTGTGTGTGTGTGTGTGTGTGTGTGGTTGTTCATACTACTAATTAAACCCGACTGCAGTGAGACTTCTGTGTGAATGGTTTGTATCCCCAAAGCGACCCACATGCACAGAAGAAGAACGCCGATGTCACAGGGCAGAGCTCTGCTTATGGAAGTAATAACGGATGGCGTTGTTTATGGATCAATTTATAAAGTTTACTCGGCAACGAGAGCCAACAGTATCGTCTCAAAATTGTAATAGCGAGAAGAAAGCTAATAAAAATAAAGCACAGCCAAAAGCGATGACCGTTTGTGGAGCATTGACTGCAACTTCTGACCCAACCAGGAGTGGTGCGACTGCGATGCGATGCGCTCCAGCGTCACAGACATCTTTCATAAAATCATAATTTTAATTTCCAGCCATTTTTTTACATCCTGATTTTCACGTCTGTCTTTTGATGGTGCATAATTGTGACGCATGTCCCACAAAAATGACATAAAAATCTGGTAGGAAAGTGCTACTATTCACATTATGAGTCCCACATTGAATGCCACTCAGTGAGGAGGAAGCCACTTGTCCAAAAGCGGCAGGAAGAGATTACCATTTGCAAATGTCCTCATTATTATGAAAACAGAGCTTACATGAAAATCCAACTGCCAGAAATTTGCTGGAGGTCTGATTTTTCTAAAGGTGGAATTTGTAGCTGCAGAAGTGTGTGAGAGAAAAGCGGCCAACAAACCAGACGAAGCTAAGTGTAATTTTACCATGAGAAACTTGTGGAAGGATATTCAAAGTATTTGACCTTAATTATGCAGTTTCCATGTTATATCCACCAAATGCAAATGATATATACGTAAACCTTTGAATGTGAAGAAAGCTAAAACAAAGTGTCTCTCGTTCTGGCCTAATTTTTCCAAAATAGCAAATGTTTAGTTTGACTTAACACCGGTGAGGGAAAAAAGGCCAGCAATTTGATTTGAGCTGTGTCTTTGGGCCTGTGCGGTCCTTTTCACCTGCCTCTGAGTCCTGTTGTTGGAAGAATCACACAGGTTTGCATCTCACACACCTGTTTGTGAAGCTTCCTCTGTCCCTTTCTCGCTTTTCTTGATTTCAATCCTCGCTACCCTGTCGCTCACATGCTCTCTCCCCTTTGTTTTCTGCAGGGGATCTACAGTGCGGCACCACAACAAAACATCAGACGCTCAGCGCAAATCCCAACGGGCTACGTTTTTAATTCTCTCTATTCATTCACAGAGTGCTGTTCCTGTGCCTCTAATTCTCCTTCTTCTTCTCTTACATCTGCTACAATGTATCATTATCTGCGGCTCAATTATATCCTCTTATCCTCCCACCTCTTCCCCCCTGAAAGATCTAAATTTCTCCAAGCGAAGGTATCTCTGACTCATAAAAATAGCCCCTGCATCCGTTACCAGAATAGGCCGTGTACAATACTATGGAAGGACTGTTTAGCATAACCAATGTGTGGGCTGTGATGTTTAATCAAAGAGATGTGGCGCAATGGCGGTTTTTTTGTAAAAAGTAAAGGAATTAGCTCTTACATGGTTTCGTCGTTCTGGAACTCCAGCTTGCCGGAAACCTCGTCGTAGTCCTCCCCCGCTTTGGCGGTGCCCTCGACGGTGTGGTAAGGCACGGCCACCTTCCCCCTGGCGCCGGACGTCCTGTGCACCTTCACCTGCATGTTGCCGACGCTCTCGCTCACCCTGGTGGAGTTGCTCTCGAAGGTGAAGATGCCGGCGTGGTCGTCGTCGTAGATGGTGACGGTGGCGACGGGGGCGTTCCCCAGGGCCGCCTTGGGAGGGACGTGCGAGGAGATGCCGACCGTGCTGTTGCTGGACGTGATGGAGTTGGGCTCCAGGACGGAGACCTCGGCCCGGTGGACGATGCGGGGGTTGCTGAGGCGCACATAGAAGTGCTCGTCCTCCTCGAAGATGTCGTCGTCTATGACGCCGACAGTGAAGTCTTTAGTCGTCTCGCCAGGCTTGAAGACCAACGTGCCCTCGGCAAACTCGTAGTCTGAGCCTGCAGTGGCTGTCGCATCCTCCGTCCGGTAGTCCACCTGTGTGCCACGGGTGAAGAGACTTCATTAAATATTTAGAGAGTGGAGCTTTAGCAAATTGCTGACTGGTTAATATTTCATAGGTTAAGTAATTTGGGTTGGTTTTTATTTCACTCTGAGGATTTGGAGGATTTTCACATTTACGCAGCCTGGCAACAGTTTTCATACCTTTGACCCTTACGATGTATCTCATTAGAATTTTAAGTGCCTAAGACAAATGGCTTTATTTTATTATGTTTTGCAAATAAATATCTAAGAAGTATGGCTGTATTGGTTCCAGCCTACCTGTCATGTCAAGTCAAGTTTATTTTTGTCACATATTTGAGCAACAAGGCAGTTCAAAGTGCTTTTCATGGTAAAAACACCTTGTACTTTCTCAATGCCAGGAAAAACATCATCATTGAACTCGGGACAAGTTGAAGGTCACTGGGTTTTAGCTCTCACCTTAACTGTGCAGCCGGCCTCTCCTCCATGGCGGCTCACCGTCAGCTTCAAGGACCCGCAGTTCTCAAAGCACTGGTAGTGAGACGGGTCGAACTGCAGGTAGATGGTGTTGGGATCTTCCTCCTGCCCACTGGCCTCATGACAGCTCACCACTTTCCTGGCCTGGTCAGCCGCGTGCTTCTTCAGGATGTTCCCGGCTCCGATCATCATGCGCGTGGCCTGAATGCGGTAGAAGGCCCGGCTCTTCTGCTGCTGCACCAGCACTTGGTAGTTGGCCATCTCAATCAGCTGCTCCATGTCTTTGTCTGGATGCCTCTGTTTTAGGTCCTTCAAGGTGCGCGCCATCTCCCGGCGGGCCTCTTCTTCTTGATCCTGCTCGGCGCTCATCCCTCCACCTTCCTCCACCCCCTCCAGCATCCCATCCAGAGCCTCCTTGTTGTGAGCGTGGGAGTTCGCGCCCTGCCCGTCCATCTCCAGGTCCATTTTGGTGAACATGGCGTCACCTTCGGACTCGATGATGATGCCTCGGTTCTTGTCGGCGCGGTAGCGCTTGTTGACGTACTTGTAGAAGAGCAGGCGTCGGTCTGCGATCCAGGCTTGCAGCACGCAGAGAGGGAAGAAGAGGAAGGTGAGGACCGCCTCCCAGACCTCCACCTCCCCGGGGGAGAAGACAGACAGTATCAGGTACAGCCAGATGTAGGCGAACACGCTCCAGGCAGCAGTGACAAAAAACACCCTCAGGTGCTTAATCTTGCGGGTTTCACTCTCTGGCACCACGTAGACACAAATGGCGATAATAATAAACATGTTGAACGCGGCGCTGCCCACGATGGTGCTGGGCCCCAGAGCTCCAGCTTCAAAGTTGTGGCCGACCACTTCGATGACGGACAGCAGGATCTCTGGCGCCGAGGAGCCGAGAGCCATCAAGGTCAGGTTGGACACCGTCTCATTCCAGATTCGCACGGTGGTCGTTGTCGTTTCGCCGTTCGGCTTTTTGATGGTGATCTCCTTTTCCTGAGAGGTGATGACCTCGATGGAAGACATGAAACGATCCGCGATGATGGACATACCCAGGAACATGTATATGAGAGCCGCAAAGTAAACAATGGCGCGAGCCACCTTGTCACCAACCGCAGGGTTCTGGGGGTTCCACATGGGCAGCACCACGCCCTCTGAGCAGTTGTCCTCGCTGGAGCAGTTCTTCGGGGCATCGCGGCGTCTTCCTGGCCGGAGCTGCCGTGGGAGAAATGAGTGACTCCTGGCTGAAGGACCAGCAAGAAGGTGATAAACATCCACGGGGCGATGGGTCGTGGTAAGCTCATGGTGCGTTTGTCTGAAGTCATGATCAGATTTGGAGTCTTCTAATGCTGGAGATCAAATTATCACATTTGAGGGTTTGTGGAAGGTTCCTCTGCAAGAGAACAGAAGGAAAAGATTTTATATTTAAGGAGTGTTCTAGATCCAGTGCCTTAACAAAACCTTTCATACTTTGAATGCAGGACTGGATGATATGGCTAAAAAACGTACTACAATATAAGCATTTCAATTCAGTTGAGATGGATAATTACTGATTACTTTATTGATTTAAATATCTGAAAAACTTCTGATGAGGTTGCATGACCTTTCCTGTTTAATCCAAAGTTTTCGCTCCGCCTTGTTTGCTATTTTTAAGCAGTTTTGAGGCCAGGTGGCGAAACCTGAAACTGCTGCTGTGCAAGTTACTCAACAACTTGCTGCTAGGTAACAAGGAGTGAGTGAGTTGGTTGATGCCACCAACTAACTCACTCAGATGTGAGAGTTTGAGCGGCTAAAGCCTTTCCTCTGCCTACATCCCCAGAATGCCGTGCAGTTTTGGGGAATATGAAAAAATATAAAAAACAACAAATATCTTTTCTTCATTACTGTGCATCAGGTGAAATCCAACCACACAATAATTTGAAGTTTGTAGCAAAATGTGGACGAAGTTGCAGGCTAATAAAAAACATGAATCATATTCCGTTCTTTTTAGTTCTCTTCCTAAATGGACCTCTGAACAAAAAAAAAAAGTAGGCAAAAGCAATCAGAGCTGTGCACTTTTATATAAAACTGATGTGGGGATCCAACCGTTTGTTCGGTCCAAGCCTCTGGCAGCTACTTTTGGTTGACTCACAGGGTACTGAACAATCCAGTTAGAC
This sequence comes from Poecilia picta, assembly GCA_033032245.1. Lineage (NCBI taxonomy): Eukaryota > Metazoa > Chordata > Actinopteri > Cyprinodontiformes > Poeciliidae > Poecilia > Poecilia picta. The sequence continues at coordinate 14,089,965 of CM065366.1, read as the reverse complement.
TCCTACACATATAATGTGTCCATTGTGCAGAGAAACTGCAAAAATGTTGCACTCTGCACCTGTAGTACAGAGGGGAAAAGTGACTAAGTCCATTGCGTACGCTGTAGTCAGATGAAGATCCAGAAATAATCTTTCTTAGTATTAAGAGAAAGCAGGGAAAGAGCTCTGGTCCCTCAGTAAGCTCTTCTACATTATTATTTAAAAGAAAAACTCTCTCGGTAGCTCATGAAAACTGCATGGGAAAGACTGCTTAATGCTAAAGCATAGTAAACACCTCTAGTCTTGCGCTTTACATAACCAATATCAGGGGAAGACCTTAAAATAATCCTTCAGTGGCTTTCTTGGCAGCTGGGCTTTAACAGCTTTGAGTGAACAATCCAGGCAGCAGCGCCGACACCACCCAGGGAATTAACATCTGCAGCGGCGTGAGCGGCGAGAGACAGCCCAAGAAACGTCAATTAATTTAACCGGTGCATCCTAATCAAAAATTTAAGACCACCTCCATCCCCAAAATAGGTTTCCCCCATCAGCAGCAGGGGGAGATTCACGTTGCTTAGCGTACAGCGCAAGCTCTCATTGGCATGCAGCAGAGGAGAGCTGCATCCTGCACTCTGACCCGCCTAACAGGAGGAGCACGTTTCCCCATCGAGATTTCATTTCACGGGGCGAGAGGAGGGCAGGAAAACACAGATGCACAAATTAAGCTGGATTTTTTTTTTTTTTTTTTTACTGCAGCTCATAAGGGAAATAACAAGCTGACTGTATTTGTGCATCCCAGTGTAACGGCTTAACAACACCTGTATGCTCATCGCAGTGAGTCAAATGCCAGCAGGGTTCGGCGCGGCGGATGGCAACAAAGCAAGTCGAACCGGCACAATTCCCGCTGCTCGGATGCAGATGCATAAAATAAAACGCAGTCACTTTCATCTGGCACACAAGCCTGCACAAATGTGTGAGTGGGTGACGTTTCTATGGCAAAGGCAACCTTTCCAACTGGTAGTGATGCTGAAATCCAAACACTTCTTTTGACTACGGTATCAAGCCACAGAGTCTGTGTGGTTCCTTCCTTGTTCTGCAGTGGATTTCTCACAACAACAACAAAAACCTGAACAAGTAGTAGCAGATAAATAAGGTTCATCCCTTGTTTCACTGGAGGTTTGAAGTCAAAGAGTGAAATATTTAACCTTCTTCACATTTCATTGATTATGTGGAATAATACCAATTAGAGGAGAATAGAAATATATTTTATTGTCCCACAGAGCTGCAGGACATTCGAGAAAGCAAAAGGTAAACAGAAGCAAGAAAAATGTAAAAACAGAAAAATAGGACTTATTGTAATGTATATTACCAGAGTAAATTCTAGCTCTCTGTACTGAGGGGTTATAAAATTGACTCATTTTTTTAAACAAGTATTCATCACTGCTGGTGAGCCAACAAAAATGTTCCCTTTAGATTTCATTAAAACAAAATATATACACTCATGTCAGTTTTTAAAACAATAAAATGAGCAGAAAATAGCACAGACCGAGTTAAACTGGGACGATTTAATCCTCCGACATTTTTCTTTTTGCCAAGCAGAGGTTCAAAGGTCAGCAAATAAACACTTGCACATAATGAGTCATTTTGATGCCTGCTTGCTCTTGTTTTGAGTCTGTCTGTGTAAGTGTGCACACACACAGTCACGGTAAGAATTGAGAGTTCTCGCAAATGCCACGAAGGAAAATCACCAAATGAAGGAAAGAAAACAAAGGAGCTTTGACTAAATTAATAAAACCTTCATTGGTGCCCTTGGTAAAGTTACGTAATACTTGATTTTGTAGGTTTTACTCAAGTTTATCTTACAACACGTTGGAACTCACTGTGAGCAAAAAGTGGCAACGTGGGGTCAGCAAGTCTCTGCAGCAACCATCAGGTGATGTTTATGCACCACCTGGTTGCTTGGGAGGAGTTACAGAAAACAACTTCTTGTCCCAAACCAGGAGCATGTGTGTTGTTTGAGTCTCATCCCAGTCAATTAGCAGCAAAACGTTGCAACTTTAAATGACAAAGAATCTCCTGATCTATTTACAGTGTTACAAGGAACCATGAGGAAATTATATGCACTTCATTAAAAAAAAACTAACCACTAAAATATGTTCATGTCCAAACAGATAAGCAAACAGGAAGCCAAGATTTTAGAAAAAGTTGATATAGTTGTAAAGTAAAAAAAAGACTTTAAATTAATCAAAACAGCTGGTTAGTTGTTGTTTTTGTCCAATTTCCATGTAGTATTTGCTTTTTGTGCGATCGGGATGGATGGTTATCAGAGCCAGGCTAGTAGGGCGAATCTTTTTGTTTTAACCAGATTCACAAATTTGTCACATATTCAGATATTCAGTGCCATAGAGATTTTTGGCATCCAGCCCCAGATTTATACTAGTCAATAACTTTAAGTCTGCTTAGATTGGAGAGTTCATTAGCCTTCATAGCAGCCAGTGACTGGATCTTCCAGACTCTGGCGACTTTACGCTACCATCACTGCAGACACATTCAGTGCTTTCAGGAAGTCTCCATCCACTCAGCACCAACTGGGCGGACCTCTGTATTTGTAAAAGCAACAAAAAAGCTAAAACATCCAAGAGGGAGAATACTTTTTATTGGCACTGAGTCTCCCACAGAAAGCTGAAGAAAAAGGACAAAGTGGACAAACTAGAGGGCCTGACAAGACAAAAGGTCAAAGGTCCTTCTCTCTTTACGCTCCAACCTTCTGAGGTGTTACCAAGTTCTCTTCTATTGGCAGAAAATGGTTGTAACAAACACTGGATTTTACATATGCAAACAATCATTGCTTAACATGTAATTTCTGGCATCAGGAATAAAAAGATGGATTTAATACCTTTTGGGATTTTGTTTCTTAGAGGCATGGGATTTGCTTTATTCCTTGCATTATATTGCATTTTATCCCCACATTACTCACCTGGATGCAGTTGTCAGTGAGTTGGCCCGGTGTAGAAGTTGTAGCCTCAGGAGATGAACCTCTCCCTCATGTTGCTCTGTGGAGACACAATTCATCTGTCATTCACAAATTGCGGGGAGTGTTGTACAAAAAAAAAAAAAAAAAAAAAAAACATTACAAGGGAGCGATCCACGTTAGTAACAGAGTTTTAATGAGCTTATTTGAATTAATAAATAAATGTCACCTGGGGAACGAAATACTGATGTTGAAGACGGTTAAAAAAAAAGAAGTCAAACTACAAAGGAGAATGGGGATCAAGTGGATTGCTGAGAATCCAATCAGAGCGGTCCGGTCGGTGCACACAGCTGTGGCACAGATACTCACAGACTGGATCCCGGTGTCACCGCGGCCACCCTGCAGCACCTGAGCGCGGAGCGGCAGCCTGTGCGCCATCCACGCAGCGGGCTGCGCTGATGCTCCTGGCTTGTTGCGCTGGCGTCTTGGAAATGCCGCGTCGCTGGCCACTCCGTTTCCTCGATGTTTTCCTGACTGTTAACCCTAAACCTCAGCAAACTTAAGGCAGTCCGATCACTTCCCCTCACTGATTTGCGTTTTGAACCATCTTCCACCAGAGCTGTTGCTTTTTGTTGTTATCTAATTTCTAAACTAAAATGATTTAAAAAAAAAAAAAAAAAAACACCTTTCTTCTCTTTTAAGACTATACGTGCGATTGTTGATGCGTAAAAATAATAAATTAAATTGCTGGGTCTATCCTCGTTCCCTCAGCTTCAACCAGTCAAAATTTCATGAGATTCGCCAGTTTAAGAAAATAAAGGATAAAAACATTTTCTTTGGAAAGCCGAGGAGAAAAATCCTTCGCTCTTCTGTCTAAGCTGGTAACGCAAAAAAGAAGAAGAAGAAGAAAAAAAAAGAACCAAGGACCGCACATGAGAGTAGGCGTGAATGGATGGTGTGTAGAATCGAGAGGACGCAACACGGCACCGAGCACGGATCAGGACAAGATGGACATCAAGCGGAGGGATGGATGGTGGCAGACAGGGAGAGAAGTTGGGGAGCTGTGCAAAAAGGAAGAAGGCTCGCCTTACTCTTGCGGCGTGGGCAGCATTGGCATGAGAGGCGCGATGAGCGGAGAAGCGAGAGCTGTAACACTGCAGAAACAGGGGAGGAGACGTTCACAAGCGGCGCTCCACGCACGGCTGGTCCTCCTGACTGCGCATCAGGAGTCCGGGATGAATGAATCAATGGATGGACAATTAGACTCCAAAGATCCACACAATTGTACACTCATCATAGATATAGACCCGAAAGGGAAGTTGGGTATATGTACACACCAATGGCTTTTATTTGTTGCTGTTTTGAGCCCCCCGATGTTGATTTGTGTCTGCTGTGGGTGGTGGGGTGGCGGATGTTTTAGTCTGGAGGGTTATATATAGCACAGAGAAAACGCAAAGTCTCAATCTCATCCTTACATAGAGCGCTGGCCAAAGGATCAAACTCACTCTCCAAAGTAAAAATGGCTGAAACTGACCAGTTGTGCAACAAGACTAAGCAACAATGATTAAAAAACAAATTGAAATATTAAATTCATTAGTTCATATGAAGTTGGTGTTTTGTTCTGCCTGGAACCTAAAACGCCATTAAATCCATCAGCAATTATTGATTAGATTGGCTTCTTGTTTTTTTTTTTTTTTTGTTTTGTTTTCAGGTAAAGGGTTAAAAGGCACAATTAGTGGATTCAATTAAACACTGTTTAGCTGATTATATTTAACTACTTTTTCCTGCAAAAAATAAATCAAAGGAAATGTAAGAGGGAACTTAACCTTTCAATGTATTAAAGACAAGTTACACGTCAAATAATCACTTGAGATTGCTGATTAAACAAGTTTGTTTATTAAAATTTGGGGAGGTAAAAGAACAAAAGTGCATTTATTTATTTATATTACTAGGATAGGAACCCAATGAGATCAAAAACATGTTTCCCAAAGAATTCCTGACCAAGAGGCATCAATAAATACAACACAGAAAGAAAAAAAGAAAGTTATACATTAGTAGGATCCTAAGTTGTGTTTTGGTGTTTAAAAGTGAGCAGAGAATCAGTTATGCAAACACGGACACCTGATAGCTGATAGAAACAGTCAAATTATGAAATAAGTCAAATATTTAGCCTAATGAATTGATAAGAAAATATAAATTGAACTGGGTTTTCTGCTATGAGTCAGAGAGTCAAAAGAGGAAAAAAAATAAAATGGTTAAAACAAGCCATTTGGTTGGTCGTGCCACCAAGAGCAGAAACTAGAAACACTGTTAGCCTAACAGTGTTAGCTTGTGTGGCTAACTGTGCAAAGACAGTTCCCACTGTGCTTATCAGTGCATATTGAAGTATATTTGGTGATTGAACACTTAAAACAGGCAGTTTGAACCATTTCTGAAGGGAGTCTCATATATTTTGCAGTGTTCTTAACGCCCACAAACCAACTGTATTAAGTTTGACGCTTCCACATTAGCACGAAGGTAACGGAGACAAAACCCTGCATAAAACGACGATGAAGGCAACTCCTCTTTCAAAATCTGTCTGGGAAGAACAAGGTTGTGAAGATGATTGAAAAGAGTTTATTTTCTTTTAAAATATGGTATTTGGTGATATTTTGACCAATTGTTTTCATGAGAAAATTGGGGAAATATGTGAAGTAGGGCTATAGACTCATTAAAAGAAAGACACATGAGCAGAAGATTCCACTACACCTGGAAGGAAGATAGCGGAGTGTTGTTGTTGTTTTTTTTGTTAGAATTTCCAGAAAATAAAGTGATTAAAAAATGGTGGTAAACTATAACAAAAATGATCATCAACAAATACCTTAAAACACTGTAAAACATGGAACCATGACACTAAAAAAGAGACAAAACAAACCTCCAGAGAAGCGATATCCCCCTTGCATTTATTACAATAAACCGACATTTTAAACTGATTCCCAATGTCAGAATGTCAACATGCCTAAGAATAATGTGTCAGTAATGGCTGTTTATGGCTCTAAAAAGGTCATCAGGTTTTATCAATGTTTTATCATTACCATCCCCGAACGTGTGCGTCTTTAACCATCCACTTGTTCTCACTCAGAAAATATCCTGATCTACATCTTTAAAGCTGCAGTGACAGCGGCGCGAGCGATATTGCCATCATTTAGACGGCATTCATTTAGTTTTATAGGTGCATGATTGCCTGTTATGATTATGAGGGGCAGGCTTGACATGATGATTGTGTCAAACCTTGGAGGGGAAGTAAAAGAGATTAGACTTCGAGCCTGAGGACAGAGAGTGCCGGAGGAGCAGCTCGGCAGAGAGAAATGCTCCTGCGGAGACGAGACAGTTTCGAACCGCATGCTGATGCTGGAGGAAAGGTTTGTACTGTCTCCTGTGGCGATGCGTCTCCTCAACACGTCACACGTCGTTTAGAGGAGCAGGTAACTGCAAACGCTTGTCTGCACCTAAATGCTCTTAGGACGGTGCAACAAAACAACAAGAAAATCTCTTCTCATCTCAGCAAAATGTCAATTTATTGAAAAACTAAATTGCTGCAGAGAAGCCGGCTTGTTCTGCTCGTAGGTGGGAGCAGATGGGGATGTATGTGCCTTTAGCTTCGGTGAACAGAAGGTGTTGCTCAGAGTAAACCGATGCAAATGCTTTTTACTGCCTCTTTGCAAGGAGGCAGTGAAACGACACCCCACTATATTCTCCAGCTTGTTTAAAATCTCTTCAGGCGACTTAAATAAATGTCACGGTCCATCACTGTAGTTTAGCTCCTCAGACCCACTCTAGCACTCAGCAGAGTTAGTAAAGCTTTCACAGCATGCACCCTGAGAGGTTGTATCGGGTGAAGCGCCGTCGGAGGCCGACTCCTCGAGAAATGAGGTGTAGCGTGGATAAACGCTGACAGGGACTTTACCGCATATTCTTCTTCAAAGGCTGTAAATGATTTTTGAGTAACATTTCAAAGCGTTAAAACAAATTAGCATTCAATCAAAAAGGTTTCCAAGCTTACGCCTCACAGAGCAGCCCTCCCCACGATTCCCACACTCGGCTCCTTCAGACTAGCCGGCAGAAATTAGCAGAAAGGAGCAGTGTTGACTTTCTGACGACGGGTCGCCAGAGAGAGCAGGAGTTTTTAAAGAGACAGAGAACCAAGTTCAAGAAGTTAAATCATGACGCAGAGTAACTCAAGTTAACACACTTACTGTTCCTTCAAAGTTCAGCAGATTATGTAAGAGCGTATCTATTTTGTCAACCTGGTTGGGTCTCTCCAACCGATCAAAACTCGTCTACTGTTGGGCAGTTTTCATAAAACTTTGTACACCTGTGAAATCAACCACATGGCTGGAGATTATTTTAAATCAAACCCAAGAAGATTTATTGCAGACCCAATAAATCCTGCAAGCAGTCCCGGCTCAGGGTTGTTTAACTCCAGTTGTTCAAAGAGGCGACTCCGTCTCTGCGAGTTCCTGCAGATATTTTTACCACCTGGTTGGCAGATGATGTTTAAATGGGCCAATTAAAATATTATGAAGCAAAAGGGCGTTCAGTCACTATAGCAGAACACCCAACTACACAAACAATGAAGCTCAGCGCTGCAGCCTGAGCAGGATGTAATTGCGCTGGTTGGAAACGCGACTTAGATGAAATGCATTTCTTTCTGTATGTTGAGGAGGAGTCGTAAGGAACGGCTGCGTTTCAGCCCAGAGAGAAGTGACTCACATTTAGCAGTGACGCACGCTTAGATAAGACATAAAAGGGTAACAGTCTTTTACGTTATTTAGAATGAAAAACGACGCACTTGCATGATTTTGATGAAATATATATATATATGCACCATTGTGGCGTGGCAGTTTAGACTGATTGGACTGATTTGTTTTAAAAGTGTATGTTGCTGGAAGATTGTGAAGATTGTCTGGCTGCTACACTTGTTAGAAATGTTTGAATTATGTCACCAAACACACAGGCCCACCATGCGCCCACCGAGTTTTTGCAAAGCTGAGATTTTCTGCACAGTTTGCACCTCTCGTCCACAGACACAAGAATTTTTGGCGAGAGAGACACATCCCACCGTCTGCATAGACGCAGATTTCAAAAGTGGCTTTCAAAATGTAAATAATGCCATAAAGAGCATTATAAGTAGAGTCAAATTTGATTGTTTATTTTTTTATTCCAGTAATTTATGAACAAATTACAGAATTAAATCATGGTAAAGTGGAGATCTGTCTCATGTCTATTTATTTAGAAGTTTTTCTCATCAACCGCCGAGTTATTAAACCTAAAATTACATAGAGTGACATTTTAATTGGACCAGCATGTTCCTTCTGGCTGAGGGAATTATGCACATTTAGGAGTGGTCCAGTCAAAGTTCTGACTTGAATCTGAGAGAGAATAAGGGTAAATTATAAAGATATCAGTGGAAAACAGGCAAAAAGCTGGTCATCAACTTAAATGATTTGATTCATGCAATTCCGATAAAGATTTTTCTCCACTCAGTATTGAGAAAAGTATCAATAAGCACGTCATTTTTCATCAAGTGTAAATAAAGACATATGACCTACTTTTTCCAGATTGATACTAATCAAAATTTCTTCTTTTTATGAGTATCAGCTGCCAATTATTACTTTAGAAATTTGGATATTTAGTGTACATTTGTTGAGCATTTATAATTACTTATTAAGAATAAGAATAAGTAATTCTTATTACTTATTACTTGAATAAGTAATAAGAATTACTTATTCAAGTAATAAGAATAAGTAATAAAGTAATAAGAATAAGTAATTCTTATTACTTGGTAATAAGAATTTTCCTCCACCTGCCAACAGTTCACAAGTCACACTGTCTGAAAGCTTCACCAGTGGTGCAGACCGTGTCAAAGGGCAAAAAGATGGCAGGTAGTCTCACTGGAATAAAAAAAGAAAAGAAATATTACAGTAAACGGTCAACTTTTTTTAATATTATGAAGGAAAGAATCTGTGAAGCTGCAGCAAATATTTAACTCAAATTATGATAAGGCTGACAAACATCTTGAAGCTCCTACAGCTGATGAAAACGACGTTCCACAGCAGCAGAAGCATCGTGAGAACACCTGATTTCTGGTTGGAGATCTTAAGAGCAAGTAAGAAAGGTTTGTTTTTGTTGCTACGGCAACTGTTGCTACTACAGCGTATCCATGGTTTTCAAAGACCTGCTCATGACTATTGTGATGCTGAGCTATTTTTGATTCCTCTATAACTTTATATTAGTTCTCATTAGAGGCTGTTTGAGCTGTAAGAGGCTCTCAGCTGTTCAGGGCTTAAAAAAAAAGGTTTTTGTCATCAACCTTTTAAATAAAACTTGATGGCGTTGCACCCATAATGCCACCTGTAATAAAACGGAGCAATATAGGAATATCAGGGGAGATTGATTGACGAAGCACTGCAGCAGCTGGTTAGGCCACAACTTTTACATGAAAGTCGGCTTACAAAAGCCGATTATGCAACTGTAGTGATAGAGGCAGGCTTGTGAAGTTTTACAGCATCCTGTTGAACAAAAGCTTCTCCCCTGCAGCTTCGTCCGAACAGATGCTCCAATAACTTATTGATAACAGCCTCGATCTCTTTGCTGTCTCGGGAATATACGACTCTAATAATAACAGATAAGATGTCAAATTTGGGGCAGCTCATCGCACTGTGAGGTAAAGCAGCCGTCTGGGGTTCACTTCCTGATCTCATGTATTCATTCCCAACACGTCTTCCTGCCTCATTTCCTGTCTGACTTATGTCACGATAGGTGAAGGAAAATTAAAGGTTGTTGCAATTCAAATTATTCGAGATTCTTCAAAGAGGGCAAAGTTGTTGTATTCAGCTGCTGATCAAGCTGCATGACAACATCGCTAGGTTAAATAATTTACAGACTATTTGGTTCTCACTCTGTACGACCCGACCCGTTCTTGAATCAGCAAGCAGAAAAACCCAGAGGTGAGGAAAAGCTCATCTCAGAACGAGAGCATGTCAAGTCATCATGGTCAGTTTTTGTGTCTGTTTGCCCTTTTGTGGTAAATCGTTAATCAGTCAGGACAATTATTATTTTTCAAAAACCAGCGATTCCTCTGACAACTTTACATAAAGTTAAAGTTGCTGATAAGAGCTTTGCTGTTGTTTTCTTGTATTTTCTTTCCTCTTATTTGCACACATTTGGCAATAATGTGCATCTTCTGTGCGTCTTCATCCAAACATGAGCCGCAGGTGAAGCTACTGCATCAATCTTAAAAAGACACGGAGGGGATTTATGAAGAGGACCAGAGTGGAGACAAATGGACCAATCTAATTATTGGAGACTACGTGGCGTAAAGTTACAGTAAAAACCATTTGGCCTGGTTAATGTGCTCCATTAAGACATTTTCAAACCATCAGCTTTTCATAAAAAACGATCAACAGGTAGGTGGGAAATAAAGGGCCAGTTTTACCATCTATGCACCTGCGGGACAGAATAGATCATTGTGTCGATGGAAATTATCTATCTGGGACAGGGACCGTTACTTGGTAATCTGGAAGAGAGACGTTTTTCAGGTCAGCTGATGTGGCCTCCCTCTATTGTGGCAAATCTCATAAATATTTTAGCGGGTACAAGTGGAGAAAAGCATTTACTCATTTTGTAGATTGGAAATGCGGATAGACACCAAACTGATGGAATAATCACAAATGGGAAGAAACGGATCTGCGTCAGACATCTGTTGTCGCCAATGTTTGCCTCAGGTTTGTATTTTGTATAATAAAGTCAATTCAGTGCCGTTTTTCTGTTTCGGATCGGTATCAGTCAATACTACACCTCAGATATCTGTATCTGTATTGGAAGTGAAAAACGTGGATCGGTTCGTCCCACCTTTAAACACAATGTCTCTTTTTAAATATTAAGTATGCGAGTTGTTTGTGTTCCACTAACTGGCAGTAAAATAGTAGCTAGTGGGTAATAAAGTATATATATAAAGTCAATTCAGTGCCTTTGAATTATATATATATATATATATATATTATATATATATATATATATATATATATATATATATGTAATATATATATATATATATATATATACCACACCAGACAAGACCCAAGGTGTAGGTTGTGCAAGGAGGCCCCTGAGACAGTCCAGCACATAACGGCAGGGTGCAAGATGCTGGCAGGGAAAGCGTACATGGAACGACATAACCAGGTGGCGGGCATAGTGTACAGGAACATCTGTGCAGAATATGGACTGGAAGCCCCGAGATCGAAGTGGGAAACACCCCCAAAGGTGGTGGAGAATGACCGAGCTAAGATCCTGTGGGACTTCCAGATCCAGACAGACAAGATGGTAATGGCGAACCAACCGGACATTGTGGTGGTGGATAAAGAACAGAGGAAAGCCGTTGTGGTGGATGTAGCCATACCAAGTGACTACAACATCAGGAAAAAGGAGCATGAGAAACTGGAGAAATACCAGGGCCTCAGGGAGGAACTGGAAAAGACCTGGAAGGTGAAGACCACAGTGGTGCCTGTGGTCATCGGGGCCCTCGGGGCAGAAACCCCCAAACTGGAGCAGTGGCTAAAACAGATCCCAGGAACAACATCAGACATCTCAGTCCAGAAATGTGCAGTACTAGGCACAGCCAAGATACTGCGCAGAACCCTCAAGCTCCCAGGCCTCTGGTAGAGGACCCGAGTTCAGAGGATGAAAAGAGACCACCCGCAGAGGGTGAGAAGGGAATTTTTTTTTTTTTTTTTTATATATATATATATGTGTACATACAATTCAAAGGCACTGAATTGACTTTATATATATATATATAAAGTCATGACTTTATATATATATATATAAAGTCAATTCAGTGCCGTTTTTCTGTTTCGGATCGGTATCAGTCAATACTACACACCCATTGTAGATATCTGTATCTGTATTGGAAGTGAAAAACGTGGATCGGTTCGTCCCACCTTTAAACACAATGTCTCTTTTTAAATATTAAGTATGCAGATGTGTTTGTGTTCCACTAACTGGCAGTAAAATAGTAGCTAGTGGGTAATAAAGTACACATTTCAACAGAATGTGTACTATATATATATATATATATATATATATATATATATATATATATATATATATATATATATATATATATATATATATATATATATATATATATATATATATATATTTTAAAGACACAGACATAAATGTACTGAATTACAGATTAATTTGATAACTGCACCAGAACAGAACACTGAAATACACCAATAGATTTCCCATGTGGACTGATCTAGAATTGTTTTCAATACTGAGACCAATACAGGTAATAAAACCAAGTCAGTGCATCTCCAGTTTTGTAGTCAAACTAAATGGAGGGTTGCCATTTAGGAGAAATTAAACACTTTCTGTTTCCCTTCTCTTGCAGTTTCCAGCCCCTGCGGTGCTATTGAGACGCTCCGCTTCTACAAACCTCCACTGTTGCGTGTTTTTCCTTTTTCCAGCCGTTGTGGTGAATGTGTTTGCATGTAGATACAGGCAGCAGGAGCATTTGAAGAGCAGTTTTCTGCTAATCGCCTGTTAGGATGCCTCTAAATGTCATATAACCCATCCTGCGGTACAGATGCCTCAAAGCATTCGCTAGCTCCAATTAAACAGACATTTCGAACATTTATTTTAGTGGGTCATTTGTTAGAACAGCCAACCTGACCATCTGTTGCTGCCTCTGCCTCTAATATGTTGCCATCTTGTGGCCAATTTTGAATCATAAGAGGTGGACTGATGAAAAGATTTCAGTGAAAGAGCCAGATGATTACAGCAGTTAATCTGCTGTATCTTCTACAATTGACACTGGATATTATGATGCATACAAGAATACTTGAGACATGATTACTTTTTCCCCCTATCTCATTAAAAGTTCATACCTCTAAAACTGAAGACACACACAGCTCATGTGGGAGAATCTGACATTAGTTCAACATTTCACTCCACAAATCTGAAGTATGGCAGGAAGAAAACCAAACAAAGTCCAACAGTAATGCTTTATTTGACAGGATGTGCATAAGACTGACATGTCACTGTCATAAACATGACATAACACCTGCTATGACCTGGAAGGAGGCTTTATGAATGTCCATAACTGTTGTCATGAAGTCTTTTTTGTAAATAATGACACTTTTTATACAATGTTGCTTTAAAAGTTGCATTAAAAGTAAATTAAAAGGGCCAACTTTGCAATATTTTATAAATAATGACACTTTAATGCAAAGTTGGTATTTTTAATGGTCTTTTAATGCAAAGTTTAGAGCAACTTTACATTAAATGTGTCATTATTTACCGAATGACACTTGATGATGACAGTCAGACATTCATAAAGCCTCCTTCATGTCCATATTCATAACACATGTAATATCATGTTCATGACACTGTCATATCAGTCTTACGCACACCCTGTCAAATAAAGTGCTACCAGTCCAATTAGAAGTTTATCCCAACTAATGCAAAGGAATGTAGGAGATGTGGAAGAAGGTGCACTGGTTAGGAAAGACCAATATTGCTCAGAGTTGATGGGACGACAGGAGAAAATGAGAATACAAAAGCAACATACAGTTTTCAGACTGGGTATTATTATTATTATTGTTATGTTAAAAACTATGTTTAATCTGTGAGTATATAAATCAAAATCCTAATTGACGGTTCTGTTAATAATGTGTCGAAACTTAGAATAGAATAGAAATAGAACAGAAATAACGTTAAGTAATCACTTCCTGTTCAAAACACGCAGCTTCTCCAACAAACATGTAAGATGGCTGATGCCTCCACAGAGTCAACAAGATGTACAGGATGTGAGTCCTGCTGCAAGACACTCTGTGGTGCCTTGACAAACAGTATGACAGAAATAGTGTTTCACACAATTATGTTTTACATAATTGTGAAACATAATTGTTTGAAACTGTAAGAAATTACACCAGGATAATAAAATTGGTTTTTAGGTAAGAATGTTAGATATTTTCATAGAGAGGGAGCTGTGATGTCTTTTTACGGCCACTAGTGGGAAACCTAAAGTCAGTAATGAGACAACAATAAGTCTGAGAAAGTATTTTCTTAATTAAGCTGATTTTAAGCTGTTTGCAGGAATTTAAAGGTGGTTTTAACAGAGGTCCATCTGTGATAGGTATTGGGATGAAAAAGGCTGTATTCAATTTTGAAAATAAAGAGACATCAGAAAGAATATGATAATAAGAGGAAATGAAAGCAAAAGTCAGAATTGCAAGCAGCCATTTGCAAAAAATAAAAAATCTCGGCGTAAGCCAGCAAAGCCTTGATTAGCATTTAAACAACTTTGTAATAGTTACACCTATAAATAAATGTCACCAGGCTGCCGACCAGTAAATGTAGGTGCATTGAAACCTGGGATTAAGATCTTCACTCTGAAGGCCAGAAGACTAACCGTGTTGGACTGGTTCCCATGGATCCCGGCCCAGAAAACACATCATTTTCGATGACGCTAGATGGAGCCAAAACCCTGATGGAGGCTAATTTGTCAGCTTTCAACGCCAGTGGAACTTAACTGCTGTTCACCATTACATTATTTACTGAATACTGACGGCAGAGAGAATCATTACGAAACGTCAGATGTTCAATTTGAGTTTGCTTGCTCGACAACTCAAATAGCTCCAAGGGAAATGCAACTGTGAATGTGAATGGCATGACAAACATTACATCTGGAAACGTGTTGAACAGATTGCAGGCTAAACCTTAATCACTGAGAATACAGACTAAATAATAACACCAGAGTGGAAGCTACTAAATCCTCAACATGCATCATTCCCCATCAATCATAAAGTGTTATTCTGCTATCGTAATGATTTCCCTACACACACACACACACACACGCAAACACACACGCACACACTGCGATCTGGATATGTATTTTTAAAATGAGTCCCTTGAGAGTTGGAGACCCCAGATGCACACAAAAATAATCAATAGAGTAATAACCTTACATTCTCAAAACACACTGGTTTTATGTTCAATATGCTCTATTAACCTGAGGAAAAAAATAATGCATTTTTGTGATTTGTGATTTTGTTGCACAATAAATAATATAACAAGCCAGTTGAAGATCTAACATCTAAAACACAGATAAGTTAAAAAAAAGTAGGGATTAATGGTCTTGATCATGAGATAAAATTATGATAAAAGAGAACATAAAATGAGAAATCCTGGTACAAGATCAAACACTCTGTTCTGTGATAATATGGATTATTATCTTGAAAAATGACTTCAACATCAGCTAATCTCCTTTGTGTTGAGATGGGAGAAGTGTCCCAGGTTTAAATGTCAGCTTGTGCTCTTTCAGTGAGATGTCATGGCTGCCATCTCTCCTGCTGTCTCTGATCACATCCTCACACCAAACGACATCGGACCTGTGATTGTCTTCTTCGCTCTGCTTTTCAATGTGATCAAGAGTCAAGAGTGTTACAACCTGGATTTATTATTCTATACTATCAAGTTTTTACCTTTTACTTTATTCAGTGTAAATCCAATTAATTATCATCAGTTTCCCAGGGCTTTCTCACAAACATCAACTAGTGTTTTTCTCATTGCTTTTGCATGATTTGTTACATATTGCCAAGACTTTCACATATTAAACTGAGTTTACTTGATAACTGGCAGCAACTCATTTTGAATCACTTTCTCAGTTTTTATTTCTCAGTTACCCTCTCACTTTGGACCAGGTTTTCTATCAACAGGTGAGCTTAAACACATGCAGCACATGAAATATGTATCTTATAACTTAAAATTGATTTTCGTAAGCAACATTTGGTGCTTAAGAAACACAAAGCATGACGTGCTTCCATACTGTCACAAAACAGCATAAATGCTACATTATAGCAATAGTTATATTTTTCATCTGCTAAAAATGTGTGTAAAATATTGTTCTGAATAATTCTTCATATATTATTTAGAAAATACTCATGACTTGCCCCGCTCTCAGCTAACTAAACCCTTGTTTTCTGTACAAATGAATGCTTTTTCAGTTTTGAATTTCGACAGAGCTGTTAAAGGCTTCTGCTGATGTCATTTTGCTATTTTTGTAAGAACTCAGATATTATGGAATGATTATTATTTACTCTGAATATACTGTATTTTCCGGACTATAGAACGCACCTCACCATAAGCCGCACCTACAAAGTAAAACAAAAAAAACAAAAAATTGGAAACTACATATATAAGCCCTACCAGGCGATAAGTCGCTTGTATCTCCGCCATCCTTAATAAATCTGCTGTTAAAAAATCTGCCCTCCGTCTGCAAAGCCGAACCATGGACTCGTTAACGCCGAGCTTAGTGCAGGGGCTATCAATCTTTACTGCCAGATTGATAGCCTTCAACTAAAAAGCTGAAACATATGAACTTCTTTGTGTGGGTTCCATGATGAGGGGCTATGAGTTTGAAAGCATTTCTCCGTCGCGCCTGCTGCTAGCATGTGCTTGTTCTAAATGAAAACTAGCACTTTTTTCTTTGATTTCCAATTTTGACTTACAATGATTCACTTCCTGCTAAAGCGCCCCCTGGCGGTTGAAGAAAAATCTGCAGAAAAGCCGCACCGGGCTATAAGCTGCATGGTTCAAAGCGTGGGTGAAAAGTAGCGGCTTATAGTTCGA
Source organism: Poecilia picta (assembly GCA_033032245.1). Lineage (NCBI taxonomy): Eukaryota > Metazoa > Chordata > Actinopteri > Cyprinodontiformes > Poeciliidae > Poecilia > Poecilia picta. The sequence continues at coordinate 14,073,335 of CM065366.1, read as the reverse complement.
AAAATATGGTAAATGTAAAAAAATAATCACATAGCAGCAGCATACCAAGTAGCTGAAAGAAATAAAAAATGACTTGAAATAAATTTTAATAGCTTGCTTGCTAGATAGAATTGGTGAACAAGACACAACTTAAGGTAAGTTATACCAAACTTAACAAAAAGGTGAAAAGAAGGATTGTAGCTAGCTGGAAATATTTGTTTACATGTGAAGGACTAGCTAGCTCAATGTTTCTGAATGTTAGCTGAACGAGCTAGCCTAGCAGTCAGTTAGCAATAATGGCATGCTAAATACATGGAAGTAGAGGTTGCCAGGTAAAACTAATCTAAAATAATAGACGTGCTGTTAGCTTGTCAGTTCAGTAAAAGTAAACAAGCCTTTAGTTTTCAATTTTCACTTCTGAAATCACATAATAACAGCGATGGTTGTTAGGAACTGGGCTAGTTTCAGTGGTAGCTGAAGAGACATTTACTTATGTAAGAGCATGCTATTGTTACAATAGCAACTAAATTAAGTGGATAGCCAGGTAAAAGTGGATGCTCTGCCAACACCACACTGCAAAGAGATCAGCCAAGATATCAGGAAGAGAATCGTGGAGCTAAACAAGTCTGGTTCATCCCTGGAAACAATTTACTGATGCTTGAAAGTGATGCATTAATCTGTTCAAACAATTAAGTGCAAGTTTAGATGTAATAATAATGACTGACCATCATGCGGCTCAGGAAGAAGATGTGCAGATGTGTTTAGCTTTGTTAAGTCAACACTTGTTGCAACAACTTCTCTTTGCATTTTCAGCAGCTATCATATCTGGAAATAGTTTTGCCCATAGTTCCCTGCCAAGTCTTGGTCAGATTGGATGGACAGCAGGTGTGAACAGACATTATTTTTAAATTCTTACATTAAATACTAAGTTGTGTTTAGGTTTGGGAGGACATTAAATAAACTTTGACATTAAATATACTGTGACTGAAACCTTTCAATTCACGGTATGTTTAGAGTCCTGCTGACGTCTCTCATATCATGCAACAGGTTTTCTTCCCACATCGTTTTCTTCAAACATCTGGTAGATTTCCAGCTAAAATGAGCAGAAACACAACAACTACATAACCACCATCTCACATGGTTGTGATGCACAAAATGAGACTGAACCACTGGATGCTGTGAATATTTCTCTTTTACCCATATCTTTGACATTTTTGAAAGCAGATGCCAACGCTCAGAATAAAATTATTTGATGCTTTTCAATTTGAAAAAAAAAATGTATGTGGCACGTCTTTGCATTACGGCACCAGCGGTTTCTGAAATCAGTTCATTGTGAGGCTGAGAACAACTGGGGAGGGAGAGAATGAGAACGAGGCAAAGTAAAATACAGCAATTTACTGCATGCTAATGGTGCGGAGGCAGGAAATGACAGGTAACAGAAAGCAACACCCTCTCAGAGCCAGACTTACATTTCACCAAATGATGGATGATTGAAAGCTCTGGTGAGGAGGGAGAGGGAGGCAGACATCTCCAGCTTGCCCTGCCCCCTCATCAGTCTCTGGGGAGCAGGGGATTATAGAAACATAAAAATGCACGAGAGAGGGATGCTGACAGAAAAGAGGAGAGAGGAAGCAGGAGAGCGGGAGGGAGACGGAGCGACGCTATTGGTTGACTTTTATAACACCGACCGTGGTTGAAATTTTTCTCTTGCAGTCTAAGAAATAGTGGAAAGAGGCAGCCAGAGACGGCAGACTCAGGAAATACACATCTCTGGAAAAAAAAAGAGGGTCTGTAGCAGAGGGGCTTCGAGTAGACGAGATGAGAGGCTGGTACCAATAAGTCATGAGTTCTGAGAGCCGTGGAGATGTCTTGCTTATCAACAGGAGTGTTTTCAAAATCGGCACAACTGCGTACTGTGAACATGTAGATTCCCTACAGGGTTCTGGTTAAATCTTTTCCCCTACACTCCTTTTCTTTTTCCTTCTTCTTCTTTTTTTAATTGTTTCCGGCCAGAAGTGAAGCATTTTCCTGGAGAAGAACCTGCATGTGAGGGCTCTCTCTCGCTCTCTTTTGAGGTTGGAGAACTCTGAGGAATGCACCTGAGACGCAGAAACAGGGCAGACAACACTGACATGGTGCCGACCCAAACTGACAGAAACAAGGGCAGAGTGGACTGTTCAAAGGCAGACACGGCTGCTCCCGCAGACAGGTACTCCCTACTCGATGTTAAGGTCAGTTAAGGTATCCGTTCTTGCTTTTGGTCGTGCATCTGAGTGTTTCAACATTTCGTGTCGATTCCAAACTTGGAATCAACACTTGTGAATCCTCTTTTGGTAAATCACTGGAGCAACAAGTATTTGTCACAATAAGCCTGTGAAGCAATACCTTCAACTTTAGGAGGGAATTATATATGCTCAACAGCCTACTGGTAGAAACAAGCTGGATGTTTATAAAACCGTTAAATATGACCTGGAATAACATGCCAATCAGGGTGTCTTAGTCTGAACTGTAAGCCATAGTAAACTTGACTACCATAAGCCATAACCACCCTGACAGTAATCCTGTTTATCCTTATTCTTATTTTTTTTCTTTTTTACTGCTCTTAATATCGACAACAATCCTGCGCGTCTGCAGTCAGTGTGTCCATCAGACACTTTTACCTTCAGAGACATATGTGTAGGTTTTGTCTCAGGAGAAACTCTTCAGCGGAGGAGGAGGCAGACTATTTGCCTGTCAGAGACTGAAGAGAGAGAAAAAAAAGAGGAGCACCAGGTGTGTGTGCGTTGGGGGCAACAACAGTGAAACTGTGGCTGAGAACAGATTTCCTCAGAGCTCCCTGAACCCCAGCGAGACGTCCTGCTGTCAGCCGCACACAAGGGGAGACAAACACTGGAAGCAGCTTCAGCTCACTATTGATCGTCACTGTCAGTGATTGCTCTGCTCACACCTGAAGTGGAAACAGACAATAAGCAGCCAGCCGCTCCGGAGGGAGGGACACCGGTAGCCTGAAAACGATACAGAAAGAAAGCAGGCGGGAAGTTTTCTTTTTTTTTTTTGTTGTTTGTCCCCCTCCCTCCGGTCATCAGGCTGGCTGGGGAAGCCATGGCGTTCACCTTCGCGGCCTTCTGCTACATGCTCACCCTGGTTCTGTGCGCCGGGCTCATCTTCTTTGTCATATGGCAGGTGAGTGTCACCGAAACCACTGCACACACACACACACAAACACACACACACACGCACTCTGACAGCGAATCGGGCACATGTTGGGGCCTGTGGACGTCCACTCTTATATCATCCCACACAGGCAGACAAACACGTCCACCTACACGCAGTTGTACAACACTTCTTGGTTTTTTCTCTTTTCTTCTGCACAAGCACACTTATTGGCTCAAGCCATTTAGGGTAAAAGTAAAAAAGTAAATGTGCCTTAATAGTTCTAGAATGTAATAGTTTGATTCTTGGGACCAGTGGCATCTCTAAAGGTGAGGCTGCAGCCCACCACTATGACCAGGGGGTCACTATTTATGACAACCAATGAATAGACAGTTCATTATTACTGTGCACGTTATTAAAAATATGTTTTTGCGTATTTATGTGGGTTTGTGAGCGACGTAATTCAACTTTGTGTCACTCTATGCCTCTTCATGACCAATCAGTGTAATTTCACAGATTTCTTTTAACACCTATAAAAATATAAAAATAGGTAAAAATTAACTGCCAAGGTTTAAAATACTTTGACTGGGCCGTTTTTGTGAATACTTTAACAGTAGTAAATAGATGTGTAGTAAAAATGTGTTTTTGCTTTTAGATTGACAGAGTTTCTAGTTTCTAGCTGTTCACTTTTATGAGTAACACAAACTTTAGCGATCTTTGAAATTATATCTTATGGCTAAAGATTATATGACATTCGAATAGCTTCATTTGAACATATAAATGCATAAATTGGAATTACAAAAACATATTTGCCTGACAGAAATACGACAATTTTGAGAAAACTCACGTTTTAGGATGAGGTGGTTTTTCAGCTGTATCGAAATTGAATAATTCACGTGTGGTTTTAGTTACATTTCTTATTTAATGGAAACACCACCACTAAAAACTTGTGTATTTTCAACAATAGTGGAATATTGGCAAAGTTTTGCCCACATTTCTAATCGAAATGCAGCTATTGAAGTCTACAGGTAGGTTAGTAGAGCAAATTTCTAAGTCAAATGCATTCATTTATGAATGTGTCAATTTCTGTTTAGCACAAATGTTATCAGTTGGATTGTTATTCCTTTTAAAAGTGGATAAGGTAACATAATGATGCACGCACTAGCAGTTTTTTGAATTAGCGGTGTGGGCTGTGAGAAAATAAAAATGCTAACATATGAAAACTACTCATAGACCTGTGCTGTGTTCCACTTCTATGTTTTTCAGATACGATTTAATCAAATTTCCATTACGCCTGCTTCGGAAAATGGAAATTTGAAATAACATGTCACGGTTGGTTGAAAAAGCGAGAGTCGGGGGGGTAGGAGGTGCTGAATGTTGTTCGCCCAGGGCACCGAACAAGCTAGCGCCGTCCCTGGATGTATGATTTCTAATTATGCAATCAGTCAGCCATCGGAGAGCTCCAGACAACAAACACTTTCTCAAACAAAGTGCTCCGGCTTCCTGAAAGCCTCACCGATCATGACTCTGACCCGCCAGATTGGGCTTCATCCAACTCCCTGCTTTGGGTGGAATTTGTTCAGACACCTCAGGAGACCTGAGCTCTTTGTTTGGCGGTTACACACTCTGCAAACATCTCCGCTTCGATGTCTCACCTATTTTATTTTTTACATTTGCTGCATGGAGGCAGGCAGGCATAATACGAGATATGAAACGCCTCATTAGGGCCATAGGACTTAAAATGACTAACGTACCAGTTGACTAAGTGGGTGAGACTGTATGTGAATCACTCTGCGTGTCTGCATGTGAGGCGTGTGTCTGGCTCTGTGGTGATTTAAACACGCCCGTCAAACCAGGAATATGTTCTGATTCCCTCCGACCCCCTTGTGGGTCTGCCTCCACCCACGGGTGCAGCACCCAAAATTATGTATGGCTCACTCACACAACCAATCAGCTTTTATCCCCCCCCCACACACACACACCTTCTCTTTCAAGAGTAACCATGGTGCCCGGTGAGGGGACTCACCATGTCTCCATGGAAACTGCATCTGTTTACAAGGGAGCCAAGTGTGAAAGATGAGGGGGCGCCATATGGGCTCAGACGGGGGAAATTACCAAGACGTTTTCTATTGTACATAGAAGTGGTTCCTCACTGCTGACGTTCACTCTTCTCCTGCGTCTCAAGGAGCAGTCGCAGTCATTTCCAAAGCTCACCTGCCAATCAGAGCATCGGGTTGTTTGTTTCTTTCTAATAATTCCTTTTAAAGCACTAATCTGATTTTGGCTTGCATTAAATAAACAAAAAAATTTACCTAAATGGGAAAATTCATGCTTTTTTTTTTTTTACCTCGAAAACTTTGCAAGACACACGGATGCTTTTAATTATTGATGAATGTTGCTAACAGGTTAGCATTTTTTCTGGATGCTGCTGTGTGTAAAAGGGGTGAAAAATTCACAAGACAAGCCAGATCAATGCTTCCACTAATTGCACATGTGCGCATCCATCCCTAAATCACCATGTGTGCCTCTCACAATGCGAACAATGCGGCCGCAGCTGGGCCGTATAGGCGCTGCTCGTCAATAGCATCGGCCTGCAGCCAATTGTTACGAGTGTGTCTGAAAAGTCGAAAGAACATGTTCTCACACTGTTCTGCTACTTTTTTCTCTTTTCTTCTTTTTTTCAGATCATTGCATTTGATGAACTCCGCACAGACTTCAAAAACCCCATTGATCAGAGCAATCCCACCAGAGCGGTAAGAAGAACCCTGTTGTTTCCCTAAATCTAAAACTAAAAAAAAAACAAACAAAAAAAACATCAAACCTTCATGTGCTTGAAGAGCAATCTCTGCTTTCAGATTTTTTTTTCTTCATGATCATTATGCAAACAGAGCAGGCAGCCACCATTTAATGGCGGAGAATGGTCTGGGGATCCCTCTGGGTATTTAATTGAGCTCCGTTTAGAGTGATGCATTAATTCTTTTAGCAATAAATATTTGTACTTTTGATTTTACCATTAATCCCGGCTTCCAAGCGATTGCCGCCGTGGTAAAGCAGACGGTGTTTCTTTGAGAAGTCATTTGTATGCAGATTTAAGCAATCAGCGCTCTTCAAAGACGTCGGCTCCTTGGCCTAATCAGTTAAAGAGATCCATTCAAATGAAGCCCCTCTTTAGACAATGATGAACTGCGATGCTGTCAGAGCGAACCGCGTTGCAAGAACAAAATCTATAATTAATTAGTAAACAAAACAAAAAAGCCCATTTTTGTCCTAGTTTCTAGCAGAGTTTTCTTCTCATTCCTTGACCTTTTACCAAAAAATCTAATGTATTTTCTTTGGATTTACGCAATAAAGCAGGACAAAGACACACATATTAGTTCAAGGGAAGTAGGGGTGGACAATATGGATTTAAAGTTTTATTGCGATATAGTAAATGTATTGTATCTAGTGTAAAGCGCTTTACACTAGAGCCACATTCACCCATTCACACTCACATGCAGCTCGGTGGGCAATTTGGGGTTGGGTGCCTTGCCCAGGGGCACATCAACATGTGGCAGGAGGAAGCTGGAATCGAACCTGCAATCTTCCGATCACAAGATGACTACTCTATCCACAGAGCCACAGTCGCCCACATGATATGATAAAGTTATTGTTATCATAATACCATTTATAACTTCAGTAACTGGATTTCTGTGGCTTTAGGAAACAACAGTCAAAGCCCCACAAACAGAAATACTGCTCTTGAAAAACATTCTCATTTATAATACGCTTCTTAAGTCACTAAAAGAAGTGATTTATGCCACCAAACTACACAGAGTAACTGCATTTAATCCTATTATTATTGAAGCTCTCATTGAACAACCAGTCGATAAAAATAGTAAAAATAACAATCCCAACAACACGGATAGGTTTAGGGTTCTTCAAAGGTAATTAACTGGAATTTACCATGACAATGATAAATCAAAATCGTTACCACAATAAATGATAAATGATGCGATAAATGAAATTGGCATTTGACTCAGTTTACTCTCGTACTAAACAAGTAGCAGCCGTTTGGTCCTCAGATCTGATAGAGGTTGAGTAATTTCATAAAGAATCACAAGTAAAAATGTTTCTTCTGATGAAAAGCTGGTGGAGTAAAAGTTTTGACTCAGCTGTGTCGAATACAAATCCTCGACACTTTCCGAATTTGCATTTGCAAGGAATCTTTCTTTAACCTTCAAAATTTAGTGCTGCTATCTATCACATAAAACACAATAGCATACAACAATGTAAATATATTTTACTGTCCCACAAGCTACAGAAAACCTCATCTGCATCAGTAATTCCTCTCTTTGCTTAAGCTAACTGCGCTATCATGAGTCAGAAGAAAGTGCCATCATTCACTTAGCAACTGAGGAGCAGCTGTGAGCGTCCTTTTCACAGAATAGCTAATGTTCTAGCAGTCATGTGAACCTTCATCTGAAAGTGAGGGAGCGATGAGGAGCGGGAGAGGAAACTGTGAAACCAGGCCGTGGGTGTGTGGAGGCACGCCAGCCACAGGAAGTGGACACAAAAGCTGCACCACCTGTAAAATCCATAACAGTCTCTGACAAAAAGTGGAAGCCATTTTTCAACGCTGAAAGCTCGTTGCGTCAAAGCTGCATGACTGAGTGGCGTTGCCACACACACACATGTTTGCACAGCTATCTTTGTGGGACTTTCCATTGACTTCCTTTCATTTCTACAGCCTAAACCTTACCTTTACCCTTTTCCTAACCCTGACCATCACATACCTAACCCTAACCAAAACTCAATTCACACCTTAGTCCTAACTCTGACCCCTGACCCTAAAACAGGGTTCCACAGGAGCAATTGGTCCCCACAATGTAGTATATGTCAGGAAAATCGTCCCCACAGGGTATTGTAAACAAACGCACGCACACACACACACACACACTGGACGATGACAATTCGAAGACGTCAGGCATCTAGAAGCTGATGTGCAGCTTCTCCCTAAAAATACAAATCAAATGGACAAACAGAAGAGAAACTGGATGGAAGCAGACGGTGAAAACTTGTTTCGGATTTAAGCCAAGAGAAACCGGCGTTGCTCGCCTCGGCCAGGGCTGTGTACAAAAACGACAGAGGCAGTAAACATTTGATTACAAACTGACAACATGGCAGTGTTGAAACGTGTGTTTCTAGTTTGGATTTGTGTTTGTAGCTAATATTCACAGTTGGAGTCTTGTAACCACAGTTAATCCTTTCAATGGTTTTTATACCTCTGCTAAAATCCCCTTTATATCATCCGTGTTCAAACGTTTAGTAAGCATTCATCTAATACTAATCTCATCTAGCATAGTGAACATTCTTCATTAAACAACTCTTTAGTTCAACAACTAACTTACTACTTCCTGTCTTACTTCAAAGTAAGAGACTCCAACACAGGCACAAAATGGCTGCCCCAGAAATCAGACCTTGAGTGACAAAACCTAACTCGACCACGTTTTAGGTGTCAGAGAAACTTCTGGGTTTGTACATTTTTTGGTGCTACTATCAACAATACAAGCCACTAGCAAACTTTTCTCTTCCATTTTGTGGATTTAAAAAGCAGCTTAACAAGAAAGAAACGGTTAGATTGGCCGATAAATAGTTGAATCGTTCAACTCTCGTGATATTCCTTTGCCGCCCTGGATATGAGGACTTCCAGCTTCATTTTTTTTGAATAATTGTTGTATTTCCAACTGGGAAACTCATAAGATCCGACTTTATATTACAGAAAATGCGCTGTTACTTTGAGAAACAGACGTGACTTTATGAGAAAAATCACGGCTTTTTAATCTCAACGCACGAAAACTTGTTATACCTTAGTGGTGGAGCAGGATGAGTGTTTTTTTTAATATGACTGCAGAATAATTATTTGTATCAATTTGATTTAAATGAAAGCACGTCAAAGTGTTTCATTATTCAAAGGCACAAATTACGTTTTGTTATCTCTTCCTCGTTTTCGCTTTCTATTTGTTTTGTGTAATTTCTCAACCGCCTCTGATAAATGTCCCCCATTTGGTTCATTCGGTCCCACTGAGCCTGGATAACCGGACACAAATCCTCGGGGAAGCTACGGGCGATAAAGACGGAGTAGCACAACGATGTACAACTCCAGCACCAAATCAGATAACATTCGGTTTATCGCATCACATGTTGAACCACACGGATGTGGGGCAAGGAGCTTGAAAAAGACGGAGGGAGTCAGACAGACTGAGCTAACTGTGCTGAAGCTGAATAGTTGATAGCTGGCTGAGGATTCAGGGCAGAATTTACTCTCAGGTCAGCAGGGGATTCTCCATTTATGTCCACATTTTCGGAAAAAAATCGACTAAAGGGAGCAGACATCAAGGGGCCTCGACCCGAGACAGACGCTTTAAAAAAAGGACTCATAAATAAAAGGGAATTAGACTTGCTGATTAACCAATGTTTCTTGTTTGATGTAACTTTGCTTCACCGAAAATAAAAAAATAAATAAAATGGATGAACCATCTGGTAATGACCGGACTAATGATATTTTAGCTTTGCTGCTCTATTAAACACATAATTTCTTTTAGTGAACAACCCAATGAGTGACACACAGATAGTGTCTGATCGATGCTGTGAAAGACGGACGGCGTTCATATCAGAGCTGGACGTCGAGTTATCTCACTCGCAGGAGGGTTGTTAGCAGTCCAAAACATCGCAGTCCATTAAATGTAGACGGGTTTATGAGTGTAATCAATCCAAGCTTTTTGAAAACTAATTAAAAAACAGAAAAAAAATCAAGTGATTGTTGGTGTTTTAGTTAATAATTACCAACATTAATATCATTTCCAGCTCTCTAACGCATGAAGATGCATTTGTTCTTTCATTATGACTGTTTTTGTTTTGTAGGAACATCTTGTAGTTTGCAGACTATTGACAGGCGGTGTTCTCTCTCTTTTCCTCCTTTTTAGAGAGAAAGGATCTTAAACATCGAGCGGATCTGCAACCTGCTCCGCAGAGTGAGTAACAGATGATTCTCACCTTTTGGACGGGGTGGAGGGGAGCGGATGACTAAGGCAGAGGGGCTTCAGACAACCAAGACCATTTGTCTCTTTTGCACACCCACACACACACACGCACACACACTGATTCACATATATTCCTGTTCTGCAGACAGGCGCTGATGGAGATGCCATCAAGGTTTTTATATGTGGAGGGTTTTTTTCTCCTTATCTTGTTTTGAAGCTTTTAGTGAAAAATAAACTCAAGAGTCTCTGAAAGCTCCTGTTGCTCTTTATGCTCCTTTGAAAATGCCTGAGAAGGAAGTTCAGGATGTAGAAACAGGGTAAGATTCTGATTCATTTGAGTTTTTTATGGAGTAAGAGACGAAGGGACTCATACTGTCGACTCTAACGTATATTTCTAAGCTGTAAAATAAACCAAAATGAAAGAAGTGAAACTGTATTATGTGTTGTGGAAAAAGGCCTGAAACACGGTGGTGGCAGCATCATGCATGAAGCTACAGAAACCCTGTTTAGAGCCACAAATATTACATGAACTTTTGAAAAATCAAAGCTTAAATAAAAAAGAAAGAGTCCACTATAAGAAGTTTGTTTTTTTAAAGAACAACTGTTTTAAATTGGTTTTGTTTTTAGGTTCTGAAAAAGAAAAAAAACTCCACATTCTTTCATGGGATGTTGACATGGAAAAAATGGCAGAACAAAAGCAGATAAAGTTGTAATTGAAAAGTCTCAGAGTGAAAAATGAACAGCAGTAATTTATTTAGCCATTTAGTCATGAGGGAAATGTGGCTTCATCTTTTCGACATATTTTCACCACATTTGTAAAAGAAAAAAAAAGAACATCCATAAGTAAATATAATATAACTGGAATAAATTCAAATGTCAGTCATATTATAAAGTTATTCACATTTTAATGAATGTCAGTTCCAAAATAAGAAAAAATGTTCGCAAATAAAATATTTAGTTACAATCAAAATATTGGAAGATAAAAATATCTGGAGTAGACACTGGTGGGATCTCCAACACAAGAAAAAAAAAATAGATCTTAAACATATAAATTACACATCCAGTGTCATTCTGCTGTGGAAATTCAATGCAATTATTCCACAAAAGTGTTTCAAAGCAGCTAAAACTGACTTTTGTTATTACACCTATATTTAAAAACTTCAGTTTGGGTTTTGTAATTGTTAACAAAGTCACTCAGACGCATTGTGAAGGGTCCAAAGAGCCACTGGCAGGTCTGGATCCGCAGACTGCAGACCCGGTACCAGAGCTATAATGGAATGGTTCAGATCAATCTGATAAGATGGTCTAGTCCAAGTCCATATCTCGATTCAAATCCGAGGCAAGACTTTAAAATTATGCTGAAATTGTGTGAAAAACCATTAAACATATAATAGAAAGAACAAAAAAGTAGGAAATAATTACAGCCGCTCATCATTTAGACAGACTGTTGAGCAGGAGTCTGGAGGCTCAGGATGCTGCTGACTGCATAAACGAAAAAACTCGCCTTCATGCAACGGGACTAAACTACTGATATGTTGGAGGAAAGCTGGCAGCTTTTAAATCAGCGTAAAAACCTTCTACAAGCCCCGAAACAAATAAAAACAGTCTAAATTCCTCTGGAGCTACTTCTTCACGTTCAGCAGCAGTGTGTAACGGTGACGCCTCCGCTCTGAAGGTGTGACTTTACTCGGCGCTGCAGTGCGGGCAGCACAATCCTGGCGATGTTTAAACCCAGTCCCCGTGTCTGTCCCAACCAGTTGGTGGTACCAGAGTACTCCATCCACGGCCTCTTCTGCCTGATGTTCATGTGCGCCGGAGAGTGGGTCACACTTGGCCTCAATATCCCGTTGCTCTTCTACCATCTGTGGAGGTACGGTCCCACAGCAGCTGTCCCGTCGCTTGAGTCGAGCCGACCAGCCAACTCCCTCCCCCCTGCTCTTTTCAGGTTCTTTCATCGGCCGGCCGACGGATCGGAAGTTATGTACGATCCGGTCAGCGTGATGAACGCCGACATCCTAAACTACTGCCAGAAGGAGTCCTGGTGCAAGCTGGGCTTCTACCTGCTCTCCTTCTTCTACTACTTGTACAGGTGAGCAGAGACGTGGTCGTCCCAGAGGTCGGTTGATGCGGACATTCAGAAAACGTTCAGGTGTTCAATGACTTCTTTGAGCTCAGCTTCCTACTAGGGATTTTAAGTGGGAGAAAATATCTTTTTTCTTAGTCAAAACTGTGTTTTATTCAGCTTTGAATGTTTATTTAGAATTAATTTGAAGTAGTAAAATGTACAAATCGTGTTAGGTGTCTGTTTTCAAATTGTTTTTGATAGAAAAGAGATTCTTTCCCCTTCATTTTTTAAATAATAATAATAATCAATTTAATTTGCACCGCACTTTTCATTAGCAAAAATCTCAAACTCTCATATTGCCTCACTTTTTGAACAGATGGACTTGTCACATGAAAGTCACTTTTATTTTATTTCCAGCAAAATAAGAGTAATTCAGCTGAAAGTAACCACAAATCTGTTATTCAACAAGTATTCTTAATCACATGGATATTTGCTAGTGAGAGAAAAAAAAAGACTTAGATTTAGATTTATGTTTGGATGTTTACTGTCATATTTTACCCCAGAGCTTCTAAATATTTCCAATAAATTCCCACTAAAGGTTTGCCGTTCGGAACATTTCCCAGACATTTCCATGCACCTATTTGTATTTTCCCATCACTTTGTAGCACTAGTTACAGATCAGTGATGCCTCTTGTTGTGACACAGACATTTTGTTAACTTTTGCCCAATTTCCCTCCTCAGTATGGTCTACGCCTTGGTGAGCTTCTAACAAGTGCTGTGAAGATCTAACTGGAAGGAGCTGTAAGATACCCAAAACCGACGGAGGCAAAATCTTCTTCTTTTCATATTTTCTGACTCTTTCGGCCTAAGACTGATCTGACTGAATGTATAACGGTGTTACTTAGGATCTCGTTTAAGCCCTTCATCCCAGATACCGTTCTCAGAAAGCCTGAAGAAAAGAGAGGGAAAAAAGCAGCTCTGAAAGACTGAAAAGAAGCAAAAAAAAAGAACAGGATGTCGGATGTTTGAGATGCCTTCGACCCTGATACACAATTCACCGATATTTCTGAAGGGCTGGATTTTCCCCGCGCTGCTCTTACCGATCCGGTCGCTCAACTCACTGTGAACCTCCAAACGCTTAGGGGCCGGAAAAGAAACAAACACGTCTGTAACCTTCGACTTTCAAAGCGTTCAGGATTGTTTTGACATCAGTCGTCGTGTTTAAAGCGGTCGCTTTAACTGCGTCGCAGTCGCATTTTGAGTCTTCGCTTCCGGAAGAAACGCAGAACACCGACAAGGTTCGTCAAGCTCTGACAAAAAAAAAAACAAAAGTTGAACATGGCAAGGAAAATGACATCCAGGTACAAATCAAACCCAGTTTCACAGAAGGACGTTAGAGAGCCGCTGACAAGAAGCTGCGTTTGTGCAAATCTGTGAGCAAACATGCGTTGGCACGGACTGGATTCAGCTTTCATGCCTGTGTCCACATTTTCCCGTGTCGCTGGGTTTGCTCATTATAAGTTTGACTTTAAAGGTTTTCATGCTATGTCTGTAGCTGTAAAGACATATATTTATTGCTTCATAGGTTCATGCTTTGAAAAGGGTAATAATGCCAAACGTTTAGAGTAAAAACAAAACAAACCTTGTGCCAAATTTAAGAATGAATCACGTTTTGTGCATTTAAAGGGATACTTCTGATTTTTTTTCCCCCCACATGAAGATCTGTGAAGTTTCCAAACTCGTTTCTGCAGAATGCTTACATACGCAGATATGAGAACAACTTCACTTCCCGAAAATCAGAACTGTGCCTTTAACACATCTGGCACCAGTTTCTTTTTTAAATGAAGAAAAACAATGTAGAAAAAAAATCTGTTGTACTTTTAGTGTGCAGAGAGCGCCTTATTACTGTTCTCAGTGAAGTTTACTCACTCATCTGCATCTATTCTATAGTCATTTTTAGTGAGCGGTTTTTGAAACTTTTCTCTAATCCAAGGTAGAGTAGAGATCTCATGTATTAAAAGCAATTAAAAACGCGCAAAATAGCAACGTCGTACGATCCATGATACATATCAGAGGTGTGTTATTCAGTGTTTATAATGCCGGTGAGTGAGGCTCGGGCGTCAGGATGAGACATTAATGACTCGATGGCGACGTTTTCGTTATCAAGGAAGTGTAAAAACGCAGCAAAGTCACCATGATTTCAGCCATAGAGCTGAAACGGGTGTGAGAAGCGAAGCAGCAAAACGGTTTCCACGGCGATGATACCTTCGAGGAGATTTTGGTCCGTTTGTGCGTGTGATTGGGCAGAAATGTTTGAGCTGAGACGTCGTGACAGCAGCCTATGAAAGACGTTTCTCATTTAGTCAGACTTTTTAAACCTAAACTTCACAAATTAACGTTTAGATATTTTTTAAATGACATGTACAAGTTTCTCACAAACATTAGATGCCTGTTTGTTGTGGACCGTCAGGGATTTTACGACAGCTACACACTTTGATTTAGCTAGCAAACCCACATGACCAATTTTAAGATTTTTGTGACCCCGAGGTTTCCGTACCAGCCTGTTTCCTTATCATGACGGAGATACTGTATTGGCTCTTCCTGTATGTCACATGACCTGCACTGTGTGCCAGGGAACTCATCATAAGCTCAAACACAAAGGCAATATGATAAATTGAAAGCAAAAAAATTAGAAAAACTACTTTTTCAGTAAGCTTTGCATTTACACCGTCACCGTGGGCTAGACCCACGTTGGAAAAGTGTGAAAAACTGAATACGCCTGTGCAAATTACCAAAAGTCATGGAAACAATTTTTCTACAGTTTTTTAAAAACATTACAATTCAGAAAATGTCATGTATATCATCAGTTTTGGGGAAATCAGTTTTTAAATGTTATGAATTGGGTCAAACATTTTCTACAGCAGCTTGCTGTCGGTCGTTTTGCTCACACATATCTTTTCTGTTCTGCCAACAATGTTTCTAGATCAGGGCTTTCTGAAGGCTGCCAAAAGATCGGCTTTTTAGACCATAAACGACTTTATAACTAATTTTGCTGAATGCTTAGCGTCGCTGCTCATTTGGAAGACCCAAACATTCACTTCCTCTTTGTAAAGCGCACCAGTCCCTCCCGCAGCAGAAATACAGTCACACCACAAATGTAACAATGTTCAGTAGAATATGATAGAAAAATCCTTTGTTGTCCCACAATGGGGGTGGATTTCTGTACAACAGCAGCAAAGACAGACGAAATCAATAGCAATAATCAATCATGGCAAAACATTTTATTTTCATCACACCACAGGACGTCTCTCCAGTTTTAGGATCTTTGTCCCTGAGTGCATTATGCATGTTGTAATTTGACCTTTGTTGTTGTGTAATGGATTCTTCTTCCTTTTAGCCCATGTCGATAAATGAAACGTATCTCATTGTGGATGATGACAGTCTTACATCTTCTCAAGTTCTCTAGCTTTCCCAAATCGATTAAAGGCGTAATAATCTGAACTCCAAAGAAGAAGAACTATAACGTACAACCTTTAGCCACCCGAATGTGGTATTGAACTGCAATATGCTTCATCAAACCAGTGTCAGGGACAAAGAAATTTGACCACTGCACTTTTAATTTACTTATTTGTTTTATTTTCTCCCCCAATAAAATGTCATAGAGCCAAACATCGTTATAGTAAGATATATTATTGACTGCAGAAATGAAGCAACACTTCTCCAAGACGCTTTGCGGAGACACACCGTCTATAGGAGAAAATCTCACGTAGGTTCTATTTCACTTTCAATCACTGAAGCAACTTTCATAGGCTGCCAGTGTTTTGGAAGACGAGCAATATGTCGTGCCAAGAGACGTTCACAGATAATCACAGGACACCGAGACCTCATCGTTCCGCCAACTGTGTGAATGTGTGGAGTCTGGACAATCACTACCGAAGCACAGGAACTCGCTGACAGAGGAAGAAATAACGCCTGCTGCTGGAACGTTATCACGTAGTCGCTCTAAAGAAAGCATTTTAGAAAACTGATTTTACTGAATTCTGTATTGTATCCGTCTTTTATACATTCCTCATTATTATGCTAAAGTCGATTTGGTGAACCACTTTATATCTATTCGATTACAATATGATGTGCATCTATTTACACGCCATATCCTAATAAAACAGTTATGCCAAAAGTTGCCTCCGAGTTTCTTCATTTGGTGCTGGAGGTCAGCAGGGTGAGGAAGGCCAAAGCCACTGGTTGGTACGCTCAAGGAGAAAATAAAAAATAGCTTCCTAAGCTTGCAGAGGGGGGAATTCGTGAGAAAACAGAGTGGTAAATAAGACGATGATAGAGGGCAGAACGCCTTGCTGAAAGCTGCCTAAGCTAACAGCTGCATTTAGAAGTGGCTGCAGACATTTAGGCGCATCTTGAAGAGTACGAGAATAACTCAGAATAGGCCCCCACTGAGACGGCAAGATCTTCCACTTCAGAGGCAGCCGAAAGCAGGTTAGAGCTTCCTGCTAATGTCTCTGGAATACTAACATGAGAACTGGATACATGAGAGGTTTACAGAGGCAGAGATACAGCAGTGGCTTTACCCAGGCAGGACCGAAGAACATCACAAAGAGTCGTGGTAAAAGGTTTTAACTATCAGGAAGTAACCATAAGTAAAAACACCCAAAGACTAACGATGCTAAACTTAGCCAATAAAACTGTATCTGAAACATATTTGGATGTTTTACACATTTTTAATCTGACAAATCAAATATGATAATTTTGTTTGACAAATTACAAAAATAACCAATTTAGTGTCAAAGTGAAAACTGATTTCTTCAGGTGACTGAATAAATATTCACTCCCTTTAAAGTGACTGACCAAACAGCTAATTGGTGATAATTGACATTAGGCTGGCACTGGCAACACTAGCTAGCATTAGGCTGGCATTAGCAGGACTAGCTAGTATTAGGCTGGCATTAGCAGCACTAGCTAGCTTTGGGCTGGCATTGCAAGGCAATGAATACAGAGAAGTATTGCAACGTGTGCTAGTATTTGTGTTTTGATGACTGTGTTTGCAATGTCATTACAAATGCAGTCATCAGTCTGTATTTGATGACTGTATTTTAATGACAGTCATCAGTCATTGCTGATGACTGATGCTGGCAACTAATTTTCAACAAAGTAAATGTCCTGCTGTAATGGGTCAGACCTTCAGTTACCTGAAAATGTTGAAAGCATGTTTTCTGCAGGAGGAAGAAAATTAGAACTGAAAAGTCTTTCGAAAGAGTGAATAATTAGGAAGTTTTTGTTTTTCTGTGTGGCGCCAGTTAGATATAATTTCATTAATATTCCTAATGACTTGTAGGAAAGGAGTAATAAAGCACAACCTTTTCTCTTTTAGATATCTAAACCAAACTTAACTTGTTTTTTGATAAAACATTTGCAGTTTACTGTTTACATATTGCAAAATAAACTACAATTGAATTGAAATGGTGAGAACATATTAAAGTACGTTCTGGGAGCATCACTAGCTCTCGTCGAGAAAAGTTCTTATAAAAATCTGACCTGCTAAGATTTATTATCCTGAAAATCACCTTCTGGTCATATGTTCAAATGGTGTTTGTCAAAAACAAGCCAGGGACTTGTTCTGGTGTCTGTAAGGTCCTGCGGTATATCAATAGTCTAAATAATGATTCATACAGAAAACAACAGGGCTTCAAGCTGGTGTTTTTTCCTCTGTTTGCAGAGGACATATCGCTCCCCGCTGTCACCATGGAAACCAAATTGTACTAGAAATTCCTGTTGACTCACATCGAGGGTCTCACTCAAAGCAAAAATATTCAAGTCAAAGTGGTGCAGATGCCCCGCGCGCCGCTTTTCTGCTCAAAAACCTTTTACCGGGACATAAATATCTCGGACTCAGGTAAGCAGCCATGACAACCTGAAGCCCGGCGTGTGTTAGTGGCCGCAGACAGGAGCAAACACACACACACACACACACACACACACACACACACACACACACACACACACACACACACACACACACACACACAAAAAAACATCTTTTCTACTCTGTCTCAGCCCACGGTTCACACTCCTGCACTCCCATCATCCTGGGCTCTTCCTTTCACAGCACCCTCCACCACAATAATTGTCTCAACTCCTTTCCCCTTTCTCCCACGTCTGTGCTCTCCCCAAGAGATGTAACCATGGAAACTGGCCACAACTGATGGGCTTGAAACGTCAGGATTGGCATACACAATCGGCCGGCGCGTGCACGCGCGTTGAGGTGCGTGCTCGCAGACAAACACGTACACAAACACACACACTCATACACACACGCTGGCAATTATTGTGCTCATTCATTATTATGCAAGACACTCCAGGCTGCATGTTAGTGTGACTGTATGGGTTAGGAAAACCGCAAAGCGCCTTACATGTGAAATTTATGTTTAAATATGCGGAGAGAGTTTCATATTTTAGTGGAAGATTACCAGCACATTAACTGACAAGGAGACCATGACAAGAAATCCAATTTCTGTAATTCGGTGTGTTTAATAAAAAGAAAAAGGGGAATATGCTAAAGGGCTTTGTCATATTTGGTCTGCAGCCAAACATTCCTGCCAAATATTAAAATAGACTATTTACAAACGTATTCGTACCTTATGAAATGTTTTCAGAGGCTTTTATATAACCAGGATTTTAAACGATTGATACATATGCTTTCAGATCAAAATTGCTAAGCAGAATTTAATTATATCTCATCAGTAAGCGCAACAATATTGAATAATCAATACATGCCCAACCTAAGGATTGTGCCACACAAACATAATTAAATCAATAGTTCTTAAAGTCTGATTAATTGTTCAGTTTCGGAGCCTTTAGACTCTGTTGTAATTTAAAATTTTACCCAATCGTTAACGTTTGGCTGTCAGCTATGTTTGACGCTATAAAGCCATAATAGCCTGAAATATAAACAACCGTCTCTCTGCTGCGAAAGATAAGCTGCCAAGCTGAACGAAGCGGCTATCGACGTTAAGTCAATGTGGGATGTCTGTTCGACTGAATGGCTTCGTTCACGATCTCCTAAAACTTCAGGCAGACTACAAATCTAAACCTGACGTCATTCACAGCTTCTCGTTCTGTTCACCGATTGGTCCAGATGAAAATTCTACTGGAGCAATCCACTGTAATTGGAGAAAGTGAAGATGGAGTAGAGACAGAAGATGAGAATCAAGCGGAAGTGGAAAGGAAGGCAACGGCCAAGAGTGTAAATGCTGTAGAAAGTGTATTAAACCTATTTTCCACTCTGAATTTATGTGCATTTAGCATAAACACATCACCCTAAACACTCAATAACGTCATTGTGCAGGAACAAAATGCATGTTTCAGAGTTAACAAGATCTGCTTCAGACTTACCCTCTGCTTTGTGTTGGTAATAAATCCCATAAATAAATAAAACAAACTGAAGTGAGTGACGGGAATGTGGCAAAACGTGGAAAAGTACAACTGTGTATGAATTCTTTAGCGAGCGTAGGAATTCTGACAGACATACTTATCCATTTCTATTATAATCTGCTTTTCTATTCTTTCCGTTTGCCTCGCAAGCCTTCAGACGGACGTAGAAGTGGAAGTGTTGTGTTAGCAAAGCGTTTGGGTCCAAGAATGTGTCAAACCTGTTCACACTTATGTTTTTATGTGGACCGTGGATCGTCTGTCCAGACGGAGACGCGACTGTGACTCACTGACTGTCAGCTCTCGCCTCATTTGTATTAATATCCGTCACATTCATCTCAGCTAACCACAGATTTTGCTTTCAGCTCAGGGATTAATTCGAGACGTAAAAAGATTCTGTCCAACTGCTTGTGATGTTTCAGTCAAACGGGGCTTGCTTCCCCAAAATTAGATCACGTATCTTACAAATGGCACTTTTAGGTAAAAAGGTTTTTCCTCCTGCTTATTTAATTTCTGATTCCAGTCTGACATCCAACAAAAAGCAGTAATATAAATCTCTACAGTACAATTATAGTTTAATCCTGGAATACGAGCGATAAAAGATGAAGTGTACAAATGCACGGACACGTGTAGGAAATCCTGCATACAGTCATTGCACAAGCACATAATTAGCACTTTGCATATGACAAACAACAGAAAACAGCATGTGGGTGAGGCGGGAGGCCGGCGGCGCTGCAATAGGGCAGAAAAGGTGACAAATGGCGAGCGCTCCGTCTGACTGCTCACCTCTGACCTCATACGGGGAGAGACATCATCTGCAGCATAAACGTGAGGTGAATCACAATGGAAAAGAGGCACGCATTTTTATATAACGCTGCTGTCAGAAACGGGTTTTTAATTTGTTTGGAGACAAAAAAAAAAAAAAAAAGTCAGACCAGAGATCATGGCAACAAGTCGTGGATTTTTCTTTATTTTTTTTTAAAGGAGGCGGCTGTTGGGAGACGAGCAGCGTTTTAACTGCAGCAGGTTGCCTGGAAGAGGTTAAATGACTCAAAGCTGATTTTTGCTCACTTGTCACGATCAGTTTAAATGAAGACACCGTGACAGCTACCCGCCGCCGTTCATCAGCTACACAACTTAATGTTTCATAGTTTTTGTGTAAGGGAAAGAAAAGCGATGCCAGCGTTTGTATCCGGCCCACCTGAGTCGGTACTGTGTAGAATCACCTTTTGCCGTAAGGCTGCGGCTGCCGGTCTTGTGGTTGTCGGTTTCCAGAGACCGAAATTGGCAGCCATGCTGTGCAAAAATAACTCCAGCTCAGTCAGATTGGATGAAGGTTTTTGTGAACATCGATGTTTTACTTTTCACCACAGATTCTCAGTTGGATTCAATCTGGACCTTCCGAACACCAATAGGATTGGATCTTAATTGTAGATCGAACACGGTGGCAACAGCAGCCTCAAGATGCACGATGGCGCCGCCATGTTTCTGGTTGTGAAGAAGAACCTTCTTCAACATGTCTCCCAAATGAAAAAGACTTTCCTCCTTGAGGATCTTCTAGAGACGCCAGGTTTTGGTTTCTCAACAGACTCGTTTGTTTGCTAATCATAAGTAACTTTAAAGGCACGAATGTTTAGTTTATTTAAATGTACACCACACTTTTCAGTTTTTTTTTTTACTTTTAAAAAGATTTAGAAATCATTCACCTCACAATAACATTACTTTTTGTTGCCCTATCACCTATATATATATGCCCTAAAAAATACTTGTCAAATAGCATAACATAGAAAGGTTGTAACATGTTTTTAGAAAATAAATGTTAAATGCTAACTCAAATTAAAAAGTGTCAACAAATAAGAAACCTAACTCATTGAATTTATTTATATTAAGCTTCACCAAATGGACACTGTAATATAAAGGTTGTGACTTCATTTTAATAAAAAGACACTTTACAGTTTGTTTCTTGTTTCATTTCGGCAGAAATTATTTTCGCATAAGTTAAAAAAAAACAGTAGATGTTTACCGTCTTAGGTTTTTTAAATCAGAATAAAAATAATTCGATACAGTTCTCTCTACCATCTAAACCAGTTCTGATTTAAACATTGATCTCAACCGGCGGTTCCACTTCCAGTCTGTGTGAATTGAAATCGACATTCTGGTTCTATGAAAACTTGAGGTTGTGCACCAGTATTTAAAGAAAAAAGAAAAAAAGATCCAGCATGTCGTCCTTTTTCAGTAAATGTACGGGAAGATCCTGTAGGGGACTCTGCGACAGTAGGCGTCCCAGGCGCGTCCATACTTGGCCCTGCACTGCCTCTCGTCCCGGGCCTCCCGGTGAACCAGCAGGACGGTGAAGTAAACCACGTAGAAGTACGGCAAGAGGTGGGAGAAGCCTGCAGGGAGGGACACAGAAGCGCGACAAGCATAAATGACCTAAAAATGTCACCCGAGGGATTAATCAGTGTTGGATTGGAGAGGAGAAACACACACTTTCTCTTAGCAGCGTTTGTGACGTGAACCACATTTAACAAGCTGTAATCAAGAGTGCAGCCCCCCTCCGCAAATAGCAGCGCACTTTCTCTTCCGTCTGTGTCGCACAAAAGCCTGGCGCTGAATAGCTGTTTGATTATGCGCCTGCAGCTCAGTGTTGATTCATCCTGACGGTCACTTTATAAGCCTGTACTTACAGCCTTTGTCTGTCTGTCATTGTTTCCTCAGTTTTTGTCTGGAACATGCTGCTATGTTTTTTTTTCTTCTTTTTTTTTTTTTAGAAGTGAAGAATTTCTCAGTTTGGGATTTTGCACCAGCAATTAAGACAGGAACTACATAATGCATCTCGGTTACAAAGGCTGCGACAGCAGTGAGTCACTTTAAGCTGAATTTCAATGAGAGGTAGAGAGAGAAACATCAACCGCAGCAAAAGTCTGACAGCTGCTTTTCGGGGATAGCTCAAGGAAAAGTGATGCAGTCTCTGCCGTGTCGTCGTGTCAAAATATCGCTGTTTGGTCAAAAACACAGAAAATATCGTGAGAGGCTAATAAGGCCTTAAAACATCCGAGGGAGAGAGATGTGGGTTTGAAATCTCTTTGTGTTGCCATGAACTGTAACCTGATTTTGAGAGAATTTGGAAGGGAAACAGGCCCACAGCATAATAAGTCTGCTACTGTACTTAACTGTGGGTTTCAGGGCCTTTTCTCTTCCAGAACTGCATGTAGTGTTAGTTGCATAATACTTGAAAAGTTGGTTTTATCTGAGCAAATCACGAAGTTCCAGTTAAGTTAACAAACACCACATTTTTACGTTTGACGTGGTAGGACAGACATTTTGAGTTGGGACCCTGCATGTTACATATAGACCCTACACCCAATCCAGTTTAATCCAATCCAGGTCAGTTTAATTTAATTCAAATTGATTCAAATCAAAAGTACTTCATTAATCCCAGAAGGAAATTAAACGTTGTTGCAACTCAAACAGTTTTCTTCAAGGAGCTGCCGTAGATGCTAAGAGCTGGAGGAAGGAAGGATCTCCTGTAGCAGTCTGTTACAGCTAATTTGAAAAAGCCTCTGACTGAGGTCTAGTAAAGAAGATTTTCTGCAATTTTCTTAATTTGTATAAAGAACAATTCTTTGCACAATAATCTCTAGATGATCTTTTTAAGTCCACGGCTCTGATGGCCTTCATAGGAAACTAGAACCAGTGTTTCCCATTAACATGTTAGATGTTAATAAAAAAAACATTAACATCTCATGTGTTACGTTTATCAAACTTTTATTGAATTAGAAGTTCGATAAACTTTTAGTTAATCTCATAAATCGTGATAATAAAAAATATCGGCCTTTTATGTCCACCAGAGGGCGGCATGAATATCTTACAGTCCTATGAGTCCAACACACAATTTTCTACTGAATTAAAATGTTTGAACTAAATTATGACAATTATTATTCATTAAGAGACTTACGACATTGTGTATCTTAACAAGTAGCATTTTAATTCATTTAATTTGATGATTTTAAGATTGATCTGAGCCATAAAAGGCTTTCGGGCAGATCGTGGAGTGACGAGGCTTTCTGACCTGAGGTGTGACCCTTAGCTGCAGTTTTCCATCTATAAGCTTTAGAAATATACTTAACCTGTTTTATATGCGCTAAATACATTTCCTGAGTTTTAAATGATTGTTTTCAACTCAATCATTCATCTCACTGCATTGCTTGACTGTTCTCTCGTCTTTCCTGTTTTGTGGAGCGGCAAAGAGGAAAAATCTTCTGTGCCATTCAATAGGTACATCTCCACAATAAGGAAGTTATGGATTACTAATTGGACTTTTTTATGCAAAAATACTTCAGTTAGATTAATCAGGATTGTGAAGGGTGGAATTTATTTAAAAATAAATTAAAAAATTAAAAATTAATAAATTTTATATAAGATAATATTTTACTTTTCTGTGTGAGATTATGCTATTGTGAAAAAAAATATATCAACGTGTAAACTATCTAGCAGACCGTACTGTAAACAGCACCAGAAACGGCTATGGCTTATTTCACCCACACTGTGTTTTGCAGGGTTTTCACATAAGAAAGGGACTGAATACAAAACATCAGATATTAAAGATGACCTCAAAGCAGTGAAGAAGGTGTTGGGAAGCTTTGATGTTCAGCTACATGGGGCGCATGGGCAATCGGTGCTTTAAAGTCGTGCCATTCAACATCAAAAGAGATTAAAACAAGTTTTAGACATGCTCTGCTGTCCTACAATAGGGATCATGACGACCTACATGAGGGAAAAACAGTCAGGAACACAAAAGGGCTCGTGTGAGAAAAAGCTCAATCCTCTCTGCTGAATATTATCTGTAAATATATCTGCAGGTTTTCAGACAGAAATCTGTACTGCTGTGGTTTAACTATGCAGGGTGCATACTATATACTTTAAAATAAAATAAAAAAAATCACCGTACGGCTGATTATTAGTCATCCTGTCTCAGAGGAGTCATGCTAACATCTCACTGTAAAACGTTTCATCCGCAGCAGGTTGTGATTCATTAAAGACTCACCTTGTCAGAATAAGTCATGTGGTTTACCTGGTGGCTCACGGAAAAAAATGTAGATGTTTACATTGCAGATTAGAGGAATTTATTGAATAATCCATAATTCTATTTGGTCTGTTTTCTTTCTCTAGTGAAAAAAAAAACATTCCCCAAAATGCATTTAAAAGGAACCAAAGCGAAACTATTAACCACAGTGACGGAAAGAAACTAAAGTATCTGCAGCAGGTCTTGACACGAGTCAGGAAGCCATCATCACATGGCTGTCAGCAGGAAACCTCTCTCTGGTGACAGGGAGACTTTGATTGGGAAAAGTGGAACAACATCCCTGCCAAGTGGCACAGATCTAACGAGCTAAGAAAAAACAGAAAGCCCACAAACGCACCGTCCTCTGTTCAGGCAGGATTTCTCTTATGTGGTTGATGAAGTTTGAATAAAAACAAGTCAAATAGTTAAATATAAGTAGATAATGGTAACTAAATAGTAAATGTGCAAGCAGGAAGGGCTGCTTCTTTGCTCAATTCATTTTGTCAAATATAGATCCACACAACCTGATTTGTTGGATATAGTTAACAACTTAAACAGTGGCGTCCTTCAATGGGGGGGAAGTGGGACCATGGCCCTGTCTTGAAAAATGTTCACCAGCTCTTTGACCTCCAGAGAATCATTTTTATGTAATAGAAATTGAAATTCAGAGTCAAGGTATGTTATTTTATGTTATATTAGTACATAGTAGAATTTTTTTTTGTATATAGCTGTGACACCCTAAAGATTTTTACTGGCCTCATCCGGCCATTATAATAAAACTTATTTTCCACTGGACTAAAACTTCACCCAGCTGGTAATTAACACACACTATGACCTGGAATTTAAATAAATAATAATAATAAAAAAAGAAAACTGTTACTAATTTAGTTCTCATGAAAAAATCTCATAACGAGAAAAGAAGGACCAAAAACTGTCTTAATCAATGACTTTTTCTTTCTCATCTGCCCTTGAATTTCTGTATATGGCGGCAGAATATTTAAGTTTTTAAGCTCCTTTAGCCTATTCCATGTTATCTAAGTGAGTCCATAAAAGTGTGATCAATTAAGAGAAAAAAATAAATCAGAAGAAATCTGTAAGAGGGAAATAAATGATCACAAAGAATCTCATTTACTATGTGAGATTTAGACCTCTGAAACAACTCTGTTTCACTTATTATTATTGCATATTTCACACTTAAGTTTATCTATTGTAACAAATGTATATGACAAAACTAAAAAATTATCGGTCGATTTTCTATTTTAGCTTCAATTTGACAATTGAAGTCACACCATGGAGCCTCTGAGGCTGTGTGAGGTTGGTCAACAAGGCAGCAGGGAGTCTGCAGTGATCTTACCGCATGGCAGGGACCACGCCAGCGCCATAAGGAGGTCGCCGAGGTAATTGGGATGACGAACGAGACCCCACCAGCCTGACACCAGCAGCCGTTTCCCCGTTGCTGTGGCGATGGTCTCCAGTCCTGTAAGGAGTTGTGCAGAATGCAGATTAGGCAAAAAAAACAAAAACAAACTCACACCTCAGCTTCTTCCTCTCCTGTCCTGACATGCATGAGCGTCATTTGATTACACATGAAATCAAATGACGTGAGAAAATAGATTCCCTCGATAGATTTCCACAGCTTTTGCCGAACGTTAAAAAAAAAAAAGAGAACGGAATGGAAATGACGGACGACCTGAAACGCTGGGGTGAGTCGGATCTCGCCTGAACTGGTTCTTCTGCGAGTTGGATTTCCTGAAAATGTAATATCCAGCACCTGACGGCAAACGGAAACACGCGTTTTAAAAATCATCAAATGTGCCATGAAACACAACCTGATGAAAGCAAAATTCACCATTCAGGGCAACTATGGCCGCCGCCGTGAGCGAAGACAGACTCTGAGGGTGAGCAACCAGGAAGGAAGCCTGCAGGCTGTAGATGAAGGGAACCCAGGCCAAGTCGCCAAACACCAGCATGAACCCGAAGCCGTCATGCACAATGTCCATTGTGGTCAGAACCGCCTCCTGGTGAGAATGAACGCAAAGACAAAAAAGACACATTAAAATTAAATGTTGAATCAGTCTCCACACAGGAGTTTCAAACTCATTTTCATTTTCATTCCACATTAAAAATCTGAATGTTCTTAAAGGGCCAGTCGTGCCAGAATGTATTGATAAAACCAATTTGACTGTTAAAATATAGACAAATAGCTGCTTGTTTCAGCTTTCAGTAAGTGTTTCTTAAAATAAAATAATATTAAATGTCTCTTCACACTGATAGGTCCATCCAGGATTTTGAGATTCTTTTGTGGGTTTTTTAACAACCAAAATCTCTGATTTTGTGGTGCTAATTTAGAAATATTTAATGCATGATGTTAAATGTAACTTCTTATTAATCGCCATCGATCACTATAATTTGACATCAAGGAAGGCTGTCACTGAAATTCAATGATTTTGACCAATTTTGAAAAAAAATTGGGAATTTGTAGATTTTGTTGTGAATTTTGCAGATTTGTTGAAAAACATGAAGGGTGTATTGATGTAATTTGGAGTCCAGAGGGCTCCAAATGACCACATTTGGCCCCGCAGGCCTTGAGTTTGACACATATGACGTATCAAATATATTTGTTCAGTAAAAGTAACAGAGCTCACCTCGTTCCATAAAGCGTCTGCCACATAAAGCAGCTGGAAGCAGTTGACCAGGATCATGGACAGGGAAGGAGAACCACGAAGCTCCGCCTCCTTCATCAGCATCCCGAGGTTAATGACCACCTGAAGGACAGAGACAATATCTGCACTGCAATAACAGGAATAAGTTGAAATAACTTATGCTTAGAAAATCATTGTTTTTTGAAGTAGTGTTTGTTATTTTACCGCATCAGGAAGAGTTTGTAAAGTTGGGGGTAATGTTTAAAAAAAAAAGCAAAAAGCTCAAGGGGGTTGAGCTTTACTGCAAAGCATTAGCAATCAAAGCTAATCGTTTAGCTTCTCCTCCTGATACGAAGCTAACTCTATGATCACAATGGTCCAGGCTCACCCTGATACATTGTCAACCAAATGAGAAATGTCACTGAACCGTGATTATGTTGTAATTCTGCATCTCATTGTTTGTTATTCTGAACCTTATGGATCTTTTCTAGCTTCAAACTGTAAATAAATTATTATAATTTGTCAGTGCACGATCATGTGAGTTCACTTAGCTGTTTTAATTTGGGATATTATCATCGATTTAAAAAATTCTGAACACTAAAAACTAAATAGTTTTGACATTTCCAAGGATGTAAAAAAAAATAAAAAACACAAAAAAAAGATCCCACACATTGTCTGGAGCCAGTTGGTGGAAGGTTTTTCTTCTGCTCTCCTACGCACACTGCTTTAAAACATTCACATGTACAAAGGTTTAACTGTTTACACCGCGACTAAAGAGGGACACCACTTTCCTCTCATAATTAAATCTTGTTATTAATTTGTTATTTCTATTCTGAAGGGATCTGGTGGAGTGATAAAAACGTTTCATTTCAAACTAATAAATCTCTCTCTATGTTTTTCTCTCTCTCTCTCTGGTGACGCAGATAAAAGTGTCCAATAAATCTGGTACTGTGCTGCTGGGTCATCCGGGAAGCAGCAGAACTTTGATCTGGGTTGCGACAAACTGAGGCTGCAAATCGATCAGAGGAGAGCAACAGTGACACCCGGTGGTCAGTTTGGGTTTTTAAAAGAAAGGGAGTTAAGTTCTCATGACACGTTTTTGCATCACATTTAGATACATCGCCATCAAAAAAAAAAAGAGAGAAAAAAGTATGTGACATTTTAAGTTGTGCTTTTTCCTAACTTTTGGAAAAAGTGACCAAAAATCTAAAACAGAACATGATTTGTCACATTGAGCTCACCCAACCAATCAGACCTGGTCTGAGTTCACAGAAATATTTGAGGTCAAAGTGTCCGATCCGAGGGTTCAGCTCCCGCCCAATGAAGAAGTCATAGAGGGGATTCCCTGCAACAAGACAGACAACAGGTACAAACCACGACTCTTTGAAGAAGCTTGGATGTTAAGAGGCTGTTCAAGTTACCGTGTTGTCATATGAATAAACATGACAAAGGTGTGTACCAGTAGAACTATTTATCTACATGTTCTCTTCAAGAAATGAATGCATCATTTACATATTCGACAACTTTAAACATTAATTACCGATAAGCATATAAGAAAACAAACATTTTATTGCCTAAAATTCAACAACATGGCATTCATTTAGCGTGCAAAAGTGTGAAAGCTCAGCCTTTCCACTTGACGTCAGTACAGTGTAGGACTGATCTGTTGATTCACTTTTGGATAAACCAATTAATAAACGGGCAGCAAATAGGAATAGGACTTTTTTTTAATGCAAAATTTCAACCAACTGAAGGTAAAACGAGGCCATGTGATGGATAAAATGTATTTACAGCCAAAGGAGGTTTGTCTTAAATGCTGAATATATTCATTTTTTGGCTTTATTGCTGCTGTGAGTATGTTGTTCTTTCAGCAGTTGGCCTTGTTTGAGTCCTTGTTCACAAAATTAGTCGAGAATCATTTCAGCCCCACATGCAACTCTAACATGCAGAAGCAGAGCTGATACAGTCACACCGGGTTTTTCTGTTTGTTAGCAGAATTTATCCTCTCAGAAACTGAATAACATTTCTGCTGTTTTTCCTGCCTTTGTGGTTGCTTATTGCCTGAGGATGCATAAGAACAGCGTGTTGCTGGCGCAGCAGGGTCACCCGACTTAAAAAAGGCAGGATGCAGTTGATGCTGATGCCTGCAAACTCCTACCGAGCAGCAGGGCTCTTAGATATTTACCTACAGGAAAACCAAAAAAAAAAAAAAACATCCCGCAATCCAACAAACGGGCAATCGAATGCGCAGTGCGTAGCCACCGGCCGTGTTTACACAGCGCTTTCGTGTTGACTTCCCCACTTTTAGCCCGGTGAAGCTCGCTTTTCTCACCTGTGTCTCCCCCCAGGGCCAGAGCATGGGAGGGGGCCCAGAAAGAGCGGACGTAGAGGTAGACGGAGGACAGGAAGGACACGGCGACGGCAGAGACCGCCAGCGGCACCAGCAGCTCAAACAGATATCCAAGAGGAGCGCCGAGCGCCAGCAGCACCGACAGCAACACGGCGCTGATGCACAGGCCGTGGAAACCTCAGGGAGGAAAACAAACAAAGCTAAATGTTAGAGCCCCAGGGAGAGCAAACAGATGGAGGACTGCATTAAAACAAAACAAACAAAAAAACAGCTAAAAGTTGACAGACAGAGGAAATGTTTATCTAAAGGAAACTTCAGCTCAAACATGAGCAAAGTGTCGTAACAGGAGATATGAAACATAACAGCTGGTGATGCAGAACAATGAAACATCACACTTTATTTATTTATTCATTTGGACAAAGAGATTTATTTTTAGAAAACTGTTGATCAACAATGAAGCTGATTAATACCATTTATGGGATACTTGAGGTGGCTTCCGTCCCTCAGAGCTAATCCTTCAGAAACCTGCATACAAATAGATATGATAGATAGAAATAGATGTCAATATTATACTTGAGGTCAATGTAGTAATGTTTCAAAGTCCTGACAGACGTGTCAAAACAATAATCACCACATACAGTTTGAAGAAACGTAACCGTCCAAATCAAAACAAATATAACGAGAAACTCAACGAACTCATGCTCTGTTTTACATTTTACATTTATTTAAATATGTAATAAGCAGTGGCCAAAACTGCTGTCATCATTATTGTTTATGTGTTTCTGCTATTCTACACTTACACACTAATCAATTGTGCATTTTAAATGCAAGTTTGGACAAGATCTTGCATTCTGAGAGTGCTATTAATGGCCAAAATGAAAAAAATAATACCTAAAACAAACAAATGACCACAAGAATATTTAACACAACCACCTCAACAGAGCTAAATAATATAATAACATAAACAGCTTAGTGGTTTATCATTGATTATTCATGTGCTATATTTGAACCTTCTTGCGTTTTATCATATTAAAACCACAGATTTCCTTGGATGTAACTCAGATTTTACGTGACAGACCGAAACCGAGTGGACATTTTGTGGACACTTGGTACCTTCCCTAACGGCAGCAAGTAGAGGAGGGCGTGCAGTCCGATCCATCCCAGCAGCAGAGTGGGAGCCAGCGGGTCCCACAGCTGGTCGGCGGAGGGGAGGCAGGGGGGCCACTGCAAGACGCTGGCCTCCGCTGATTGGCTCACACAGATCAGGAAGAGAACGGTCAGTGGGAGGAAAACGGGGATGCACACGGCGCCTGAAAGAGCAGAGGAGGAGATGAGACGATGGGACGGTGAGACAGGTCAAGAACTTTGACTGATCGCAGCAAAATGACCAAAGATATTGAAGGTTCCTGTATGAAATGAATGGGTCAAATAAGAAAGACACTTAAAATAATGTCATGATCAGGAAATGAAACTGCATGGCAGAAAATTACTGTGGACAGACGCCTTTCAGTATCAGATGAGCTCAGTTCTATAAATGCATTATTGAACTGCATTAAGACAAAATCCTACCAAGTATTCTTGCCTCATTTCTACTGTAAATGTCTTAGTGCACTTAAAATTACACAAAACTAACTTGGAAATAACTTTTCAGTGTGACATTTAGGAGCTTCTTTTATACCAGTAATTCCTTAATATTGATATTTTTTAAAAAATCTGGCAGATTTTATCATTTAGGGAAAAAAGTCCTGAGTCAAAAAAAAGCTGTCAGTGAAGCTAGTACCTTTTAAAATCAATATTGGGGATTTATATACAGTATATGTATAAAATAAGCTCCTATGTGTTGCTGAATAGTTATTTGTTAGTTTTGCCTTATTTCAAGTGTACTAAGATATCTGCACTAGAAACTAAACAAAACTGAATTTCTGTAAGAAAACATCTCTGTTAACAGCATCTCAAAAAATCATATTCCACAAATTAGTGACATATGTTCATCAGTGAATCACGTCATTATAAATAATACTGCTTATGTTGCATTTGTTTTGAAGTGTGCAAGTTTCATGATTTCCTTTCATATGTCATATGCGTTTGCTTATTAATAATAATGTCTAATCTTGCTTATTTCTAAAAAAGAAAGTGGGTTAATTGGGCCAAGACAGAAGAAATTAACTTTATTTTACTCATATCAATGTGAAAGTGTTTCCTAAAAGTTAGGACATCTTGTCCCCTAATAGTTACTCTTATCCACTTTGACTGAAAAAAAAAACAACAAAAGATTTTATATAACATTAAAACCAAAAATTAACCTTACTTTACTTATTAAATGCAATACATCAACAAAAAAACTGAGGAAAGTATTAGGACACCCTAAAGTATCCTACACA
Organism: Poecilia picta; assembly: GCA_033032245.1. NCBI lineage: Eukaryota > Metazoa > Chordata > Actinopteri > Cyprinodontiformes > Poeciliidae > Poecilia > Poecilia picta. Next base: position 14,041,241 of record CM065366.1, on the reverse strand, counting down.
GTCAGTCCTACAGTGTCTTTTTCTTTTATTTTTTTACATTTGACTCGCCCATCACAGATTGAAATATTTTAAACTTCGCGGCTCTGGCTTACCCAGAGTTCCTCCAAACTCTTTCTCTGTGTTGTGTGACAGTCTGTGTTTCAGGGTTTTCTTGGGTCCCATTTTTCTCCTCCTGCTTAGGATATTGACACAGATAGTGGACATTATCAAGATGCATACAATTACAGTGAATGATAATAATAGTGGAATGAGAATAAAGAAAGAAAGCAACTCAAAATTCTTTAACTTCCCTTTAAAATCAATCAATATGAAAATGGTACAAAATGAAGGACAATGATCCCAAACACATCAAAACTATGCTTTATTAGTGTGTTTAACTTATTGCTACAGAGCAGGGTAACACTAAGCTTCTAAAATGGATCAACATTCATAAAAAACAAACAAACAAAATAACCTGTATGGGAAAACTGCCATACCAGATAAGACCAGAGGTTGAATATCCAGGCAGAATCACACAAGAAAATAAGGGTGTACTTATTCTGCAACTATGAATATATATATGTACAAATATTTTATTAAGAATGTATGTATAATTGTCCAAGTTAAATTAAAGTTTGTGGCATGACATTTGTATAGTTTAAAAGCACTATTAAAAGAGAAATAACTTGTATTGAGTGGATATAAACTTCTGACTGCAAATGTACAACACAGTTGTTATAAAATTGCCATGTTACAGCTGATATAATACAACATGCATGCGTAAAAAAACAAACTTAAAATTTCTAAAATATTGTGAAGTCTTGCATTTCACACTTGTTCCCTATAATTAAATTAAATATTTGCATTAAAAGATAAAGTTAAGTCAATGAATGAGAATCAACATGTTGCCTAAGAAAATAATAGGACTGCAAAGACCAGGAAATAAAATCTTCAAAGACAAATGAAAAAGTATTATTCAGTTATAATCCTGAAATAATTTGCTCTAGGTTATGTTTAATAAGGGTGTTGTGTTAGTGTAAAATCTGTCAAAAATCACGGTGCCAAACTTGGGTCAAAGTGCAACCAGTGACACACAGACACAAACCTTTCTACACAGAAACGGGAGGTAAACACCATATAGAAACGCCGCAGTTACCGTGACCTGAACGTCAAAGTGAGAATCTGTTATTTAACACAGTAAATGAAGGTTCTTACCAGAGTCGGGTGTATGAGGGAGTCAGCGGAGCCTCAGAGGCTGACCTGTCCGTCCACACCGCAACCTGCACAGGGATCCGCCCAAAGCACGACCTGTCGGCATGGAGCTCTCTCAGCCAATCAGATTTGTCCGTGGTCATCAGAAGAGGGTGGAGATAAGATGCCTTAACCAATCGGAGCCAGCTAATCAGATGGCGACAGCTGAAGCCGGAAAACTCCTCAGCGGCTATGTTGGGAAATAATTGAATCTCATAGATGCTTTGGGAAAGCAATACCTGAAGTGTCATAGTTTAAGATCATGTTCTTTTAAACCCATACATGTTTATTCTGGACATACATTCAGGTTAGTTCATTCTCTATGCAGACATGTACAGAAAACAGACGGGAATCAAAGATGTGCTGCAGTTTACAGTTAATGGATGAAAACAAAAAAGTCCACAAAGAGATTTATTAATGGAGCAGCTTTCACTGGACACAGCCTTGCGTTTTAGTTATCAGTGTTTTCTATTCACATTCATATTATCTTCATGGTCGGAGTGCTAGAGTTCCTGTCTTCAGACTGAATCCAAGTTTTGTGTTTAATTCTTATTTTATAGTAAATGATTAACAGAAGAAACTGTAAGTAAACTCAACAGACAACAACATGATTGGTAAATCTTGGAAACATACCAGCCAAGAACTGTGGAAGTAGTAATAAACAAGAGATTCGGATGATTATTTTCCTACAATATGTTTACAGTATTCACCAAACTAGTGCCAACAGTGGCTAAACGATCCCGAACAACTTAACTGAGGTACAACTCAACCTCTCTCACAGATCACTTCAATAACACTCTGCTCCATCGGTGAGGGGTCCAGGCAGCGGTGGGCGGAGCTTCCCACTATCTCATCCAGCAGGAAGTGAACGAGGTTCTCGTCTGACACGAAGCGCCACAGGTACATCTGCAGGTAGTGGCAGTCGACTTGGATCTGCTGCAGGCCGTAGCGCCCGAAGGTGCGCAGGCGGACACACTCCAGGAACGTCTTCAGGCTGATTTTGATGATTCCCGTCATCACGGAGACCTGGGAGGCAGGAGACATCAACAGTCACGCCACTGACAGCAAAACAAACTCATAGCCACCACAATGCATGAAGTTTGCTAAAGCCACTGTCCTGCATGTTATATACTTTTTGGATTGGGGACCAAAGTTGCAACATTTGCTACATTTTCAGCTGGTGTGGTTCTCTTTCACGCTCCACTGTGTCAAGTGATCCAAACACTTTGAAAAACCTGTTCCTCGCCTCGCCTGTGGTGGCGCTGCACTGGGAACTTGCAACTCTCTGAACCTTCTTCACGAAACTTTAACAAAAATAAAGTGGCATCAGTTGTAGTATTTTTCTTCTGTTGTTGGCTAAAAAATAAAAATTTCTCCAGCTAGCGTCATGCGTTTGTTTTGGTTGTATTTACCCAGCATGCCCTGCAATTTAGTTCGCTTCCTGCTTTTGAAGCGGTCTCTGGACTGCTTGGTGTTCATGTATGCACTCAAACCGCACCAGGGTTCACTTTAACCTTTCAACTGGGTTTTTAGAAGGACCAGATTTCATGGTTTGGTCCACATCAGGGTTCGATTAAGCATTCACACTTCCTTAAACAAACCAAGCAAATGAACTAGAGTTGAATCAAACAGGGCTGGTGTAAATGAACCCTCAAATACATCTCAAAGTTGGTTTTGGAATTGATAAAGCTGACTAATGACAAGCTTCTGGAATGGCTCCAAAGTCAGCCTTATTGAAATTCATGGATTATTTGTTCTTAGGAATCCATCCATTTTATGCAAACTCTGCCATTGTTTAGTGGCTACAGAAAGAATGTGTTTTTGTTCCTGTGACTTGCTAAAAGCCATTTATTCAAATATTGGTGGGGGTGTTTATGTTAATTTGATCCAGTTTGTATAATTTTGTCACAGTCAGAGAAAATCCACAGTAAATGTAAATTTTCCTGATACTTGTTTATAAAAATGCATTGAAGCTGTAATAACCAACCCCCACTCAAATTAAATCAATTAAAGATCAAAATTAACATAAATGACATGCCAATGTTGAGTGGCTGTAAACTTCTGACAGAAACCGTTACTGTGAGTTAACAACAAATCAACATGGAGGAATATCCAAACTTCCCAAGAGCAAAGAACAGCATCTGTGAATGCAAAGTCCTGCTCTGTAAGAAGCAGATCTCCACGCTGAGCACGCACTGGACAATTCCTACGTGCTGACGAGGAAACTGAAGACATCAGGAAGCGGTTGAAAGGCCAGCACATTAAATCAAGAGCTTGGAAATGAGAAACACAAAGAAGGGAGACTTCTACACAGACTCAGAGAGAAAAAGCAAATAAATCTCAAGAAAGTTTTTAGTTAGATAAATGCAATAAGAATCTACATGGGCAGAACAGTCTTAAAAATTCTCTTGTTTTCTTTCCTGAGTCGCTAGAAAATGATGCAAAGGAGGAAGTCGAGGGGCATCATTAGCATGTTGAAGTGCGCCCACGTCCGCGCCTCCAGAGTCGAAGCAGTCTACTTGAAAATGTAACCAGCAGCGTCGTTGAACATGCTCCGGTTCCCACAGGCAGACAGCCTGCAGGTCCTGGATCACGTCCTGCTCCTTTAGTGTGGAGGAGATTCTCACGTGGCACTTCTAAGGCCGTTGAAAGACATTTATTCAACTGAATGAAGATCAGCACTGACCTTGTTGAACTCTACTGAGCTAAAGATGTCGATCCTTTCAGAAAACAGCTTGTGGATGTTGCTCAGCAGATTGGTATCCATGGGAGCGCTGCAGGTAAAACAACAGGCAACCAATCAGTTATTGTTTCTATTCTAGACATCATAGCTATGAAAGAATAATTCACTTATTTAGAGAAAAGCAAATGAAATAAATACTCGTAACTTCAAAGAATTTTCAGGAACACTGCAACTATGACAAAATCACCTCTGTAGAAATAAACAGTGACAATATTTCAGATGCTTTTTCTTCAACTCTAACCCTGAATATCTCATAATTTCTGCCAACAAAAATCTCAATATGACAAAAAGGATTTAAATGCAGTTCTAAATGACAGTCTGTATCTGAATGGGATTGGTTCAACCTCTTCACCAATTTTGTACCAACTTATTGCCATTTAGTCCATTTCCACTTCCATTTTTTTGCCATTTAAACAAATTTGTTCACAACATTTTTTTTTATCATAAATGATCAAATAAATGCCAAAATCTTGCATAATTTATTTCAATTGGATACAACTATCAAAACACATTGTATAATGTTTCTACCTATTTTGGTCTGATTCTCAAAGGGACTAGATGGCTTATGAGATGCATCCACACGTCTTTACAGTAGAATATGAGTAAGTTACAAAGCATTTCAAAGCATGTACGAATTGACACATCGTCAGTACAAACTGCCACGAGGCAGATGGGCTCATGTGGTGCCACAAAGAGTCAGTGCTGAAACAACCAACACTGCCAAAGAATGAAGCTCATCGAAAGTCGAGTTTGTCATTTGGAAGCATTTAATTCAAAGCTCTTCTGTCAAACCGCTGACTACAGTTTCCCCAAAACACCAAACACACACGCAGCCGCTCTGAGGTGTGAGGGGCTTGTCGCTCCAACACCAGAATAAGACACTGAAGTCTCATGAAAGTGTCTATATCTGCCGCTGCCATGATTTTTAACGACTTATCAAATAAACCAGCTCATTATTTAATGGAAAGGCAGCAATTGTGAAACAGTTTTGGGTTTTTTTTTAAGCAGAATTTCGAAAAAGTTTTGTCTACGTTTGTAGTGGAAACACAGCTCACCTCTGACCTGTGCATCAGGAGTTATAAACACAAACTGCCAACCAAGGCAACAGAGCATCATAAACAAAGCTGCTTCACCTGGGCGTGTAGCTGGCTGCGTAACGGGGCTGCTGCCTGGAGCTGCTGTAGACGGAAAAGGTCCTTTTGCTCGAGTCGCTGCTGTGGGCCTTCCTCACACCCTCTTCATACAGCAGACCCACCTGCGGTGCAGGACATCCGTGGATGACGATCAGGTAGGAACAGAGGCAGTTTGTCTCGGCCTGTCGCTCGAAGCCATACCTGCACGTCGATGGAGGTGGTGTCCTCCACTACTCTCTTCATCACAGCTCGGACGTTCCTGGGCTCGATGGTGTTGACCCAGTCTCGGGTTTCGACACTCTTTCTTAACATCTGCGAGATGATCAGCCCCTGAACCTGGACAGAGAAAGAAAACAAGGTGTCGTCTTGGATACGGCGTGAATTTTTACTTGACTCCGCATTTTTGTTTGTAATAGTGAAATACCTTGACATAATGGTTGAGGAGTTTTTGTGCCGCTTCTCTTGCTTCTCCACACAACGCTGTGACTGGTGTTATGGGATTTTGGTGCTGGAAAAAAAAAAAAAAACCGGACGGTCTTTTAACAGAGTAATTTTAAAAACTTGTTTACAGTTCGTCATGCTACAGCCACACACACATCTATGTGTTTTTTTCCAAATCCTGCATTGCGCTGTATTTTACATTTCTCCAATACCTGGACGAGAAACTGTTCGTCTGTGAGCGTGAGTATGTAGGAGATGGTGGACGTCTCAAAGTCCAAGCAGAGGCGAGACAGCAGCAGCAGGAGAACCGGGGGCGTGGATCCTCCTTTGTCTCCGGCGCTTTCACAAAACTGTCGAGAAGACTGGCACACGAACCTGATGAAGTTCACCACCAGGTTCTCACGGACTCCCTGGCTACAGAACTCCCCCTGCGGTGACAGCACAGAGAAAAGCTTTCATTAAAAACTCACTTTTTAACTTCGTTTAGAGCAGGAGTGTCAAACTCGTTTTCATTTTGGGAAACGTCTATATCATGAATGTCCTCAAACGGCAGGTTGTGCCAGAATTTACTGATAAAGCATGTACAAAAAACGATTAAGATATTAATAAGCAGCTGTGTTGGAAATGCTTCTTAAAATTAAATAATATTAACAAACTGATCTGTCCCTCCTAGATTTTGCGTTTGTTTTTGATTTTGTAAAGCTAATTTACAAAATATCAGCAAGGAATCTTGCAATACTTGCGTCGGTAAATGTGACTTTTTGTTACTCGCCATGTTGATCACAGATCATCTGACATGGGTGAGAGTTAGCGTCACTTAAACCCAATGTTTTTTTACCAATTTTGTGGAAAATTTGCCAAAAAACTCAAATATTATACAATACCATGAAAAAGTGTGGTAATCTGATGATTTTGCGTGGTTTTCTGTTGGAAAATAAGTAAAGTTCATAAAAAATGTTTTTAACAAAAGAGATTTACCTTGAAGTAAGGCTTGTTGGAGAAAGTAATGTCCTTGGCGGTGAAGAGATGGACTGACGCCAACACCGACTTGATCTGGTTGAGAATAGAAGCTGACAGAGATGAGAGAAGCTCTGGAAGGCTGCTGGGAGCATCCCTGCCAGCTGCAGGCCCTCCTAGATGCGCGCCGCCTCCAGCCACGGCGAGTCGAGGCGTTGCCAGGGCCTGCCTCACATCTGTCAGGCTGTCCATGTAGAAGCTCTGCAGAGCAGAGAGATACTGCTTCACTCGCTCCGTCGCCGCTCTGACCACGATTTCCGTCCCCCGGTTTGGAACGGCGGAGCCGGGCAGCAGTTTGGCCACGGCCTGCAGCCTGCGGTGGAAGCGGTCTAAAGCGCGGACCAGGAGGGAGTTATCGCCGACGCCTTTCTCTTCTTGTATCCTCCTCTCGACAAGCGAGAAATACCGAGCTGCCAGGTCATCCACGAAGGCCTGCAGCTTGCCGTTTGCCATCTGAGGAATATTCTTCGAAGTCAGCTCGCCTGTCTGGGCATGGTTGATGAACAATTCTTGATAGGAAGTAATAACCAGACATAAGCTGCTGACAAACTCATTGCAGCCTCTGTCTATGAATTCGAGAATGTCGGTGTTCGGGGTGGGAGACGGTAGAGAGAGCGTCTTAGGGGAGTTGGCGCTCGGAGATCCTGCGGCTGTAGAAGAGGATGACCTGCGTGTTGCAGACTCTTTCGGAGCTGGAGTCGACGGGTACGGTTTGATCTCTGCTTCCAACCCCTGAAGGTCCAGCTCCAGTCGAGAGCGTGCGTGGCTCAGGAATTTATCACAGAGCTCCTCTGCTGGCTCATCCAGCTGCAGCAGCAGCTCCACACACTCCGACAGGTCTTTGGCGCTCGTCCCACCATCTCTACAAATACACACACACACACACACACACACAAAATACTGTTAAACAGAGTCAATACATGGTGCCTCGTATGGGTTGACACTTGGCAGCAAAAGTCAGTCAGAGGCAAGTCAACTGCTGATAAATTTGCAAGAACCCATGATGGCCTCAAAAAAGCTAGCTAGCAAGGGTATATTAGCATCTAATTAGCCTCAACCAATGACGATGTTTGCGTACAACTCAAGAGTTTTTTTCTGAATGAAAAGCACCACAAGCCAAAACACGCATTTAAGGCCAACGTATATCTTATTTTATCAATTTAACATGGTTTAAAGCTTTAATTTTAGACACAAGAACTTAAGACTTTTTAAGGATGCGTGGACACCCTGTAATTAATGATTGCGTCATCATTCCTTCATCGGTCACCCCTGATCTTGACAGATTCCCACCTGAACTTCTGCCGAAGCTCCTGAGCCAGCTCCTCCATGATGGCGTTGCAGTCGTCCTGAATCCCCTTGAAGGAGGGCAGGTGGCTGTACTGCTGCAGCACACAGCGAGCGCGCCGGTGGGAGCTCACCGCCTGAGCGTAGGCCTGCAGCTCCAGACACTTATTCAGTCTGGCAGGCAACTCAAACAGAAACTGAAGTTTCCTCAGTAGCGTGTGAACCCCTGGCAGGAAACATAATGGGACAAATAACTAAGAAAATTATCCCAAAGGTAAATAAAAGTAAATAAAAAAAAAAAAGTGAATCATACCAGAGAGTTTGGTTATCTGTGCGTGCTGGTCCTGAAGCGTGCCGCTGATGGAAGCGCTGAAGTCAGTGATAGCAGCCATGTTCGCAGACAGGCAATCCATTTCGTCCTCCATCTTTTTGAAATCGTTCTTCATTTTTCTGATGGTGTCTAACAGAAGAAGAAATACCTCATCTACATGCTTTGCAAAGGTCTTCAGTCTCCTTAAATCTTCGCAAATTATGTCACATTGCAACTGAAAACTTCAATGTGATCTGTTGAAATGTGTGTGCTAGATTAATACAAACCAGTCGAGTATTTGTATTAAAGTGTGCTACAAATAAATCTCAAAAAGTTTGAACATCGTGGAAAATGTCCAGCATTTTTTGTCACTCATATCAGAAAGAAAACCTCAAATAGATTCATTATGGATACAATTAAAATTGTCCATTATATTTGCATGATAATCAAATTACAAGAAATAAACGATTGAAATATTTCACTGGATGTCACGAATATGATTCTCTTTCTAAACGAGTGACAAAATGCAATTAACGTTGGCCCTCAGTGCAGCTAAATAAAACTTTAGAGCCAGGAAAGTTAAATAGTCTCTTGTGAAAAGATAACAATGTTTCATAAATATCTACAATAGAAAACTCATGATCATTTTTAAAAGAAACATGTTATTTCTGTCTTTAGGTTTAGAAACAAAAAAAATGGAAAACATTTACAAAAACAGGATTCACTGCTATTTTTTAGGGCTTTTGATATTTGTGGGAAAATGTAAACAAAAAGAGTTTCCAACATAATGAGATTTTTTGTTTTAGTTTTACTAATACCGTACTTGTGAAAATTTAATACTGAATTTATTCCATGCAAATAACTATAAAACTACTAAAATCCACTGTAGCTTTAGCTATATTTCTCTTTTTTTAAATAGTTGGTTTTCTAATATTAATCAAATTATTAAGAGTCATTGTAAAATTTTAAAGAGCCACTTTGAAATTAGCTGAGTCCGTGTGTGGAGCTGCACGTTGCAGGCTCCTAGTTTAGATGAGTGTGTGTTATAATGGCCCAGTCAAAGTACAGACCTAAAGCAAACTGAAAACATGGCTTGAAACTTAATCTATTGCTAAAATCTTGTGTTATTATCCTCCCGCTTTACAGTGCTACACTGCTTTATGTTGGTCTATAGCACACATTGAAGTTTGTGGATGTAACGTGACAGAACATGAAGTAGTTCAGGGGCTACATTTGTATAATCCACTTTACCTGTAGCAGATATGAACTTGTTATAGTTTTCATAGACCAGGGTCTGCATGTCACTGTCCAGAGAGCGGATCTGCTTCACCATGCAGGTCTCATGGTCCATCAGCTCAGAAAGGGAGCACTCTCTTCTCAGCTGTAGTTTAAGAAGCACAAGGGTCATAAACATCCTTTAATACAGCACATAAAATAATTCATTAGTGGTGAGGAAGAACCACCATTTATGCAAATTTAGTAACTAAAACAAATCAACATCCAAGTGTCTTCTTGTGTTTCCAGAGCAAGACCTCAAAGTCATCCTAGGTATTTACATGTAAATATAAAGTGCTGGAGAATGTATGAGTGGCTTTAGGGAACTTATGTTTACACTATTACTGCGTGATAGTAGAAGCTAAACAGACAGGACCTTGTTGAGGTAGAGCTCCGGGTCAAAATGCGGCCCGTTGATGTCGCAGGGATCCAGGGACTGCGGCTGCTCCGGGGCCTTACCCTCCTCGTTTAGCCCGTAGTAAAGCTTCAGCATGCCGTGCACCCTGCGCCTCCTCCCGGACTCGTCCGACACCGAACCGTCGGCGTCCATACTGAACTCCGACCAGCTGCCAAAACGGACGAAACGAAACAACCACTTGACAGCTCAGAAACGCGGACTGAAAACTCTAACTCTTTAAAATAAACTCGTTTAAAATGAATATTTTCAGCTTTGCAGAATGTCCTGAATAACGAAAAGTTGTTATTTAAAATATTCAACATCTGTCATATTTTCTTTGAGCGAAAACCAGCTGTATGGAGCCGTTGTTGTTTCCGCATTTGTAGCCAATCCAAACTTACGTTCTCACGACGTGTACGTAATCAAACCTGACTCGGATATACTACTGCGCATGTCAGCGCCATGACGATTTAAAGGGCCATTTACCTTGTCTTTTTTTCTTTTTTTTTTGGGATGGGGAACTGAATCATTGTTCTAACAATGGTGGGAGTGGACCTAAAAATTCATTCTTATTTTTTTTCTCTGTACTTTTTACCACTGTTTAACTATCCTGCATACATATGGGAATCTATTCCATTTATATGTCAATGAGCGATGTATACAACGTTGAATTTGAATTAACTAAATGTAATGTCCTAATTGTTCCCTCAATTCCCTTTATTCCAATATCCCTGCTCTGACCCTCCTTTTAAGTCTGCTGATTGTGTAAAAACAGACTCTGCCCTTGTGCTCAACAATGTTAAAGTTGTGGTAAAATAATCTTTAATTTATTCCAGACTTCTAAGATTAAACCTCTCTTCTCTAGGAGTATAAACAATACGCTGTCTATTACAGTCCCATCATTGGAAAGGAGCCATGTTGGATTTTGACACTGTCTGGACCTGGTGAAAAATCTGAAACTTTCTCACTTTGAACTCTGACATGCTTATTCTTTCAGCTAGAAACATTTTCAACTATAAGCATGGATGGATCATTTCTTCTTTGTCACACACAACAAACAGAAGAAAAGCTCCTCTCCTGTTGTATCATTTTACGTCTTTATAGCAGGTTTTGGAATCAGAATAAACAAAGGTGCATTTCACAGAATATCTACAAGAGTACGTGGAAAGGAGCCACAATGTTTTATATTACTTCATACATGCTGAACAAGTATTTTACAACAGAACATTTTATTTCAACAATCAGCAAACGTGTAATGATAGAAATGATGAACATGTTTTAGTTCAGCTGTAAAACAAAACTACAGATGGTTTTAAGAATAAAGTTGTAACAGTGCATCATGCTGGTTAAAATGAATATGGCTTCAGTATACAGCACGGTTTTTGGGTGTGTAGTAAGCACACTTTTGTGTTTTTAATACATCTTGCTTTATTTTAGATTTGTTTTAAAAAAAAGACAACAGAACTGACTGCCTACAAGACAACATCAGTAGGAAAGGTAAAATACATACAAACCATTTTAATTCCCGATTTCAAAGCATGAAAACAGGGACTCTGGTATCAACATGTTTTTTTTTTTGTTTTTTTTAAAAAAGGCACTTCTGCTTCTTCAGAGCGACTGCTTAAAGAGACAGCACTTGATTAGACCTAATTCTTCATTACTGTATACAAACACAAACACATAAAGATGGAAGTAAATGTATTCAATCACAAAAGTTCAAAAGTCAGCTGATGGAAACATTGGTATAAAGATTACGTTAGTATTAGTGCAACATTACATTAGGCGGAGGCTGTCGGAATGACAATTCTACGACGGGTCATGCATAGTGTGTGCTAGCAACGATGTGTCGGGACTGCTAAGGGTTACAGACACAATCCGAAGCTCAATAAAAGAAAACGGAACATTCTGGAGTTTGCATGATGAGAGGAGGAAGAACACGTGAGGCCGTCACTTATCTAAGGAACCCATACGTTCAGGTGGAAGGCAGTGTTACATACATTAGGCTTCTTTCAGTGTGAAATCTGAAACGCACGGAACAGACTCAAGGCGGCTGCATCGGTCTGAAATCCAGAGACGCATCGAGGAGTGAAATCTGTCATCTACCGGGACAAAGCAGGTCAGGTAGGTCTGGTTTGACGTGCAGAATAAAATTCATACAGTACAGTCAGATTTGCCATAAGGTGCTGTTTCTAAATGTTACCACCTGGTTTCACCAGCACCACGGTAATAAACGACACCTTGAGAAGACAAGTGGAAATCCATCTTTTTTAAAAATGTTCTACTATACATTGATATTGCTTTCTCTCTTCTTCAACAATAACCAAACTTTACCATTAGTTAGTTCAAATTTCAGGAGAGGCACAGTTATAATGTAGTCTTTTTTTTGTTTTTGCTTGTAATAATAATAATAATCAATTTATAATGCACTTTTCATTAATAAAAATCTCAAAGTGCTAAATCTCAAAGTGTCCAAAGTGGAAGGACAGATTGAATAAATAACATGAAATAACAGATAAATGTGAGCATTTATTTAGTGTACATAGTGTGGAAATTTAAAAGATTAACTTCAAATCTTAGCTCCAACTAGAACGTTCCTTGCAAAAGCATTGACCTTTTTACTTACATTTAACAAACATCAGTGTATTTTAATGAGATTTTATGACACAGAAAAGTAGTGCATAATTGTGAAGTGAATCAAAATCTAATACTGCACACAACATTCCTTAGGTGTTACATGGAGGTGGCAGCATCATGCTGTAGTTTTTGTCCAGGCTGGCTGAGCTCAAGACGTTATTCAATGAAGTCTCAGCAAATATTTCTTCTTCTACTGTAGATATGCAAATCTGGCACAAACGCACAGAAAAAGACTTGCAATCGAATCAAACGGTGGTTCTGTTTGACAATTATGCACCACTTTGGGCTGGTCTGTTCACAACAGGTTAACAATGCAATGAAGTTTGTGTCAGTTTGGTATAAATGCTTTTGTAAGGCGCCATAACAGAGTAACACTGGTATCTCTAGGTTTATTGTTAATTTATAAGTCAATTATCTGATCTAACTTTAATTTTTAACTCTCTGTTTTTTTATGTGTTGGTTTCACACACACAAAAAAAGGGAGGAAAGCAAAAATCCTCAAATGAAATGGAATGGAAAATGTACTCACAAGAAACTTCCACAGCACAGCAGATGCGCTGCCATAACAGTGAACCCTTTATGTTTCTACCAGTGCTTCTCCTACATGGCTTCACCGTCGATCGTGAGAACAAGGCACCGGTAGTTTGAAGATAAAAGCAGAATAATGCCTTCACACCCTTAAGCTACTCCCCCCCCCCTAAAAGTGTTGGTCATGCTGACTGAGGGGAAGCTGCAACAATCTTAATAGGAAGTTTAAAAAAAAGAGGTACTGTGGTGGTTTATGCTCCTTTGAGGTGTGGCATGTTTGAAGAACAGCACTCTGCAGAAGAGCTCAGAAATAGTTCACGCTTAGCGGATTTCTCTGAGGTCCGTCTCCGCTGAAAAGCGTTTGGATGGCTGTCTGCCGTCCGGCGAGTTCAGTTCAATCTTTGCAGGTTTGGGTTTTAGAAAGATCTTAGTTTTCACATTAATGTACTCTCATACTGTACACCACTTTAAAACGATAAATACACGCACACATATACACCTCTTACTTGGTCCTTGGTTTGCTCAGAGACTAGCTGAATAAAAAAATGTAAAAAAAAAAAAAAAAAGTCTTATTTTTCACTTTTACATCTCAGTGTAAAAACGTTCAGGTTTGGTCGTGGAGGACACGGAGGCAGAGAGGTTTAACCCTGCTCCAGGCTCTCAGTGTTCACGGCGGAGTAGGTGGGCGCCGTGGCCTGCCGAGTGAAGAAGGACGCAGCTCTTTTTGGCTTTAAGCGTTTGATTTCTTTGCCTGAAAGACAAAACAACAGAAGATGGAAACGCTCCTCTGGCTTTTATTTCATGCTTATTTCGAGGACTCACCGTTATCCACGTAGCTGATGGTGTTGAGGGAGTGGACCCGGCTGCACACGACGCTGCTCTGCCTTTGCAGCATCCCGCGGCGCCCTCCGCGGCCGTTCCTGGTGCCGGCTTCCTGTCCGGCGGGCCCCGGAGGAACGCCCGGCTCGTTGGCGGCGCCCCCCTCTGACGTAGACATCAGCTCCACGCAGAACTCGATAAAGCCACTCATTAACTCGGCCTGGGGGGAAAAAAAAACAAATAAAACTTTATTTTGTCACCTTTTTTTCTCCGCACAATAAACACCAGCTTTAATCTCCATTTTATCTGAAACGGGGAAGCAGAGGCGCATAGCGGTCATGGTTGCGTTGTCGGATTGGACCCAAGTGTGATTATGATTTACTGATGTTATGTAAGGTCCCTTCGCCATCTGGTACTGAAACAGGCTTTTTCCATCGCAGCTTTTGATGATGTAAGACCACTGCACCCATCACCCTCTGCAGCAAAAACTGAAAATACACCCTTTCAAAAGTATTCATAACACTTAAAATTTTTACTAAGGGCATCGTAGTAAAGGGGTCCGAATAGAAATGCATACTACACTTGACACCCTGTAGGCTTCTATTTATGCATTATTTCCCGATTATCACCAGCGGCGTCAGGTTACTTACCTCTGTTTTTCAGTTACGAGTAAACTAACAGGTTTCTATTTCCAGTCCAGTAATCAGATTAGCTGCTATTTTTTTTGTCATTTTATTCAGAAAAAACATATATTTTAATTTTCCGAAGCAAGAATTTGTTGCAAAACTAGTGAGTGGTGGAGAGAAGAAACTGGTTCAACAGGAAGTAGAAGAGGAAATGCCGCTTTCAAACACAGCTGACTCGCTCTGATTGGTATTTTTTATGTTGAGGCGCTGAGGGGGAACTAATAAAGTAACATATAAAATCACGATAGGAAAAGTTGACGTTTGTGTTTGTAAAAGGACAAAAACTACAGGTATTCAAGGGATGTGGATATTTTAGCAAAGATCATTTGATTATTTTACCATATTCCCCCGATTTCTTACTTGTTTTGAGTAAATCTTCAGCAGTTTGTTGACGGGAGTGCCGTCTTCCTCCCCGTCAAACTCCAGCCACAGGATGTGCGAGTCCCCCTCCTCTTCGGGGCGACTGTGGTCCCACGAGAGCTCGCTGAAACGCAGCCCGAGCAGCACATGCTGCAACGAGACGTGACCGGCAAGAGGACAACTTTTCACGAGAAGAAGTAAACAGCTAATAATTGTCCTAACAAACGTTACAAATATTTCCCCCCAAAACAAGAAAAAAGGCAAAGAAAATTCACCTTCTCCTTCACGTCCATCACATAAACTCCGTCCAGGCAGATCCCGACACTGACAGCTTTATGTTTTCCCCGTTGGAGGATGCCTTGAACTGGCTTGTCAATCTCCCCGCAGAAAAAGGCGCACCTGATGGTAGATTTAGTGTCAACGCACGAAAACGGAAGAAAAAGTGGCCAACACAACGGCTCCTACCCGTAATAAGGCAGAGTGTGACACATGCTGAGGTACTGGTGCAGGAGCTGCTGCGGCTCCGGAGAGCCTCCAGTGGACTTGCTGATCTTTCCGTACTCCTCGGAGAGCTTCTGCTCCAGCTCTGCCTGGCGGCTCGATTTCCCCCGCAGGGTGGAGAAAAACCCTCCGCTGCCCACGGCGACGTGAGCCGGAACGAAGGAAGCCAGCTTCTTTTCCCTGCGCGCAACAGAGGGCAAAGGTGAAATTAAATTCTACCCCTGTGAGACAATTCACTGTTGAATCCCACGAGAACAAACACATTTCTGGGTCTCATTTGGTTTTGGTTTAGTGTGGAAAAAAGTGATAATTTGCTTTTGTAGTGTCAAAGATGCATTGAAATTATTTTACAGCAAATACTCTTGGTACAGGGTTGTCTTAATACGCGACGGCTCTGTCACGGATGAAAAACATAAAATTGAAGCGTGACACAACAAATAACAATGTGCTTGTAAACGGTGTTGCAAGTTCTCCACTCTTACGGATGTCTGACTTAGTGATGTTTTATCATTTATCGCGAATTTTTTTTTTTTCCATTTATTGTTGTAATGATAAATTTCAGATATTGATGGTAAATAAAATAACAAAAGAAATGTTATCTTTGCCATCTCTCAACTGCTCCATGGGAGTGATTAAATATCAGTGAATTCAGTAAAATATGATTAAATGCAGCTGCTGTGTGCAGTTTAGTCATTTAAATCACACTTTTTAAAATAAGTGGCGTCCTGAAAGGAGTCTTCTTCAAATGGGAATGTTTTTTAAGAACAATATTTGTGTTTCTGGTGCTACGACTGCTACGTCATGTAGTCACAAGCATCCTGTAAAAGGAAAAACTGACGCTTTCCAATTTAGAGATGAAATCTATTAACTGATTGATTCTTTTATTTATTTTTCTAATTTAATAACAGATATATGGTTTGACTCTCATATACAAACATTATCAGGTTTTTGGTGACGTTTTGAAAGAAAAATTGGAATCAGACCTGAAATAAGACCGGCATTGGCCAATAAAACCCTGACCGGTGCATCCCCATTTAAATCGTGGTAAAGTTGGTAAGGCTTCCCTTGACACGACGACCAGAACCAGAGACAAACTGCATGTTTTAGAAATGATTCTGTGGCACATTCATCTGATCAGATTCCACACGGCAGCAGCTTCTCAACATCGGTCCTTAAACACAAACCAACAGATCAACTTACCTGATTTTAGTGGTGATCTGCTGGCTGTCGAGACCAGGCCCCTCTTCGAGAGCAAGGGACAAGGCACCAAGCCCGGCCCAGTGCTCCGGGTCGCACGGGTACCGGCCAGACAGGATGTTGCTCTTGGCCTCCTCATAGAGAAGTCTCAACACCGTCTCATCTTTAATCTGTGGAGGAGTAGAGACACAATTAGTGTTTTCTAACGCAACGGAGAGCTTAAGAGCTTTGTGCAATGAGTAACAGTTCCCACAAATCGGTCATAAAGAATCACAATGAACGCTTCGCAGTGCGGATGCTACCTGCAGCTCTTTAGATTTCGGGTAAAACACGTTGCGCCTGTACTGCAGATATGGTTCATCTGAGGAGAAAAGGAAAAAAGAAAAGCAGGAAATAAGGATGCGTCAGTGTTTACTGGTTTTTAGGTCATTTAATTTGACACTTAACAAGAGTCTCTCAATTCAGAGTGGAGCACTGAGGCTACAGACAACTCAACCCACTCAGTCCAGGCTGACAACCCTCGAGTGTGGGCAGAACGTCCTACACAAAAAGGAAAAAAAGAAAAAAGCTTTCAAAGCAATTAAATGCTCCCTTTGATATCCTTGGTGGTGTTTTTAGCCGTTGCCGGTCCTGTTTTCTGTGACTTGGAGTTAACACATGTGAGCTTTTCCACTTTGATTGCTAAAAACCACGAAAAAGAAAAAAAAGCAAACAGCAAACTGAGTCACCGGCTCACAGCCGTTTAGAGACGAGCAGCACTTCCACAAAAGTCTGCTGTGTGATGTGTGGCCTGTTTGTGAGAGATGCCAGTTCTCTGGTGTAAAACTCTGAGCATAAAACTCTAACAAAAAATCTGTGTATTGTGCACATTGTAAGAACTACTGTAATTCCACCAGGAGTGGGAAAACAATTATTTGCACAGATTTGCAAGACTAAACAAGTCTCTAAATTCTATTACAGTTTAACTTTAATAAACCAACAAAGTGTTTTTATTTTTATTTTAACTGTAAGTGTAAAATTTATATATATATTTTGAACACTTACTCAATTACTGCTCTGAGTGTGTTCTTCTTTTAACAAATGTTTTTTGGCTGCATTCTCCAGTTAACGATTAATCCATTACTAAATTAGATTGTTTCAATAATTGATTCTTCACAAATAATTGTTTCAGCTCTAGTCCACAGGATTCAGTCAATCCTCTCATGCTATCAAAGAGCCATGAAAGCTGATGCTCAGCTATTTTATCCTTACACATTAACCTAAGTAGGACGCTTAGCATTAGCATGGTGGAGTACGTGTGGCAAAAATGCCATGTGATCTCAGTGTTAAACGGCCCCAGGCCATTAGTATATTTAGTATATTCCAACTAAGACCCTTTGTGCTGCTAATCCCGTTCAAGTTCCCACCTTGTGAAATGTCGTCTTCTGACGCATCGGTGAATCGATACAGCAGATCCTGCCACTGCCTGCACAGCTTGTACGGCTGATGCCTCGCCTTCAGCTGCAGCTCTGCAGAATAAAAGTTAGTTGTGTTTTGAACTTATTAGAAGATGAAACGATGCCCAAATCAATAAAAAAAAAATTAAAAAAGGGTTCTCACCAAGCAACGGAGAGCAGAGCCAAAAGGCGAAAGCATCTGGTGCGGACTCTGGGATCTGCAGGGCTTCACGAACGCTACGGCCCAACTCCTGCACAGAGACGCTGCCGAGCCCTTCCATGGACAAGTGGACCGCGCTCTCACCACACAAATACACGAGCACATCCTGAGCTGTGGGACACACACGCAAAAAGTGGTTCACAACAGCACAATAAAGGCTTTTCTATTTTTAATAATCTCAATAGACTTTGAGGCAAAACTAAAACAAAATAAAAAGAGGAAGGCGATAATTCATTCCTCCTGTACCACGGGAAAGCGTTGCGGAAGAAGCCACACTTCCTCTTTGCGAATGATCATCCGACAAATCCGGAGGAAAACTGCAGTTGTCACCATCCATCTTTTATCTGAAACACAAACGCCAAAACTTAGAGCAGTTAGGACATTTAGACAGGAGCAGAGTTACACTGCAGCATATACAACGAACTGGAAGAGTCCATGGAAACAAAGAACAGACCGCTCCGTTGTTCCACATGTCCGTAACATAAATTGTGACTTTCCTTGTGCATTTCTAAGCCATGTTATTTTACTTGTGAATGCACTGCTAGAGGCCCAGAGTGTGTCCTGCACACAAGCAACGGTTACAATTGTGTCCTAGCACAATTTTCATGGTTGCTTTATTTTCGTGGTAGGTCAGGGGTCAGCAACCTTTTCAATTCAAAGAGACACTTTTGCCGTTGCCACAACATAATGAAATTTGCCTACAGCCACAAAGGAGAGAAAAAAGGACTTGTTAACCTAGAAAGTTAAATAAAAATTTCTATTTTAGTATTTAGAATAAAATGGGTTGCCTGATCTACAAATAAAATAAAACTTTGTGAATAAAACTAACCGAGTGAACCCGTAAAAACAAAGAGGAAGAAACAGAAATAGAATCCGCATAGTTCGGAAGAAAAAAAAAACAGAACTTGAAATGATCTCTAAACGTTTTGGACCATTGGTGACTTTCTGTTGTAAATAATCAATGCAGATATTGCATTAAACATATGAAAGAACTGCCAAAACACTTTTTCTTATTGGCAGTATGATCAAAAACATGTCTTTATTGGTTTTTAAGAGCCACAGGTTGCAGACTCCTGTGAAACATCAACAAAAACTTATGTGATGTGGAAGGAAAATAATGGTATGATAGAATCAGACAGAGTACAACAAAACTGCAAACATACCAAAACTTAAACTGCAGAAAGAAAAAGATAATTAATTAGAGAAGCAGCCATGAGGCATGTTGTGACTCTGGAGGAGCTGGGAACGTTCACAGCTCAGGTGGGAGAACCTGGTGACAAGTAATATTTACATCTTCCTCCTTTAGGAGCTGGAGAGTGTAGATTGGGAAAGGAACGTTTGGTTTTGTTTGGTCGACTCTTGAATTGACTGATGGGTGTAAATACAGTGTGTGTTTTAATAAACACAAACCTTAACAGCGCCTTTAAAATGTAGATAATAGCGTATATTATATGACCATATTATTTAACACGTATGCTAAAATAAAGGAACTGTCCTTACTGGCAGTCAGTGTGTCGCCTTAACGGATCCTTACTGGGAATAACTCAACGCACTGTTTGTTGTTGGCCCAAACTTTCCATTCTTCTTCTGTTTTTCTTTCCGTCTGCTTTGTTTCTTTTAACTCAAGTAAATTTGTGTTTGGCAAGTTTCTTAAACGTCTAATGCCTTTACAGGCAGAAAGGGGAAACCGTCTCAAGGACATTAGTTCCAGGTCTAACAGCCTAACAGATAAGGGTCTCGGAGGGGGAAAATCCATCATGACCAAATCAAATTACCGTTAGCTAATGCTAGCTCAGAGAGGAAACAAGTTGCCATCTTAACGATTTAAACACCACCACCTCGGAGTGACGGGTTCTGCTTTTACTTTAGTATGTTATGTTATTCAGGAGCTACTTTGCCAATTTGAACACTTATCTCTGGCCCATCAGCTAACTTTCAGTGCTCTTCCCTGCAGTCTGTAGAAATAAATAGACGTTCCGGTCACCTACCTGTATTATAGTAAATTCACCTCCACTCGCTGCGTCCTGGGACAGAATTCTGATATTGTAACAAAAACGGCTAAATACATGAGTCAACAATCAGTTCGTTCCTGCGGTGTTTTTCTAGCGAGGAAGGGTTAGCCAAGCGCCCGAAATTAGCTTTCCGGGCAGAGAGTGTGTGGTAGCTGAACGATTCGATCGTTTTGACCGGTTCCTCATCAGGGCGCGTTGTGGTTGATGTCAAAAGCTCTTAACCTCAGCAGAACGCAGAAACCTTTAAATACTAATGCTTTACTGAAGTGACTTATGGCAAATGTCTACCTCTATGGTGGTTTATACTTTCTCTTTTGTCTAAATCAGCGATATGTTTGCAGCGAGGCCAAAAAGATTTAATCCCGAAAACAAGTTGAACGCTAAAGAGCGCGCAGTCGTCACCTTACGTAATGGATACGTCATCGTCACTGAAATCCCTCAAGGAGATTATTTTGTTTTTTTTATCCAGGCAAGTCTTTGTTGATCCGTCCACAAATGAGAGATTACAAGCAAAATAAAACCCTGCAAACACAATAGAGACAAAAATAAATAAAGAAATAAATCACATTATTATTATTATTATTATTATTATTATTATTATTATTATTATTATTATTATTAAAAACAGCCTATTGAATTGTAATTAGATAATTAGAGAGCTGTTTTTGCATGTTTGAAACAAAGCAAAAAAAAAAATTGGCATAAAAAAACTTGCTGATAATAATGGCTTACAGCCATCCTGGACATTATGCCAGTCCATCACAGGACAAAGCACGCACCTTGTAAATAACCTAACATGTATGTAACTCTGAGTATACCCACATATGTCCATGGAGACCATGCAAACTGTGGATTCAAAACCAGGACCTTCTTTAAGCAAGACAAAAGTGCTAACAACCCCACCACTATGCAGACAGTAATAATACTAATTAATATTGTTTGTATTTTATTACTAACAGTAGTAGTTGTAGCAACCGTAGTTGTGTTAGTGGTAGTTGTAGAATTTAAAAACATTTCCACAGACTGAAAAACAAACTTGAAAAAAAAGATCCACATTCGAAGAACAGAACATAAAAACTCTTAGGGGTTTTGTCGAATTGTATGCCACAGAATTGTTCACATTTTTAGCATTTTGATACATTCACAGTTCCATTCGCTTGTTCCTTCCACCTGACACAGGTGAGTAAATGCAGAGTTCAGCAAGATGGGGATTACAGCTGTAAATGGCTTTAGCAGCTTTAACAAAGGTGTCAGGACAGGGGACACACTTGATGGCTTTAACTGAATTACTGGCACCGCTTAATCAATCTTCTTAATCCTATTCCTTCATGAGAGAGGAGAATCAAGGGCGGAGATGCAGGGTGGAGGACTCGCCATGAAGTGAAATGTATTACAATACTTGCATCTGCTTTATTTACGTTAGAAAAAAAATGAAAAGGGACGCCAAGCCATAAGGCATTTCGTAACTTCAAACTTTAATAAGTCATCTGTTAAATTATGTCATAGTCCTGTTATGCAGCGGAGCATTGCGCCTCATGTCTCTCTACGGTCAGCTTTACATCTCTGTTTTCATAAGTCCACAAAAATCATCTGTGTGCACTGCCTCATTAAATACTGCTTTATTGCTTTTGGTCGTAAGAATGCAAATGGTAGATCACTTTCAAAAGCAACAAACACATACAGTACAACAGTGACGGGTTACCAGTCATGTGAAGGTCGCAACAGGAAATAATAGAAAGGAATTTTATAAAGTGATACTTTATTTTGACAACGTGTATTCCTAGAAAATTCTTTGGGCTTTTTTTATTTTTACTGCAACTCTTGTGCTTCTTTTATTTGTACTGAAGGTTCCTGGGTGGAGTTTTAATTTGAAGACCATTCTGAATTATCTGGCATCGTCCAACTGACAATAAAACTCCCCTCACTTTCTAATCTTGAGAGATTCATAGACATTTGTTTGTTTGAATTTCCCTTTTTTTAAAAGTTGAAATAAATAATGATCTCTGTAAAAATTATTTACATGTCTATACAGGGTGTGCGGTTTAGGCGGGCGCAGTGGTCGTCTCTCCTTCTTGCACCTTGTTTTTGAGCAGCAGGAACGTGAGCACAGGATCTAGGTACTCCATGACGGTTTCCTTCACTCCCTTCTCCAGCAAGTACCCTTCAGTCTCGATCTCCGTGTTCTCCTTCCCTGCCACTGCTTCCATGGCGGTCTGCAGGAAGCGCAAGCTCACCAGCACGGAGCCCTTAGGCGGGGAAAGAAACGGAGGAAGGAATGAGAGGCTGACAATGTAAATATCAACTCAACCTGCTGCAATAAGGGACTTAGTTTCTGATTTACAAATGAACAGAAAGCCAGAGGTCAATGGTAAATAAATAAAAACTCATGGAAACACCAGTTTGAAAGTAGCAGCTGTCAACTTAAAACGTTTTCCAAGTTTACCTGCAGGAGGAAGATGGACAGCACTCCAGCTCCAATGGTGTTCATCAAACCCATGTAGTAGTTGACCAGGGCCTCTCTGCAGCCTCTAAGGTAGATGTTGAGCTCCTCGGTTTGGTAGTCGTAGTTGTAGTGAGCTGAGTTGTTGGTCAGGCGATACTGAATGCATGGTCGCGGAGAGCTGGGGTTGCAGCAGCTGAACGGGACTCCATCCACCAGGTAGCGTCCGTCTACGTTGCTCTTGATGCGGCTACAGAAAGACGTAAGAGACCACTGACTCAGGAAGAGTTCTCTATGAATACGTCTTCATGGGGAGCTCTTTTGGTCTCATCTACTTACTTTTTCACTTCCGTGGAGCTGAAGTCAAGGTAGCGGTTGCTGATCCACTGGATCTCAAACCAGTCCCTGAAGTCATTGTTCCCGCAGCACTGGAACTCCATCTGCAAGCGGTCGATGTTCTGCTTCTGGAAGCAACGGCCCGGGGTGTCCGTGTCTTTGTAGAAGCGGATGCCGTTCCGCAGGCCGGCTTTCAGCGAAGACTCCAAGCTGCCCTTCATGGCATAGCTCATGATGATGGCCAGCAGCATGAGGACGGTGAAGAAGCACGAGACAGCAAAGTAGGGCTTCAGGAAGTTCTTCCAGCGAGGGAATCGGCCGGCGTCCAAGGCGTCCTGACAGATCTTTGACGCAAAGTAGTTGATACCCAAAGACGCCAGGCCAACAATCATGAGGGTGTTGGGCACGATATGTATGTCTGTGTTAGCCATTACCTGAAAGTCGGACATGCAAAATGCAGAAAATGTGAATACAATACACTGAGCTGTTCGATTGAGGCAGTTCATTTCTGATTTACTGAAGTCAGTGCAAACTACTTTCACTGTTCTTTTCTAAAATTATCTGTACACATAACCTTCACACCTGTCTTTTTTTAAAGATTGTTTTCAAACATTGAAGTGAGATCATAACTACTGTATTGTGACCTTAAACTCGCTCCTGGCTCTGCAGCAGTGCTGGAAGGGCTTTAACATCAGTTTACCACTGGGTGGTGCTACAAAAAGCAATAGGGAGTTTTGCTCTTAAATGAGTGAAGACTATTTAGGCTCTTTTGTTTCTGCTTTCTTTTGTGTTTTCTAGAAAACCAACAGTACTTGTAACACAGTCGACATTTTCTTTCTTTACTTTGCAATTCTGTGCAAAGTACTATGTAAAAGTACATGTTCTAGTTGATTCAAAACAACTAAAAGCTCAAATAAAAGTACACTGATTTGTGTGAGGAAAACATGACAACCTTTAGAATAAGGGATTAGTTTGACCGAGACCCTGATTTAAGAAATGATTAGTCAGGATCCAAAGTGGGTCAAAGGTCTGTAAACCTATGCAGATTCAGTGTTAATGATCTTTTGTGTTATATTGGTCAATTTGTCAAATTACAAATATATTCCCAAAGTCCATGGTGATGTTTGACAAATGTTTTGATACTTTGCATCAGCAATAGAATCTTAAAACTTGCTAAATAAAAAAAATGTCCAAAACACTTGTTATTTTTGCATCATACCAGAAGTTACAGCTGTGATTTCATAGATTCATAGATTAAATTTCTTATAGAGAAACAAACTGCATAATAGTTTTGTATTTCATATCAATAACTCCTTCAATAAAGTTCTAAATTAAATGTTATGATTTCAGCTAGTATTAATGCTAAATATAATAGAATGAAAAGATACCAAGGATTTGACAGGCATTGCAATAAATACCTCCGCTCTCCTGCGCAGCTCTGTTTTCAGGAGGCACCCCAGGGTAAAGGTCGTGGCCCCAGCAACCGTGGCACACCAGGACAGCAGCCACAGTCCCTGTGCCAGCTTCACCCGTTTTTGGAAGGGGAACTTCATCTTCATGACCACCATGGTTGCAGCGCAGCGTTTGGGGGAATCCGAGTCTCACCGGGGGAAAAGGGGAAGGAGAGCGACGAGCCAACGAGAGACGATGCTGTGCTTTGTCTGCGAGGCGAGAGAAGAGTTTAGAGTTAAGAGACCCCAAAAGTCTCAGGGTGAAGATGAATTTCAATAAAACTGAAAGATGACAACTGAGCTGCACAAAACATATTGAAAATTCTAGAAAACCTCTCTCCAGATCCTGAAAGATTAAAAACTTTTTTTATTATTATTATTATTTCGACATCTCCAGTGGTGTCACCTCAAAATAAACAGATGTGAATGCCCCAAAGTTCACCTTATTGGTCTCCACAAAACGTCGTGAAAAAGTCCAGTTCCCCGCTGACTGCCGGATGCCTTCCAGTGTGCCACACAGTGGATTTGGCACACTGGATTTGGCAAACCTGGATGGTGGGAGCGTCTTACTGCTAATGCCTACCTATCCTATTAAACTGGTCTGTGGATCCAGGCCAATGTCTGCTCAGCACTCGTGTCACACAGTGGGACGAGAACGACAAGCCTTATCGAATCTGACAGGAAATATTCCTACTGAAGTCATTATTTGTGAAAACACTCTTGCTTAGGGACATAATTTTAAATATCTTTATTCTATAAATCTAAATAAATATGAAGGTACTAGACATAAGTCAGACATGTAAAATATATAGATTAATTCAGAATTTTGCATAGACTAATTTGTATGATTTTCCTTTTCCTTTCAATATTCTCAACTATTATGGAGCATTGAAGGTTTGAGGGACAAGAAATTACTTGTATTGTACTTGACAACTTTTACAAAAATGAAATATTTAACCAGGGGAATGTGAAGTAGTAGAGTATTAGTAATGATTATCTTCTAATGCTAATGAGGAGTTTAGAGAGACAAATATAACTCTCAGCCCAGCATTAAGAGGCTCATAACATTCCCTACACAGAATACCTATCACTCTGATGTTAAATGTAAATATAGAGAAATGAAAACATTTTGGAAACAGAAGCAACTTTATTTTTAATTTCTGTTTAGAGTCAATCTTTTATTAGATTTCTTTTTTTTTACATATTAAAAAAACAAAGAAAGGTTGTGATAGTGAAAATAAATATATTTTTGTTTCACAGTAGAGTAGCTGACTACTCACTCACACTGCAAGATGTTTGTCGTGTTAATCAGAGAAACAACTTGGGAAAAGAAACTGTCTCTATGGCAAAAAGCACTCTTTAGTGTAGGCCTGAATGTAATTGACTAAACAAATTGTGTCCAGGATGTGTGGGGTCTGTCCTTTTCTGGATCCAGTCACATTCATTCACTTTCTTTAGGTAGATTTATTACTAACATAAAAGTGGTGATAAAGTTAAAGTAGGACATACTGTTCATTTTAACATTTGACTGTTACTGAAAATAATACGTTCAAGTAAAATTTAGGTTATGTAATAGCTAACATTTAATGCTCTCCAAAAAATAGTTTTATATAGTTAGAAAACTACAGAGTTTATTCTTTTAGATTCAACTAAATATAAAGACATAAAACAAATGCATAAAGTACATACTGAGTCTAACTTATTTGCTTTATTAGGTGGAATATAGACATACCTACATGTGTTGTGATCAGGTGTCTTGACAAGCTAATCTAGTATTGTCACAGTTTACAGTTCAAGAAGGTACAAAGAGGTCACATAAAGACAAAATATTATAAATACATATAAACATACATATCTGTACATGCAAAACAAGATGGTGTATTCAATTTCACACAGCACAGAGAACACAAAAATTTAGAAAGCTATCCCTAAATATTTTTCATTTTCCTGACAAAATATTCTGCAACAAATTAGCCAGTGGAGCTGAATCCAAGCTGCACCGCGGTGGTTCAATGTTCACACCGTTTTATCTCACTCCTGTTACTGTTATTTCAAACCCCTCAATCATACATTATTTAGAAGAGGACTGGGTGAAAAGCTTTGATGCTACACCGTAATAAATATTGTAGGTGTGTTTATGAAAGAAGAGGAAAAACCATCTGCTTTGTAGCTGGGATTGTGATCAGTTCAACAACATGCTAGTGACGAAGGGAGTGGAAGGCTTGTCATGAAACACAATAAAAAGAAAATTAGATACAATTAGAAGTTAACTGGCAAGGTACCTACTACAGTAATTTACAGTTTGTTATAAAGCATAAATACATTAGCAAGCGTTTGAAAACTCAGTCTTCAACAGCTTTTTAGTTTTGTTTTATTTCGTTTTTTTACAGAGCACAGTCAGAGCTGAGTTCGCTCCCCTTTCAGGACCTCCTCTGGAATCCCCCCGGTCCAACCGTGCATCTCAAACCTGGCCGGCTCTCTTCCGTCACCCGACGTCGGGTCACATATGAAGTTATTGAGCAGCTGCTCCGCCGACTGCAGGCTGGCTAGGATGCCGTCTTCCTCGGGCGCTCTGCTCTTTATCAGCCTCCTGATGACCGTGTCCCTATCACTGCTCATTCGCCAGTGATGAATGATCTGATTGTCGAGATCCTCGAAGGCTTCGTCAGCTGAATGGTGAAGGCAACGCGCGGCCTCTGTTCCTCTGAGCTCTTCGTCGTGGCGTATCAGAGGTATTTCTTCTAGGCTCGCAGACCGGATGAGGATGGTAGACTTGACATTTGGATTTGTGGTGATCCTGTAGCTCTCCTCCTTACGCATGCCGTCAGACAGATTCTTGAAGCCGGAAGGTAAAGTGTTGGCGTGGGACGACGGGACGAACTCGTTGTGAATGGTGAACTGAAGATGGGGTATCTGCAGAGGGCGCGGAGAGTGTCTCCTCACTTGGTCCTCGTTTCCTGACTCGCTGTCTTTGTCCATGTCCGCTTCGTCCGGCCTCCATGCCTGGCCTCTGTTTGATCCCATCAGTATGAGGCGTGGGGTCTCCTCTCCCACCTCGGACCAGTCGGATTCCTCCTCCTCTGGAACCGACCCCAAAGCCTGCTCCGGTCCAGAGGTGGCTTCTTTCCCATAGTTATGGCTGTCCATGAACTGAGCCGGTGGGGGGGCGATTGGAGGACTCATCTGCGGGAGTGCGTCACCAGAATGAGCGTGTGGGTTGACTTCATGCGACCCGGCTGTTGCCTAAAGTGAACAGAGGTTGAAACGTTATCGGTGATAGTGCCTTGTTAAAATACGCCACTTTGACCTTCTCACATTTTGTTACTTCGTAATCACAATCTCCGGTGCTTTGCTGCGATTGACCAATACATAGTAGTGCAAAGTAGTGCTTGACTGTGAGAATATTACATGGTGTTTATCTATAAAGGGTTAAAAAAGACTAAATGAAACAAACATTGTTAAATAAGTAATTAAATATAACATCAAATAAATAAAGGTTTGATTGAAATAATTAATTTGATGGACAGCTTATATACTAAATATGTAAAAAAAAAAACATAAAAATGCAAAACTATACACACTCACATATATATGTACATACATTTATAATGTCCATATAATATAATTATTTCATAGTTCCTGTTCCTGCAGCTTCAAATAATCTAATTTGTCAAAACTGCGCCTCAAAGTCTAGAGGTGAGGATAAGGGCATGTCTAACATTCATCTGTTGATCGGTTATTACAAGTTTTTATAAGTTAAAGCCGAAAACTGATTCCTTCCGCTCCACAAATATGCATTACTTTGTATGGTTTTGGATACTTTGCAATGTACTGTTACGCCTTGTCAAGAAAATATAAAGTTAAACAAAAATCAAAAACTGAAATCAATCGTAATACATTCGTATTTTATTGTATTGTGCCCACGTTTAGTAAATGCACGTCTGCTTTGAATGTAACGATAACGGTAAACATCTCACGTTTATTTCTTCCATGGTGTTGGCATACTGAGCGTCACTCAGTTGCTCGGTCAATTCGGAGATGCGCAGATTCAACCTTTCGCGCTCTCCTTCCATATTCTGAAGCTGGTGGAGAAGACAGGGAAAACGCAGATTCTTCAGTAAGATATTTGGCTCACAGTACAGCTCACCAAAACATTTAGGAATATGTTAACTGAGGGAGAGTTGCTGCCTCACCACTGAGTGAAGCTTCAACTCTAGACGACTGTTGGTCTGTTGTGTGGAGGAACAATCATCACGGAGCCTTAAGAAAAGAGACAGAAGCAGAGTAAATAATTTATATGTGCAACATGTTACCATGCAAGTATAGTCACCACTTTATCAGTTGCACCTTTCCAGTCAGTAAAGTGTTTTACAACTGTGGTAATTTTTTCAGTCGTACAATAAAAAAGATGTCTTAAACATTCCTTGGAGATTTGAACCCATTTTGGGAAAATAACATTATATTGATATGGACTTGCTGTCAGTCAGAATTCGAGGAATCCGTGAATCCCCAATTCCACCATGACCTAAAGCTGCTCTTTTGGATGGAGATTTAGAGCCTGGAGAGTCAAGTTAGCCTGTTTAAGTGTGTAATGTGCCTGTTTGATGCTATTAAGCTTACCGGAAATTGCCTGTGCTGTAAACTATCATCCTGCACTGTGAAGAGAGAAGTAACAAGCCAAACAAAATGGCTAGTAATCATAATATTTGGAAGTGTGGCCAACAAAGACAGAAAGCCTCCCTTCTGCTGTCATTGCCAAACTACAGCCAGACTACAATCTTAAAACAGCAGAGAAAATCAACGCCATTATTCACAACTTCTCCTTCAGTTCGCTGGTTGGTCCAGTTGATATTCTATTGGAGAAATCCACTTGGATCAGAAATCAGAGAAAGCCCAGGGATCATTGAAAGGAGATGAGAATTGAGTGGAATTGTGTAGAAAGACAATGGCCAACTGAAAATGGCTACACTGTGGTAATACAGTGATGGACATTGGCAGTATCCATACTCAGATGTAATATGTTAATGCTCAGTTGGTATTAAGGGGCCCAGGATGTACCAAGACATTATCTTTATCTCCTTCACACCTTGACACTATCACCAGCAGCAGCCTAAACTATCAATGCAAAAAATGATGAATAACTGCTTTCTAGATAAAACTGAGTCTCCCATTACCAGGCAACATGTTCCCTCTATTCTATTGTACACTTTTAATTTGCTTTTGTAAACTGCAATAGCCCATCTGCTTCAAAGTATTCTGCATAGCTTGGAATTAATTACTGGTTATTAAGTCTGCTTTTGACTTTCTCGAACCATTCTCCTTTGATTAACATGTTTTTATTCTGGAGGCACCTGTTAAACCTGCCCATGAGGTTGCTGAGCTCCGTGCGAGTCCTCTGAAGTTCAGTTTCCAGGATCTTCTGGCTACTGATGAACTCTTCTCCCAAGCACTCCATCCTCACTGCTGTCTTCAGTAAACTTTGTTGCAGACCTTCATTTTGGTTTTGCAGTATCCTAGACAAACAAAAAGTAAAAGAAAAACACTTCAATAAGCTACCGCCATCACTTTATCAATAACTTTTTCAGTTAGCAAAACCCTGAAGCAGCGATCTCAAACCCCAGTTCTCAACGGTCACTGTCCTGAAACCTTCAACAGTCTCTCTACTTCAGCATACCTGGCTCCAACATTAGCTAATTAGCATAGCTATGTATAGCTTGACCTCATGCTAATGAGGAAGTTTCGCCATTTAATTCAAGTCTGTAAGACAAGAAACATGTCTAAAGGTTGCTGGACTCTGTCCCTTGAGGAATGCAGGTTGAGACCATTGCCCTGAAGGAAAACATTGGGCTTACATGATCCTGCCAAAGTCATGCGATTTTTCCTGTATGAGAAAAGAAAGAAATATGTTGTTGAGATGAAAAACATTCAAATGGAAGTACTGCTGTACTGCTAAAGTCTAAACACTAAAGAGGTTTAAAAAGGACATAAAATTAAAAGCCATTAGTTTGGATGCTGAATTGATTTCCATTACTTTTGTGCATAGTGTCTAATCTATTGTTCTGCCACAAATAATCTATTTTCCACCATGCCATGCATGCACTTGCCAGAATCAATAGGAAAACAAATGAGACAAATATTGTTACATAACTTATGTTTGTTTGGTTTTTTTGGTGACTCTTCCCTAAAAGTGAACAAACTCTAAAGATAAATTGCATGCAGAAGTTTAGACTTGAAAAGTAAGACCATACTTTAACATGGAATGGCCCAGAGAAACTTGTCCGTTCTTCATCCAAACCAGAGGGATTATTTGTGTTGCTGGGGGAATCGGTGCTGGCAAGACATTCTGGCTTTCTGTGTGAAGGTGAACTAATAGCGGAATACTCCTTTAAATTTTGATGATGATCATCAAGAATGTTGTGTTCAAGATCACTGTTCAGGCTCATATCTGCCGGAGATTCAGGGTGATGGTCATGATGAAGATTTGTTTGGTGGTATTCAACATGATGACGCTGAACATCTGGATTGTGATGGTCTCTATGTTGATGACCTGGGGTATGGTAGCTTTCATGGTGAGGACTTGGACTGTGACAGTCATCTTCATGATGACTAACTGGACTACAATGAGCTACATTAATACTGCCTGTACTATGGTGGACTGTCTGTTCATGGCCTGGACTGCTGTGACTTTCATAATGATGGTGTTCATGGCCTGGACTGCTGTGACTTTCATAATGATGGTGTAAATGGTGGGGATCTTCATGATGGTCACCTTGACTGTGTTGCACTTCATGAGCATGGCTTGGGTTGTGGTGGTCTCCATGATGATGGCTTTGATTGTGGTCATCTCCCTGAAGATAGCGTGGAGTGTCCTGATCCCCAAAATCTGGATGGTCTGGATTGTGGTGTTCTTTATGATGATGGCCTGGACTGTGGTCATGTCCATGATTATGACTTGGAGTGTTCTGGTCTCCATAATTACAATGGTCTAGATTATGCTGGTCCCCATGATTCTGGCCTTGACTGTGATGAACCCTGTGGTGATGGCTTGGACTGTGATGGTCTCCATGTTCATGGTGGACTGAACCAAGGTGGTCTGCTTGATGTTGGCCTGAACCTGGGTAGTCCCCATGATGGTGGTCTGGACTATGGTGCATTTTATGATGAGAATGATGACCTGGAGTGAGACTGTGGTCAGGACTCTGAGGGTCTTTAGGGTAAAGATGATGGTCTGGAGTATGGAGAGGTCCATGATGATGGTGGTCTGAATTGTGGAGGCCTGTGTCATGATGATGGCCTGGACTGTTGTGGTCTCGATGGTGATGACGGTGATGATGATGGCTTGGACTGTGTTGGCCACCATGATGATGGTGACTCAGATTGTGGTGGTCAACATCATAATGATGACCTGGACTGTGGTGGTCACCATGATGATAGTGGCTTGTACTGTGGTGGTCAACGTCATGGTGATGGGGGGCTGGACTGTGGTACTCTGTGTCATGATGGTGGCCTGGACTATGGTGGTCTTCATGATGATGGTGGCCTGCATTGTGGTCATCTCCATGGTGGTGGGGTTCTGCATCTTGATGACGGCCTGGACTGTGGTGACCTCCATGATGATGATGGCCTGGACTGTGGAGGTTTCCATGATGACAGTGACCTGCACTGTGGTGGTCGTCGTGTTGATGGTGACCTGGACTGTGGTGGTCGTCATGATGATGGTGGCCCGTATTGTGGTCATCTCCATGGTGGTGGGGTTCTGCATCTTGATGACGGCCTGGACTGTGGTGACCTCCATGATGATGATGGCCTGGTCTGTGGAGGTTTCCATGATGATCGTGACCTGCACTGTGGTGGTTGCCGTGCTGATGGCGACCTGCACTGTGGTGGTCCCTGTGCTGATGGTGACCTGGTCTGTAGTGGTCATCATGATGATGGCGACCTGGACTGTGGTGGTCGTCATGGTGATGGTGACCTGGATTGTGGTGGTCGTCATGGTGATGGTGACCTGGATTGTGGTGGTCATCATGGTGATGGTGACCTTGGCTTTGGTGGTCTCCATGGTGGTGGTGACTTGTACCGTGGTGGTCTCCATGTTGATGCTGACCTGGACTGTGGTGGTCATCATGATGATGGTGACTTGGGCTATGGTGGTCTCCATGGTGGTGGTGACTTGGGCTATGGTGGTCTCCATGGTGGTGGTGACTTGTACTGTGGTGGTCTCCATGGTGATGATGATTTGTACTGTGGTGATCCCCATGATTATGATGGCTAGGACTGTGGTGATCACCATGATGATGATGACGATGGCCAGGACTTTGGTGCCTTCCATGGTGATGGTGGCCTGAATTGTGATGGTCTCCATGGTGATGCCGATTAGCTTCTTTATAGGAGTCTACATCGTGGTGCCGGTGGTTTTCATAGGGATGAGGCCTATCCTTGTGTTCACTATGGTGATGTCGACATGTTGGACTGTGACGATCTCCAATGTCACTGGTTGAACTGTGACGTCTATGCAGATGAGGAGTGGTGGGCCGTGAGCTTGAATGGCTGTGATAGTGATGACTTGAACCATGATGGTCTTCATGATGATGAGTTGGACTACAATTATCTTCATGAGTCTTGTCTCCGGACTGATGGCAATGTGGTGCATTGTGGTGTCTATGTTGATGGTGATGACTAGTAGTTTGGTCGTATCTTTCATGTTGGTGATGACCTGGGCTGTTGCAGTCTTCATTGCTATGGTGATTGGAACGATGGCGGTGGTAGTGCTTTCGAGAAGGCAATCGAGATTGATGCTCACGAGCTGGGGATCTTGAGTGACAGCTTCTACGTCTGTGCTTTTCATGACCATATGGTCTGTCAGAGTGGGCGCCAGGATGATGGGAAGCATTAGAGTGAGACAGACGAGAAGACTTAGAATGCTTGCTAGTATGGGAATGTCTGCTTGAGCTAACTGAGTCTGCACTTGCAGCATGACTTATCTGCTGTCTGGGTTTGTCATTACTACTGTCAGTCTCCCTGGATCTGGTGGAGACCTGTCCTGGGCTCCAGGGTCTTTGAGCATCTGTGACCCCAAGAGAGGTAAGTCTCATTGGGCTGAGCACTTGCCGTGTAATCTCATTAAGGAAGGCAGAAAACTTCATTTTTTCTTTCATTATATTCTTCTTAGCTTCACTTTGGCTCCTCTCCAGCTCATCTCCTTTATTGCCTCCACTTCCTCCTTTGTCTTTGGGTGCTTTGAGATCCTCCATTGATTTTGCCTTGCGGAAGCTTCCATCATTTCCTAAACCTCTTGTACTTGTTTGCTGATTTTTGAATCCTGGTCTAGTAGGACAGCTGTGGGAAGACTTCTCAGTGCCTTTTTTCTGCTTGACAGATGTCCTGTGCAGACTTCCTCTTTTAATTATTAAAGGGGCAGTGTCTTCTTCTACTTCTTCTTCAAAGTACCGATGTTTTGTAGAAATGTCAGTAAAAGATTGGGAATGCTGAGGCTTCCTGTGAGTGTATGTATCTGAGGAGTCACTGGTGTTTCCAGTAGAGAGGCTAGAGGTTGAAGAAGATGTTGTAGAAGAGGAGGAAAACGAAGAAGAGGAGAAGGAGGAGGAGGAAGATGATGAAGATGAAGAGGATGTTGATGAGGAAGACGTTGAAGATGAGGAATCAAAGGAAGTTTCTGAAAGAGAAAAATGACGATGCTTCTGCCTATGGTGACCCTGGTGAGGGTGTGAAGAATGACTCTTATCATGTTCCTCGTGATTTTGGTTGTGTGGAGGATGATCGCCACTGTCGACTGTTGACAGAGTGCTGTTGACAAAACATTGTATAGTTAGAATGTTTGAATCACATTGATAAGAGATTAACTTTGCCTCTAAATTTATGACCTAAAATGAGAAAAAATACACTTAAGTATTCATATCTCATGAAAGTTTTTTTTTTTTTGTATATTTCATGTAATAGCACATAGTTGCAAAGTGGGGAAAAAAACTTGGTTTTCAAAAGTTTTTACTCTTGGCAATCAGAAAAAAATGGTTTCTAAGTCAAAATTTAGAAAGAAATCTTTTGTAGTATTTCTATACCACCGTTGCACAGCTGGAGTCTACGAATTTTGCCCATTCCTCTTTGCAAAATCCCACAAACTCAGTTAGATTTGATGGATAGTATGTCTTAACAGCAGTTTTTAAGTCTTTCCACAAAGTCTCAATTTTTGAATAAGTTAATCTAAGCCTCTCTAATGTAGATCTGCCAGTACAGATCCTTGACCTACTAGAATTTGTGCCAGTCTTATTTATTTTGCAGTCTCTAACAAATTTTGCTTAATTTGCTCTGTTCACTATCTGTTCTGACCAGTTTCCCTGTTCCCTGGTTTTTGACCAGTTCTCAGTTAAATTCATCTTACCATCAGCTCTGACTGGTTTCCTGTTCTTCCTCAAAAGAAGCATCCTTGCAGCATGAGATGCTCCCACCTCTATGTTTCATTTTGGACATGCTGTTTTTAGACCTAACCTATTTTAAAATGGACACAACTTTATCTCTGACCACTTTGCTGTATTACTTGTTCTTTATGAACTTGTCAGAGAACAGCTGCATATAGTGAGGTCAAACTACACACAAATTGACTATTTTTGCAAATTAGGTGACTTCTGAAGGACATTTTATTTTTCTTGGATTGTCTTGATGGGTGTCAGTTTAAAAGGGACTCAATCCAGATGCAATTTTTAGTAAATATATCTACTTTTTTCTTCTTTTTTCACTATGCTCTACTACTATGTCTCTAAATGTGACATAAAATGCAATAAAGTTTATAGCTGTAATGTGACAAACATGAAAAAGTTGGTAGCACTTTATTTGACGGGATGTTCATAAGACTGACATAACACTGTCATAGATGTGACATTTTTATGAACATGAATAAGTCCCTATGAATGTTAATGACTGTTGTCATGAAGGGTCATTTGGCAAAAAATGTCACTTTTAATGCAAATTGGTATAAAAATCAATTAAAACTTTACACTAAAGTGTCATTATTTACCGAATTATGCAAAGTTCGTACGTTTAACAGACCTTTAATTCTACTTTTAAATCAACTTTGCATTAAAAGTGACATTATTTATCAAATGACACTTCATGACAACAGTCATAAACATTCATTTATGTTCATAAAAGGTGTTATGTCACATTTATGACAGCGTTATATCAGTCTTATGAACACCTCTTCAACTAAAGTTTTACAAAAACTTCAAGTGATACGAACATGTTTGCAAGGCATTGGGTTTTACAGCAGGCAGGAACAGTGACAGACTTACTCTGGACTGGTGTTGTCATCGGACCGGTGATGGTAGTGATGGTGGTGATGGACCTGGTGGTGGCGATGCTGCATCACTTGTTTAGCCTTTCTGTGCTTCAGCTCTTTTTCTTGATGGTCACACATTTCAGACGTCTTGCAGCGGGTCTGAAATATAGCAGCTGAGGACTGAAATAAAAAAAAAATCAGTTTAAATTACACTGTTTCATGAGGGGTGGGGGGTTAACTAAAAAAAAAATAATAAAATTGCTCATTTCATATTTTATATAAATCTAATAATTAATGTAAGCTTGATATACAATGAAACGCCATGACATGAAGTAGAACTGATGCTTACTTTGTAGGAAACCAATGATGAAATGTTGGATATTTAAAAAAATAATAAATTTTTAAATTGATAAACAATCTAAAAGATAAAGATATTTCAGCCATTTGTTGTTAAACTAAGTGACCTACAGTCAGTATCTCTACTTACGTTGAGAGCTGGGGTGTTCACACTGATGTTCCCTCTGTGATGCACAAGCAGAACCCGTCCTGACATATCAATATATATATCTGTGCCAACCAATGACAGAAGGGCTTTGATCTGAGCTCCACTAAAACTGTACAGAACGCGACTGCTTCTACAGGAATCAATAAAAGAAAGTATGAATGAGTACAACATATAAACAGCGATACCAATTCTGGTCATAAGCTATTTGTACAGATGTGTTTAGGTTTAATGACACGTTATCAAGCAAATTTTAAGATGAGACAGTGGTGAAATGATAAATACGAAAACTGTTTTAGTTTACAAGAAAAAAAAACCATCACAAATGAACCAGGTCCAATTTGAAAAGCCATTTCCACCAGCTGGTTTGCAGTTCAGTTATTACATCATTCAACTGAATCAGGAAATATCTGCAAGTACATTTTTTTTTCTTTTTTGGAAAGCTGGGTTTAATTTCACCAGCCACACTTGTAGAATCAAGAAATATTTTCCTTAAAACCAAAAAAGTAAATAAACAAAACTCAACATCTAAAGCCACATATCATGACCTAAGAAGAAAATAAATAACAGATTAGAAATGCTGTTGACGTCTACTAGTCTGTTAAGCATTAACAATTTGACCCACCTTCACAGTTGTCTCCAGCCTGTTTAAATTACCCCAAGAGCGGATCGACGGTTCACCCAGGAGGTCACACAAGAACCTGGAGCAACATCTAAAACTCTACAGGTCTCAGTTTCCTCCTTTAAGGTCAACATTCATGATTCAACAAAAGAAAAGCTTTAGTGGAATCGATGATCAAGTAACAAGGCCATGATAAAAAAAATCTGTCTCACATTACCATAAAAAAAAAACATTGTGAGGATCCTCAAGCTTTTGGGGAAAATATTCTGTCAACTTACATGACAGAAGACATATGGATAGTCAAACAAGGTGGGGGCAGTGTGATGATCTGGGTGTCCTGTGACATTTCCTTACCTGGACAGTGAGACGTAATGATGGAACCAGGAGTTGTAACGGGTAAAATCCTGAAGAAGAGGCTTCGGCTAGCAGTTGCTAATCTAAAAGTCAAGTGGAGCACAACAATAAAACGAAGCATGCCATAAAGATCACCTTTCAGTGGTTACAATGAAGATTTTGGATTGGCCTATTCAAAGTCTAAACTTAAATCAATTTGAGATGCTGACGATTGGCCTTAGTTTCCTTCTACTAAATCTTCCAGTGTGACTGAATTAAAACAGTTCTGCTGAAAAGAAGAAAAAAAATTCTTTGAGGAGGCAAAATGTGTTTTATTGACAATCTTCTATTAAATTCTTGAAGGTGTCACATATTACCCTAATCCTCTATCTATATCCTCTTGTTTGTTCACGCCATATAACAACAGAAGACATAAACATTTAAACTGTTTTGTTATTGAGTCTGTCCTAATTTTGTAACACAAAATGTTCCCTCTCTTGTCGGCATATATCAAATACTGTTTATCACAACAAACATTTTATAGAGTTTTGTATTTGTAACTGAGATTTCTTTTTATAAAAAAATAATTCAATATGCTATTTTTACTCTGTTGCTCTTGATGTTTCTGTTTTCTGATTAAAATTTATTTCTTCTTTGCTTTAATGCTTAAGGGTAAGTCTAAGATCATCCCTGTATTAATTTGCTTTGAAGCTATCATGTAAATAAATACACTCTGTAACAGAGGTGCAAATAACAACTGCATGTTGACAGCAAAGTCAAATTATTGATAAGTATGTCCCTATTATGTCAATGCAATGGGCAAGCTAATAACTCAGTTACTGAGAGCCGCATTGAACTCCGATAATGTGACAAAGGCCACTGAACTTCACGTTTTAATAAATCCAGTTTGCTACTTATGTCTATCTACACATAAATATAGATATAAACAGAGTGAAAAAAGAGGACATTTGAACCAACCTAAATAAGTTGCTCAATTATCAAATTTAACAAATAAATTAACTTAATTCAGTTATTTGCTACCACCAGTATAAGTCAGATCAAATATTCTCTTTTTTCAGTTTATATAGACGTAAACAAAAGTAAAAATGTAGTTTGACGATGACAAAGACCAAGTCAAGACCTTTGTTTTAATCCAATTTATCTACAGTGTTTTACAAAACTATTCATTCTGCTTAGACCTTTGCAGATTTTGTGAAGTTACACCTGGACGTCAATGTCTTTCTAATTTTAACTAACGAGTAAAAACATTTTATTGATGGTCTGGGTGTTTGTTTACAGTCGCTGTTCTGATGAACCTCTGCTGCTTTCTTCAGTTTTTTTTTAAAGATTTGTTTGAATTTATCTTAGCTCATCTTCCCAGCATCTCCTGAAGACAAGCATCCCCACAGCATGGTGCTGCCACCACCATGTCTCATGGTGAGGTCGGTATGTTCAGGGTGATGTTCACATCTAAAACCATGAATCTTTTCCTTTCACTTAAGAACCCAATGAAACGGACAAAATGCGTAAAAGAAACTCTAGGGATTCGCTTTCAAGGCGCTGTATGTATGAAATAGCCAGCAGCTTCTCTGCGTCAATTCAAACGCAAACGCAATGAGTGTTTATAAACTCCGACATCTGCACATCAATTATTTTGGTGACCGAGGTGAGATGCAAGAAGTACATATAGATGTGGAATTGGGTTTGTTTAAGAAACTTAAATAATGCACCTTAATAATGATTAAAAAAAGGGAATTTCCACATTAAATAAATTAAAACATGGTATTGCTAATTTCCTCAGACATGCACGAAACATTTGTGAACGAAATGTGAAAAGTAATTTGTGACAATGTCTAAATTTTTCATCTATCACTTTTAAATGTAAAATACAGTCAACCTAAATTTCTCTCAGTGATATTTTTGATTTCGGGACAGTTTTGAGTGTTATACAAATATTGTACAGAATTTAGAACAAAATGGGAAGATTTCTCAAAAGCCATAAAGAAGCACTTCATGCAATTAAAACTATTTTTTTTGGTTTGTTTTACGTTGTGCAATCAAGTTTTGTTTTTTGTTTTCCAGGTAAATTATACAGAATAAATAGCACATCATTTCTGTAAAAGTTTTTATAGTTAGTTACAGTCTCTTTTTTATGACACAAACCTAAAATCTTTGTATTTGTCCACTTTTTTTTTTACTTAATCAAGGGA
Organism: Poecilia picta; assembly: GCA_033032245.1. NCBI lineage: Eukaryota > Metazoa > Chordata > Actinopteri > Cyprinodontiformes > Poeciliidae > Poecilia > Poecilia picta. The sequence continues at coordinate 14,001,834 of CM065366.1, read as the reverse complement.
AATTAAGAATGATCAAGCTGTATAAACACCAAAATTCTACAGATTTAATGCAGCTGCAAAATGTTTTCAAACCCATTTAACTTTTTTAAAATCAACAACCAACTTCAGTGTATTTTGAAATGAGAGAAGCTAACAGAAATGAAAGAAATACAGCAAGACTTATAGCTGCGAAGAAACAAAAAAAGTGGTACTCTAAGTTTCTGACTCATGTTTGTGTTACTCCATCATATTAAAGTGTGGGTTTGTAACAACACATTAAAGCTTTTGAAAGGCAGTATATTTAGTAATAAATCATTGTTTCCTCCGGTTTACTACAGAAAGCAGTAAAAATAGTTAAAGTAATCTTAAAAATGTTCCGTCATGCTACAATCCCTGCAGCTTTAATGAAAAAAACAAACATCTCTAAATGTAATTGTGGCAGCAGCATTAACAGATCAGAGCAGAGCAGAACGTCCATTATGTGGAATCTTATCGACCTCCGTGCTTCCTCTCCTGTGTTAGCATCAATATGCTGCTTACAGGCAGGAACTTTGCATAATCTGTAGTCACAATGGCACGACAATGTGCCGGACACATTTCCACACCAGCGCGTGACGAAGGCGACGGATGCAGTGATGAACTTCTAAAAAAGCAGAACCAACAAGAGCCAGAAGAAAATCAAAAGATTCAGCAGTAAAACGTGTCATTTTGGGGAATTCCAATTTAATGGACACTCAAAAAAAAATACAACCAGGAAAACATACATACAGTTTGAATGGCAAATCGAAAAGCAAAGCACTCAATTTGTAGAGGAAATGCAGATCATAACAGTCGTAGAAACGCAGGATGTGTCGGGTAAGTTTGACTCCATGGCGACAGAGTCAATCAGTTTGAAATGCAGACAGTTGAAGTTTCCTCAACGCTTCTACATGAAGTCTAAACAGAAATTAACTTACAAAGATCACAGGGAAATGTTAGCTGAATAAAGTATTGCCCCTCGTCACCAAAAACAACAACATTTGGATAAATTGTGTAACTGCGTGGAGCCCCTGGGGGGGGGTCGCCTTTAAAGGTTCCGTGTTTCACCTGGATCAACAGAACCGGCCGAACGGTGCGAGAACTGCTTCTTTACAGTCTGAGGAACGTCCTCTTAGGAGTTGAGCAAAGAGCTCCCTCTGGTGGGCAGTCTGTGCATCAGTTTCTTTCCAGACCAAACAACAAATTGCTGCTGCTCCTCAGTTTTTCCCCACACGGATGTTGGGGTTAAGAAGAGGATCTAGGTTTGGGTCTGAGCCGGCCGAGGCGCGTCCGAGTTTCGCCATGATGATGATCAACGTGAAGAATCCCAGAACTCCCACCAAGAGGAGCATGAAGACCCGCTGCTTCCAGGACAGAGCCGCCTTCTTTCCTCCGGTACGATTTCTGGAAAGAATGCATGAAATAAGACAAGACTGGAGCAAACAAAATCCTCATTTGTTGTATTCTCTAGTCTCACAGCGCCACGGCGGAGTTTCGAAGGACTGACTTTAAAATTCGTGCGAACCAGCCGAGCGCCGGTCGCCGCCGGTACTTGTCGTCGTCAAAGTCGATCTGCGTGACAGAGCTGTGAACGTCCCGTGTGTCGTAGACCTTTCTCGGCGATGACGCTGGAGAACGACAACATGCATGTGTTAGTAAAGCCACAGGAGCCGGGAAACAAAAGGCTTTCTGGGGATCTACCTGTGTGTATTGTGATAGTGTCACTGGTGGAAGCAGCAGGAAAGTTGACCACAGAATGCTCTGGCATATTCGGATCCCCGTTTTTATGAAGTCCGCCGACATTTTCTTGTGTCGGAGGTGAGGCAGCAGGCGGGCTGAGGCTAGTGTTATAGGAGTGACTGGAATAAACGCCACTTTTTTCTTGTCCTGTGAGAAAAAATACAAATACAATTTGACTCATAAATCACTAAGGCAGAACCTTGCAAAAGTATTCAAATTGTGTCAGATTACAACTACAAACTGAAATGAACAAACAAATCTCCAACTCATGGAGAATCTTAATTAGAGTTAGATCTGGACTTTGACTGGGCCATCCCTAAGTCAATCCAACGTAGCGCTGGCTGAATGTTTAGAGTATTCAGGCTGATGGGAAACTCACTCTAAAGATTTTATGAAGTCTCATTGTGACCCCTATGTGATGAAGTTCAAGGGGAAGGAATGGTTTTCTGATGCTCTGTGTGTCCAAACAATTGACTCACCATCAAATGTTGACCAGTCGGTGTAGTCAGAAACATCAGCTGTTGTTTCTTCAAGAACCCCAACGGGCTCTTCAATCTGCCAGGGGACAGGATTTCATTATCACACATGAATACAGAGAGAGAGAAAGAGAGAGAGAGAGAGAGAGATAGAGGAAGTATAAAAGAAAGAAAGAAGAAGAAAGAAAGAAAGAAAGGACAAAAGTAAGAAAGTAAGAAATAAATAAAGAAAGTAAGGAAGAAGGAAAGAAAGAACGAAGGAAAGAGAAAGCAAAAATGAAAAAGAGAAAAAAGAGGTAAAGAAACAAGAGGAAAAAGTGAAGGGAAGAAAACAAAAAAAGAAGAACGCATGGAAACAAAAGAAAACAACAAAGAATGAAAAAACAAGGAAACAGCACAAGAAAGAAAAAAGAACACTAAAAAGAAGAAAAAGAAAACAAGAAAGAAAGAGAGAAAACGCAGAAAACAAGAAAAAAAAACAAGGAGAAACATCAACAGGTCGTTACCAACGGCAACCCTAAACCAGCTCGAGCCCAGTTAACGGATGAGAGCTGCTCTCTCAGCACATCAGCCACTGGGCTGGCCAGATTAGAGGGTGGGAACACTGGGCCCTGACAGGAGGGGCACTGGTACCCCGCTGGCGCCGTGTGGAGCGGCAGCCGAGACGCCAAGTTGTTCAGACACGCCCAGTGGAAAACATCTACGGGTCGACAAAAAGACATGCAGGGTTGTCGACCGCTTCTGCTGCTTTGGGGTCATTAAGTTCCAACGGCACAAAAAGAGTTAATCTCACCATAGCAGATCAGTCTGACTGTGTCGTGTGTGGCCAGCGGATTGTTGCACAGAGTACAGTTCGGGTTGTAATCGCTGTCCTGAAGCCACTGCAGATAAGACTGGACGATGCACTGAGGAGCAGCAGGCGGAAACACAGCGTGTCAATGCAAGCGTTGAATAAACAAGCATAAGACAGAGACGAGACGCTCTGCACCCCCCAGCATTTACCTTGTTGTGGTTGGAAACAAGGCAATGTTCACACACGTTCACACGATGCTCGAAGCAGAACAGGTTGGTCACCTTCCTCTTCGGACACTTGCACAGACCCATAGCCGCATGCGCTGCGTTGGGGAAAAATAAACAATGCGGATCAGCTACTGCTTTTGTTGCTGGACAACCAAAAAGAAAAAAAAAAAGGATTTCTGCCAATAATCGAAGATGGAATAGGGAATTGATTCTGGAATTAAAAAAAACAAAACACAAAACATTTCCCCAATAGCTTATTTTTCTTTTCCATACTTATTCAGACCTCATATGGAATATAAATAGGTTTTCTACACATTTTCAGAATCATTAGGAAAAGTGTCGGGCAATAAAACAATTCCAATAATTTAGAGAGAAATGTCAACAAAAGTTATAAAGGCAAGTCTCATAAAATTGAACTTCAAAAAATATAATCAGAATAGAAATTATCGAGCCTGAATTAATTTATCATGTGATGAGTTGATTATTGCGACAAATTTAATAAGAGAAGAGATTACAACAATATGTGGGATGAATTTTTAATCTGTATTAATTAAAGAAATGCTCCAGTTCTAAAAGAAATTCTGTCTTTAATTCATAACAATTTCTGTAAAAAAAAAAACATTCTCAGTTATTGAGGACGTTTAAATGATATTCAACCATCTGACTCAAAATATTTTTCCAAAACAAAAGGACGTGGCCTCCAACTTTTTAAATTCTGCATCTGTAGAGTGTCTGCTAAGTCCTTTTATTGAGGTCTATAAGAACCGATTGCGTCTTCGAAGAATGACAGCTGATAATACATAAAGTGTTTAAAGTGTTTACTTTATCTAAAATAAAAACTTTATGTAAACTCATTAAATTGCATATCGAAATGCAGCAGATTTTTAAAAAATCTGCTGCATTTTATAAATCTGCTGTATGTATTTTTAAAATTTAAAAATACATTTTTAAATTGAAACCATGTCCTGGTTCAATACAGACATATTTATTGAGATAATGTTTTCCTGTCCTTAGCCCCATGTATGAGCCCCATTCATGACCATTTTATAAATTACAAAGATCGAAACATCTGTCTAAATAGGAGCCATGTCTTGTCTTTCATGTTTCCACCATGACATCTATGAACTTAAAAAAACACTCTTGGTCCTGTTTTAATTAGCCTTTACCCTGAAAATGTCTGTTTCATCAAAGATGATATGATATGATAGATTTATGGTAATGAGCCATTAACAAACCCAATTAGTGAATGTAAACTATCCATCTGAAACAATGCAGCTGTGAAAACCTGACCAGCAAGAGTTTCTAGCTTACCAGTGGAAATTGTATTTCTTTTATGACACCTACATCACAGTGAAAGAGATGTGATGATCCAACATAACAATTTTTATGTCAAACTTTCCCAGAATCAAATTTCTAGAATTCCTGATCCTCTTTAAAGTAATATTAATGTTCTAATGAACATTCTTAACTATTTAATTAAGACAAGTCAGTGGAAAGGCTTTTAAAACAGAGCCTGCAAAACCATAAATTGTAAGAAAATGAAAGGATGGATGTACTATTTAGAAAATGGGACAGTTTTAATGTTTATTACCCAAAGTTCAAATGTTTCTCAGGTAAAGAAAATCTACATTTGATAAACTACAATTTAGTATTTTTGCAGTTGATTGTGGTCCCTAATGTGTCGTTTTCTTGTTTATACATGACGTTTTAAACGTAACAAGCTGAAGATGGGGGATGTTAAAGGAAGAATGTTGATAAGAGCATCCAAAACATATCTTACTTCCAGCCCATGTTACCAATAGCTACAAACACCACGCAGTAAAGCTACATGTTGACCAAAGTTCAACCTCACCCGCCATAACAAACTCTAACACATTTTAATAAACTAACCGTTTAAAAAGCATATTTACATATTAGTACCGCATCTTTTCAGCAAGAAAAAACCCATCATCTGACAGCTTCACTCCCACATTTACGACTCTCACATTGGTTAGCTGCTAGCTAGGCGAGCTAATCCAGCTAGCTGCAGGAGCTAAGGAAGTAAAAACTCACCTTGTTAGCTGTCACGCTGACATTAAAGGAGGGTCGTTTGTTTTATGTACTGCTACAACGCTGTCATTTAAGGTGTCTCTCTAAGTTCCCAATGAAAGTTGCCACAGAGGATGTCATCATTAACCTGAGCTGTCTGCTTCCTCTATGTGTTTATGTGCCACGTCTCTTCCGGACTTCTACTTCCTGCTCGTGGGTTTTCATTGGTGGCCTCACCAACACATGCTGCCACCTACCGAGCCGGCGGAGAGAGTCGCCTTAATGTTATTATACGTATGGCAGATTTCATATTCACAAATGTAAATTTTCATCATCTTCACCTTTTTTTTCACACTTTTGGTTAAGAAAATCGAACTTTATTTATGCACTATTTCCAAGAGTATGAACAAAAAAGTTGTAAACACATATGAATGTTATAGATCTCTGAATATTTTTAATTTGTCATGTCTGTAATATCTGCTCTCTGTTCTTTTTGTTTTTCATACCAGTGTATTTACTGTTGAAACCTACATCCCTGGCATACGTTGTAATATTTTGTGTTCTGTTTCTTTGTTTTTCTTTGTATTTGTAAACAAAGATATTCATTAAAAAACGTTTGTGATTAAAGTCACAATCCAATATGTAACAATTTGTTAATATTCATCTATGCGGTAATATAAATGTGACATTAAATTTAACTTGACCTGCACAGTGATATACTGTAAATCCTTTTTTTTTAATCGCCTAGCCACTTGCATTGATTGGTATTTAATACTTGAGGTTGGCAGGTAAAATAAAGAAAATTATGGGATTTTGCTGGTGAAACAAATGTTAGAAAGAAAGACGATATTTAGTCCCAGATTTTCATGTCTAAGTAAATAATAACTGAGATATCAAAAAGTAGTTTGGTTTTTGATCTTGCTTGTTTAGTAGCATTTTTAACAGTTTTTTCTCTGTGTTGAAAGTAAAAAAAAAAAGAGTTGACTTAAGCCAATGACAACGACATGTCAGCTTTTACACTGAAGATAAAAATGTTGACCTTTCATCTCTTAGCCATGCACTAAAATGCTGTCTTATTGATTTTTTTAAGCAGATAATCAATAATGGTTAGCCATGGGTCTATGTGCATAAGCTTCCAAAAACTTTTGCAAAGTTTTTCTCAAAAAAAAAAAAAATTATAAGAATGTGTTCTTATTTATTAATAAATTACAGGAAAAAAATGACTGAAGTCTAATCTATATCACTATTTTATCTGACTATCTTAACAACATTTCAAGTTTCAAATTTCAGGAATGTGAGCTGGAAGAATGACATTCATTGTACCTTCAACAAATACGTAAAAGCTTTGCTTTAAATTTAACACAGCAGAGAAATTAAACGACACTCTTTTAAACGAGTTGGAAATCAATAAAAACAAAGAGGAATAGTGTCACTAGTGGATAGAACACAACAAAGTACGGTCAAAACAATAAAATATAGATTTAAAATAACCAATATAAAAACATGACAATCAAGCACCTGAATCAAACGGTGTCTGAAAAGTGGCAAAACACTGGAGTTGTTTGAGAAGGCAAGCTAGAAACACGCAAATTAAAGCTGTGAGAGGGAAAGAAAATGATACATACTTTATAACAGAGCTCTATCCAAAAGTAGTTGCTCTCTTTCAGTCTTATAACTCTAACTAAATTCTAGTGATATGAACCGCCTTTCATTCACTCAATTAGTAAATAGTCCACTTGTTCAATCAATATCCACACATTACTATGGATTACTGCTCAATTCTTCATCTAATCTCTTGACAGGACAAATGAGTCATGCTCACCACAAAAACGGCTTTAAGTTGAAGCAGAATGTTTAAATATAAATGTACATTTGTTTTAGATTTTTAGTTGAGAGACATTTTTAACACATTGTATTGTTTTATTTAAATTAAGAACTACTCTGTGCTCGTCTGTCTTAGTGATTTGTGACCATCATGCTACAAATTGTGAAAAAATTAGAGGTGCATGCAGGCTTTTTACAAAAGGTTACACAATAGACACCAGTACATGTTATTAGTCATAAATTATGCACAGGCATGTCGTGATGAAGGTATGAATGAATCTTTAAGAGGCAAACACAGTTTAATTTTGGTAGAATAAGTAATGAAACAAGTTTGTTTTGACAACTGAATACAATTAATCCACTAAATTAATAAGAACTGTCAGTACATGAAGGATTTCCACAAATTATCCTCTGTACGACCTGAATCAGAGACTGGATCATCTAAAAACCTCTGGTATCAGTTCATCAGCTCTCCAGGTGAACAGCTTTCATCCGGCTCCTTTAAAACAGCTGAAATTTCAAAAAGGCCGCATGCAAGCTTGCGTGTGTCAATGAACGCAGCTGAATATGAGAACAAATTGTTACCTTCACACTCCACTGCCGCCCCTAAATTGCCTGTAGAGGGAGACATTGAGGGCAAAATGAGAAAATGAAAAATTAAAGGAACAAACCAAGAGCAGAGCAGGGAGACAGAGCAGTGCTGCATATTTATCATTCAGTGTTCTGTCAAATTTGGCTTAAAACATGACACTGCAGAAAATCAAAGAAAAACAACCTCACTGTTTCTCAAAAGACGGCTGAACGGGGGAGTCATTTGTTGAACAAACCTCCACCCGCTCATTAGATGGAGCATGTTTCAGAGATACCTGTGTCAGCCCTCGGTGAGAAAAACAGAGAGAAACTTAAATGAGTTTGTGCCAAGGAGCATAGACCCGTAGTGTCCCGCAGTGACAAGCGGGGACAAGCATAAATCACTGACAGTGGGGGGAGAGGAGGGGAGCGTGGCTTTCAGATGAAGGCAAATCTAAAGACAAATGACAGAGATGCTGGAGGACGTATTAGCCCCCCCCGGCCCGGGTGGGGAGGCCTGCAGCTTGGTCTGAACGCGGTGACGGAGAGCCGAGCCGGGTTAGGCTGCAGGACGTTATTGACTGATTGAGTCTGGCAGGTATTGATCAGCTATCAGCTCTATCTGTGAGGGAGAGTGTTAAGATTCAGGCATGGCTCGTTTAATTATTCTCCTCCCTGATGCTGCAGTCAGAGCACAGCCTCTACGTGTTCACATGTGTTACTTTGACGTGTTGCGCCTAGATTACTGTACATGAATAAATAAATAATAATAAATAATAAATAAATAAATAAATAAATAAAATTAATAATAAATAAATAAAAAAGGGGGATTTTATGATAAAATGCTGGGGTGTGTCTGTAAAGCTATTAGCAGGTCATCCAAAAGTCAACAAACAGAACAGTTTTATTGGTGAGCTCATCAAAACGGAATAAAAATGTGCCCTGAGAAAATAAGTATTTTCATTTTGAGTTGTAGAAATGCATTTCGTGCATTACAATTTGTTATACGAGACAAAGCGATCAATACCAACATGAAACAAATCCTTTCAGCGATCCACGTTCCTGTTAATTGTGCTCACACAGCCTTTTAAGAAAGATTGGATGTGGCTCTTGTTCTCATTTGAAAGAGCCTCAAGTACTCTTTCATTCACTTCAAAATAATTAGTTGCCATCCAACAGAAAATAAAAATCCAGAAGCAATAAAATAGGCATAAAAATACAATGCAATACCGAGAAGCATTTGCCCAACACTCTAAAAAGTGTTTTTGTGCTGCAGTTAATCTTATGGACTTATTTACATTAATTTCACTTAAACTCTCTTAAGACCATAATTGTAACTGGGTCGCCTGGTATTTTTCTGATTTTATGGCTGTAAAATTCTAAAAAAAAATGTGCAATGAGTCTGAAGTTTTGCTCTTTTTTCCAGAACATCCTCAGCTTTCGGTATTTGATAATTATTTAACATTTCTGTCTATAAAAAACTGTGAACAAACAGTTTATTAGAGAAAAAAAAACAAAAATCGGAATTGAAATTTTCAGATTTATTACTGAACAAAAACTTCCAGATGACAGGGGCAAACAATTTGAGATGTACAATTTCAACTTTCAACTATATTACACAAATGCAGAGAAAACTGTGAAGCCTGGCCTCCAATTTACTAGTTTTTAGGCCTGTTTTTTATTAAATTATTTCGGGCATTTTCATTTTTTGTGGTAGGATCTAAAGCAGTTCCTCTCCAGCTGCAGACAGAATGCCACTCTGGATCCATCCATACTTTATCTATCACACTTCAGGTTGAGAGGATGCTGGTACCATCTCCAGTGGGCAGGAGACAGGGGACACACTGGACAGGTCACCAATCCCTCACATGGCTGATTTGTTTTTTGTTTTTTTCCCCCACAATTCATCTTTTGGCAGAAACAAAATGGTGGTGATTTTTTTTTTCTTTTTACCAAAATCATTTTAGGTAAAAATATTACTTAGGGCATTATTTTTAGAAGACCACAATTTTATTTTCAGCAAAGTAAATAATTATTGCACAAATGATGCAGGAACCAAGATGGAGCTAACAGTTAGCCAATTGCTGTGAAACATTCATATGGCCAACGTTAGCTTGTACAAATATTTTACACAACCTGGTTCGCTGGTTATATGTCTCTCATGTTCACTGTCTTCAGATATCAGCCTTCTGGGACTCTTTATCAATCTGGTGAATTTTCTTTTAGACATTTCCATAATTTTATGCGTGATTTCAACTCGTCCTCTGCCGTTTTCTCTCTCTCTCACCGCTACTCCGCTAATGCAACACGAAGCTGCGCAGGGAAATTTCGCAACGAAAATATTTACTCTAATATCTGCTGCAATTTGCACTTGTGATACACCGTTGAAAAGCTTATTTTATGCACTTTCTAATACTTTTTGAATTTTTTGAATGCGACCAACCGTTCAGGAGTTACGATACAGAGAAGGTTGGGTGACAGATACGACACGACGGAGAATCTTCCTTGTGATTGGTCGAGCTCATATCGAAATGTCGAAAGAGGGTTAATTCTTTTGCTTTTGCTATAACAACTTACTTTTTTGTGTTTATTTAACTCAAAACTTACAAATGTTTAACCTAAAGTAACTTTTCACTTTGACTTTACTTAAAACAATTGAGTTCAATGCCAGTTTGTATCTGACCAACTCAATTTATTACGATCATCCAACTCAATTCATTACGTCCTTTCAAATCAATTTGCTAAGTTTTTATAACTTAATTCATAAGGGGGTTTAACATGACAAATTTAAGTCACTCTTACTCAAATCATTTATTTTCTTCTAATAAACATTTAAAATCTCTTTTACTTAATTCTACAGAAAGTCAACTCAAACTTTTAAGTAGTTCCAAACTAAATTTTAATACTATTTTTACAGTGTCATCTCAATACACACATCTTTTCCTTAAATAAACCTTTTTTACTTTGACTTTACTTGAAATAATTAAGTTTGATACCATATTTGTATCCCTCGTCTGACACCATGACTCAAGCGGACTAAACAGGGCTGGTGTGAATGCACCAAGAGATGCAATCAGGTCCTCAACTTTGTCAACTTCTAACAGTTGTCCTCAAACCAAAGGGTGACATGAAAATAAGTATTTAACTCTTTCCAGTCAACAAATAAATAATTAACTAGTGTAAAAACTAAAAAATGCTCAAAGTCTCAGGTTTTTGAACACCATTATCACAGGGTTGCATATTATTTGTGTGTGTGCGTGTGTGTGTGGTTGTGTGTATGAGAGAGATAGCTGAAAATTAAGCTAAATCAAATCCATGGTCACATAGCCACATCATCTAATTCAAAGGGTAATTACACTCTGGATGCCGTTACTTTATCAGGACGGTGGCTCCGAAGCAAATCCATCAGGCTTTGTTCTGGATGAAATTGGTCTGATTGATTTATGGATGTCAAGTGAAGGGCAAAGAGACGGAGACAAAGAAACTCCGGAGTGTGAGAGAGGGTCAGGGAAAGGCAGTCGCAGATGTACGGCTGAGACACGGCCCCCTAATGGGGGGAAGGAGAGTATTGAATCAGACAGAGACAAATGGAGTGTGAGCGACAGAGAGAAAGAAATTTAGACATATGCCTGCTGACCTCAACTCTTTTTCTGGACAGATCAATACAGGGAAATGCATGTGTGTGTGTGTGTGTGTGTGTGATGCTTTAAGGGGATCTGTGGGTGCCGCTCCCAATAAACATTGAAACGGCAGTGACATTACCTCGGTCCTGACTGGCTCCTCCCTGGCCTTCAAACCTTTGCTCATGTCTCTATTTCATTTGAGACCTTGTAATCTTATCAACGACTGAGAGGTCTGGAGATCCTGGATTATCCTCACCGCAGAGTTTGCTGGGGGAAAAGAAAAAAATATTCCGATTACACTGCAGACTGTGGCAGTCGGAGAAGCAGTACATACGGTTGCACAAATAAATCCCCTTTGTTTCTAACTGTGACCGTGAGATGAAGCAGATTGTATTCAAAATACACACAAATTAGAAACAAGGAGATTATTTTCCTTCTCATATTAACCTAACACATTTGAAAGGAGACCAGATGGACTGGACGACTGCTCATTTGGGGACCTTCTACAAAAACTATTAGGGTTAATCAAAAGTAAATGCAAGCATAAAAAGTGAAGACATTTGTGTTGATTCTTTCTTTACTGTTAACAATTTTTCCACCATAAATTATTCCCTTCATTTCACTTTTATAAGGAAAATTCATTTGTGGGTTCTGTAGTTGCACCAAATCATCTCCTTTTGTCAAACAAGTTACGTTGCAATTAATTCTTGTTTAAGTTTTAAATGAAAACAACACATATTGGCAATCCGTTGATGATTAACTTAATAGACAAGGTAGTCTGTGAAAGAACTGAGCGCAACCACAACAGGTTGGAACCTCCCTATGGTCATCACCAGCTGCTGGAGGACGGCATCTCACTGCTCAACCAGCATCTGTTGGAAGCTGGTAAGTCTGTTTGTGTTGGTCACTCCGGCGCGTCCATCGAGTGTTCAGATTGAGGTCAACACTCCAAGAAATCCATTCCATTCTCTCCAACCCCAAATACTGGATCTGGACTGAAAAACCCAACTCTGTGGGTGAGTGTTGACATTGTGGTCTTAGAGGGTATTCCCAAGACCCTCTAAGGCCACTAAAGAGTGGAAATGCGGGACTGATACTGGTTGCAGTGGCTCCTCTTCTTAATTGAGAAAAAGAATGACTTGTCTATGGCTTCTGCATAGCAGCTGCACCCCAAACACAACAGTTTGTCTTTCTGCGCCTAAAATGACTTTGCCTTATCATTTTAGAAAAAATAAAACAAGCTGAAATAGCCTCTGACTTTTTAGTGCCTTGCCAAATTAGCATCATTACGAAGACACTTCAGTTCATTTATTCTCCCAAACTGAGCCTCACTTTTTGCTAATTTCCTGATTACTGTTTACGTCCTGAGTACTGATTAGACTAGACAAAAGGTTTTAAATGCTAATTTAGATCAAGGTTTCCTAATAATCTTGCAAATCTGTCTAATCAAGGAACAGAGCAAAAGAACAGATCTTTAAAGAAGAAGTACTACCTTCAGAAAGTCTGTGACCCACTTCTTAAAAATATAGGTAAATGTATCTAATTCATTATTTTTGGATTCAGAACAGTTGATAACAGGTTGTTTTTTTAAAGTTGAGTTTAGCATCCAAAAAAAAGATAAATGTGTTAAATCTTAACTTGTTGAATTAGTGTGAAAGGTAATTATTAAATTTACACCTTATATTTTAGGTAACCTATATATAATGCATCCTACATGGAAATGTTAATGTCAGTCATCTGAAGCTTGACTTTGAAAACATGGTTTATGAGCAACGTTGTTCTAAACACAATAAAATACGCTTCCAAAAGAACAAATAGTCCTAAGAGTTTTAACAGTGGCAACTGTTCAGTTATTCAGATGTTTAAAAAATGCAAACATTCCTTGTCTTTCAGTAAATCCCAACACAACAAAACATCTGCCCTGTGAAACCAGGTACTGAAGCCAGGATTTGTTTAGTGAAGGGTCACCAGAAAGGACAACAGGCAAGCAGTCAAAGACTAAGTGCTCTGGAGGACAGGGAGTGCAGGCTTGCAGATCCTCCCCATCCCAGCTCTCGGCTGTTATTGGTTCTCAGGATAGTCCGTAATCACCATTAAAGTCTCAAAGGGTCCTGCTTTATGAGACAGTAAATTACGTTGACACTGCACAGTATGAGATCCGGGCGCGTTTGCAATAGAGATGGACGCCCTCGTGATGGATAAAGAAACTGTGGAGACCTTGAGTGGTGGTGGGGGTGAGGGGGTTATCCCTGCTCCAGGTGCTAATAGATAAGAGCATAAATATAAGATGATAAGAGACACTTTGTTGCAGAGCAGGTTATCTTTGCGGAATCTCTGACTATCATTGTGTCGTAGAGATTATGAAATTAATCTCTGTGGCTGGTGGGGAAATAAAACTCCTATTTGTTTTTTTAAAAACACCTTTTCATAATATATGCTTGGTTAGGAAGCAAAAAAAAATAACCAAACCAAACATAAAACCGTTTAATTAAAAAAAAACATATGGCTATCTGTTCTCAATACTGTAAAAAGAATTGTATTGTAAAAGAAATACAACAAAACAAGCAAACTTGTACACAAAAGTTTGCTTCCAAACTTGAATAAAAGAGATGTTTAAGAAGGTACAAGTTGAATTTAAGAGCATTATTGTCAACAATAATTTCCATACCTGTATATGGAATGTCATATTGCTGTGGGTTTGAGGAAAAGTAACAACGGAAGGCTAACGGCCAGTCAGACAAACACCTATTTTTTGTTGTTTGTAGCCATTTAAAATAACTTAAACAAAAAATTTTCATAGCTCTGAGATTAATTTCTACATCATCTTTCACCGGTGGTCAAATGCGATTACAAGAGTTCAGCTACGCTGCAGTTTGGTGAAGCTAAATTAGCTAAACCTAAAACTAGCATGCTAACATGCTAATCGTCAACATACTTGTTTCTCTTCTTTTTTGTGTCCATGAAGGCAGACATAGAGAGTTCTCCTGTCTGCTTTTACTGCCACAGACTTAGTCAGAGATGTTTCATGCTGTTGCTGTTTTGATACTGAGTCATTCTCTCTGCCAACCTGTGATTCTGACCTGATAACATCCGTGGTTTTACTGCTGGTTGACTAACTCTTTCAGCCACTTCAAGCTTGTGTTTCTGTTTATCACTGTGAGCATTTTTGGCTCGTTGGAGGCAGGAAACAGCACCTGCTCACTTTAGTGTTAATGTTCAGAATGCAAATGGGTTTTAGACCCAATCTAACACAACTCAGAATGCACAGAACCTGAACCAACCCTGAAATGACCCTATGTCTGTTGACAGAAAGTCAACGAAGGAAAGGTCAACAAAAAAATTAATTAAATAATGTATGAGCAGAGGGAGATGAACCATTGGTGATGTGGCATTATAGAGAGCTACAAACATATTGAGTATTTCACAAGTCAATTAAGTATTTTAGTTGCTTCTAGAATGTAAAATGTGTTTTCTTTTTCAGAATTCATGAAAAAGAAATAGATTACGAAAAACATTTTTTGAACAGTTAAAATTGTGCATTTCTCTTCAGAGCCTGTTAGCGTCTGCTAGGAAAATCCATCTGCTTACAAGTATCATCACTTTCCATTGTTGGACTTCTATTTGCAAAGGTTGACTGTTAAATTTAGTTGGTTTACTGGTAAAAAAGAGAACAAAATAGTGTTTCTAAATAATACAGCAATACCTGTATTGGTAATATATTACCAGTTATTTCATTTTAGCTTATGATCTGATGATTCTAATCTGGAATCTTTCTGATTACAGAAACCATGTTTTCCTCTTTACCTCTAAATAAAATCTGTCTAGACCTGCAAAATGTTATCCTTCCTTGAAATACTACTTCTAAATTAACTAAATATAGAGCAGTACATGTTTTTCTGAGTGTGTAAACTGCATTAGGAAACCACTTTTTTTTAAATCACAAGCACTCAAATATTTTCTGTACTTGTTAAAATTGTTATTTCAAGATTTTAACCAAAAAAAAACATCTATGAGTCTTATTTGAAGAGCAAAACCACTTTCTGTTTTCCCTTTAGACAAAAACAGAAATCTCTCCTTTTAGATATTTTTATGACTTTAAAGATTAGAAAATGTTATCTTTTGCAAAAGGGAGTCGTGCATAATATTAATAGCAGGGGACTCACTAATTGTGGCACGGGTAACTTAATTAAAACTTATTTTACAATATTGGATTGTTATTCCTCCTACTGAATATAGTTAAACTAAAGGTAGCATCTTTCGGGTGAGCTTACGTCTTACTACAATTAAAATGAATTTATTCGAAGGTGTTTTACATATTTTAATATGTGAAGATTGGTGTGAGTGAGTGAGTGAGATTATTTATAGTTGTGTGACAAATATGCACATATGTAATAGGAGAGGGGTTTATTTTTGAAGGGATGCATCTTTATACAAGGGCAAAAAATATGTTTGGGTGACAAAAAATTGTTTGTATGTGTGAGAAGAATATATGCATGAGAGAGCGGTAGAACAAGACTTAAATGGGCCTTTCATAGTCATGTCAGAAATAACACACACATGCATGTATTTTTCTCATTTTGTTGTAAAAACTGCATGGATTTATTACCTAAAATAAAAAACAATAATTCCATTGCTATTGAAATGTAAATATAAACATTTATTCGTATGGTTCTTTTTTTTTTACAGTTAAAGTGGTTGAGAGCAGCATGTGGCTCCAGAGTTGTAGACCCCAGTTTGGTCTTCATCATTTCAGGACAGCAAGATATGGATCCTACATCTGGTTTTAGCATCACCTCTGTGAAACACTATAAATCTTGCTATGAATATCAAGAAACCCTATCCAGAAGAAGATACAATGTGCTATTTAAGGACCTACACATTCAATAATTATTTACACTTTTTACACTTTTTTGTAATTTGTGATTAATAATTTTCCTACTTCTGCTAGTTTTGTGTCTCAATTTTGATTTAGTTATGGGGGAATTTTCCTGCCATAATTCAAGAGCACACATTTTCAGTCTGAAAACATAATTTCATGTCTTTCTTCTCAAAACTTCTCCTTGCGCTCAGACATAGTCTCTGCTCTGACTTTCTGCTTGCTTCTGAAACATTTTCTGTTTGCTTCTGGAACAAAAACAATGCACCGTCGCCTAGCAACCCCTCAGCCAATAGAATGAAAGTGTTACAATGGATACGTTTGTTTCCTTCTAGGGGGTGTGCCTGTGTGGCTACTATGGATTGTTGCAACCTCAGAAATGATGCTGATAAAAAGTAGAAGTACATACTTCTTTTGTTAAATGTAGCACTAGATTTATTAAAATTATGAATTTCCACAAACAGCAAATTTTGTCTTACAAAAGATTACAGTGACTTTAAACTGCATGAACTTTGCTGAAGAGAAATATAATCAGAAATGTTTTTTATCATTGTTTTTTGTAATAAAAGTCTAAACTTTTAGCTGTGTAAAAACATTCACGTTGAGTCTCGTCAGGGAACAAACTAACAGGAACAGAAGTCATTTATAAATGCTGAACTTGATCAGTGTTGAACTTTTGAGTGCAGATTCTTTAGAAAATGATTTCAGTGTTTTGCAACAAAGGCCTTTTTATTTTAATGAAGTAGTATTATTAACTTTTCCATTCCACAGCTTCCATATTTAATCACACAGTGCAGCAACAAAAACATCCGCGCTGTAAAACATTTATTTTGTCATCTGTGTAACACAGAGGACAAAGTTGACATCAGGCAGTCAATTATAAAAAGACAGAATAAAAAACAGAAAGGGAACAAAAGATTTTGATATTAGTCATATTATTATCACTTTCCTGTAACTTCTGGAAATGTAACAATGATGCTGATGAAATATCTTGTATATTAAAATAAGAAAATATCCAGAATTAACTTTTACATATAGTGTGAATACTGTAGAAACAAAGCTATTTTTCTTAATTCACAGAACCTACAGTGTTTAAGTTGCACAAATTCTGCATGTTACCTTTTTCTTAATTAGTTTTTATTCAGCGACCTCTGCAGAACAAATGCGTTTTATTCCCTTTCGAACAAATGCATCTGTGATATTCCCCTGATTTAATTGAGGAAAAAAGGGCTGGAGCTAAATTGATTCTCAAAATGTAATTTTATACCAGTCTGGAGCAGCACCTCAGTAATGTGAGCCACATCACAATGATTACCACCACTTCAGAATAAATAGCCCTCTTCAAACAGATGTTTGGCTACCTACAGCAAATCTGCTCGGCAGCAAATTTGCTTTCGATAATACTCTAAGTAAATTTAGGCTTTGGATGTAATCTCTCCACCCCACACACATGTAGTAAGTCTTCATTTAGCCTCCTGCATTAAACTAATTAGACAGAAACATAAAAATGCAAGCTTTGGAGTGCGTCGGGAAAACAATGCGGTCCACCTGCAGAGTGCCTTTCTGGGAACCTGCCACAGATAGTGTGTTAGACCTTGAGAATAACAGGATTAGATGGGTATACGGTTACTGTATGGATTATTGTACAGTAATAAAATGTCACAGGGCAAATCATCCTGGCGTATGAATACCAGGGTATCATTTAACAAATATAAGTCAGAGGCTGGGAGGAAGAAGATTTTCACTTCAAGGTGGAGAATTGATGCATTTTCCAAATGTGTTTACACCCATTGAACCTTCACTCGTTATAATCCACAAGATCAGATGAATTTCATTTTATTTAATTTATTTTTTTATGATAGATAAATCCAGAATAAGGCATAAGCTTAATATAGGGTAATACTGGGAGAAAACCAGTTAAGTTCCATATTCACTCATTGCCTTCTCTCCCATGACTGTAAAAAAAAACCCCAAAATGACACGATTCCGTTTCTGTTTGGTTCTTGGCACATCATCTCAGCATAAAACCTCAGTTTTTGGTTTTCTTTCAAAGTGAACATGTTTAGTACACCGACTGCAGTTCTGCATTCACAATTTGGCAGAGTATGGATGGAAATAACTTTGTTCTTGTAGCTTTAAGTGAAAGAACATAATGAGTCTTTTTTCACAGAGCGAGTAAAACTCTGAGACCAGCCAGGTTCCCCCTCCAGCAGGAGAAGGAGCGCAAACATGCAGATGGAGTTACATTACATTACATTATGGTCCTGATGTGTCAGACTCAAATCCAAAATGAAAATATCGACTTTAAAACTCCTTCTTCATTTAATCTGACTGAGCTTGAGCTGTTTCTCAAAAGCAAAGAAGCACATGACTGTGACATGGAAAGAAAATCCACCACCAGGTGGGTGTGGATCTGTTTCTATGTATGTCAAATGGTTTGATCTGTAAAAGGAGTCATAGGTTTGACACAACAAAATGTTGAAACATTCAAGAGGTTTGAGTACTTATTCAATGTAATTTACTGATAAAAAGGCAGTTTTATGGAAAATCTCACATCTCAGCTGAAGTTGAAACAAAGTCAATGCTACATGCTGTGATATCTAACACTGAGCTCCACTGCATTCCTCTGTCCCACCAGCTCAGCTGCATCCCACAGGGATTACAGCCTGACTCCCAGTCTGCAGCTGTCTTTGTTGACACCAAGGCTGCTGCTGCCTGGTCCGTGTTTGTAACCAAGTGGCAGTCGAGGAGTATATAATTCATTTCCAATTAATGAAGCATGACATTCAGATTCGGTCATTTTCTTTTCATCTCTTGTGTTTTTACCTCCAAAGCGGCGCAGAGGGAATTTTCCAGCTTCGCTTGATTTCTCTTACTGTACTGAACTGTTATTTTAGGTTCTTCAAAGACTTTCGAGGACAGCGCGTCAGCAAGACGAAGATACGTTGTTGGTGATCTTTATACCGGACTCTGTTCATTTTTTCATTTTTAATTTTTTTACTGAGTTCTCATCCTTGCTGGTCACTTTCCAGAAAGTCATAGATGGAGTGTGTCTCTGTCGGCAGAAACTGAGATTTCGGTGCAGCCGAAGGAGTTCTTACTCCAAATCCCAAAGGCTCAGATCAAGCATTACTTCCAAAATCCATTCAGTGTGGAAAGACTCCCAACCAAGATGATCCGACTGCCGGCTTATTCACTGTTAACTTTTGAAAAATAGAAGAGAAAAAACACACACATAAACCCCTTGAGAGCTAGGAAACCCATCTGCTTTTCTATTCTTCAAAGACTCATCAAGTCTCTGTGTCCATGCAGAAACTCTTATACATGTCCCCCCGGTTTGTCCTCTGTCCTATTTGGTGTTTTTGCTCATTCAGTGCTGGATAGTCTATAATTGTGGCAGCACAATGAGATTTGCAGGAGAAATTGTTCAGTAATGAGACAAGAAATGACTGCCTCACATCCAATTTGTCTCATCTTCCAGCTTATTTTTCATCTGCATGAGCACAAAAGGTGTTCGAGGAGAAGGCGGAGAAGTGGAAAGCCCAAGATCAGCAGGAGAGACGCACATATAGGTAATGTTTTTTTGTTATTCTCTTGTGCCAATAAAAGCTTTTACAATAAACAATGATATTTTTAAAGACAAAGCCACAACAGGCAGTGTATAATCAGTTTGTGTTTTGAAAATAAGCACATTTTCTCCTGATGATTATTTATTAGTTACCTCCAAGTTCCTTTTTTTCCCCCAGAGCTTTGGAAATACTTCACAGCAGAATTAGTCTGATTTACCTACATCAGATATTTCACTTTCACAGGAACTTAGTCGAATGTCTGACATTTGGTTTTGTTTTGTTTTTTTCTCGCGGGGTCAATTGAGGATACAACAAGTATAAACTGAATTTATGTAATCCACATTTGGTCTGAACTAAACTTAAATATACTCCCCTCGTAATATTTAAATTAATGTCATTCAGAGGTGCTCAAGATTAAAATAGACTTCATTTCTTAGACAAAGGACAATAAAGTTTTCTTCTTTCTTTTTAGTAAGTGATGTTTTGCACACATTGCAGTCTTATCTAAAACTCATCACAAAACCAGATGAGCTGTGTTGGTAGTTTGGGATTTTTATGATTACAAACAATATTCCACTATGAGAAAATTAGATTTTATTTGGAAACAACATGGAGCTTTTGGCCAGGGGACATCTTAAATCTACCTCACATCAATTCATTCTCACTGATATACAGGACTACCTGTTACTACACTGGGATTTTCCTTAGCAAAATGTTTTTTCTCTGCAGTGGATATAGAACTGAAACTGGCTCCAGCCCATGGGCCCAACTTCTGGTAAATCTGGTCCTGCTAATGTGTCAGGTTTTGACCCTTTACCTTATGAATTAATGGCAGATTCAAAGAAACTAAAGGTATTAATCTTTCTTCATTACTTCACTCAGTATGTGCAAAGCACCACCACCACTGGAGAAAAACACACCCTTAGCATGATGCCAACTAGGCGTTCAAGTTTTAAACTTGAACGCCTCACCTTAAGCGCCCCAGACCTTTTCACCTGTGATGGGCTGTAACTCGCCCAGTCTTCTCCAGAAAGCGTCTGTCTCGTCCGTTGTGGGGATGTCAGTTGAGCACCGGTGTTACATTTTCCAGTTTTATCTCAGGTTTGTGTCGTTACGGCGCTGTAGTTCCTGAAGATTATACAAGAGGCCTGAATTTACGATTTGGGTCAGGCTGAAACTATTGAAACCTTCTTTTCATACAATAAATAATTTGTTGTTCTTTATCTTAAAAAACCGATATCAGATGCTGTTGTTCCTGCTAATGTAGCAGCATGCTATTAGATTCAGTCTGCCGCGTTCACTTGTCTCTCTAACCCCGCTATCAGTAATCTTCTAACATTTGCTGCTCTGTGCAGAACTTTATTGTCTTAACAATTTCTATTGGCAGCCCAAGGGCTGGAGCTGCCAGTAGAAATTGCAATTTAACAGCGGACTACACTAGCGTGGTTATAAATAAATGAAATAGCGGCACACTGCATTTCTATGGCAATCAGCTGTGTGACAGGCAGAACCCGAAGTTGCATTAAAGAGGAAAAAAAGAATCAGGTATTCATCTTCCATCCGTAGTTTATCCTTGCAGGGTCATTTGGAATGAAACTATAGGATGCATTAACATTACTTTGCTTTTTATTGCTGTAGCAATACAGTGTCAATTTTTGAAAACCTCCCCAAATGATCCAATCATACGACAGCCAATTGATAAATTAGGCAATGAGACAATGACAGTGAGTTCACTGTACTCCAGCGGCCTCCAGTCACCGTGTCAATCCAATTGAGCAGCTTCAGGGCAAACATCGTGCTAGAGCAACGGACGAAGCTGCAGCCACTGTGTGACATGGATGAAATCTACACTGGGAATAATAAAAAATCTCTGAATGCAAAATGGATCCCAACCAAGACGTACCTTTATAAAGTGGCCAGTGGGTCCACGTGAAAAAACAAAAACATATGGTTAGAATTATTTATTTATTTTTTTTTACAAAATAACACTTTAATCATGTGTGAAATAGGAATCTATTTTGGTGTTCCTTTGTCATCGCCATGGAGACGCGCTGAAAGAGTCCAGCTGCATGCGACGCGGTTCTCAGTGCTTCCTTACTGCCTCTCGGGTACATTCACACATCTGTACTGAGCGCTGTCTACACATGTTAACGTCAGGTTTGAGCGAGGCCGTAAGGTCACGTCCAGGCAGCGGCCTGCTAAGAGGCTGGCAGGCTCCGGCTCATATTCTCGGCCAGTTTCGTCTGGCTGCGGGCTGTGGTGCATCTTACATGAGGCCTCCTTCAAACTGAAACAATATGTGGGTCAAGTTTATGCATGAAGACAGCTCACTCGAATAGAACTCTTTTGCAGCTCCGACGCCTCCTGAGCTGCTAAAAGATTATCTCCACAGGGGTGAGGTGAAATGACTGGTTGCAGTGATAACAAGATTATAAAACTTTTATTAATCCCCTCTGAAGATGATTTCATAAAGCAAATTCCATACACATCTCAAGTTTACATCTTTTTTTCCTTCTTCTGTTTTTTTTTTTTAAACGCAAAATTATGGCACTATTATTTTCTATAATTTTCACCAGAAAAAAATATATATTCATGTGGCTGTGGCCAAGATTTTATTTATACAAATGAAGAGGAAGTATGCATCTTTAACAGACCCACTTAAAAAAAGAAAAAGAAAAAAAAAGAAAAGAAAAAGTCACAATTACACTATATCAACATTCCCCGAAACTAAATTAGCCAAGCCAGTAATTTTGGGTGCAAGGTAAATTTTACATTCCACTGACATATTGTCTGACACCAGTACGAAACTCTGCCGGACGGAATAGTCAAAGGAAGCACAAACGGTTTCCCCTTTGGAAGCAACACAGTGATAAACAACTGATAGACAACAATAAACCCGGGGGAGTGGTGGGGGGGTCGCATCCAGGTATGACAAACAGATTTATGCAGCGCTGAACCCTGCTGTGCAGCAGCCATCAATTCTCTATCCTTCTCAATACACACAGGTTTGCGTCTTTACCCCCGTTACTGTTATCCTCCTCCCTGCTAAGTGCTCACACATTTACATTTTTAGTGCTGCTCAGTAATAAAAGAGGTGGAATGAGCGGAGGCCTTTCTCCGGTCGCGAAAACAAACATCAGTGAACTGCTATCACTGATGAGCCTCCCCCTCCCCAAGCCCCCACCTGTCCACCCGCCCACACAACTTGGCCGCCGCCCCACAGTGTAGGTCAACAGTGCTGCGGTTGGAGTCTCCTCAAATGCACTCACAGTTCTTGGCCTCATCTTCTAGGTCACTCACAAGAGTCCTTCCTCCAGCCGGAGGCTCCGCTTTATTAGCTTGTCCGCTCAGTCAGAACGGCGGCGGTGAGGAAACTGTTTACAAACCCAAAAAGTCAGCAACTGAGGTCACGGGTGAAGCACACGTCGGAAAAGAGCAGCTGAGGTCATTGCCTAAGGGGATCTGAGGGTTCACATGCCAAACCTTTGGGTGGTTTGATTAAAAAATATATAAGAAAATGACATAACAGTACAAACGGACTCGATCCACAATTCACGTCGATGTTTAAAGTGAAAAACAGAAATCTGAAAACGGCTGAAATTCATAAACTGTGACAAACATGAGGTACAAATTACAAAAAAAGCAGTTTAAGCAAAT
This sequence comes from Poecilia picta, assembly GCA_033032245.1. Lineage (NCBI taxonomy): Eukaryota > Metazoa > Chordata > Actinopteri > Cyprinodontiformes > Poeciliidae > Poecilia > Poecilia picta. Next base: position 13,978,454 of record CM065366.1, on the reverse strand, counting down.
CATATAATAAAGGACAATATAAATAAAGATATCTGTGCAGAGTTTCATCATGGAACAAACCACTGAAAAAGAAACGGCAAAACATTATCCGAACAAAGCCTGGCCGGTAATGATAATGGTAAATATTCTACACACACTACCTAAATGATCTCAGGTGAATGATCTGAAGAGGTAAAACCAAAGCTGATCAGCCCTCGTACCGTCGTAACCCTGCCATCTACCGAATAAGGAAATAGCAAGCCTACTTTAAGACAAGTGGTTATTGGGTTGTTTAAAACAGAACAATTCACAGCTTTACAAAGCCCTTTGCTCGGGTAGCTGATAGGGCACATCAATATAGTTGAGGCATTTGGAACAATGAGTCAATAAGACTACATACTGTGTGTGACTGGTGAGAAGGAAAAGAAAGAAAAAAGTACCAAAAATGTCTGTTTTTCATCATTAATGAATCCATTTTGAGCTGACCACTGCGGCTCCCATGTGTGAAAAAGAAACTCCACCTTCGCCCACGCCAGGTTTGACCTTTCCACTAAAGATACATTCTTACATGTCACAGGGAAAGAGCAAAAAAATAAAAAAAAAATAAAGAGAGAGAGAGAGAATCATACACAGGCCATTACTAAGACGGTGAAGAAACACTCAGCTGTGCATTTACACCTGGGGCACTGGCTGCTGCTTCTTGCAGTGAATTGTTCCCACACAGTTCAGTTAATTGTATTCAGTCCTCTCAGTAATGAACAGTAGGTCATTTGGAATGGGAGACCAGAAGAAGAAGAAGGCACAGAGGGGTGCTTCAGAAGTGTCCATGCCAAGGGAAATTGTGCATCTATACAGTTTTACCAATTACACTATGAACAGCATCTGGTTCAATACATCATGTGTAGCAGTAGTCTATATCAGGGATTCCTCCTTCTCTATAGCCACGGTTGGTGCCATGCCCGGCATTAGAAACGTGGTTGGACCCTTTGTATAAGCCGGTGCCGTTGGAGGGGAATATGGTGTGAATGATGTAATCCTCTCGAAGGGGTTTTGGCTGCATTGGTGGACAAGCTGGCATTGGTGTCATCTGGAAACCTGGGCCGCGAATCTCCAGTATCGTGTTATCCTTCTTCGTGCCAGATTCAATGTAGTCATCATAGGTTTTGCTTTTCCTTGAGCTACTGCGAGTGTAGTGGTCACGGGAACATAAATGCCCAGTTCTATGCCCGTACCAGCAGAAGACACCAAAAATCAGAGCCAAAGACACAGTGGCGGTAGCTCCGCCAATAATCCCTGCTAGGGGCAGTGATGTAATTTGACGTGAATCCTCGTTCTCTTCCACTTCCGATGAGCTAAGGTCTGACGTTTCTGCTTTTGCACAAACTAAGGCTTCATCAGAGTCAGCATCTCCAGAAACGGTGGCTTTGCTTTCTGAACTGACAGCCAGTGGCACCATGCAAATGATATAGCTAGAGCGTGGCTGCAGGGAAGTTAGCAGATACTCTTGGCGATCACCGCGCACAAGCGTCTCTGTGATCGATTCCATGGCATTCCCAGTACCTTGTCGGAGCCAGCTTAGCCTAAAAGAGGAGCTCGGTTGAGCTGCACTCCAGGTAACACGAATACTGTTGTGAGATAGAGGTTTTACATTTAGAGCCAAGCTCTTCCCCACACCACTGCTGCTAAGAGTGTAGTCTAAGCCAGAGTCTGGAAACCCGAAGCCAGGCCTCTTTGAGCGCAGAGTAAAGAGGGAACCCTGTGGAGGTGCATTGGTAGTAGAGCTCTCAACCCCACTAGGGACTTTGTCTTTAGTCCCTGTCAGTCTCACAACTTCACAATCCTCCATTTCACTGCCCAGGTCAATCAAAGCCAGATCTCGCACCCTGTCCGGCCCGTGACAAGTGAGACCCCTGACGGTGATGGTGTTGCCGCGGGCACGCAACCAGTCATAAAGCCATCGGAGGTTGCAGCCACAGTGCCATGGATTCCCACGCACCAGCAGCTGGCCAAGACTGTCAAGGTCTTTGAACAGCCCCCTTGGTAATGTGGTTAGGTTATTTCCTGACAAGTCCAACCTCTGCAGCCTGTGCATGCCGTCCAAGGAACCACGTGGCATGTGAGTCAGGGCATTATCTTGTAGAGACAGTCGCTGTAGATGAGCACTGGGCAGGTTGACAGGTGGGGTTTGAAGGGAATTGCGCACGAGGGACAGTTCTGTCAAGTTAGAGAGACGGGAGAACGTGTCATCTGCAATGCGTTGGTTTGCCAAAAGGTTCCCATCCAAAACAAGACACCTTAAAGAGTTGAGGCCTCGGAAAGCGTGGGTCGGGATAGTAGATATCCGGTTGTCATCCAGACGCAGTTCCTCCAAAGAAGCTGGCAGTCCCGAGGGAATACTCGACAGGTGGTTGCGTGAAAGAAAAAGCAAGCGTAACCGTGGGTTGTCGGCGAAGGCCTGATCTTCAATGGACACGGTGGAGATGGAGTTGTCATCCAAGTGAAGTTTTTCTAACAAGGGCATTCGAGCCAGCGTGGTGCGAGGGATGGTACGTATGTTGTTGTCCTGCAAATGAAGCTCTCGCACAGACGGAGGAAGGTGCATGGGGAACTCATCCAGCTCATTATCATAGAGGTAGACAACCCGTACAGACAAATGACGCTCCAAGGAGGTGGGAAGGCCTGGGTTGTTTATGTGGTTGTTCTGAAGGTAAAGGACAGATGCAGAAGGAGGCAGTGATGGGATGGAGCTCAGCCCACGATCATTACAATAGATAAAGTCCTCGTCGCACCTGCATACAGATGGGCACGTCATGTCTATGTCCCCAAAGTATCCTTGTATAGAAGCAGCAGCAAACCGAAGCATGCCGGCATGTATAGTCAGGCAAAGGAACAACACAAAGAGCCGGGCACCCAGTTTGGCCATGCAAACAGGTGCCATTATTAGGAACATGAAGACTGTCTTTTTTTTGTCCCTCCCCAAGTATGGTGTTGCTTCCTAATAAGCTGCACCGAGCAGGAATCCTGCGACCTCCACCCTGAGAAAGAAAGAGAGAAAAGAGAGACAGCAGTTAACATTGATCCAGGAACAAATTAGATGATTGTTGTACATGAAAACAGAGATGATTTCAATCAAGCTTAATGAGCTCATTTATACTTAACATATTTTACTGTGGTTTTGTCAGCCCCTTTAATAGAAAGAAATACCAAGATTACAACACAGGGACATATTCCTATTGTTGCTTCTGAGCAGAAGCATGTCGCGCCAAGAAACAAGACTGAGTTTTTCTTTTCACCAGTCAATAATTGTACCATCAGGGGGTTGTGCACACATGGGTGGACCTGCATGGATTCTCAGCCTCTCAACACATTCTGCCTTCAATTCAAAGCTAAACAATATATATACGCACAGGCAAATATTATGCCAAACGTATAGATAGAGGAACTATGAAAGATAAATTCTTAACCTTATAATCAAAGCCCGTCTAAAGAAAATGCACAAATAATAAGTTTTAAAATAACCATAAATGATTAACAAGAAATTAGGAAGCTTTAAAGTTATTACGTATGACTGTAAGCTACACAGAGATGGCCATGTGGCAAATTTAATAAGAGTTATACAAAGATATTATCTGCAGCCAAATCAGGAGGTATTGGTACCTCATTAACAGGTTGTGCAGGGGGAATTTACATAAGCTGCACTGAGGCCGTGATTGGTGTCCTGATTTGTTGTTGCTGATTAAATGAGCGATATCACAACAGTGAAGCGCGGAATTGATTGCTGGGATTTGGAAACTGGCAAATTGCAACACTATCGGTGACAACTTGAGCCCATCACCGAGTTCAATAGCCAGCGTCTTTGGTTTGCATCGTTCAGGCCCACGCGGCAGCCAAGAGCAGCCCAGCACGAGTATTGATTCTCCCACAAATCCGAGGTGATCTGCCAGAGCGAGTCACCTCTTATAGAGATTACAGGATTCCCAGGAGTGTAAGTCAAACAGCGCGATAATTAACCAAATAAATGACAAACTCTGCTGGGAGTCAAATTTAGTAAATGCACATCAGCAAACATGGCGCTGAATGTGCTTCTGCAAAGGCCGCCGGAGTCACCTCAAAATTTTATGAGTGTCGTGAATCAGCGTTTCAATACATAAACATAAGCAAACACTCCGAGAGCCGTGGTGCCGAAGCAGATCAGGGATCATTTAAGGGAAAAATAAGCACTGCATGTCATTTGTCAGTCTGAATGTTTGTGCAGGATTACGTTTAATCTTGGTGGAGATTGGGGCCGTTACTGTGGGGGCATGTTAATGTATAAAGAGGGTCTCAGGGTCTCATGTTTTCTTTTTATTCTTAAAACTGAAGAAGTTGCAAAGGTAATTTGTCTTATTTCTAATTAAAATGATTGAGAATTAATCACAGAAAGCTTTAACCCTGGTTTTCTACCATGTTTAAAACTTTGAATGTGAAACTGCTTTTAGCCACTAGAATTATTGCATTCTTAAAGCTACATTTCATGTGCAAAATTTTGAATTAAAGAAGAAAAATTGGTAAAGGTCACATCTGTGAAGCTCTGAACATCAAAGAGAGAAAAAAAAACACTTAATCGTAAGTTGTTTCAAATCAAAATGCATCAAACTTTTATTTAACCAGGATTAAAAAAAACTCCTTTAAGGAAACACTTGGTGCTACTACTGCTAAATTTAAATATTTATGAAAGTAACAACAGATCGCCATTAGAGGTAGCAGTATTATGACTGCAATAATATATTTTCAGAGGTAGGACTATTATATGTTGCTTTTTTGTTTCAAATAAAATCAGTTGTACTCTTTTTTTATATATCTACTTTGACTCAAAATATTTTACTATGACAATCTCACAGAGCTCCCTGCATTATTAAAACTAATTTTACGCATCAGAAATTAAAAAATAGCTGTCATAGGATAGAAGCAGGTATTTTCAAACTCACCTCTTTCAGTCACTTATCAACAATGCATTTGTTTTTCCTCTAAAATAAAATGCCATTACATTTTAGGGTGTTATTTTTGGTGTCGGTTTTCTGTACTTGCTTCGGTTTTACACAAAAAGATACAGAAGTTGGTCACCAACATCTGCGTTGCATCGCAACCCACTAATCCCTTTTCATGCCTACTTCCACTCCAGTCCCCTCGACGCAGCAGAGTGGAGTCAGTGCTCTTTAAAGTGGAACCTGAAGAGTGAAATAAAAAATTTAAAAAGCGGAGATTGTTACTTTGCGCAGTTTGATATTGACTCGGTTTATGAGCAGAAAGGCAGATGTATGCAGTTTTCTGCTGTAAATGTTCATAGGGGGCATTTGTTTGTGCGTGTGTGTGTGTGTGTGTGTGTGTATGTGTGTGTGTGTGTGTATGGGAGCGGCAGTCGGGGTAGTGCTAAAGAATGGATGACTTTTGAATCCCAAGAGCTTCGGCTGCGAGTCTCTTGAACACTAGAGTATTTGGGTCAGCCCTTTAAAAACAAGATAGATGTGGTGTGAGATTGAAGAGGCGCAGAGAGCCAGAGGGATTAAAAGAGCATATTGAGCTGTGATTCTCTGGATTAAGCAGGTGCTACATGGAATAACAACCACATATTTTGAGCTTTTTTTTCTTTCTTTCGGGGTCTTGTGCTTGCTCTTTTTTTTCTTCAAGCTCAAAAGAATGCCAAAAAAATTACAGCTCTTTGTGTTTGTGAATACCTAAAGAGACCTTTTTGTTTGTCTGTCCACGGACGATCAAATTGAAAGCATTAACCCACATGTGGAGCGCGATCTGTGCCGGCAAGTAAAGTCGGGATGTGGGGTAATTGTTGCGCTAGACAGCCGGTCGCCTCAGGCCGAGTACTGGACACCCGACTACACCCGATCCAATACTGGAACTGGATCAATTTGCATAAAAAACAGACAAGGACAGAGAGAGAGGGAGAGAGAGCGTGACTGAAAGCAGCTTTTAGCTGGACCACTGAATCCCCTCTCCTCACTAAGACTCTAATAGTGGCATAGAACAGGGGAAATCTGGAAAACTGGGTTTTAAATAGCTAAAGAGCCTGACGTATCATAAAATCCACTTCACTTATGGGAAAAGAAAAAAAAAAAAAAACCCAGACAACTCCACAGCTTATCTTCCACGACATGACCGTGCACTAGATTTTAGATTTAGGTGTTTGACGTGGGGAATGGATGATGCAAAAAATGATGGGCAGAGTGACGACTGGGATGAAGGAAGAGATCACAAAGAAAGAAGCGGAAAGAGAAAATTGGTACTTTAGCTTAATCACAGAAGTTGTAGGATTGTATTTGTGGTAGATGAAATCTGTTGTAATAATATCGGATTGTTTATGTTTGTCAAATGGGCCTGTTACGTATCTTTTAGCGAGTATAATATGGAACATTTAAAGGAACATTTTAAAAAAAAGACCAGAGTATTTTTACTTTGTTCTGCAGCTTGTAAGCTAAATCTTGAAAGTAAACAAGCAAAATGTAGGAACGTCATCACTCCTTACAGTAGCTGCATTTTGCCCATTATCCACTAGTGTCAAAAAACTAGTGTCTCTATTTTCTATTAAATAAGAAACAGTTAAAATCATGGAAACGTTTAATGGCGCAATAAGTCATTAAACATGTTGTGACATCATCCTCCTCCCACTTCCTGTCATCTTCTTCATCTTAGTGCAAAACATTTGATCAAAAACGTGATATTTTTCTGAATTCCCATGTTTCTGTGAAGCCAATTTATTTTCCGACTTTCAATGAATGAATAGAAACTACCAGCTAATGTCTTGAAAAAGTATTCATCGCTTTTGAGCTTCACTTTACACCTCAACCCCACGTGTAAAGTATTTTATCTGGATTTTATGAGATACAGCAGATGCCTGTAATTTGCCACTGTGTCCTGAAACTATTGGATGCGTCTCTGCTACAACACACCTGAATCAAATGAATGGTTACTGACCAAACTAGGCGACAAGCAAACGAGGCAATTGCAGAGCAGTAGTACTGGAGGACTGCAGTTGCAGTGACAGATCAACACAAAGTAGCACAACACATAGTTTTAAAAAAAAAGATTTTACAAGATAAAAATGCAAAAGGCGTGTTTGTGTTGAACCTCTTTTAAGCTCTGATTCGGCTACATGCAATCCAGAGCCTGAAGTAGTTCTCCAACTAGTAAAAGGCCTTTCAGTGAAGAGGTTTGATAAAGAACAGTATCGCATAATCAGCAAGTCAGAGGTAAACACTTAACATGTCAGGCTAGAGAAGAACATTTATTAGAGAGGAAGAAAAGAGACCCGGGGGTAACTGAAGGAGCTGAAGAGAGAGAATCTGATCAGATAAGTTTCTGTGTGACAGAAAACTGACACTGAAAATCACCCTGAACGTACCGGCATCTACACAGGGAAACAAACTGTGAAGTAGCTTTCATTAAAAAATAAATAAAAAAATAAAGACAGGGAAGCTGGTTAGTGTTCAGATAGATAGAGATAAATAAAGCTCAACGATTTGGACGACCCCAAACACACAGTCAGATCTACTATGGATTGGTTTAGAAAATGTTTATGTTTGAATGATCTAGTAAAACGTTCTGACCTAAATATAATGGAAAATCTGTCACAAGACGTTCACAGACGTTCTCCCTCCAAACAGAGTGAGTTGCAGATATTTAGCAAACAAAAACTCAAATATTAGTCTCTACATAAAGCCGGTAGATTAATGCCCCTAAAGCAGCTGTGGGACGTTACATGAACCATTCTCTCAAACGGGAACGATTACAAAATCTGGCTGTACTTCTTAGACTTTTATATTTTCATACAATTTCAAAGAAAATTGTGAAAAACAATATTCTCCGTGCACGTCACAATTATGCACTGCTGTGCATGGGATTTTATTTAGGGGTGTCAAGATACAATTTCACACCCTACTTTTAGGATGTTTATTTGTAAAAAAGTCTTTCAAAACTTTGATTTCCTCCCTTTTAACAATAATGCACTACTTTGTGGTGGTCTGTCACATAAAAACAAATACAAAACAATGAAGTATGTGGATATAATGTGGCAAAATTTGGAATCATACAGCTACTTCTGCAAGAATTTGAAAGAGTTTTGAATAATGCAATATCATAACAGGTCTAGCATGTTTGTCAGCAGTTACTTTGCATTTAAATGTAGCAGCACATTTAAAACGTATTAAGCAACATCTTGTCCTCACTGTCTTATTCAAATGTATATTAAATAACAGGAAGTGACAGATTTTCTTTTCTTTATTCTATTTGTGTACGTCAGCAAACAGACTTGTGACTTCACATTGCTAAATCACTGCTCTTGCTTCAAACACAAATACAAAATCAACTTATTAGTAAAAAAAAACACCAAAAAAACATATATCAGCATCAATTCCATACAAATGAACTTGATCATCAGCACAGAAACTGTTCATGAAAGGTTGGATCAGGAGCCAAGAAATGAGGCTAAAAATAGTCCTGTGCTTTCATTACACAGCTCCTTGTTCGCCACATCGGCAGCACTTTGACACACTCTGGATGTTTACGTCTAATTGCCTTAGAATGCGAAGGGCGTAATTACTCATTTCACTTTCCATATTTACTATAGGAAGGATTTGCCGCTGGTCTCCACGAGGCGAGAGAAACTCCACAGTCGTCTGCCGAGAGCCCAACAACATTCACACTCGAGGGATCCACCTTTTAGAGGCCTGTGTGTTTGTTGGTGGCTCCGCAGCTCACAGGACCCTAAAGCTACTTGATGTATAGCTTTACGGCGTTGTGTCGTGTTTCACTCCTACAGCACCATAATACGTTCTGCTGAGCCACCAGTCCAACTCCTCGCTCTCTCTGCCGCTGCTTCCCTCTAAACTCCTTCAGCTCACCGTTCCCGCTTCAGGATAGATGGATTGCAGCTAAATCCTTTCGGCATTAACATGAGGGTGGCATCCTGCTTGCGGCAATATGCTCCGGCGCTGTGACCAAAGCTGGGACCGGATCTATCGTGTGTCGGCGGGACTTTTTTTGGCGGGGGAGATTGAGTGTTTGCGACGCGCTGAATGCTGGCCTTGATCGATGGTATAATCCAGTGAGTTTCTCGAGGGTGTTACAAGGGAGTTGGTTATCTTAGCTGAACTGGATCTGACCTCAGGTTCATCAATAAAAGTCCCATTTAGAAAGTTTTTTCTGCAATGCAACAAACACTTTGTGGTCACGGTGACATAAATAAGCAATTTTATTTATTCCTCTCAGTATCGTGTGTCATAATTTGAATTTATGGTGCTTTGCACTTCACCCCAATACATTGAATTCCCCAGCAAAACCTTAATTGAAATGCAAACATTTTCCTCCATATGTAGAAAGATACACATGAAAAAATTTCTTTGTCATTTAATGAATAGTGGGGTTGGTGTGAGAATAAACCGTTGGTGAATTATTGAGAAAAAATGTATCTCCAACAATTTGGCACACAATAGAATAATACAATAAATATAAATTTTGACATTTCTTATGCAAATTAGATGAATCAGTCAGAATTCAAAATAATTCTGACCACTAGGTGGTGCCAAAGTCCTTCTGATAAGATCATTTGGTGGGATAAAAACGCATCAACTAGCAGCAAAGTGGACCTCGCCTATTTGCAGCTCAGATCTGCAGATTCATCACTTATTTTTCTATGGAACATGACTCTAAACGATCAAAAAGTAATTTGAGTTTTCAAAGACTTAAATCAACTGAAACTGATCCATGCAGCTCAAAACTTGATAGATATCAGAAATTCAAAACTGTTGGATGACCTCTAATAACAAAAGTTGTAATTTTAGGAAAATGCCTCACTTTCTTACTTTACTGTTTATAAGATATTGAGTCGTCTGTCTTTATATGGAAGAGAATAGCTGAAAAATTAAAGCTTTTCAAATGCTTCACCTTGTTGCTCTTTTGAAATGTTTTCATAATAAGTATGTTTGAGCTCTGCAAATTCTTCCTGACCTTTCTTCACAATATTCCTACAGGACGGGTCGTCTAAAGAAGCCAAACAACCTTTTCAAATGTCCATATCATTAGCTGCTCCACAGCTGATCAGAAGAAATACATAAGTTTAATATTCGGGCAGAAGTGTCTGGTATTTTTTACACTTTGAGGCACAAAGCGCAAAGAGATGCTTTTACTTTCTAGGAGGCAAATGTCACGGTTTTTGCCCCACAATCAAAATGAGCAGACATGGTGTGGGGCAGAATTATTGTTCCTATTAATACAGCTGCTGCCTTTCCAAAAACAACATTTAATAATTGTAAGACTAAAATATGGGGTAATCTTCAAAAATCAAAACAAAATAAATAAAAAAAAACAGGTAACACTTTATTTGAAGGGGGATGAATAAGACTGTCATGACACTTTCATAAACATGATCATTACTGTTTAAACTTTACCTTTAATAACATAAAGTTAACTAATTTTTAAAGTGCAATCAGTAATACTTTTAGAACAAATTTACATCAGTAATGATTTCTTGGTTAATATCAAGTTGTCATAACAAAAACATTTGAATAATGTCAACTTTGTATTGAAAGTGTCATAATTTACTGAACACTTTATGACAACAGTCATAAACATTAATGAAAGCTTATTCATGTTCATGACAGTGTCATGTCAGTCATATTCACCCCTCCAAATAAAGTGTTACCAAAATACAACACATTGTTACATTTTTATTGAACTTATCCTCCTGATATTGTGCAACTTGAACAAAAAATCAATCAATCAAATTTTATTTGTATAGCACACTTCAGCAGCAAGATATTTCAAAGTGCTTTACACAATTTAAAATAAAAATGAAAACAGAAATAGAGATTTTGAAAAAGATTAGAAGATAGAAACATTATTAAAAGTAAAAATTAAAAGTAAAAACATTTTAAAACATCTCAAACCTCGACATCATACAAGGATTCTCAAACCTCAGAGTTTTTGTATCTTACAAGGATTCAAGGCATTTCAAAGTGCTTTACACAATTTAAAATTAAAATAAAAACAGAAAGAGACAGAGTTTGAAAAAGATTTAAAAAGATAAAAACATTCAGAGATTAGATAATTAAAAATAAAAATAAAGAGAGAAAGAGACAGAGTTTGAAAAAGATTTAAAAAGATAAAAACATTATTAAAAGTAAAAATAAAAACATTCAGCTTATCCATAAGCAACTCTAAACAGCATGGTTTTAATTTTAGATTTAAACACAGTGTTTCAGCTGTTTTACAGTTTTCTGGAAGTTTGTTCCAAATTCATGGTGCATAGAAACTGAAGGCTGCTTCTCCTCGTTTTGTTCTGGTTCTGGGGATGCAGAGCAGACCAGAACCAGAAGATCTGAAAAAACCCAAAAAACTCAAAAATGTGGAAAAAACTTCAAATACATTTTTATTGTTATCGCTCAGTGTCCGTATTCCTCTCTCTCAAACACACAAAATAAATAAAAACATTTATTAAAATTCCAAATAGTAAATACACAGCGTGAGAAAATAATCCTCAAAGACAATATTGATTTTTTTTGTTATCTAAACCACCAGTGTTCTCCACAACTATAGAAGCTAAAAATTTTGGTCAAATACATTTTCCTGACGTATTTCTGAAATCTAAATGTAAAAAATTTAGATTTCTTCAAGAGTTTTTATTTAAGGAACCATGATGTCCTACTTCTGTGTTCCTCTTCAAAATGGGAAAGACAAGGATAAATCTAAGAAGTGCGGGTGTTCTCCTTTATCATTTAAAAACTGGCTTTAAAGAAAACAGCTGGTTGCTTAAATCTAAATATTTAACTTTAGAGCAAAAGATTTGAAACAGAACTAATGACAGAACAACAGTAAGTTGTTTTAGTAAATTTTCTCTGAACAGTGGTGGCATTGTGCTTCTCTGCTAGATGAAACAAAAAAAGACAAAATCTCACAAATACAGAAAATGTTTCAGCATGAAGTCATGCTGCTGCAATAAAAAAAATGCATTTTAAGGCTTTTTACACATCATTAACAGGAGGAGTAATAAGTGTGGAGGGCTCTCTCTGCATGTATTTCCCCACTTTTGGCTGCAGTTGAGATTCAGTTTCTTGCCACCGCAAGCGAAATTTGGTCCGACCACAGGTAGAAATAAGCAAGTCAGACATCTGCCACTTTGGAGCCTGATACAGTGGGACACCAGAACGAGGCTGGCAGAGCAGACGGTAAATAAAGCTCAGAGGATGTCGAGCTGCACTGTGGTCACACTCAAGGCTTCACGGGCCTCTATCTCAGTGTTTTTCAACTACTGTACCGCGGCATCGTCAGGTGTGCCGTGGAAATTATCCAATTTCATCTGCCGTATTTTCCGGACTATAAGCCGCTACTTTTTCCCTACACTTTGAACATGCGGCTTTTCTGTGAATTTTTCTTCAACCACCAGGGGGCTCCTTAGCAGGAGGTGAATCATTGGAAGTCAAAATTGGAAATCAAAGAACACGCCAATTTTAATTTAGAACAAGCACATGCTAGGAGCCATGCTAGCAGCTGGCCCGATGAAGAAATGTTTTCAAACTCATATGATGCAGCTTCTAAGTTGAGGAGTATCGATCTGACACTACACGAGGGAAATGTAGCCGCTGGATGTACACTCTGTGAGAACAAAACCGGATTTGGAGCCCGAGAACTGCATCCTTAATATATATCCAGCAGTTATTAGGACGCAGCCCTCTGCTGGGTCTTTATGGGAAACCGAGAGCAGCAGAGATGCCAGCGGCCTGTAGCCAGGTGCGACTGATATAAGTTTCCGGGGGATAGGGAAGGGAGAGATTTATAGTATGGCGCGCTCATAGTCCGGAAAATACGGTAATTGGTCTTAAAAGATGTTTTGAAAACGAATGAATTGTCTACTAATGTAGTAGTGACTAGCGGCGTAATCATGTCATTTTCTTACCACTAGATGGCAGTAGGTACAGAGCATTTTACATTAAAACAAAGAATTAGCGTCAAACACACGACAGTGTTGTGGCACTGTTCATGTGTATTTTTGAAGTGGACATGTTAAGTGCAATTTGAAATAAGAAATGTAAAATATGATACAAATAAATGTTTATTTGATTCCTATTCAAGACACTTTGATAAGAATGACTATATATGTAATATAGGCGGCTACAGAGTATCTTTGTTTACATTTTTGGTTGGTGGTGTGCCTCGTAATTTTTTTCAACTAAAACAATGTACCTTAACTCAAAAAGGTTGAAAAACACTGCTCTAGATTAACCAGCTCTGGTTTCAATGTTGTCCCAACACTACATAGAGAACATGATTTAATCTCAGGGAGAGCTAGCTTCTGGATTTTATGAAAATGTACTTCATGGTTTTAAATGGTGCCTATAAAAGGCAAATTTATCTCCCCCCTCCTTTAAGTCAAAGAGTCAGCCTGTGGTTGTCACGCTTCAGCAACAACTTTGATTGGATTTTTTCCCCCTTCTTTTATTTGTAAGAGACACTGACACTGAGAGGGAGGTTGGTTAGCTTAATTGCTTAGATTTGAATTCAACCCTGACGAGTCGCGATATAAATGCGAGGCTGTGGGAGGGCCGGTCACACAACGAGGCCCTTCCTTCAGGGCGAAAATGGATCTGAGAAAAACAAATGGAAGGCATCTTCCTAAACCTTTAGTGTTAAATTGTGAATGTCTGTCATGTGTAAAGAAGTGAGCTTGTAAACAAAAAATAACACCCTCAGGTATTACAGAAACATATAAATATCATATGAGGTAAACAATAGAAATTATGACAGCATTTAGGTTTTGTCCTGGTTCTGGTCAACGTTGTTACTCCGATGCACACAGGTACCAATAATTCTTTTTCTGTGCCAAAGGAACTTGTAACAGTGGTTGTAGGAAAACAGCAGTAGTGAATGGAAACGGCTAAAAGTCTCACATAGTCAACTAGAACCTCTCTCATGAGGGTTTAACGTATTTTATTAGTAAAGAAGGTGTTGAAATATTATATGATGATATTCTTAAGACATCAGCTGTCATGCCTTACAGTCTAGAAGTCAGCATATAGCTAACAGAATGTTTGATTGGTTTGGTGGTTTAAAAGAAAGTCAAACTTCTGATTCACTATTGCTAGTTCATTTGGCTCAGACACTGAATAAAAACAGAGTCGCTACTGCAGGTAATTATCGTGCATAACTTGGAGGGAACCATTTAGAGAGCTGAATTGTTGACTTGCTAATATGATTCATGGAAATCAGCAGATGCTTTTGAATCTACAGAAGGGAAAAGAGGAGAAAATCCTAGAGTAAAACACATTAGCCAACATGGGAAACTTTATGCTCACAAACTGACTTTTGACCAATCGGTTATCACAATGAGACATGAGCTATGTTGTGTCCTTGAAGAAAATAATTCAATTGTTTTGTAATTCCAGGGCAAAATGCATCGGAACAAAGAGATTTTTGTAGGAAAATGTGAGGAGAAATCTGCCACCTTTCACATCTCTCAAATATTATTATATAGGAACAACGAGGCTCTTTGTCGAAGGTTTGAACTAACCCAAATGGAGAGTAAAATTCTGATTAAATGGAACGCATTATAAATATAATGAACAGCTTCATTGAAACCACAGAGAGCAAGTCGTGAAGCAAGTGACCAGTAAATGGAAGAATCCAACATTAAACAATGAAAGGGGGCAGGATGGAAAACGACAAAGAAACCAGACGAGGTGATCAGATGAAATGTGGTGCAAGTGAGGCAAAAGGAGAGAGAGGGACAGAAATCAACTCAAAGGAAGCAAAACTACAACTGGAAGAAACTTCAAACCAAGGGAATCGACTGACACTAGAAACAGAACACCATAACAAACTAAAGACTGTCCTGACAACAACAAACACATGAACTGAATGTAACAAAACACCAAACATAAATTTAACAGTAAGAAAAACACACATAAAAAAGCCTGAACCCAAGTAAGGCGGTTCTCACTGCTAAGCATCTACTTGACCTATTCCCATTAGAAATATATGTTTCTTTTTGTTTTAGGAAAACCAAAGCCGTAGCTGCACCTCACTGGCCTTTAGATTATAATTCTCCAGAAAAAAAAGCAATTGAAGGTAAATAAAAGTGTTTTTATCTCGCGTGTAGGCAACACATGGACAACAATCTAGTGATGTGGAGATGAATTCAAAGGAATGAAAATCCTCTGTGTTGCTGAGGTCTATCTACTTTATTGTACAGTAACTGAACTTTTGTCAGGATATCAAATTAAAGTGAAAACAGAAAGTGTGTTCCACACAATACGATGAATATAAAGAAGAAAAAAACACGCGCACACACATTGGTGGCATATGACGCACACCAAAGTCACCCCACAATTAGTTCCAGTGATTACAACCCACACCAGCAGTGTGTGGCCCTCAAACGCAGCTCCATGACTGGATGCATTCCAGTGCATCACTTCCTGATAATGTCACTTCAGTAATTCTATGATTTATGTCCTCCTTTTGTCCCAACATGAGATCAATCTCTTTCATGTGCTGTTAGGACGACGTCTTCATGTTGCGTCCTGGTTCAACTGATGCCTCGGCGTCTCTAAGACGTGGATTAGCTTTGCTCTCCTAGTTCCAGTTCAAATGTTAAGCTCTCAGCGTCCCACAAACCAACAGCCTCTGAACATCACACGCAGCCGGGACGTCTGGGGACCGACACTCGGTCTGCAGGGGGTTTAAAAAAAGGAAGTTTCACTTCGGAGACATTTATTCTTGTCCTTGCTCCCCTGTTTGCATATGCCATCCACATGCTGTGGGACTTGTGGGAACAATAAAGCAGCTGACTAAGACTCGAGCTTCAGAATCATGTGAAAGTTTATTTTATTTTACTTTTTTTTTCTTTGCCTATTCCATCAGCTGACATAAACAGAATTTTTTCTACTCTGCATCTGCGTTTCAAAATGTTTTCATCTTTTTTTTGCTTTGCAGCCACTTCCCTCTGTGTCTTTGAGCAGCTTTTGTTGAGCTTCGTGATAGAAAGTGAAAACGCACAGCGGCAATTCCTGGGACTGACAGAAGGAATAAATGCTGGCAAAATGCCATCCAGTTAAAATCCACTTTGGCTAATAATGTATTTCTCAAAGGAAATTACAACAGCAATGCAACACAGAAAATCACTTATATAAAGTAATTTCTGGTTGAATTGCTTTCCAGTTGTCTTTAAGATACAGCAAATTGCCGGGTTGGAGAGCGGCTTAAGTAACATTTTGTCATGTTACCATCATCAAGTCTAATGTATTTTGTTGGAATTTCACCAACCCAACACAATGCAAAATTGTTAGATGGAAGAAAAATTATGAAAAGGGGGAAGCAGTAGGGGTGCACATAGGGTGATTGACAGCGCTAACACCCACCTCCTGTCTGTGTGGTTGTTTTTAGTTAGCACTGGGAGCTCTGGGAGAAGGCAGAGGAGCTAGATTTTTTCCACAGATTATCTGTCTCATCACAAAATGGTCACCTTTTCAACAAATATGTAAAAAATAAAATATTTTTTATAAAAGCTACCTACTGCAGGTTTAATTTTACAGTTGTTGAATGTTGACTGTGAAAACCTTGAAGGGGTATAAACACTTTTGCAAAAAATAGGGACATCATGAAGTCATGTGAGTTATTTATTTTGAGAAATAGATCCAAACTTCAAGATCCCATCATGCAGCGCACACTTCTCAGGACAAGTGGAGTTCTCATGTGTGAGGCATCGGATGTGGGAGAGATCCGGTCTTAAGACGCTGAGTGGAGAGTTTCTTCACTGATCAGATTTTCTGATCAAAACTCCTACAATATAATCATTCTCACTGTCGCCATGTCATATTTAGAGAAACTTGGCATGCGAGGATTAGATCATCCCTCATTTAGGATGACTCAAACGATGCAGAGCTACACACTTACTGAAGTTCAGAGTTTAATAGCACATTAAAATCAAAGAACTGAGGTGTCCCGGTGCAAAGCCGGTCTAAAAAGAAGAAAAAACATCAAGTCGTTCTGTTCTTCCAATATGTGCAAGCTTTTAGAGAGACCTTTAGTGATCTTTGGCCCCCTGCCCGCAAAAAGAAAAGCAAGGGGATAATCGTGCTTTACGGCTCACTATTTAACTGTTGGTAAGTGTTAGTTTGTGTTTAACGGCTTCATTTAGGTTGGATTTTAATTGCCGCCACAAATCAGGAACGAGTGACAGTGCAAGGTGTTGCTCCGGTTCCGGTGGCGTTCTGTTCTCATCCATGTCGGCGATTATTTACAGCTTTTCATTGAATTATATGGCCGTGAGGATGATGAAAACCTTTAGGTCAGCATTCTGCGCAAGTGATTTAAATTTGTCTGAACAGCTCAGATGCTTTACAAAATCTAACCTGACATATCCTAATAAGTAACCTAATGTAAGTAGCAAGAAGTAAAAATAAGTAACCTAATTAGGTTAGAAACTAATAAATGAACACCGAGTCAGATTAGATTCACAGAAAGAAATTATCCCTCCATTTAAGAATGCTAATCCAATGTTTAAACATTTGACAAAGAAAGAAATATTAAATTATTTTTGCTTCAACAGTCACACATTGGAAAACTCACAACTAAAAATGAGTATTAATGACGCACCAATCAATCAGCCAGGTTTCAAACACTTTGATTGGCTGCGAGTCGTTCAGTAGGTTGAATTGTGGAAGGATCATCTTCCTTTACAGTTGGGCGCTGTTGGCTTAAAAAACGACAGAGGTATTCGCATGTTTCCTGGGACGTATCGGAGTCCGACTGCTTTTGGATTCAGGACAACATGGTGCTGCGACAGCTGTCCTGCACTTTCACAGATTGGTGCAAAAAGTAACCGAGCAGTGAAAGCGGAGATGCAAAGAAAGACAAAAAATACATTTTTTAAAGAAAAGCACCAAAATAATGGTGCAAAAAGTTGATTTAGAGATTGAAAATAATCAGACTAACGCATTTGATACAATATGACTGATATTAAGTCTGAATGAAGAGACTATTATTTATTAAAAATATTGTACTGATGACATGTCACATATGCAGATATGATGTATTGTAAGATATGTAAAAAGCCCAATATGCCTGTCAAACTTTAGGAATCTTCTTCAGCTGTACTGGCATCAAAAGTCTGAGTTGGGCCACGATGCATTACGTCACATCTGTATTAAATCGAGTGATTCTAGTTTTTCCTCTTTTTCAGTTTTGCACATTTCTGTTTCTTAGGAACCAAAAATAAAAAGAACAATCCTCATACTCACTTTTTGAAGTGGGGTTGACAGGGAAGGAGATGATGCCACACCATCTGCACTATTCTTCCCAACACAACTCCTTCAAAGTCTGCAAACACCGCCGTCCTCCCAGGCTCCTGCTCACACAGTCCGTGAACTCCAGGAAACCGAGGCGGATGGCGGCGTGTAGGAGTGCACTCGCTCTCTCTCTCTCTCCGTTTTATAGGAGCTGCTCTTTCTAGTTCAGCTTTTGGGACTCTGATGTAGATTAGTTGTCGCTTCTGATTTGGGATCGGATCCCTGCGGGGAGAGAGAGAAAGACGGAAACATCATAAAGGATCGCTTGTGCATATCGGCGTCAATCAAGTGTCACCATTTCTGATGAAACCGTAACCGGATTACGACACTGTGCCGGTCTCAGGTCGTTGCCGTACGTCGCATTCAGTCTATTTTCATTGCTCTGTCATCCAGTCTTGGTTGGAAATGATTATTGTAATTAAATCAGATGTGCATTTGTAATTAATGGGATTCAGTTTAACAGGAAAGAGGCTTAAACTCAAATTGTTTGATTCTCAAATCATTCAGATTGAGTGATTCTTAGAGGAATTGTTCAGAGATTTTGAAGTGAAGTTTTTGTTAAAATGCTAGAAGCAGTTGGGAACGTTCAAACTACTAATCCATGGGGATGGAACCAACGCTGCCTTTTACAGCCTTCAATCTCAAAAACATCACAGCGGTTTACACTAACAGATTTAATCTGATATAAAAGTAAAGCAGCATACAAAGTAAATGCTGATTTACAGCTTTAAATTTATGTCAGACATTTACAGAGTTTAAAGGTTCTCAGTATGTCTCACGCTGAAAGATGATTGGTGGAGTTTTGCCTCCCACATCAGTTTTCAGTGTAATTACCAAACATAATCCATGTTCAGTGCAAACATTGTGGCATTTCAAAGTAGGACTGCGTGATAAATCCAATTTATTGCTTAATCAAATTCTTTGACTTTTGAAGATTTTGTTTTTTCAAAGTTTTTTTTTTTTACTTATGTACTCCTTGGGTTTCTTGTGTTGAGAGATGTCAGCACGCCCAGGGCGGCCATCTTGTTTGACAAGTGAGTTTTACAGCTTCTCTTCATTTGTGCTTTGAATTCAGGCCAAATAGACCCAGGCCAAGTTGATTTTTTCTTTTTAAATCATGAGAATAAAGTTATAATGTTACAAGGTTATAGTCAAACAACAATCAAGTTCAAATAATATCAGAATAAAGCTGTAATAATGCCAGAAGAAAGTCAGAATATTAGGAGAATGAGGTATTTTTGAAAACTCCACACAAAAAATCCCCCAAAAAATAAAAATGAAGAATCTTGAGCATCTTGAAAAGGTTATATTTTAGTGTCAATTATACAAATATGGAAATACGTCACCTTTTAACACATCAGCGTCAAATTATCAACAGTAGCAAAACTTTTCAAACATTTTAGCAAAATGAGTATTTTGAAGAAAGAACCATGGACTGAGCTGATCGTGTCAGATCCTGGTAACTACAGAAGCTTTTTCTCATTAAAAACAACTCATCCTAGATTATTCAAGATGTCCTTTAATCTGCTAATATTATGACTACATTATCTTAAGTAAACACTTAAAACAGAAATATCGCAGCCTGACCCTGATGCTCTGAATGGATTGATTTAAAAGCCACATTTTGAAAATATTTTCTGTGAGAAGTGAGAAAAAAAATCAATTAAAATCAGAATTGGTATGAAAAAAAAAAAAAAAAAAAAAAAAAAAAAAAAAAAATCAGACTTTTTTTTTTCTTAAGCTAAAATAGCATTTGCATAAACTACTATGAAGACCGCTCTAACAAGCTGTTAGCATTATCCTCTCACTAATCTGGATTCAAACTAAGCCAAGACACAGAGTTGTCCAATGCAGGTGATGAGTTACAGTCTGGCCTTTTAACAGAGCCTCACGTTAAAACTACTGAACTATCAGGTTTAGCAACGTCGAGGCAATTTAGGTCGGTTTTCACAAACCCTCCAACAAAGCTGATTAAAAATGAACAATATGTAGCACCTGGAGTTTATAAATGACAAAATTACCTTTTTTTTCCCTTAGAAAAGCACCCCTGAACGCCGCTGCCTGACTGTCTCTGACTGTCAGTCTCCAAACTGACGTTGTCATGGCACGAGACAGCAGGCCATCTTCCTGTCAGTCACAAAGAGGAACTCCACTTGTCTCATCAGATCATATGATTTAAGCTAAAAAGAAAAAACTAAACAAAAAAACCCAGAAGTAATGCCTTCCCTTTCTTCCTCATAAATTCACCATCAAACAATTGATTTTATGTCTTTTACACCTGAGTTTGCCTGCTACGAAGTGAACATGTTAAGGTTTTGACAAATGTTCTTTAGCAGGAAACCCTGAAGGAGTGCAGTTAAGGGAGACATTATTGAGAAACACAGCAGACTGGTTGCTTTTGATCAGTTTGATAACACTTCACGACTAATAGCAATGATTTACTGCACAGGCGGCTCAATGACGTAGAATCTGATGATAACCGCTAAAGAACAAAAGGTTAGCAATTTTACCAATTCCCATCCTCATTGGGATTCACCATTGAACGGCTGAGCGGAAACTCAGAAACCGGACTATCTTCTGATCAGTGAATGCCCCATGCCGAGCTTTACCAGGTCGTGATGACAACTCTTCAGTGCAGATGCTACTGCCGAATACAGCAAACCCAAACTCAGCTGTTTCAGTATCAGAGGGGCGTTTAAAATCAAGTCGGATTAAAGAAACTATTCTCTACATCATGCCAAAAAAATGTGTGAGGTTCTTTCTGGCTGTATGGAGAGCGTGAGAGGCAAAGCAGATAACAGGAAGGCTTAAAGGGAGTGAGGTGGGGAAAGCATTTTGTGTTTTCCAAGTCATTTTATAGCACAATCAAATAACTATGTTACCTCCAGCTGGTCTGAAAATGCTCTATACATAAAAAATAACATAAAAAACTGTATCTGACGCCTGTCTCTTTCAGAACCTTCTCCTTTGGCAAGTGACACAACATGCCATCCACAACCATTCTAAGGAGTGTTGTAGTTCATATGATGAGCTCACAAAACTCACAATTCCTCCAACTGTTAGCTAGTTGTGCTAATATGAGAGGTGAAAGTCATTTTATGCGTTTAAAACTCTAAATCCCTATTGTGCAGCTCCATCACATTTCCTCCTGGTGTAAATAAATAATGAGTCCTTATGGCAGGATGGCTAGACAAAATATTTTAAGTGCTGTTCTTGCAAAACTCGGCTTTGTTCCGAGCCTGTTAATTTGTCTTTTGAAGACAGTCGGGATCAATTTTCTGTGCAAAATCAATTTACACGTGGAAATAAAAATATTTTACAACACGATGACAAAAAAAGAAGAATGCTGAATGAAGTGAGGTGATTTAGAGATTGTTTTTGCAAGTTTCCAGCCCAACAGCTACAACCTGAGCACTGATATACAGTATGATACCATTAGAGCACAGAGGAGTAGAGTACAAATCATATCAGATATTGGTGCAACTTAATACCAGAAATGCCTCAAAAAATACAACTTAGAAAAAAAAGCACCAAGTGTTGGAAGCTCAGACTTATTAAAGGATTTTAGCTGGCATATCAAATATGTCTTTCCTTGTTAACAGCTGCAGGGGGATTCAGAGTCCCTTCAGACCTGAGAGGCCAGGATGAATCTTAAAGTATTTCTGCGTTTAAATGTGAGTCAGGAGATGAGTGGTATTTTTTTTGGGGGGGAAGTGTCTCACGTATTTGTGTGCAGATTCACTGTCAGCTGCAGGTGAAATGGAAACCTTTGGGTGGTCTGACTCCACCTGCTTTACACATCAAGCTCCAGCTCAGTCAGAATGGGTGGAAATGTTTTTTTTTTTTAAGTCTTACAACACATTCTCAGTTTGATTTAGGTATGGACTTTGACTGGACTGCAGCAGCCCATAAATATGCTTCGATATGAACAATTCCGTTTTAGCTCTGGTTGTATGTTTAGGGCCGCTGGAAGGGGAACATCTAACAAAATACCATCATTGCTCTGTATTTATCCAATTCATTCATCCATGTTTCGCTAAAGTCTGTCTGGCCTCCCTGTAAATATTTACAAAGAAAAGACCCTGTTTTGACATGGGAAGGTGTGCATTGTTACTTTTTGTTCTCATCTGACCAGAGCAGGTTTTGTTTCTGTTTTTTTTTTTTTTTTTTGCCAAGATGGCTCCTATTCTTTCACAATTGCTCTCTTCTTTCTAATCTTCCAAGACATGAAATTTTGTTAGTGAATGACTAAAAGAAAAAGATTCTCCAACCTAAACATGAGCACGTGGATTATGAAAATAAAGAGAATGTCCAAAGTAAAGGGAGCTAAAAAAACGTACACCACACTTTTCAGCAAATTTTTTTTTTTGAGTGACAAAAATGTACATGTCACAATTATGCCACTCCTTGATGTCGGCCTGTCATGTAAAATTACAACAATATTCCTTAATATCTGAGGTTGGAAAGTGTGGAAAAGTCTGAGGAAGCACTGCAGCCCCTTACTTCTGTGTTACTGTCGCACGTCCCGCCGCTGACACCAACATGCAGGCCTTCCCGATGTCCTATTTAAACCACATGCCGTGTTTGTTTCATGTCTCCGCAACTGTGTCACGCCCACCCAGGGAGCCGCGCCGCTCGGTCGGAAAACCTTTGAAGCAGATGAATACTTCACACAGATGTTAGGTGCAAATGAAAAACCTGCGTTCAGTGTTAGAAATGTATTTTTTAAAAAAAGAAATGCTGTCACTGAAGCCGGAGCTTCCAGATCCCTGCCTTCTGGGCAGAGCGCGTTTCGGCTGTGATTTAAGGCCAGTACATCATCGGTTATATGGATGAGCTGTGATTAAACAGTTTTCAGCGCCCGTGTGGCGGTGCGCCGAGTTGAGTCAAGCTCGCACACAGAGGGGGCGAAGCTTTATTTGTGAGGAGCTCATATCCATCTTGCGCCGGGCGTGATCTGTAAGGACAACAACTGCTTGATTTACCACGGCAACATGGGAATCTGTCGCAATTCACAGGAACAGACGGTCGCAGCAGAGGCCTCCAATCAGAGCGAACGGCGAGGTTCAGTTTATTCACCTAATTTCTCTCCGCAGGATTCTCTGATTGAATAAGAAGTTTATTTAAAACCGTCACAGCGAGAGATTTGAAGTCAGCAACATTGTGATTAACGGAAACGGCTGACACCTTCCCCCCTCCAAGGACGTCTGACATGTCCAGACTATCTGGCCTCGTCCCCACATCCCATAATTCCTCCCATCATCGCGATGAAATTTAACTGACCTTTAGATACCCAGCTCTGACACGCAGGTTGGGTTGCGTATCGTCAATTTTCGAGTTGATATCTCCAATTGGACGCCTGCCAAACACCTCCCCGACTGACCTTGACAAGACCGAACCGCTTGTTCTCCCCCTCAGAAATCCTGCCCCCTTAACAAGAGCCGTCAATCACGGCGACGCGGGCGCACTTCCTCCCTACCCCGAGCAGCGCTCAGGTTGATCTCAGACAACCAGCTGCTTCTGCTGCTATTGCAGATCTGCTGTGCATGAAATCTGCTGACTCAGGTCCACAAATACTCTTTGTCTCCCATCTGGACTGCCGCAACTCCGATGTGGCTGAGCAACCTGAAATAACTGCAACACAACAGCTGAGATCAGCTTAAACGCGCAACTATTTTACATGTTTTCAAGCTGGGTGTTTAAAGGGCAATTCGATTTGCTGGGAATTTTGATTTAAAATTATAGAATTGCATTTTTTTTATTACTGCATTTGATTTTGGCTACATAAATTAATGAAACAAAGTGAATAGAATATACTTTATTCATCCCACAGGTGAAATTGCTTATTTGTTGACAAGCTACTCCCTCCAATGTGTAAAATATAGACATAAATATAATCATTAGCAATGTAAAATGTATCTAAAAAATTTAAAAAGTAATGTAAATATGATCTAAATTTAAAATAAGTATGTACATGGAAATATGTCAACATATAAACAAATCTATAGACTTAAAGACACTCAGAGTTTGAGGTTGTATAATCTGATGGCTAAGTGAATGACTTCCTGTGGCTCAGCCCAATAATCTCAAAAGTTTGAAAGAAAACTCAAATACAATCGCTCTTTCAGTAAGTAATTCTCAAGCACAGCTTCTTTTTAACCACAAAAGGCCATTCAGAGGCAAAGGTTTCCTAAAATGGAGTCATTATTACCATGTATGACTGACATGGTGGGTGTAACAGCAGAGCGAAAGTGCTAATTCTTTTAAACAAGAAAATTAATTGGTTTCTTTAGAAAAATGCTCCCATAAAAGTTTAAATCAATGTGTTACTAGTTACTGGCACGAAAAAAAAGGATGGCGAGTTTTCTGAGGAAAACTAAGTTATATCCTTTGTCAAATAATTTATTTTTCCTGAGTGTCTGAGCCACATAAATGAGAAGATGTATACACTATAATCCAACTATTTTATTTCAAATCCCCTAGCACGTTTAGCTTGAATCGGGTTTTTAGAGCCAAACAACTTGGAGTATGATTGACGGTTACTTTTACTTTATGCACTGGAACCTCCAGTGGTAAATCCTGGTGCTTCCATTCACTTCCACTGTTTTAGACAATCACTGTATGTCTGGCAGATGGAAAAGAAAGTCGCCTGTTACTGTAACTTGGAGAAACACTGGTTAGAACAACAGCACCTTAAAAAAAACAAACTCAGCTTTGCCTTTTCTAAGTCACAATATTTGTCCCAATGCACCTCTACTGTTGATTACTGTCACATTTATTTTAACTGTAGCAAAGCGGTAGTACAAACTTTAAAAAAAGGTGTAGAGGTGTTTATAGATTTCTTCTCAATCTGGCATTTCCATATTTTCAACTTTTTCTCAGTTGTGGAGAAATAAATAACATTCTGGCAGACAAGTGCGAATAAATTAATCCAGCAGCTCATCTTTTTCTTACGAACAGTTAGCGCATAGCCAGAGGTGCATGTTTAGCTTAGCATATGGATGCTAGGTGCAGGTAAAAACAGCTAGCTTTGCTCGCTCTCAGACTAAGCGTTCAAATATTTGACGTGAAGGTAAAACATGACCTTTAGATCAATAGGAAGAGGCTTTTGGGTCAAAGAACATGGTTTAAAACATATTTAAATCTCACTGATCATTCCTTACTGCTTGCCATACAGACAAACAGTAACATGTATGCACTGGCTCTGTTTACTGAACATCATTCAGCTGATGTACCTCGACATGAAAACCCTTATTTCCTGCCGTATTAAGCCACACTGACGCTTTAAATCAGAGCAACACATGCGCCACACAATTCTGCACAATAATAGTGGGACAAAAATTAAGCATATAATTCAACATTCGACTCGCTTTTGGAAGCTCGGATGAGAAGTTAATGAAAGTGTTCAGAGTAAAGAACCCAATTAATGCAGGAGCTCATGTCACACACTGGAAACTTACATCCTGTCATATAGGAGCCAAAATTATCCAGAGTGCCTGGAAATGTTTGTTGTTGGTTTTTTTGTTATAATTTATAGGGACTTTTTGTGCTAGCCCACTTAAAGATGCACATAACTGTGAAGCAAAAGGAAACTTTTCAAAATGTTTTTGCATAAGAAAATCTCAAAATGTGATAATAACTTAACCATCCAAGCAAGGACAACTACACCTGAACTGATTGTTCTCAGTGAGTAATGTCTCTTACTCAAGCCTTTATACCACTACAAAATCAGTAATAAAAGTATTACATTATTATCTTATTCAGAAGATAAGGTCCGGGAGCCAAACGTGGCCAGCCGTAGATTTTTATGTGGCCCTCCAGACTCCAGTTTTTCAAAAAAATCTGCAAAACTCACTCAAAGTTCACACAAAATCTACAGATTCCCACTAATTTTTTTCACACTTTTACTGCAAATTTGTCTCAAAATTGGTCAGAAACATTGAGTTTAAGTGATTGCTGCCTCGGCCTTCCTTGATGTCAACTTACATGATTACGTGAAAACACATCTAGCACAATCTTGATTCATTAGCACAAATATAATAAACATTCCTTAAAGATATTTTGAAATTAGCACCACAAAATCTATGATTTTGACTGCAAAAAAATAATCACAAAATCCTAGTTGGACTAATCAGTGTGAAAAGCTGTTCAATATTATTTAATTTTAAGAAGCAGTTACTGAATCCTGAAACAAACAGTTATTTATTGGTATTTTTAGCAATGTAATGTGTTTTTATCAATAGATTCTGGCACAACCGGCCCTTTAAGAACAACCAGTTATATGATATGACTGAAAATGAGAATGAGTTCAACACCCCTGACCCTTGACCCAGAGGTACAAACAGTTTTATACTCTGGTTGTATTTCAGTCACGTCCTCATTGTACCGTCCACGTGGACAAATGACTCAAACGAGCAGAACCAAGGTGCAGAACCTAAAGCTGAAGTGATCGACACACACACACACACACACACACACACACACACACACACACACACACACACACACACACACACAACAAAACCCGCGATGTGATCAGACTCTCAACGCAGCCGCACATTGCGCGTATTCACTGGCAGGCAGGTGGTGGAGAGCCGCCCGGCCGGGGGCGACAAAGACGAGACAAAACGCGCCGTGGCAAACAGTCGGCTCGGACCTTGAAGTTGTCCCCACTCTGTCTCTGCCGGTCGTTTCCTGCTCGAGTCTCTCACTGACATCTGAGAGCCAGTTCTGGCTTTCCTTGTTAACCAAGGCCAGCCTCAGACCTAATAAGAAAGCTTTTACACGCTTAATTAGGAGACACTGTAATGCGGTGTGTAATGCTCAATTTACTCTATATGATTCTCCTTCTTGTCCTCTTTAATTTCATTCTGAATCAATCCATCAAACTCCTTTTTTTCCTCCCCATTAAGCAGACTTTTTTTTAACCCCACATTAAAAGCCCACAACGACGGTCCAGTTTACTCGTATCGACTCCATTTTGAGCCCTTCTAATAGCACCACTGCCCTCTCTTTTCCTCTCGCTTCTTTTAAAGTGTCAGCCTCGTCTTTGTCAAAGCGAGGCGGAGGATGTAGCAGAAATGGAGTAAAGACGTATATAGCTGGAATAAAACGATAAAACAACAGGCTACAGCTTTCGCCAAGACGCGTAACAAGTAAGGCTGGCGGCAACGAGGACTCGCCGGTGGAGCCTAATGTAAACATGGAGGGAATATAGAGTGGAGAGGGAAAACAGAAGCTGTGAAAATAGAGTCTGGTACGGGCAAGTGGATGAGTAAACAGACCGATCCCACTTTTGAGAGCACGAAGGAAACTGGAGGCAGAGGAGAGGAAGACGCAGAGAGAGAGAGAGAGATAGAGATGGAGAGAGAGAGAGAGATAGAGATAGAGATAGAGATAGAGATAGAGAGATAGAGATAGAGATAGAGAGAGAGAGAGAGAGAGTAGGCACTCGGGAGAGGTTAGCAGACGGAGGCTGCCGGTTTAAATGTGCGCACGCTTGGACGTTAATTAAAAGTTATCCACGGATGAATTTCACCGCAATGAATTGTTTCCCCTCACCGTAAGAAACCTGCGCGCCTCCCGAAGGGCCGGAGCCGGTCACTAAATCCGCCATGCATGTTTTTCATGCTCTCTGCCTTTTGACAGTAATGAGCCGAGCCGGCATGATTGGCCGTTCGGCAGCTGATTAGAAGCCGTTTCCCTCTAATACGTGGATTAACTTTGACATTTTCGCAGAGATTCTTTGAAGTGTAGCAACATTTGGTGAATGTCATTTTATTGTCAGTATTTATTTCGGTCAGACATTCTGCCATGGCTTGGTCCTAAAAGCCTTCTTGAGGTAGCAGCAGCCAGCATTTAACTCTTTATTTTTCCCCCAACATCATGTCTATATTTCAGTCATTTCTAAACATCTTGTACAGACTTTAGAGTCGCACATATGGCTCTTTAAAGTAGTCCAAGCGGAAGCACAGTGCGTCTCTATGAATCCAATTAAAATCATGAAACGATTACGATTCTAGATAACTCGGCACATTGTCTTCACAACTCTACTCACAATGCCTATGTTCACTCCGCCACAATTTTCTGTGAACGTGCGTTTACGCAAGACGATTACACTGCGATGATACCTTACCACTCTCTTTGTCGCAATCCTATAAACGTTGGAGGTTTCTGAGCCTCCACCGACAGTTTCAGCCCAGCTGAAAAAACATGATTAATATTTACAGGGAGAAATGGCTTTCTTGACTCCGTGAGCAGATTAGTTTGCAGGCAAGTGAACAGACAAGTTTCGAAAAGTCATGCAAGCAGCACTTCAGGCAC
The DNA here is from genome assembly GCA_033032245.1 of Poecilia picta. Classification (NCBI taxonomy): domain Eukaryota; kingdom Metazoa; phylum Chordata; class Actinopteri; order Cyprinodontiformes; family Poeciliidae; genus Poecilia; species Poecilia picta. Next base: position 13,949,826 of record CM065366.1, on the reverse strand, counting down.
TTCAGCACTAAAACATGCAGGCATCCTGCATGTTTTAGTTCTCTCCCTGGTGGTAGTAACAACCTGTTTGGTATGTTAATGTTCTTCTTAGGCCTCTTATGAGCCATCATTTTAACCAGGTGTGTTAAACCAGAGAAATAACTAAAACATGCAGGATTGCCGGCCCTCAAGAACCGACTTTGGGCAACGCTGCTCTAATGAGAGCAGCCACTTTGCTAACAGAGCAGCAGCTAATGTTGCCAGTGACCAGGGGGGACGATGGGCTAGTTGCCTATGAATGAAGCTGACACGGTCAGTCCTGCCTTATACGTATTCCTGACCACCAATCTTTAAGTCATGAACATGCTGCCACTTCGGCCACCATCTTTCCCCCGAGCTCCAAGGAACGCTGAACGACTGCATTTTTTTTTGTCCACTCAAAACTCCTCGTGATCAAACACGATAGCATGTGACGGTACAACGCCGTCATGTTCCTGATCCGGAATGAAGAATTGTTAAAGGCATTCCTTGGTTCCTCCAAGTCATGTGCATGTTCGGTCTTACTGTTCCTGTGGTTTGAACTGTCACTATTGACAGACATACAGACAGTAATGATAGCTGAGGCCTCATGCAGAGTGGGGCGCTACGCTGCTGCTCGGTTGGTGCAAAGCGTTAGCCTGTCATAGCTGTAACGTCGACTAAAACAGTTGGCTGTTTTTTTTATTTTTCCTCTTTACTTACACTGTAATGAAATGAAATGTGCACAAAAAAAGACAGTTTGCAAAGAATGACTGATGGTATTATAATGATCAATCGCTGAAAATTTTGTAAAATTGCTGTTCACAACTTCAGGGGGAAAAGTAAAACTAAGATATTATTTTAGCTTTATAAATATATATATATACTGTATATATACATTAAAAATGACCTGGTAACTTCAATCAAGGTAAATTGCTTGTTTATCAAAACTCTTACATAGATTGTTTTTTTCTACTTTCCTGATTGTAAAGAATCAAAATAATCCAGTCTTGAAGTAGCAAATCAAAGGGCTATAGCTTATGTCTAATTTTATCAGTACTGTGCAGGTGAAAGATACTCTCTCATAGAAACCTGCTTAATGTTGGATTTAAATGACATTAGCTGATTAAAGATGACACCAAGCATCTGGTATGTTATTAGTGTACAGCACAGAAATATGACTGAAATAAATACCATCTACCAGAAGGAGGTTCAAAGAGTTATTTTTAGTTTGATGAGGGATTAGAATCAATCATATTTCATAGCTGGCCAAATTTGGGATGAGAAAGAAAATAGCAGGATGAAAAATGAATACACTTAAATTAAAATTTGAGCAGCTACATGATGCATCGAATTAAAACTACAAAGAAGAATAAACTGATATGAAAGAGTGCATGGCTACAAAACAGAAGCTATTGTAATATTTAAGTGTTATTTTTAGCTGTAGAAGTTGAAGTACTAGTTGAAGAAGCAGAAATATTGGCGTATTTTTTAGGACATGCTGTATATTTTGTTCTGTAAATTCTGCAGGTTTTCAAATCACTCAAATTTAGATTCAAAGTGGAGACAGCAGCAAAAACAATGAATTGTTATGAGTTTATGTCTGTACATTTTCTATTTTGACCTATTGTCTCTTAAAATAAAACAGTTATAATTAACGAAGTCTACGAGTTGTTCCAGTTACGTTGTGTCGCACATCACGTTGAATCACATGTTGAATCAAATCACGTCTGAATTATTCTGTCATGATTTCTAGCTGCTTCATGTGGATTTTCAAAATACCTGGTGGCTAGCAGCGCATCAGTTGACACCATCAAGCCTGCAGGCTGATGCAGATGCACGTCCCTCAAAAGGCTTCAAAACAAGCATCCACAACCATTAACCTTTTCGCTTTGATGATTTTAAAGCACAAACTTTGAATTTGTTCGGCTTTTCACTTCTCACAAAATATGTTTCAGATTAAGATGGAATTATAAACATATGTAATCTCTGCAGTAATTAGATGACCAATTGTTGTGAAGGGTTTTAATTTGGGAGTGTCAGAAGAAAGTTAAGGGAACAAAATATTAGATATTGTTGGTGGTTAATTTGAAAACCACCAACAATTTTACTTCCACTTCAGAAATATGTTACTTTTGTGTTTCTCTTTTCCATAAAATCATAAAATGTACTAAAGTTTGTCATGATAGGGGAAAACATACAAGGAAAACATAATTAAGACGGAAAACAGCGAGTCAACAAAAGTGATGATACTGCTGCTCCGAGCCTGATGAGTGTGTGTATCCAAAAGATTTACTCTACTTTTTCTTTTCTTAGCGTTTTCCACGTTGCGTCTACCAGGTGCAGCTGCTGGAACGAGCAGCAAGTTTTAACAATTTAGTTTATAGTAGCATAAAGCAATGTAATTTGTTGGGTAATATTTAAAGAATAACTTCTCACACTGATTGGTTTACACAAATAGCATTCCCAGAGGCAGCATCTTAACAAACTGAAATGACATTTGCAGGTTCATTAGCATATTGTTTTATGTGCTCCAGCAGCCATAAACGACACAAGTGGCACACGGTTCGCCCAGGCAGGTTTGAGCGACTGTTCATCATCAGAAGGCGTTGGACGTGTTATCACATGTTACATAGGAACAGATCATCGCCAACACTCTCATACAACGCAAAGTGAAAGAAATATGTTCATTTTTTTTCACATTTTATCAGTACAAAACAATATTATGTGTTATTAGGATTTCATGTAGAAAAGAGTAATTTTTAAGAACAGAAATCTAAAAAGTGTGGCGTGCATTTGTTTTTTTGTTTTTTTACCCCTCTTCAGTCAATATTTTTTAAACTTACAGATTTAAAAGTCTCACATCTCTTCTAGCTGTTACTTTTTGACCGTTCTTTGCTAAATAGCTAATGCTCAGTTAGATTTCATGAACACTATTAGTGGTTTCAAGTATGGACTTTTGACTAGGCCATTCTAGGTTTCATCTAAACCATTCCACTGTAACTCTGGTTGTATGTTTAGCATACTGTTCCTGTTGGATGGTGAACCTTCCAGGTTGATACTTTTGCAACCTCTAACTAGTTTTTCTTTTTTTTTGTTAAGCTTCCCTGTACTTAGATAACTCCACTGTATCAACTTTGAGTGAAAGCCCACCCTCTCTCCCACAGCATGATGCTGCTGCTGTGTTTCACTGCAAGGGTGTGGAGCTTTAGCTAGCAAGGATATGTTGTTTTTCACCACACATGGGACAAGAAAATTAATATTTTGTCTGATTCGACCAGAGCAACTTCCTTCGCTCGTGTGTTCAGGCGGGATCTACGCACAGATCTCACCTGACCAGTGGGTCTCTGCCGACACAAGGGGCCTCCTGGCTGCTTCTCTGATTGATGCGCTCTGCACCTGGCTTGTCAGTTTAAGTAGCAACGTCTTTGTAGGTTTCAGGTTGTGTCATACATTTTCAGATAACGGATTTAACCGTTGAGGCATTCAAAGCTTTTTATAGCCTAACCCTCATTTAAACTCCTCCACATTAGGGCTGCAGCTAACAATTAGTCTAGTAATCAATTAGTCTATTGATTATTCTGATTAACTAATCGGATTTTAAAAAGGGCATATTTGGCAAATTTTTAATTCAACCACCAAATCATTCATCTTCTCACTACTAGAAAAAAATAAAAAGATGCAAATTAACAATTACTTTTTTTCAAGTAGGAAAATAAATAACAGCATTCCTTCAGTAAATTTGAGCCATTTGTTGGTACTATGTTTGGGCTAAAACACATTAGCAAAGGTGGTTTTATTTTTAAATGAATATATTTATATAGTTTTGGTTTAAATACTGATCTGAGTAAGTTTTTAGTCAACAGATGTCAATTTTTTGAGTCTGTGTACTGCAATTAAGGATTAATCATTACTAAATTAAATGACGACTCTGTAATCGATTCATCACGATTAATCCGATTGATCGTTCCAGTCCCGTTTCACATCGTGGTGTTTGACCGCTGTTTGTATTATGCTCTTCGTGACGCCGTTTGCTCACTAATATACGTACCAATTTGGTCACAGTTGCCTACAACATAAAATCTTAAGAAAGGGACGGGCTGGAGGTAAGGGAGAAAAAGTCTGGCTATGAACGAGGAAAAGGAAATTTAGATTTAAAGTAATAGACACATTACAAATCATTAAATTAAACTGAAACCTCACATTTTTCCCCCTCAAAGCAAAAATTGGAGACACGAACCAACAATAAGCATGCAGTATAATTCCCTTCATCCAACAGAGTGAAATCCCCCAGCTGATTATTAAATGAGCATTCATTTCAGGGCTTTTGCTGCAGGGGATGGATTTCCAGAGAAGTGTTCTTCCCCCCCTAACAACCTTTCAACATGCATTTGTCTCAGACGCAGGCTGTAATCATATCGCATTCACGGCGATACATTTCCTTCCTGCGAGAGGCCGAGCCGCGCAAAAACGCGAGACGCTCCAGCCTCTCGGCAATCAGGAATTCACATGTACCTCGCCGCGGGAGGCATTACGAGACGGGCAGGGAGCAGGACGTGACGTGGAGTGGGAGACAAATTGCAGCGTTGCAGGCCGAGATGGTTCACAGCCTCAGCTGAGTCTGATGAATTCGCCTGCTGAGCTCCACTAATCACTGCAGCCTGTCACAGACACGCCCACCTTCCCCAGGAGAGCCGACAATCACGCTCCAGATCTCACGGCAGCCGCTGGTAGACCCCGCGCAATGCACGCTTGAGGACACACCCAATACGGTGCCCCTCCACAAATCCACAACGAGGTGTGGAACGGATCGCGGTCGCATCTTTCCTCCTCCTTCTCCTCCTCTGCCTGGCAACAGAAAAGAAATATTTTTTTCTGCTTACTGTGTGTTTTTTACGACAACCCTGCAGCCATAAATCACTCACCACGTCGTTAATATTTAATATCTGACTCTTAATTGTTTCTCCTTTTCTTCCCCAGCATAGACACCAAAGCACCGAGCGCCGTTCATTTGTAAGCTGGATCAGTGTAATTGATGCAACGACTGGAAACAAACAGGCAATTTAAGTGCTGGACACCTCACTGCCTCCCATTGCTCTTTCCCCTCCTCTCTTACCCCTTTGTCCTTTCACAGACACACACACACACACACACCACACACAACACAACACACACACACACACCACACAACAACACACCACACGACACAACACAGACACACACACACACACACACACACACACACACACACACCACCACACACCACACACACACACACACAACACACACACACACACACACACACACACACACACACACACACACACACACACACACACACACACACACACACACACCACACGTTTGCAGGTACTTCGTGGACCACCTCACAATTGAAAAAAGATGGAATAAGTGACAAGGTCAGCGTTGCTGGTAAAAAAAAAAATAATAAACAAAACAAAAAAAACATGTGAGATGGAAAGGAAATTAGGCTGGATACGAGTAACGAGGGCATGAAGAAAACAAAAACTAATCTGGCGAATGACTTGCGACTGGACGGTCTGTTTAATGGTAAATTTGCAGCTCGGACCGAAAGAAACAGATCCCATTATCGCTAACGGAACTACTTTTTTCATCCGTTTCAGTTTAGCGACATCGACCGCTCGCTCCTGTTCATTTTCATCCTTGGTAACCTGCAGCCTCCATGAGCTTTAATTCACCGAGCCATTTCCCCTTTTAAAATGATGAGACCTGTAAGGCATCGCAGCATGTGACGTCACGCGACGAGTGTCTGAACCTTTTACAAATGTGAACAAAACTGTTGATATTCAGCTGATGTGACTCCCCCCTTCCCCCTCCCCACACACACACACACACACAAATTTCACAATCATGGGGTTTCCAACAAATAAAGACAATTAAATTCAAATGTAGAAATCGTGCTGGCTGTGTTTGTGTTCAACACCGTTAATCTCAAACCCTTAAATAAAATCCAGTTAAACCAATTTAAGTTAAGTAATTAAGTACCAATAGTTCATATCTTGGTAAAATTGTAGCTCAAATTAAGGCCATAAAAACTCCATGTAATAAAAAAGAAAAAAAACTTTTTGACTTGTATGCCAAACACTATGCATAGTAACAAACACAAGACCCTGAACACAACATCCCTAATGTGAATCACGGTGGTGGAGGCATCATGCAGTGGGAAAGCTTTTATAACAAAACGGGGTTCTACAGATGATTGACTCGGGCTGAACATCAATACATGTCAATTGCATCGTCCCTCCATTTCACCCACTACTTCAAGGTGGTATTTCATCTAAACTCAAAATAAATTAAAGTATATTAAGATTTGTAACTCAAACATGAGAAAATGTCTAAGGAGTGAGATTCCTTTTTTTACACAACATAACTGTGTTTCCAGATGAGAGACAATTTCGACTTCCTGTTTTTTTGCACAACCCCGTCTCTGATAAACTCCAAAGCAAACTGTCTAACGGGGGAGATGCAATAAAACGCACATTGAGGCGGCCATGGGAGCAGCGCAGTAATCAAACCGTGTCCAAAGATTGGCTCCGGGGAAATTTTTCAATCACTAACAAGATATTTTCCTCTCACTTTTCAGTAGCAGTCAGAAAAAATTACCGCAACTGTCTTCGACAGTCATCTCATTGCCCACTCCTTCAATTACTTCACCACTGACAAAATTACACCCTGCATATTTTATCATCCAAAAAAGAAGGGGAAAAAAAAGAAACAGGATAACGTCAACTCCATTTAAAAAGTCCTACGCTGCGGCGCCTGTAAACATTTTTGATGCGAACATTTTTCAATTTATGCACGAGTGTGATTGGTCTGCAAAGGCAGCGCTGCTTGTCATGTTGCCACCCAACGTGCACACACTCCCGCTCAGTCACTTGTTGTTGAAAAATTGATTTGATTCCAGCTGGTGTTGTGATCCTTTGTCTGTACAGTTCACCCTGTGTACACATCCAACCTTGATAACCTGATATTTATCAGTAATCTATATGTTATAATGTTCACCTGCTGATGGAGTAATGCATATGGATGCATTAATCTGATTCCTCTCGTCCTCTGAGCAGCAGTTAGAGACAGTCAAGGCCGTCTGAATGTTGAAGCTTCCAGTTGTGGATGCTAAATAGTTAATAATAAATGAATGAAGTCTAATTATTTAATTGGCCTCCATTTTGACATATTCAATAAGTTGTTATGATGCCTGCATAAAAGGACACAGCGAGCCTTGGAGGACATCATCTGCTCTGGATCCCCAGAACCAGAACTCAATTTGGAGAAGCAGCAGTCAGTTTCCGTTTAATGTGGAACAAATGCCCAGAAAACCATTTAACAAAATGTAATGTTTTATGGTTGGTAACTGTGATGTTTTTATTGTGTAAATCACAGTCAAACGTCTTATTGCTGAAACGCGCTATACAAATAAACCTGGACTGTTTCTTCTTCAGTCTCTATTGCAGGAGAAATCCTACAATAATCTATTCCGGAACCAATTATTTATACTGTAGATTTAATTTTTAGAAAAGATAAGATTTCTATCCACTTACATACTGATGACCCTTCAGCTGAAGGATACACCTGTAACTTTGTGCATGTGTAATTTTTGTACAAGACAAATTGAATAAAAAGTGCAACTAAAATAAATCAACTGCCATCTGATGTCAAACGAGACCCATTTGTGAAAAGAGGCTAAAAAATTTAAACGTTTGCACCGGCATCTCATTAGTACCATTTGCTTAGCAAATGAAGATTTACAAGCATGTGCAGCTGAGCGGATTCCCAATTCATTGAAGTATGATCAATCAAAATAAAACAAAGATTGTTCCAGAAGGATACAATTCTGCTTTACAAGGAAATAATGCCACCTGCAGCTACGGAGTTGGTCACTGACAGAAAAATCACATGCACCACAAACATCGCTCATTTCTGCAAAGTGCAATGTGCCACAGGCTTCAATGTCAGAACTCGGTCAGCCGCAGCCTGAATCAAACATTTGCTCTGACACTTCAGAGAGGTTTGTGTTTGTGCCATGGAGGATGCTGGCCTCCAAGAATATCATTATATTTTGGGGAAAAGGAGTGAGAATGGTGTGTAGGGTGTTCCCCAGAAAACTTACTAAGGGCAGTCATCCAGCCGGTGGCCATGTTTATGAGTTACTTTTTTTTTTTTACAGTTGACAGGAAATTTGAAAATATCACTTGACAGTTATACATTATTGGAAGACTGGAAGATTAATAATTGAACACCAAATAAACAATGCTTAGCCTGGTAGGGGCTCAACTAAAGCCTGGTGGCCCGCCAGGCTTATGTGGGACACCCTGGTGTGAATAGTGTGAATCGCACCCTTTTATCATGGCTCTGTTAACAGTGATCACATGATCATCTCCCACTAAACAAAATATAGATACTGCTAGTAGAAATACAACGGTATAACAAGGCCTTAAACGATCAGAGAAAGCTCAGATCATTCTCTTTCTCTCCAACTTTAAGCCATGAGATATTATGCACAATAATATGGTAAGAAAGAAAATTTTCTTTGCTTTCCAAACTGTGATTTTTTTTTTCTTTAAACTTTCGAATACCTTCAAAAGTGCAATCAACCCGAGCCTGGCTGCCATCTTTGACATGGTTTGGCATTGACTCAAAGACTGCCTGCCTGCAGCTAAAAATGAGCCTCTTATGAGTAACAAGCAGGCTGTATAATCTGTTTTAGAACAGGTATGATAACCAGCTCAGACACAAATCCATTTAATTCACGATCCCTCGTATAAACTGGTCTGTTTAACCAGATTCGTCATGAATTATTCTAGCTTTCATATCACACTTTCAGACAGAACCTCGTAGTTAAAATGATTAAATGTGTCAAGTTTTGACATTTCTAATCATAAATCTGAAAGCGCGTTGACCCTCTGCAGCATATCCGAGGCATCGCTGCAGGGTTCAAGAGTTCAGAAGTGCAGCTTCTATTTGTGTATGTCACACTTGTGGTCGCCCACTTGTTGAGAAAATGTTGGAGAATGACTCATTGGGCTTTATTTTACATCTGTGTAGGTATGAACATATGGTTTCTGCCCTAATGAACTCCAGACTTCATATCCATCTTTGTAATAAGGGGTTAGCACACTGAAACTGTAATAACTCTCTGTGTGTATTTCTCCACGGAGCTTTCTTATGACAGTCTGATCTCAGCCTACATTTACTTTCTTAGTCATCTTTGGCTTCTTTTTGATTTTCCATTTATGGAGCAGAAATGCAGGCATCTTGTGCATGAATGGAAGGCATCGTTTTGATTTAGCCACTAACTTGAAGTGTGTTAGCTTGGTTACCGATGGTCTTTAATCGGTTAGCCAGTTTTATGCTTTGTCATGTGTGTTCATATTTTCCGTCTTTCTATTTTTTTTTCTCTCTCTCATTTTTGTCACTTCAATGTTTCACTTCAAGTGTCTGAATTTTCTTGCTTTTCCAACCCTCTCCCACTCACTTCCTGATGTTGCTCATTCTCCCTTGAAAGACTTCACTTCTTGATGGCGGCATTATCACAGCAACCTCTTGACAAACAAACCCCCACTTGCGCAACAAAAGCACGCTTACAGAAACACACACACACACACACACACACACACACCCACACAGCATAGGCTCTCCGCAGTGCCTCTACCTCATTGACCACAGTATATTACTTCATTAGCTATAGAGCAGATTTTACCGTTTTAAGTGAGATTAGCTTTCTTTGTCTCCTCCTGGCCTCCAAAAAGCCCCGTGCCATAAACATTCACTTCAGACGCAGAGCCAATAACCTCAATGTCAAGTAATTTTATGTTTCCTGGCATTTTTCTATCCGCAATTCATTTCTTTATTCCCTGAGAGAGTGCGTGCTGGATGGGCTCCACAACCATCTGACAAATTGTGACTCTGACGCTAAAACTATGGCCTTAAAAAAACAAAACACAATACCAGAAGTCAAAAGCTTCTGTCATAAAGACACTTTCATGAGAACGGTATGACGCAATTACTAAAAAGCTCATGCATAATAAAAAAAAAGCACACTGCTGTGTTTTTGTATATTTAACAACACTATTGAGTAATATATATTAAAAAGAAAAACTGCAATATTAACAATCACAGTGCTTCGGGGCAGTTTCTATAAAGGGCAGCCATTTGTCTTTCTGTACGGAGGCAAGTTAAAAAATTTAAGAGGTAGACCGGCTCCACCAGAACTCCATTTTAAACCTTCCGAGAAATTTTCAGCCCAATTGATCTTTGCAGTTCATTGCATGAAGCAGGGAGCCTGTGCAGGCTCAAAGAGAGGAGGAGGAGGGGGGAATCAGAAACACTACACCTGTCCATCTGGGCGCTGTCTGCGTGGCCCGCTGGTTCGCTGCACTCTGACCGCGCGGCGAGAGGCTGATGTGTCGCTGTAATCTGACCCAGTGATGATGGTACAACAAGCTCTGTTTGTTTCCATATAGTGGTGTTGTGAAATTAATACATTTGCTGCTGGTAAAATATGCGTCGATTTACTTGGTCGCCATTGCATTTTTCACACCTGGCCTCGTCCGAGCTCCGAGACCGGAGAGCATTAATCTGAAAATGTAAACTGTGAACAAACACAAGGCTATGGGAATACGCTTTCATTTTCAGGAGCACAAAATGACTTTCCCATTCAACAAAGAGTGACGTAGATGCCTCTTAACATACAGAAGATACAAGAAGTCCATGGTTTGTGATGAAACAGACAATCTGACCAAGATAAATCATTTTAAAACTTTTTCTACCTTTAGTGGAAAATATATTATACATATTCCAACTGAGAAACAAACAATTCTGTATGCACACCCCTAAACTTATGACTCCTTTTATCATTTTTAGTGTTATACTTTTAGTAAAGTGTACCTGGTCTTTTTTGCTACAGTCTCATAAACTTGTTTCTTGCTCGCCTACCTTTGTTATTTCCTCAACAGGTTAAACGATCTACTCCTCTGTTTGCACTGGAACAAGTAGAATCACACAACTTTATATTGTGGTTTTTTGTTTTGATTTATTGCACGTGCCACAGGAACCCGAGCCCAACCCGACCAACAAGGAAATAAATTTTGCTCGGCCCGGGCCGGGTTCGGGTCAAGCTCGTAAATCGAGACTCTACTGTGCAATCATGAGTTGTGGAAAAGAAATGTCCTCACAATCTGATGCATGTTCTGCAAGGGAGAGCCACTGAATGTCGCCAACTTAAGGTGAGAGATGATGATTTTGCAACTTTTTTATTAAGATTATTTTGCCCCCCAACCGATTTGGATGTTTTTTTTTTTAAATTATTATTAATTCCTCTGAATATATCGCACACTAATTACCGTATTTTTCGAACTATAAGCCGCTACTTTTTTCCCCACGCTTTGAACCATATAGCTTGTAGCCCGGTGCGGCTTTTCTGTGGATTTTTGTTCAACCACCAGGGGGCACTTTAGCAGGAAGCGAATCATTGGAAGCCAAAATTGGAAATCAAAGAAGAAAGTGCTGATTTTCATTTAGAACAAGCACATGCTAGCAGCAGGCATGACGGAGAAATTTCTTCAAACTCATAACGCAGCTTATAAGTTTTACGGGTAATTGGTCTGACAGTACAGGAGGGAAATAGAGCCGCTGCTAGTAAACTCGGCATGAACGAAACCATGGTTCAGCGTTGGAGACACAGAAGTCCGTCCTTAATAAATCCAGTAGGTTTATTAGGACGCAGCCCTCTGCTGGCTCTTTGTGGAAAACCGAGAGAGGCGGAGATACCAGCTGCTTATAGAATGGTGCGCTCCATAGTCTGGAAAATACAGTAATTTATTTTGACAATCTTGTGAAGACTTCCCTTGTATGAGTCTTATTAATCAAACTATTCTGTTAAAATGTCACACTGATACTTCATTACAGCAGTTGATATATACTAATATCCAACGCAACATAATTTTTATCTGTACAGTCATGAAACTGTAACGTATACAGAGGTTTTTTTATATCTTGCCTTGAGATCTTGTTAAAATGCTACAATTAAAATTCCACTTGTATGGAATCGGATAAGAGAATAGGAATAGGTCCTTATATGTAGCCCAGAATAGCAATCAGACCGAGCAGCAGTCATTTAAGCTTAGAGAAGCATTTTGTTCGTGAGCTAAAAGGAGGAGAGAAAAAAAGTGAATGAAAAGAAAGGAAGGTATACTGCTAGCAAAACTAATAGAGTTTGAAATCAAAGCAGGATGTAAATATGTGCAGTTGCCTGAATGATTAGGTTTGATTAGGACATTTTAACACAAATGTTCACATTTCTTTGATGCATTTTCACCCGTCCAGCTTTTCTTTTTCCTCTCTTTTTGGGCCGATTCCATTCAGCTCTCCTTGCAGCTAAAGGGCAGTGCCCTGTCTGTGAGCCAATTCCCAGAGCTTTCTCCGATGGTTTGTGAATTATTCATTCAAACATGATTGACTGCAGGATTGAATTACGGGATTGATTGATCGGTGGGCTCGTAAAATGGGATCCCGATGCCCACTGAAACCTAAGTGTGACTTGAACGACTTGAGTGGAGAGCAGCATCAGCAAAGCTCTCTGGTTATGGTTGACTGTCAAGAGTTACTGGTAGTTTGCAACCAAGAGTCTGTAAAGTTTTGATCCCGGAGGATCTTTATCTCAACATGCCAAACTGAGCAAAAGAAGAAAAAGCCGCTGCATTCAGGAATCATGCTAACACCGACGTCCAGCTATTAGAAACCAAAGAGAAGATGGAAAAACCTGAAAAACAGTCACAATAAAAGCACAAACATGACAAATGCTGACTGGATATTAGAAAAATACTTTTGTCCAATGAGATAAAAACAGCTAACATGTCAATGTGGGCTCTGTTGGGATTTGCTAGGTTGAACGGTAGGCTTTGGTTCTCACTCACTTCTTGTATGAGGATCAGTTGGTACTGAGAAAACCAGTTTAAATTGTGCAGCAAGTCCAATAGTCATGAATGTCCTAATTTGTACAATTCCTACAAATAATATAAATTTTTGCTATTTCAGTAACCCACACATGATTTCATCCTTATTCTCTCCTGCAACATGAGGAACAGTTCACATGCCTATATGTTAATTTATTGCTTAGATTACCTTAAAAGTTGTGATGTCGTCAAGAAAATACATGTTAAAAAAATTAGAAAGCATTAAGCTGTCCTGAATCTGCTGCAGTATTCATGCAACATCCAAACCTTATTAGATAGTAGTATCATTTATGTTTAAAAATAATAAAGACTAAATTCTGACTATCCTTTTACCTCTAGAAATCTGCATTAAATCTTTTACAAGAACATCTTTTCTCTTGGTTTATATTCTGCTACTGGTTATTAGACATACCTTACATCTCTCAACAAATGACACGGAAATAAAAGAACAAATCTTTTTCTCCAGCTATATGCACTCAGCTTCTATCAAAAAGCTATTTTTCAATAGTTTTTTCAGAGTAGTGCAGTATTATAATGTGATAGAGAGTATAAAAACCACTTTCTTCATGGTTTGCAGTAACATACATATCCACTGTTAATGTGGTAACTGCTAGAACGCTGCATGCTGAATTGATGCTAAATGCAAGAACAATATTCAGCCAAATATCCGATTTGTGCAGAAATGTCTTTGAATTGATTCCAGCAGATTATTGTAGCAGTGGTTTCAGTCTCAGGCTCTGGGTTTGATCCTCCACTGTCTTTCCTGTCAAAGCAAAACAAATCTCTGCATTCCTCGGCTTTCAGTAATGTTTCGCTTTATCCCTCAAGGTTCAACTTTCAGCCTCGCTTTTTAAGACTCTTTTTCCTGTTGGTGTTTTTTTTTTGTATATTTCTGTCTTGCATCTCCCTGTGGAACTAGTACAATCCCAGATTAAACAGAAACATTCACTACTTGTTCATATGCGTGTGTCTGTGTACAACCTCTTATGGTTTTATTTTTCTTTTTACACTCCAGCCATGTTCCGCCTAATCCGGTGTCCTGTTATTTCCTGTTTGCAGCTGATGACCTCCAAGCCTCCAATCACTGCAACACTGAGCAATCAGGTTTCCAGGAAACACTAATCAGATCCTAGATATCCCAAACTGCTTTTTCATCCTCCATCATCAAAGAACCCGACCCAATTGTCAATTCCAATTTGGTGCTAAGGGAAGAAAATAAAGCCGACTGCCTTTGGGAGTTTCCTTAAAATGTGGAAATTAAAGAAAGTAGCTTCCAAGGCTCCACTTCTGAAGCCATTTTAAGACTCAGTGAAATAAATATGGTAGTCCAAGTCATGAATACCAAAACTGTGTTTATTCAAAACTACTCTGTGGATCTGATTCCAAGCCCATCAGTGGAAGCGGTTGCAGATTAAGACATTGGTACTCTCCGCCCAGGGTGTAATTCAATTAGGGGTTGGCTCCAGTACTACAGAAAACAAAAAATGACTTTGATGGACCTTCCAAGCAGTTTTAACTGTCTTGTTGCTGAAATGTGCTACACAAATAAACTCGATTGATTCGATCAGCAGTCATTCCTGTTACAGAATGAAAAAAAATACCAAACTGACCTCACTCAAATCCAATAAACAGAAGCTGAACAAAAATTTTAAAAAACTTGAAATCACAAAATGTTTTGTTTCTCTTGGTAAGAAGGTAATTAGTTTTCACTTACTGTATTTCAAATATAAAAACTGAAGTAAGCAACACAAAAAAATGGTTTTTTTTGTCACAAATTAGCAGAGAAAGTAAGATGCTTAAGAATTGCAATGGTGCTTTTTCATCACATATAATAAATAATGAACTTTATCCAAACATTTCAGGAAAATATCTGTTGTTATTGTGGGAACCCATGGTGTGCACGTTTGTTTCTTCTCGTCCAAGTTTGTGAAAAAAACAACAGTAAAGAAAGCTACAGCACAGATTCAACTCCGTAGATTTATATTCAGTTAAGAGCCCCTCTATGCGTGTGTGTGTGTTTCAACTGACATCACAACACACAGTTTGGACTCCTTGTTCTACGGTGGTCCGTACTGTAAATCCTAACACCGCATGCGAGACCAGTAAGATTACCCTCACAGAATGCTACAGAAAAGCCCCTGGGTGCTCAGATTAATGGAAAGCGGCGCACGGCTGAAAGAGACTAAACAAACAGGCAGAGTCTGGACGGCTTTCCTCCTCGCGCTTGCAGAGCAGTTTGTCCATCTGCCAAGATTTTAATATTCAGCGAGCACAAAATTACCATCGCAAGATGCAGCAAGATAACTTCAACATCAGTTGTCTCATCCTGACTAAACATCCTTCAGATTGTTAATTGAAAACATTCGAAAGCATTTTCAGCAGATTAAAATATATTTCAAGATGAAACTATATAACTGGGAATACTTTATACTGTATATGTCATTATTAGTCAGTTTAGTAACAAAATTGTCCCACTGTTTTATGGGAAAGTCACTCTGTGACATATTTCTTCGACTAAAAGATCAAGATTAGTTCGCTACTAAAGGCTTCATACACCTTCAAGACAATATTCATAGACCGCATTTATTTGTTTATTCAAATTGCAAGATAATTGATCACTTAAGTTTTTAAGAAATTAATCTTAAATTTGCTGGATTTCGTCAGTGGAGGTAAAATCACATTAATGGACAAGAAGGAGAAATCATCCATCAACTTTCAGCTTGATCAGCTAAAACTCAATAACACCATAAAATCACCATGGCAACAACACTCTTCCTTGTGGAAGTTGCTACAGCAGGAAGAAGACTGAAAGTTACGAAAGTCTACGAAAAACACACGGACAGCTGTTTTTGATGCGTTAGCCATGCCAACCGTGCTAATTTCTAACATAAGATGAAAAAAATACTAGACTTTTCTGTTGTTGATCACACAAAAGCCAGAGCACAATATTTCAAACATCAGTCTTAAATCCCAGCTCTGTTCTTGCAAAGAATTTGTAATATTGCCAATTGAATGCCTTACAAAAAACAGAGATTAGCAACCAGACAAAAAAATTCTGATCTCATTTCTGTGCGTTAAGAATTTTATTTAGGATTATTTATGAGGTATTTTTCTATTCAAACTTTTTATTTTCAAACTGATGGGTGTCTACTTTCATTTTGTAATAATAGCTTCTAGTTTTCCAGAATGTGACACTAAAAACAGACCCATGGCTAAAACTAGGGAAGACGAGAGAACATGTCATTCAGGTAAGGCATGTTCTTCGACAGCCAGGTCAAATCAGCTCATCCCTAAAATCACCCATATCTACACTCAGACACATTAAACCTGTGACATACCAGGCTGCATGAGGATCCATGTTTATGTCTTATAACCACGCACACTGAGGAAGACATATTTATCCTCACTGTTTCTACAAGTGTGAGGCATCTTGGGGTCGCTCCGTCTCCACAATAATTTATTTTTAAAACACTGGTTCCGATAATTAGAATAAGAAGATCTGGCATCCGCCAACCGAGTTCTCATCTCGACATGTTGTTGCTTTTAATGTCTCATTTTTATGCGTGGCCTCTGTCGCCAGACAGTTTCATTTAGGATTCATTTAGATGCCTTTTTTTTTTTTTTTGTAAATGTGCACCTCGCATGTTTTGGTGACCACAAACGCTCGTGGGTAACAGGGAGAGTAATATGTCCCGCATATGTATCCAAAAAAAAAAAAAAAAAAAAAAACTAGAGAGAGAGAGAGAGTGAATAAAGAAAGAGCATCATTTGGAGACACAGAGCTGCAGCGTGCATGAGTCATTCACGTTCAAATGTATATTTTCCCAAGTCAGTTGGCAAATATATGCGCTTGGGCTGGCACTCCGGCTGTACCCTACTGGCTGCCAGCTGTCACTCAGGAAGACGGAGAGATGGCGGATTGAGAGGGAGAGCGGGGAGAGATAAAGGGGGTGGTGATGATGCGAGGACACGAGCCCCGAGGCTTTCTTCCTCTCTTGTTCCTCATTTGTCTCTGCGATGATAACAAAAAAAAAAAACATGGCAGCTCAAAAGGAGAGAGGTCGACATCAGAAGGCGAAAAGCGCAGAAGAGAAGGAGCGAGGCGAAACGGGAGAGACATGACATTTTTCCAGAGTTGTTAGCAAAGCATGCCGGCGACAACATTGGGATTCCTAATGCATTAGCCCAAATGAGCGAACCTCAGGGTTTCCCTCAGCGATCGCTACGAACGTGATTTTTTTTTAAGCAAACGTCCAATTGCTTTGTTTGCAGAGGGCCGCACGCTTTAGTCGCGGCCTCTTGCAGTATTTATTACAGTTCTCTTCTGACTAATTAGGATGGGCTGGGGGGGGAATAAAAGCTCCCCTGCAGAAAGAGGAACAAGAACTCATTTTAGCCTGAACAAAAAAAAACAGGCATCCTTTTGGGTCCAGGTTCTCTTTTTTTTTCCCCCTCTCTCTCTCCCTCTCCAATTAGGAAGAAACGGGCCCCTGCTTCTCATGCCAGCGATGACAGGCAGGTTTCAAAACGCAATGAAAGAACAAATTCATCACCGCCAGTGAAAGAGGGCGACGTGAGAGGTCTCTCTTCTGTGCCACGCTTGGCAGTGAACACGGAGAGCTTGTAGAGTCAAGCGCCGAAGCAAACTCTGTGTACTGTACCTGTTAGGACGCCACGACAAGCCAACCAGGGCTACTGCAAAACCTAACATCTTCAAGAAAACACAGTTTCCTGCTCCAACGTGACAAATGGAGTGGGCTGGGGGGGGGGGGGGGGGGGGGGGGGGGGGAGTCGTTCGCCTCCAATGGCGCTGGCTGGACGAACAGCACGCCATCCACAATCTGAGAGCTTTATTTGAAAATACATCATACGTCCAACAAGCCGTACATTGTATTTGACAGGAGGAAGCCTGATATTCTGTGCTGCGCTGCACAGAATATCAAGATATGCAACGCACGCGTGTCCGATGTGCGTTGCATATATCGGACACGCACAGGCTAGCAGCTCATGTTCCGCTTTATAGGAAATATAAATATTTTATATATCGAGGTTGCAGCCGATTTATCCCGTATTATTGGTGTGTTTTGGCAGCTGATGTCATGTGCAGACTAATTACACAGAGTGGCTCGAACTAACCTTTAAACCTCAAAGAGATTCATCTGGAGACTTCAAATATGCTGTTGGACTTACAAAATACCAATATCCCATAATAATCATATTTTTTGACATTCTGATCTGTTTTATAATTATGTTTGTTCGTTTTATGTGTATGTCAGAGAGAAATATCAAATAATGAAGGTTTATTTTTTTCAAAATCATCTAAAATCATCTTTTCAAGGAAAATGATGAATATTTGTTATATCAACATTCTGGGAGTTTTATCTTTATTATCTAGACTCGCCCATCAGTAAGGCACTGAGGAATAACTTATGATTGGTTGAGGTCAGTCTCTTCCTGTCAATTTAAATCCAACTAATTTGCTGCTGGCCACGCACCTCAATCAGTCTCAATGTATGTGAAAATAATGATACAGTTGCAATTATACAACTGTACATCTCTGAAAAGCAGAAGCAGAGCCTTCTGCACAGATAGCAGCAAATGGTTTCTGAATGATAAGTCAACAAGAAAACACTTGTCTTTTCTAGCAGCCATTGTACAGAGCTTCCAGTGAAAAAAAACAGCTGACCACAACCTGCTGGAGCTCATTCTACAAAAGAAACTGATATAAATTTGTTCTAAAAGTATTACTGATTGCACTTTAAAAATTAGGTAACTTTATATTATTAAAGGTAAAGTTTAAACAGTCATGATTTATTGGTTAATGTCAAGTTGTCATAAAGACATTTGAATGATGTCAACTTTGTATTTAAAGTGTCATAATTTACCAAATGACACTTTATAACCGTCATAAATATTCATGAAGGCTTATTCATGTTCATGACAGATGTTATGTCATGTTTATGAAAGTGTCATAATAGTCTTATTCACCCCCCTTAAAATAAAGTGTTGCCATAATTTGAGTAATGAACATTACCATCGTTTAATGTACCTCATACATTGTGCAACATTACAAATAAAACTGATGATGCACACTCAGTCTGTTCATAAGAGACTGAATTCTTTGAGACACTGGCTTAGTAGATGATTAAACAGCACTTACTGTATTCTGCTGGATTTATTTGCTTTAATGTCAACAAATGTCAGTCCTTTTGGGCTGGAAAAAGCTTCCTCCGTCTCTTATTTAGTTCAGAGGCTTGGCAATTTTAAAGCAAGCCACCATCAGCTACTTCTGGTTTTTGTAATAACAACTAAAGGTCATAGCATTTTAAATTATTTTTAAAAAACTGATTTTGTTGAAATCGGTCAGACAAGTATTAATCAGTATGAGCGTCACCTTAGACCACAAACTCCAGTTATATTACACATGAAGATTATTAATAAACTGCCAGGGACATAAGTAATATCTCAAATGTTTCAGCATGTACATGCGCAGGTTAAAACTCAGCATTTCTTTCAAGGCTGAGATTGTCAGATTTAAGAAATATGCAGTGATTCGTATACTAGTCTTATGCAGCAGTGTGTTGTATGAGATTTTTATATGCATGTATATATATATGCTTGTGTCTTCGATTTCAGCTAACTTGTTTTTAAAACTGCATTTTTTGGTTATCCGTGTTTTTTCTAATATATTTCCTTCCAATGTGTAGCCTCAGACTGTTACTGAAAGGAAGACGGGATGAATATTAAAACAGTTTCAGTCTCCAAACACAGCAATCTCATGTACGAACAAGAAAATATTGCCAAAGGCCAAAATAAAAAAATAACAGACTCTTTTTGAGACAGACAAATTGCGATTCTACTCCAGCTCAGTTTGCTCTCACAAGTAGCTTTAAGCTATTGATGTCTGTTCCTGCAAGGGGCAATAGTTCCTTCAACATTCAATTGAAGGAACTATTGGATTTACGAGAAGTAAAGTCATATTTTGAAGCGTCGCTGCATTGTAACAGTTTTCACCAACACTCATCTTTAATCTGCCAGGGAACTGGTCCCTATTATCACAGCATACAATTTTCCCAATTTACTTACGACAAGTATTATTAACCATGGTTCAATTTCAGTTAGCTTGTAATCAAGAAATAGCTCTTTATTTAAAAAGCGACATGTCAGTGTTTCAGTATCTCACATGAATGAACTGAGCCATTTCTTTGTTTTAACTTTATACAACCTTAGTGTTTTCAGAACGATAAGTTGCCTTATGGCAAACATTTAATCAAGTTGATTCAGATCATATCACTCATTAATCACATTGTTCTCAAAAGTTATATCTGTCACCTATAAGACAATTTTCAATGGTTGGTTCAGTTGCAGTTCAGTTGCAGACAATGGTTCAGTTGCAGTTAGCTCTAACTATTTATGTAGTAAATAAGTGGTTATAAATCATTTTTAGACAACCATTTAATATTTTAACCACACATTTAATATGCATCTGTAGTAGTAGTTGATTTTTTTCTACCAATTTTCTATCAAACTTAATAAAACTCCATAAAACTAAATGCAGGATGCTAACAGAGTCTATTAGCTTGCTGGAAGCTAAGTGTATTAGCATGTCATCTTTTTGTCAAACTTTACCTCTAAATTAGATTTCAATAACTGTTTAACTATTCTGTAACTTAATCATTTTAAAGATGTTATTGATCTAGTTAATCTACTGTTTCTACAGTAGTAAAGTGTAAGCTAACAAAAAAACGTGAGATATTATCAAAGCAATGCTTCTCCTTTTGCTAATCATTTTAACAGTCCAGCTTCACTTTCTGTACATTTTTAAACATAACATTTAGCTTTCTAATGTACAAATAAAAGAAAAAGCATGACATTACTTTCTAGAACTGGTGTTGGGTCATAACTCTGGTTGAAACCAAGCAGCAACATCTTTCTTTTAATTGTGCTCCTCTTTCCACAGAAGCCTAACTGAGACACATCCCAGCTAACCCCTGGTGTACGGCTAACCGAGCTTGGAAATGGAGGCCTAAATTGAATGATGTGCCACCCCACTCCAATGTCACCATCGATCTTCACAAACAGCTGCCTTGGCCGTTTCAAATGGAGAAAATTGTATCTGCCAACAATATAAGCAACACAGACACCATTTTCCAAATATAAAACACAAAAATAGAGCCAAGCCCATCACTCATTAGAGGGATGGGTAAATTTACATTATATCTACTAATAAGCTAATTATCAGTAGATAAATAACCCACTACTCACACTATTTCTTTCAACTGAAAAAAAAAAATGAGTGAGCTGGGTCAAAGATATTTTTGTTTTACATGTTTATGCCAAAAGTGAAAAATATTTACAACTCCCCGGTGGTTTATAATGCCTCACTACTAAATCATATATGATGTATTTTGCAGTCAGCGTAGCAAGAATCAGCAGCAATTACAAGACAACTGGAAATGTTTTCATCTCCCTTCATGTTTTATTTGCCTTGGAAGCGTTTTGGTTTGAGAAGCATGTGCTGATCCTGTCATTCCCACCCCGCCAGATAAACAGCAACTCGTAAAACTCGGGCTTCTGCCGCGCAGGGTGGCAGGGAAGTTTACAATAAATGTCTGGATAAATCCACAAAACGCGCCGTTGCCAACTCTCCTCCAATGAAATACGCTAATGACCGCTCGAAAAGTCACGCAGCAAAGCCGAGGCGACGCCCTAATTTACATGTGGATTAGGTTAATGGCTATTTATTAGCAGAATGAAAGAACTTACAACAAGATTATGGGGGAATGAATTTTGCGACTTGGAAACGAGATAAAACTGGGTTGTGGAGATGAGAGACAAGAGGCGCCTTCTGTCGCTCAAACAAAGTCTTACAAAGAAACCAGTCCAGTGAATTTGAAGTTTTAAGCAGCAGCTAAATGTGTGGTTATCCTGCAAATGTTCAACTAATGAATTTTTAGTCATGCCCACAGATAGAAGCTGTAGCACCACCAAAAGCCACATTGGCTCCAAAACGCTCTCCTTCACCTCTTTCCCTTTCTTTCTCTTCCTCCACTTCAAAATGCTTTCAGTAAACAAAACCAGGGATCTTATTAAAATACCTGACACAAGTAAATTAAAAAATATGCATTATAAAATACATCTTCAGTTGCTCTAAAACACGGTGTTCCACTGGGTTCCGTTCTTAGCCTCATGTTTTCTGTCAGAGCCTTTTCTATAGATATTCAGCTTTCTGCTACATTAGCACAGCAGTTAATCATTATTTTATTCCCTCCCACATGTATGGATGCGATTCTGTTTCTACGCCTCACTAAAAGGCATTTTCAACTTCATTTGCCGCTTGCCCGAATGCACTTCAGCGTGAAGATACCCATAATTTTTCTCTTGGAGCTCAGTTCTTAACCTGCCATTTAAATATGCTAGTCCATTTTCTGTTTCAATTACATCTAGCACATTTTATGTAGCTCGTCTTGTTTTGCCTCTCTGCTGAAAATACAGCAGGAATTACAAATTTTGTAATAACTTCAAATCAATATTGAGTACAGATGCTTTATGGCAAAATTGCTTTCATTTTAGCACCAATATCTGTTTTAAGATGGATTCTTTGTTCTCACAGATTTCCACCTGCTGCCCAACACACACACACGCACACACACAGTCGTCAATTCTTTCACCTCCAGTAGCAACAATGGATGCTGGCGAAGGCTGTCATTCCTCTAATGACTGTGCTGTCGTGAATATAATGGCGATGCCGTTGCGTTTTATAGACAGGAAGTCCTCACAGTCCCCATGCGAGCAGAAAGCGCCGACACTCAGAGCCACCAGCAGCCCCTCGCTGATCTCAAACGGCGTCACGTCCATCCAATTCTGCCAGGCTGCTCTGCAGCCATGCAGAGGAGGATGTAATGGGGAAAACAAAACAATGTGAAAAAAATAGGAGAAGGTGGAGCTGTGATGTTGCAGATATGCATCCAGCTGATCTCTCTCGATCTTGCTTGCTTGGTCTTGCTCATTCGCCTGCTGCGATATCGTCCACGCATCGTCTCCTCAGCCTGTTTTGAACAGCTAGGCCGCAACTGTTGTGTGACGCATTTTGGTGGCTAATCTGTCAGAGATCAGGATGAAATGATCTGCCCATCAGTCAATAACATCAATACGTCAAACGTCAGCCGTAATGCAGCCTCGCTTTCACGGCCGACTGAAACGAGCACTTATGATTTAAGACGAGCTTATCACTGGCAGCAAACAACGCGGGCCTCTGATCTGCTACAGGTTGCCAAGTGAGGTACTCTTACAGCTCTGGTCATTACTGAAAGTAAGCCTGAAGGCCAAATGCAATTATAAACGGCTCCCTACACATTACCCTGCTTATTGCATAAGCTGCAGACCTAAAACATTGCGTGCCTGCCAGCGTACACTGTTTCTACTATTTTTCTTGAGCAACGTAGGAGTGATTAGCAAGCACCTTGGTATCTCATCCTTGAAAACTTTCGTAGCTGGAACTAATTGCTAAACACAAAACCAATATGGAGTATATCTTTAGCCCATATGATTTGTTTTTGCTGTGTCCACCAGGAGACTTAACATTCGTCAAAGAACGCCATTTTGTAGCACATAATGCCTCCTGATCAGGCTATACTGAACCTTCTCGTTTCATAGGTTGAAAACAAGAAATGCAAAGATGGTACAAAGAATTATTTACACTTAAAAGTCATGATATTACTTTTTTAATTGGGCTGAGTTAATACTTTTGTTCGTTTGCAATGGTATTAGCCTATATCAGCTTTCAAGTACTTAGCACAAGCTAGTGCAAGTTTTTTTTATTCAAATAAAATTAATCACGTTTAATTCTGTTGATGTAAATATGTTCATTTTAGTAGCAAAGACATAAACCAGGAAGATAACAACGAACAATATCTCAACACCAAAATAAATAACATTTACCAAAACTATGATCCTTAACTGCACCTAAATTTACCTTTGAAAAATATTTAGTTTAGCCCAATAATTATTTAAGGAGTGGAGGTATCTCAGCAAAGCTGCTTCTCACAACCAGCTGGTGTTGATGTAAAATCCTGACCTCAACATGGCAGCCATCACTTTCTCCCAGAAGACAAAGCTCAGAGCTGGGAGTGATGGCAAACCCCAGCGGTAGGGAACTTCTTTGGAAGTCAGAAACAATACCACTGTTTTTTTGGGACAAACAACTAGCAATCCATCAGAACAGCTAACTAATAGTTTGTTTTAGCAGCTTTCAGTAAATGCATGCAGCCATTTTACACACTGAGCTTTGGATTGGTGATGAGCTTTGACTTTTGATTTGGATTCCTGAATTCAGAGTGTTTTAAGGGGATTTTTCCAACTGAAAATTATTTAAGCAAAGAGTTTTACTAAATATTAAAGGTTTACTCATCTAAGTTGTGGGTTTATTCTTTTCAACTCATGCTTTGGTAGTCATAACATTAGTCATTAGGCATTTAACCAATTTTGGGTCTTGCCTGCATTGGATTGGTCCATATTTAACCCCAGAATGAGCCAGCGTAACAACCTGAACTGGGTTGTGGGGGTTGTTTTTTTAACCCAGCAGTTTCTAATAGTGTGAACAGTAAAATATGGAATAACATAAAACCGAACAGGCAATCAGAAGTTTTGTTCTCCTGCAATAAATCAATGTCCTCAGCGGTGTAAACAGCTTTTGGCAATAACTTTAAATCAAACATCAAACGCAACACATCACACAAAGACTCGTAACACTACAAAGACTCCGCCTGCAACACTTTGGATCTGCTCTGTCTGCAAATGAACAAGACACAGCCTTACCATTCAATAACCATATTAATATCAAAACATCTAATGGCACTGGAAGAGGCTCCATTGTGCCCAGGCGGCTCATGCATTTGCAAATCTCAATAGCTCGCATCTATTGATGTGCGATGCAGAAATGCAAATCAGTTCAGCAACCCTCAGCAGCATCAGTGGCAGAGCTACTAGAAGGATTTTGCTGTATTTTTTATTTTTAAAGGTGAGTGGAAGTCATATGACTGTGCAATGTAATCAGCGAGGCCATTCAGCACTGCTGCCATGATTACTGCCAGACGGAGGCCTCGTTGCCAGCGAGTCAGAGGCCAGCCCATCCAAGAATACCTCTTCCAGCATCCACAAGATGAATTCCTTTGGAGATGCCATCTGCTTGTCTATCGCCCGAGTGCTACGAGCACAGGTTAGATCAAGCCGTTACATCAGGCGTGTCTCTAGCCTCTCCTTATCCATGTGAGCTCTGTTTTTTTTCCTCTCCCCCTTTCGGTCCAGGGGATTGCTAAGAGAGCTGCAATATGGAGGAAAGCCTGTGGCGCTGATCATCTGGATTGTTTCTCTGCCATGATCAGAGTCCTAGTTGAATTTTGGTCTTGTTGGAGGTGTTTAAGAAGTAGCAACTCAAGCTATCCCACTGGTGTTTGGTTTTTTTGCCCAAACGCCATTTTGAACCTTTGTAGTTTTAGGTTTTTTTGTACCCCAACTATGTGTCAATGGGTATCTCTTGGGTCTCTTAGAAACCCTTAAACTGAGAATTTAGCTTTTTTGTGTGTATTTGACTCATCTAAAGAAAGGAAATGTGCTTTTATGATTTCAACATACATTATCAATCAGTTCCATCTAGAGTTATTTTGTACAGATAAGATCTTCTAGTGTGTTGTAGTTTATACGACTCAGAATACCAAAACAGGGCTCAAAACCCAAATAAATGGAAAAATGTTGAAGAGGCAACATAGAGAAATAAATTATACATATTCTGTGAGCATATGTATAAATAATAATTCCCATAATCCATGAAAACACTAAGCTACAAAGAAAAATAAATGGCGACATAGCAGTTTAAGTTAGCAATAATGTGCAATGAGATTTTCACAGAACAACCTTGAATCTAAATACCAGGGTCTCATGATCTGTCCGTTCATCCACTGGCCAAACCTGCTTTCCCTTGTAGGAAGGAGGGAGTCCTGCACCAGACACATACACATACACACACACACGGGTTCAATTTAGAGGGACCTATGAACCTAAACGTTGTATTTTGGGAAGCTGGAGTACCCGGAGAGAACTCACTCAAACATGCAAACTTCATGTCAAAAGACTCCAACCCACAACCTTCTTGCTGCCAAGTAACTGCCCTCCTATGCACAAACATGTAAAAGTAGAAATGCCAATAGTTACACTGTTTCAGTGTTAAACCATCACCATCCATGTGTTTCTGTCTGCTAGCTGATCACTGTCATCCAAAGGGTGTATAGAGTGATGAAAATCTTTTTGTAGTTTTTAAGCTAAACTTAGGCACATGTGTAGTTTACTAGGCCTAGTTTACCAAAAAAGATCCCAAATTACTTCTGCACAAAAAAGATGCGGGAAGGGTAAGAAAAAAATGGCAACATAGTTACACAAAGTGGATGGTGCAAGCTGAGCCCAAATTGTTCAAATAGGAAGGCAAACAATGCAAAAATTAGCTGCATTATTATTTATCATATTTTCTGCCCCATCAGTTTACACTTGCTCATTCTCTGATTCTGTAAAGCAAAATATTTCTCAGTTTTACGTTTAGATTTGGATCGTGTTGTGTTGGTTTCAGCTGTTTTACAACCCTAATGACAATTCAATGGGCATAAATGGTGGCAGCATGTGTGTTTGTATGTGTGTGTGGAGGGGGGTGATGCTGTTACAGACATTATAAACGCAGTAATTCTGTCCACAAGTCCTTATCAGATAAAGTAAATGGAAATCTAGCAGGGTGGGGTTTCTGAAACTTACCTGATCAAGTTGTTGATTAATCAACACCAGAGGGAAAGGAAGGAGATAAAAGTCTGGACTAATAATGGAGTACATGACATCAACAGTACTACTAACTACATCTAGAAATAAATTATTTGGTTAAAAGCATTTGAAATATTCCAACTGAATATAAAAAAGCCTTTCTGTGCTGTTTGATGCTTTTGCATGAAGCCAATCAATCAGTGCAAAATCCCTGATGATTTCATGCTCTCCCCTCTTTTGTTAGATTTTTCCTTCTTCCTTTTTTTTAATACCCACGCTGGGCCTTCGAACCAGAACCCAGTCCTCACATCAGGCTGCCAGCTATTCACTGACAGCCGCATCCTCAATCATTTGCCTTGGCATTTGCGGAGAGCCGAATGTATTGTCTCACAGACAGACCTAATTGTTTCTTGAACCGTGCCACGAATGTTGGTTGAGTAAGAAAGAAATAAAGAGGGGGAAAAAAGGGAGATACTTGTTGGGGCTACGGCGCGGTAAAACACTCCTGAGGTGATTTTTTTCCCCCTTCTTCTTCGCACGGATCGGATGATGGAAAAGC